>CM062815.1:1127688857-1128295840 GCA_031772625.1 Pinus tabuliformis | reverse complement strand
CGACTCAATCTACACAAAAGTGTATTTTGCGTCGGTTCTGGTCGTTTACTTGGCTTTGTAGTCTCCAAGGATGGGATTCGTCTCGACCCCTGCAAGGTCCAGGCAATCATAAATTTGCCTCCACCTTCAAATTTGCTTCAGATTCAGAAACTCCAAGGGAAAGCAAACTTTCTGAGGAGGTTCATTCCAAATTACGCCGAACTTGCTAAAGGTTATACACGTCTTTTGAAAAAGGAGGTACCCTTTGTATGGGATCAGGTTGCGCAAGCTTCCTTTGATGCTTTGAAAGATTCCCTAATAAAAGCATCATTAATGTACGCCCCTGATTATCAAAGAGATTTTAACCTGTATCTGGCTGCAGCAGATACAACCATCGCAATGGTTTTAGTTCAAGAAGTCGATGGAATTGAACATCCTATATATTATTTAAGTAAAAACTTAAATGATACAGAAAGAAAATATTCTTACGTGGAAAAACTGGCGCTTGCAGCTGTTCAAGCGATACAAAGATTTCGACACTATGTCCTCTTTCGGAAAACTACCATTCTGTCTGATTGCAACCCCATGACTTATATATTGTCGCAACAGTTGCTGGGGGGCAAATATTCGAAATGGATAGCGATCCTTCAAGAGTTTGATCTGGAATTCATAATATCCAAGTCAAAGAAAGCTCTAGTTTTTGCAGAATTATTATGCGATTTCCCATCGTTGTCCAACGATGAAACATCCGAAGAATCAATCGTGGATGAAAATTTGTTTCTGATATCTACAAGCAATGAGTGGTATGGATATATAATAATTTATCTCCAAACACAAAAGTTTAGGCCTAACACCTCTCACTCTGAACAAAAACGTATTTGATACCAAGCAAAAGACTACATGATCGTCGGTGATACACTTTACCGTCGTGGTATCGATACAGTTCTGAGAAGGTGCCTCACCCATGAGGAGGCCGAAAAAGCCCTGAATGAGTATCATTCAGGGGCCTGTGGGGGGCATCAATCTGGATATGCTACAACTCAAAAAATCTTATGAGCAGGATACTTCTGGCCAACAATGTTCAAAGATTGCATAACCACAGTCAGAAGTTGCCATGCTTGTCAAATTTTTGATAGCAAAACCAGAAGACCACTCGCACCTCTACAGCCAATAGTTGCTGTTGGGCCGTTCGCCAAATGGGGCATCGATTTCATGACATGTAACCCCACCTCGACCGGGGAGCATGGGTATATCATAGTCGTAGTCGATGATTTTACCAAATGGGCCGAGGCGATGCCTACATTAGATAATACTGGTGAAACAGCTGCCCTTTTCTTTTTCAATCATGTAGTCGCGAGATTTGGCGTACCACAAGCTATAGTCACAGATCATGGATCGCATTTTTGCAATCACATGATGCTCGAATTAGCTGCCAAACTAGGATTGTCTCACGGCAGCTCTACTCCGTATTATCCGCAAGCCAACGGACAAGTTGAAGCGATCAACAAGGTCCTGAAGCGTATGTTGCAAAGGATGATCGGAGTTCACAAAAGAAGATGGCACCTAATCCTGTACTCAGCCTTGTGGGCTTACCGAACATCGGTAAGGAATGCAACCGGGTTCACACCCTTCCAACTGGTATATGGCCTGGAAGCAGTCTTACCAGTCCAGTGCGAAATCTCGTCTCTTAAACTCACAATCGATCTCCTCCCCGGAACTTGAGAAGAAGAGGCTCGTTTCTTGGAATTAATCCAATTGGATGAAACCTGTCATGATGCCGATTTGGCTAACGAAGCTCATAAGAAACGAGTCAAGGCACAGTTCGACAAAAATGTCAAACCCCGTGTCTTCTCAGAAGGTGACTTGGTCTTGCTTTACGACCAAGAATCCAATAGATTGGGAGCAGGTAAATTTAAGTCTTTATGGATGGGCCCCTATATTGTTAAACGGGTGTTAGCAAAAGGAGCCTACGAGTTAATGGATTATGACGGAGTTCCACTGGCGCAACCTCGTAATGGGTTGTACCTCAAACGTTACTATGCTTAAATAGTAACCAATGTGCTTTTGTTGTATTTTGTTTTTGCTAAAGTGTTCATTTTGGTCGAGTAATCCACCTTTTTACATTTATTTCAGATGTCAAACCTTTTGGAGACATGTGTTGGATACGCCGATGGAGTGAGTCGTAGTTCGCGGAACCTGTCCTCCGCGGCCTGGGCCATTTTTTATCCAAGCGGCGAGTTAGTAAGTTTCAGAGGTGTATGTATTGGTCAATCAATGAATAACATCACTGAGTATAGCGCGTTGATAGAACTTCTCTCTGATGCCATCACCTATGGTATACGCCGACTAATTGTCAGGCTAGACTCACAACTCCTAATACTGCAACTCAATGGTATATATTCCGTCCAGAACCCAGCTATTTATCGCATGTTCCTAAGGGTTAAGATTTTGGAAAGACAATTTGATCTTATTCAATACCAACATATTTCCAGAAACTTAAACACATTAACTGACTCATTAGCAAACTATGTGTTAGATAGACATTTGCAACATTTATAAAAAGAAACACATCATCAATGTTTTACATGTGGATCATATAGCTCAACCAGAATAAAACCCCGAAAATCAAAATATATATGTAGCTGTTTATGGTTTACATATAATGTTCTGTAACCAAGACAAAATTTGTCACATGACCCAAAAACTCAAAATGCTAGGGGGCACCCTAGTCTAATGATGCTCGTGATAGCAAGTCACAGCCTGTGCGATCATGCGTAAGAGACGAGTCCATCGTCTAGGCACACCAATAGTATGCCGCTGTAACTGTAAAGGTAGCTCGTCGATCCTCACATCTGGAATACTGAGAGTAAGGCTCTCAACCTGCTCCTGCACAGCTGTGAGAGTCTCGGCCACATCAAGGTCACGAAGAATAACCCTCCCGACGGCCTCTCCTACTGGGGCAACGGCTGGCACTCTCAGGCGAACTACTGGACGAACAGGACCAACATCTGCATGTACACATGAGTTTGATTAAAGTCTTGATAGAATAAAGCACAAGGACATTATAAATAAAAACAGTAAACAATGATATGGTCAAAGATTTTACCAATAGCGCCCCACTGCTTGCCATCCGGCAGTACTAAATCCGGATCACCCCGGAAGTCCATGCCAGCATATGGATACTCGGCATAAGCCATCTCCTGATGATCAAACCACCTGAAGAAGGTATCAGAAAACGAAATCTGAGACTGGCCAGCATGCCTAGACATATGGTCAACCCATCTCTACATACGTGGTTCAGTAGGAGAGGGTAAGTCGAGTGCAATGTACTGCGGCTGCATCAGTGGTATCTTCTCCAAGGCAAAGGCGGTCAAAATAGAACCAAACCCAAAGTTCTTCAACCTCCCGTCCTTTATCTTGGTCAACTGATTTTTCATCACAAGAAGTACTGCATCGCACCAGTTGAATATTTTCGGTTGGAGGCATTCCAAGGCATGCTGCATATAGGATCTGTTGGCTACATGAAGAGACACACTACCGGCCATCCTACCAAAAGTAAACAGGATAGACCTAAGGGACCTGTCAGTGACATCACGGATGATGATCTTGCCATCTTTACTCGGCTGAGATCCTTCCCTGCAATACTGGCGGACATAATCTCTCACAGAGTCACTTCCTTGGGCTGAACCTGACAACGAGATGGGGGCACCCCGCCTCAACAAGCCAGTCAAGAAGTAAATGTCTACTGCAGTCAAGGGGATAGATTTGCCCCTAATCTGGAAAACTTGATTGATAGGATCCCAAGCATCGAGCAAATACTGCAGTAGGTTGATCTGCTGTCTCATGCTAGAGATGCGGAAGAACTTCAGCAAGCCACAGTTCCGCAGCGCGTTCACTGTAACCGGATCATGTAGGGCAATCATGTCCTCTTCTTCATGTTCTCGTTCTCGCCATGTAAGGGTCATCTTGCTCTGAGATCTCTGAAAAACAAACAAGAGAGGAATTAGATCCTGATTTTGATGAGAAACAGGAAAAAAATTTCATCAAAAACTGTGCAACAAATTCCTTTTCTGCGCCCAACGCACCTGTAGCAGTGTTCCACCTGCGTTGAATGTCAAACTGCCTTCATACTGGCCAAAATTTAGCACAGGTTTCGATGTACCCAGGGTGCGTTGATGGCAGAACGAACCCATCAAACCCCAGGGGCTCAGAAAAGTAGAGAATGAAGCATAGAATGCAAAAAGGAAACCATGAAATGAAAGAGCTTGGGTTTAGCCCCTACCTGGTCCAGACGGCGCCGAGAATCGTCCACAGAATCTCTCGAAATCAGCTGATGAAAATCAAGGGGGAAAAGGCACCTCCAAAGCTCCAACAAACCAAGTTCAAATGAAATGGTAAAATGAGAGGTAAAAATACTTTTTAATTGCTTTTTACGTAGTTCAAAGTAAAATATTAGTGTTTTAATCTCATTTTCAAGCAAATGTTGTTCATTTCTAACTAGTTTGATGAAGCAGTTGAAAATACAATACTATCTTTGGAAATACGAAGCTATTTATGGTAAAAAATCAAAGCAAGACCATCTAATCAAGCAGTTTTAGCACATAGTTCAAGCTCGTTAAAAAATAAACATAAGACCGAGCAAGTGTTTCAATCCGCGTTTAAGCTCGTTAAAAAATGAACTATCCTTCGGTAAATAACCACCGTGAATGTAGCATTATCAGCCATTAAAGCCTTGGTCGTGTTTGCACCGTCACCTCCACTTTTCCATTGGCCGATCATTCACCTCCATTTGATTATTTACCCATTTTGAGGAACAACTGCGAAGAGTGATTTCACTAGCCATCCTTGTGACACTGCCGTGATTGGAAAATTCCAACCCTTACCTGGAATTAGCTGCTACCCATTTTATCACTCGTTCCTCAAAAGCGAGTCTTCTTTAAGCTCTTTTCATCTGACTCGTAAAATATGAAAAGATTGCCGAGTTGTGGCCTTCCAGCTCGTTAAAGCGACCGGAAGTGCTATCCCTCCTCTAGATTTTAATCTTTTTGGACCTGAGGGATTATTGCATAAAAAGATCGAGCACTTGTTTTGTTCAGCTCGTTAAAACTATCGAAAATTCATCCCTTCTGTATTGTTTTATACTTTTTCGGACTTAAGGGATTAGATGACGAAAAAGGAAATCCGGAGTTAACTTTACATACCTTTTCAGACTCTCTAAAAATGAAAAGGACCGAGTTATCTTTGTCGTTAGACTCGTTAAAAAGATTAATAGCGACAAACTTGTCTTTAGACGAGAACGAGTTTCACTATCGCTAGGCTCGTTAAAACATAGCGATGGGTTTGCCTGAAGGGAAAATTATAGAACAAGCATATGTTATCCTCCTCAAGCTTGACAAAAATAAAGAGGTACTGGTCAGCAATGACTGGGGAAAATTGGGAAAAACTCAAAGAATCTTTATTGGTAGCAAGTCTCTCTTGAACATGACACTTCCACTCCGTGCCTGAGTCGGGTTGGGTTGTTTCATTCACCGGTCACATCACCATGGTCTCGCCATACCATCCACATTTGGGGTAAATGCTACCGATCCATCACATAAGTGTCGCCGACATGTTCAAGAGAAGTCATCCAGAGAAGTCACCCGTATCCCATCCACTACCATACATTATACTTCATTCTTTCATGACCGCCATCCTGAACCATATATCATTAGATCGTTTTCACCTCCATCAAAATCATTTGCTCCGTTCCGTGTCATTGATGTGGGATTCATCAAGGCCCTCCTTTGACGGATCGATTCTTGTCGACACCAGCTCATTATCCAAGAAGTTGATCTAGGAACACCCCATTCAGTACTTTGAAGCTTGCATGCCTCAATGGCAAGTTTCTCACTTCCGGCGACAGGTATACATCAATGACCTTCGACCGAAAGATTTTGCGTGGTGTTCGACGCCAAGTCCTTTATTCACACCACATGAATTGTACTGCAGTACCTTGAGGGTCATCATCATTATCGGTGATTCCTCTCGCGCTTGTTAACAGTTTACATCATTGACTGGTAATCAAGCGATGTCTTTCCATGTTCGACTTCAAAACATTTTTCACATGGATCGACTTGTACTTCGAGTGAAGATCGGACGAGATTGAAGACCCCGGATCTAGTTTCATCAATCCGGGCTGCGATATATATTCAGGAAAAATAAAGACATTGACATGTACAACATTACAGCACAGATAATCATCCTACCCAAAAGGATGATGACTTCATCAAATCATCAGTCTACCATCAGACGATTGTCTGTCCTGTGTACATAAAAAATGAATTTATAAAGCTGAGCATGGGAATGCCCGCCTCAGCTAGATCATGAAAACAGTATGAAGATAATGTATTGTATTGTATCTTATTATAGGTCTCCTCCCAGCATTGAAAGAACTTCGGATCCTCCTAATAAAGCATTTCACCCGATAAACGGCCTCATACTTTAGGGGGCAACTGTTATAGACATTTTTGTGCCTTACAGCTCTAAGCATGAAATGTCCATAAACCAAGGGATCCAAAGTCCCTAAAAGTGTTGTTCCTGCCCCTAAAGGAACAAGGTCAACAAATTACAGCTTCTCCCAGAAGTTCTCCACCAGAAACTGCTCAGAATCAGTCAAATCAGGATCATTTCAGCTGCTCCACTAGCTAGCTGCGTTGCATAGCACCCCAGTACACTAGCTAGGTGAGTTGCAACGCATCTAAATGCACTACCAGGGTGCGCTGAGCGGGAAATGACAAATGGCAGTGTCATTCCGCGAGGTGGACAGACAATGGAAGCTTCCAGAATCTTCCTCAATGACACTTGCCTCACTGAGTTCGACCAAGGATGAGTAAGAGGCTCTCAGTCTCCAAGTGGAAGCAAGAACTGACAGAGAGAGGCCACAAGTCAAATCATAAGCTGACTCATCCTCTCTGCATACATCTATATATGGATCCCTCATCCCAGAGATCCAGAGGCTGGAATTTTGTACTTTGCAGAGAATTGCTGTTGGTTTTGAGATTGAGATTAGTGCATTGGGTGATTTATGCTTTGTTGGAGGTGAAGAAGGGATTCCTTTGCTGGGAGGTTGATGCTGGATCAGGACTCACTTGGTTGTATCTCCTCCTGGATCTTCTTGTTATATCAATAAAACTATTTGAGTTTCTCCTACATGCTTGTGTATCAATGATGTTTTGTTATATTTGCATGTTTAGTTTAAATCTGATCCTAAGCTATTTATGAATGTAAATCTATGTCTTTGTGTAGTTTTCCTCTTCTGTGATCTTGCAGGAACTTGGTGAAGCTGGGAAAGTAAGGGAGAAGGTAGCAAGAGCTGTCAAAGAGAAGAGAGATTGGATCAAAGGACTAGCGAAAGACACAGGTTAGTTCATCCTATTCCTCTTCGTTTACAATTCATAAAGAAGAATACGAAAGTAGTTTTCCTTGTTTGTTGCTAAGGCACTATCACAGCTTAGTGGGATAGGGGCGTTCTGAGTAGACACTTTTCCCAACAACACTGAGGAGGATGTGCAATCTTGTGAAACTGTTATAGCACAAGAGGAAGTTCTTATGGATGTAGAAGAAGTGGATCAGGCTGTAGCACGGATAAGTGAAGCAACAGTTGAGACTGTTGAACTTTGTGATTTTCAAACTGAAAGTTTGTGTGTGAATGCAGGGACTGTAAGTGATGATGATATGCTTTAGAAATGCCACAGAGAAATTGCATTGTTGGAATATTTGTTGGAGAATTCGAAGTATGACAGGGAGATTGCAGAAGAAAGAGTTCAGTACAGTGAACAAGAGGAGAAATACATCATGTAAACAGATGGTATGAGAGGAAGGCTGGTTGATAGTCTTGAGAGTTCTTTAGAGAATTCTTTGGGAAGAGAGAATCAACATACTGATGTGCTGATTGAGAGGGAGAATTCAGAACAGCATACTGAGTTGCTGGCAGAGGGAAGTAAGGCACTGATGCCTTATGATTTTTGTTTTAACAAGTGTTTTGTGAATGCAGGTATTGTTGCAGGTGTTGAGGAACATTTGACTTAGCTGAGTAGTCAAATGAGGGAAGAAGTTTTCCATTGTAGAAGACAATAGGGCATGGATGATTGGATGGAATTAAGAAATGAGAAGGTAAGAACGGAAACAAGCATAGGAGTAAGAACTAAGCAAGCTGTCTTAGCTCAGCAGGCAGCAAAAAATCAACAGCCTGAAGATTTATTGGACAAGGAAATTGAATTAATCAGAAGAATCATGTCAAAAGTGTCTTAGAGGAAGACATCAGCAAGAACAAGGAGAAGCAGCAGCTGCAGCAAAATGAAAACAGAGACACCTTATGAAAGTGCAGCAAGTGGAGCAAGACAGCATCAAGTGTGGGATCCAGGCAAACAAAGATTTAAAATGCATGATCTAGAGATCATGATCATTTTCTACCTTGGGAGTCTGATGCAGGAGCATAGACTCGGAAAAAAACCTTGTATTTATTAAAACTAAGGGGTCTCATGTTTTTGAGAAATTATTAATTTTATGTAAATATTTATGAGATTTTGAGAGGATTTGTAAATGTTTCCAAACAATTGAAAACATGAGAGGAATTAGCCTTGAGATAATTAAGAATTAATGATGGAGCCTAAGTTAGATTTAGTTTCAAGATTTACGGATAAAATCTAGATTGTAGGGGTGTTGAGATATTTGAGGACTTTGTTGAGTGATTAAAGGGATTTGAACCTAAATTGGTTCAATTCAATTTGTATAAATTTATGAGCCTCAAAGGCAAATAAGAGGGTAGATAGGATAGAATAGAGAGGAGAAAGTGAAGCTTGGACAGCCAAAGCTTGAAAGCCTCCGGGCAATTGTAAGGCCGTTAATGTTGAATATCCGGCAAAGACAAAGTCTGTAAGTATTTTTATTATTAATGTGAAAAGTGTTCTCAGAGTTGTGTGGTTCGATTTCTGGAGTGGTGTATATTTTCTGTAACTGATTTTAAATTGAGAATGCACATTTTATATAATCTGGTGGTGAAATCGTTGTTTGAGTTTGATGCCCTGAAATGAGTCAAATTTTACAGAGTAATGGAAAATCGTTCTGAATAATCGATGCTGGAATAGTTGATAGTGGGAAGCAAATATTGAGATCGACCTTCAGTTAGGATTTGACATTTGATGCATGTGTATAGTGTTTGTAAATTCTTACACTACAGTGAAATTGGAGCGATAACTTGAAGCAGCTGGAAATCGATCTACAGCACTGGTCAATGTAGTTGAGTTTGTGTTCTCAGTGCATGGAATGTGAATGAGATGCTTGAATTTCTGTGTAAAGCATAGGAGGAGGAAAGGTCGATTTCAATTAAAATCGATCTACACATTGAATGGAATTCAATTTGCATAGCGCAATTACTTGAAGTAGAGATATGAATGAATCGTTGTATGGAGTGCATGAATTTTAATGGTATTTCTGCGAAGAATTGTTTTTAATGTTGACTTATGAATGAGTTGCTGGATTCATGTTCTATATGCTGTGGTGATGAACTGAAGGTATGTTAAATTGGGTGAAGCATGGGGAACTCTATTTCCTTGGAGCGATGTCAATTATGACAAAGTCTAACTCGGCATTTTGCATCTTCTGGAACGTTCGTAGAAGTTTATAACTGTATCTAATCTTATGTCCTGTCAATTGACAAATGAAACAGAATTCGATTGATGGAAAACGTTGTTGGATGGAATTGAATATAAATGGCATGGTGGCTGTCGTTTTATGTTGAACCAGTTCTATTGCCGTAATTTGTTCATACATGAAATCCTGTTTGGTATGAATGTGCAGAGATTGTTTAACAGCATTGAATAAGGTGAAAGACTGAGCAGCATTGAATGGTAAAGGGAATGCGTGGTTTAAATTTATGGATTGACATTTGAAATTGCAGAAATAGCCATCGTTATGAAATCCAAGACTGCGTTTATATATGTTTCATAAGTTGTAGGTGTGTTACACAAAAATATCATCACTATGATTATTTACAGTCAGTATGGGTCTATCATCACTTGTACTGTCCTCCTAAGCAAGTCTAAGACCTCAGCTCTTCAAATCAAGCTTTGGAAATGGGAGAAAGACATTAAAAATCAATGTAACTCTGGTTCCGCACTTTCTCTCATGGTCGCCTGCGGTCCCGCACCTTTTGTGTACAAAAGCTGTGTACCTACCCGCTCTGTCCCTAACGGTGTAGGTGCGGACCCCTGTGAAAGTCAAAAGGCACAAGTTTTATCTTAAAAAACTCACTTTGGGTTAATTCTAGAGTTTTCTAGAAGGAATTTTGACGTGGATTGTTCGCTCTGAGGTGGTTCATGCATCCCAAAAGAGAAGGAGCTAATCCCTTGACTAAAGGAGCTATCCCTTTGAAGGAGGGCTTTATCCCTTTGAAGGAGGACCTAGTAACTTCCCTCCATTGCACTATAAATACAGGCATTGGGGTGAGGACTAGAGAGGTTAGAAGCTGAACATTTTGAGGGTAAATGCTGGTGAAATTAAGACTCTTTGGTTGAGCTTGAGAGGAGAGATCACATACCTCTTGGTTCCATTGGAGAGTGAGTGAAACTTGTCAAAGTAGAGGAGACATCTTGTTGGACCCTGGGAGGAGCTTGTACAGCGTCAAGGCAAAGGTTGTAAAGTTCTTCTTCTTTTGAATTAATACAATCAAACCCATTTTTCTCAACAAGTATCTTATGTTATTTGTTTCATGGACTCCTTGACTTTCATGTTAAATATGTTTTATGCAATTGGCTTTTCAGGTGCTATTTAATTTGTTTGCCTTGTTTGTGTTTGCAGATTCACGAAAAGGAGCTCATTTGGATCAAAGGAGCGAGGGCATCCACAAGCTTGCGTTGGACCAAAGGTAGGCCCTAAAAACACTTGTTTGCTATTGTTTATCAAAGCATATTTAGAGAAATATAGTGTTTGGTTGGTTTGCTTATCATTAGGTCTTCTTTAGATTCTAGGAAGGTCTATCTTGTCTGCAAGATCGACTCATTCCGCGTGACAAAATGGCGACTACACTGGGGAGCTTGATTGTTTTCCTTGTTTATACTTTGACCTGAGAAACTGTATTTTCTGTTTCTGTTTTTGACTTGATGATTGTGGGATTGGGTGAATTTAGTTAATTTTGAGTTAGTTTTTATTTTTCATAGTTTTGGGAGAGGTACGAACCCTCTGAGTTAGGCACAGTGCGTACCTGTACGCACTTTTCCTTTGTACACAGAGCGTGAATGCACCTATGTAAACAGGTTGCTTGCGTACCCTGTCAAAAATTTGAAAAATTTTAAATTTTTCTCTTTTTTATCAGTTTAGAATTTGTTTATAGGTTTTAGCCATTGCCCAGACCTGCTTGTTCCTTGTCAAAAAATTTCCTTGGTTTAATTTCATTAGTGTTAGGGTTTTAGGTGGAATTCCTAGGAATTTTGCTTGTTGGGTTTGTTTTTTGTTTTTGGTTGTGTAGTGGCTCTGAGCTTAGAAGCCGTAGGGACCTCAGATTACCTTGGTGTCTACCAGTCTTCTTATGAGTCTGACCATTTATGAAATCTCCCCTTGTTCAGGAATCCGCTTTGTGTTTTCTCATTTCAAAATTTCGAAAAACTTGTATTTGAAAGTTGGAATTTTCATTTTTAAAAAAAGAAAACGAGAGATTGGTTGTTTTTTGACTAATTGTGATTCTGCATAAATTAGTCCTTAGCTCACATTTAGCTAAGTAAAACATCCTCAAAAATACTTTTAGTAGGCTTTGACTTCAAGTAGATTTTTATAGTTTGTAGCTCTCAAAGTTAGTCATTTTCATTAGTTTTGAGTGTTTTATTTTCAAAATATAAAAAAATCTCTTTTGGAAAAAGTTTGTTTTTGTAGTGGTTGAGTGCTTTGAAAAGAAAAGGGAAATTTTTGTGAAATAGCTAGTTGTCTCGTTTTGAGTGCTTTGGAAAGGAAAAGCTCTTCTTTTAATTTGTTTAATTGAGAAAGACTTGTGTTTACAAAGTATTTGCATTCTCAAACTCTTTCTTAGTTTAGAAGTTCATCGAAGAGAAAAGATTGTTTAAATCATCTTAGGTGCATCTTTTTAGTGATTTCGAGTCGAGTCTTTACACCACGAGTTTCATCTCCGCCACCTCTTGACTTAAGCAAAAACCACTAAAATTAACGCTTAAAGTAAAATTCATCTAGTAACATTTTATTTCTAGAACTCTGATACACCAACTTAGCTTAGGCTAGTGTCTTGGAGTAGGAGAGTAATTAACTCTCCAAGACAGTAAAAACAAAAAAGTAGTTGTATCTTGTGGTAGGAAGAAATCCAATTGTTGCATTTATGCTCTGGGAAAGCTCCTCTTAAAGGAGAAGCACGAGATCGTGTCCGAACCAGTGTGGGAATGAATCCTTCCTCATTGGGAACGACGCCAGATATTCACGTATTAAAAATGGTAAACCTCGGATTAACCATTGTCGAGGAGCCTGGGGTCACTTTTTGGTAAACCTTGGATTATGTCAAGAAGCCTTCAAGGGGATTGAGCTTGCTACTCTGCCCTTGCGTGCGTATCGGATCGTAGACTGTTCCCCCAGGTGTATTTGTCTGAGTTGGTAGCCTTAGTGACCATATTCTTTAGGATTCTTCCTAAGGTGACAGTGGTGGGAAGATCCCACTGTACCTGGAGCAGACGTCGGCTAGACTCACTTGGATTTTCTGGGGGGTTCACTTCACTCGAGACGGTTAAGTGGAGGAACTTGGTCCAGTCTATTCATTAAGCAGCTTGTTGGGGTAACTGTTCCAACTGCCATTTCTGTACTGAATTCTACGACGTTGGATTTCATCACCAACTAGTGTTTTCGGTCCGGAAAGTTACTGTTTGTGTGTGTTTGATCTCTAGATTCTTTAGGCATATGATTCAAATTTGTTTGGTTCTTTAGAGGCTTTAGGTGGTTTTCATTGAGATTTTACTTTGTTTGCGTGTGAAGTAGTTAAAAGTTTTTAACTGTGGCTGAATTACCAAAACAGTCCTGTAGACTTCGGGGTCAGTCTCCTGAGTTTGTAACCGTGACTGATTTACTGAGGAAGTCCCGTAGACTTCGGGGCCAACCTCCTGAAGAAGTCCCGAGCCAGCTTGAAGGCTTGAAAGTCCTCATAACTCCTAGTGGTAGTAAAGTTGGGTCACCTGAAGAAGGAGAGTCTTCATTGGTTGTACATCCTGATTACCAAACTCTAGTAACAGGTTATAATCCTGAATCTATTTCGGTTTTCAAACTTGCTGGTAGCTTTTCATCTACTAGTGATATAGGTGAAGAACCTGAGATATCTGAACCTGTTACTCCAACATTGGGGTTTGTCTCTCCAACTTCTAGTGGTCCTAATTCACCTAGGGTAGAAAGAGTAATCACCGAAAATCTTCCTTCTGGTTTGATAGCTATTGAAGAACTTGCTCCAGAAGAAGAAGTAGGCATCCCTATCCCTGAAAATCAACCTGTTATTGATCTAAGGGAGCGTGAATCAATTTTTTACAGTCCACCTAGAAGTACTACTTGGTATCTTTCTTTGACTAATTATTTGGAAAACCCAGCATTAAGTTTTTCACCACCTCTTGCTCCTTATCATCCTAGAGGTTTTTATACTCCCGTAAATATGTTAGGTCAGTCGTCCATGTTTACTCAATCGCCTGAATCTTTTTTGTACGGTGGTCCTTCTGTTCCCTCTGGGTATCAGTCACTTTCTGGTACTTTTTCGGGAGCATCTCCTCAACCCATTGAACAAGGGTTATTCACTGGAAGCAATGGTGCAAAGCCGTTGAGCGTAGAAGACATTCTTATGATCTCAGGTTCTATTCCCAATTCTCAACCTCAAGGTGGCCAGTCACCGCCTGGGGGGTAGCCTCAATTAACGCCTGGGGGGCAACCTCAAGGACAGTACATACCTACGGTACAATACGTTCCTCAAGGTCAACCCCAGACTCAATATGTACCCCAAGGTCAACCCCAGTATCAATTTATACCTCAAGGTCAACCCCAGTATCAGTACGTGCCTCAGGGGTATCTACCCCAAGGTCAGTACTTGAACCAAGGTTTCCAACCACCCCAAGGTCAATCTTATGTTCAAGGAACGGGAAATGTACCTTTCAATTATCAATCCTACCCTCAACCCGGTTATGGTCCTCAATATTCTCAACCTGTTATGGGTCAGTACCCCGGAATGAATATAGTGTGGGATCCATCGCAAACTCAACAGGTGTTGCAGCCAAGTGTACAGTTGTCATCTCAAACTGGACAACCCTTAGTTTTTGGTTCACCCCAGCAACCAGTCCAGTCTAACATTCAAACTTCTGTACCTTCGGTAGTTTCTCAGTCTGGGTCTACTGCGCCTCGTACTCCATCTCAAACAACTACTGCGACTACCGCAACATCTGCTCAATCTACCCCACCTACTTCTGGAGTATCGACAGCTCCGGTTTCTACTGTTCCTGTATCTACTCCTCAGACATCTTTACCACCGTCTGGATCCATGATTCAAACTACGGTTCAGATGCTTGTAGGACAACCTGGTTTAAGTACGGTTGTCACAAGTCAACCTCAATTCACCTATCAACCGTACCAGGGACAGTACCAATTCGGTCCTGCTGTTCAGCAACTAGTCTATCAGTATCAACTGTACCCTGGGTACACTTATCAACAACCCTAGTACGGTCCAGTTAATCCTGGTTTTCCGGGAGGATACAATATCCCGAATGCGATTCCTATTCCTAGTTATCCTGGATATCCTCCTCCTGGGGCTGGTCTCATGACCCAGAGTTTTAGGGATCCTAATCGGTAGCTACTGTTTATCGCAACTTTGGACTTACCTGATTTGTCGCTCCTAACGAACGATCCAATTAATTATCTTCCGTTTTGGCCGCCAATGCCGAATAAGTTGCCCAGTGACATTCCCAAGTTCGAAGGTAAATCTGGAGAGGACCCGTCAAACCATGTGATGACTTACCACCTCTGGTGTGCGTCTAACTCCATCAGAGATGAATCGATCCGTCTTAGACTTTTCCAGTGCGCTCTAATTGGTCTCGCGGCCAAGTGGTACATTGAGTTACCGCGAGGCATTTTTTATAATTTTAGTCAGTTAGCTACCTCGTTTTTAACTCATTTTCAGTTGCCAGTCAGATATGACAATGGCACAGAATTGTTAACTTCGCTAAAACAATCGACATCCATGTACATTTCAGATCATATTCATGAGTGGAGACATCAACGACATTTAGTGAAGGTATTTATTCCGGATCAAATCTTGGCTGAGTGGTTTGTAAAATCTTTGTTGCCAAGGATCACTGAAGATGTTGCTAAAGCCAGAGTTGTTACTGAGGAGCAAGTGATTTCTCAAGCGCAGTACCTTGACTTGGTCTATACTCAGTCAGGTACGTTACACGAAAAGATCCCCGACCTTCCCAAGTCAAATCAAATCGCTACAACTCCTTCGGGATCTCATGCCGCTGATGGTATGATTGGTACGGTTAACACTAAAAGTAAGAAGAAGTCTTCCAAGAATTCTTCTCCTATTATAACCTTGCCTGATTCCCCGACAGGAGATTCTTTTACAGAGGTTTCCACCGATATTCACGTTGTAGAGTCATCTACGACTAAATCAAAATCCGGTGGGAAGAATAAAGGAAAGAAGAAGAATAAAATGGACAAAATTTCAAAGGAGAAACCTGAAAAGGCGGAATCCAATGATGAAAAGCTCAAACCTCGTTATCCTTGTCTCATTTGTGACGAAGAAAATTTTACATGAGATTGCCCTCATCGTGTAGAGGTTGCGAAGATTGTCAAAGGTTCCCAAACTCCTACTGTCTTGAAGGATACATTTCCAAGTCAAGACAGTAAGATGATAGGTTCTTCCTCGAGTGCCAATGAAGAACCCATATTGATGATGTCCCATGTTAGGATTGCGACTCGATCACAAGATTATGGTAGTAAAAGTCCTGTTGATGGCAAAGACGCAGAATCTTCTCATTCTAATCCATCAACCTCAGCTCCCGGTTCCGATCCACTACAGATCGAGAAACCTAATCCAGACTTAGTAATCAAACTTCCCGCCAAGGGTATACTTCGAAAGTCAGCTTTCAATCCACATGCGAGAGCGGCTCATAATTATAACATTGTTGAGGATTTAGCTGTTTCACCCTCAGCAATTTCAGCTTTGGAAGTGCTGCAATCATGCCCAGCACAACGTAAATTACTTTTGTCGGCTATACGAGCTGTTGACGTTCAGGACCCGAACCTAATAATCTTTGATCTAGAAAATAGTACACCACATTTGCCTCATCAAATGGCTTTTCAGATCCCAGTGATAGTAAAAAACAAGCCTATTCATCGGATTGTAATTGATGAGGGAGCCTTAACGTGTATTATGTCGATATAGTGTTGGAGATCGCTTGGTTCTCCTTCAATAAATCAATCCCCGACAATTCTTAAGGCCTTTGATGGCCGTGGGTTTCATCCTTTTGGCATTCTACAGGATTTGCCTATAGGGGTTGAAGGAAAAATTGTTAATCTAGATGTGGAGGTGGTTGATGCCCCTCTAGATTACAACCTTCTATTGGGTCGAAGTTGGTCTTACGCTATGACAGCGGTCATTTCATCGGTCTTCCGAGTAATAAAGTTTCCACATAATGGAAAGATCGTAACCATAGACCAGCTGGCTTACTTTCATCCGACCCAGCCTTTTCGAAGAGTATTCAGCATGTCGGTAAATCGACTATCCCATATAAGGATGTTGGAGTAGGATTAGTTAAAGATGTCGGTTTACTGGGAACTTTTCCTTTTCCTCCAATCAACACATCATCTTCATTTGCAACCATTCATATGATTACATCAGACACCATTTTTTATGACGATCCTTGGATCGTTCCTTCTGAATCTGAAATAGACTCATTTGGTAATTCCATGCCTTTAAGTCCATATGAAATTGCCTATGAAGCCGTGCAGTCTTTTGCCGACCGGTGTTCAACTGAAAATGACTTAATGAATGTGGTCCGTGAGGAATCACTTTTCACATCAACCTCGGATTTAACTATGTTTTCTGAACTTGTTCACTCTGATGAGCAAATTCGTGAAATCCTATGTGTAGATGATTTACCATGGGAAGATCTCCATCACAGATCTTTGTTTTTACCTGAGGATGATCGTTTTGAAAATGATTTCCCATCAATCTTTACGACTGAATATGTCAAGGAACCTCAGAATCCAATGAAACATCCCGATTCAGAGTTAAATTTGGGAAACATCTCTCGAACTATTCCCATTGACATTTCACTTAAGCCCGGAATTGTTGAGAACATTCATATAGGTGCCTCGTGTACAGATGACGAAATTCAATTATATAAGGCCCTATTTCAAGAATTCCACGACGTGTTTGCCTGGTCCTATGAGGAAATGCTAGGAATTGATCCCGCAATTGTTGTTCATGAGATCAAGACTTACCCGGATGCTAAACCCGTCCGACAACGTTTGCGTCAGATTCACCGACGAAAAGCTGCTGCAATGAAAGCAGAAGTTGAAAAACTATTGAAAGCAGGTTTCATTTATCCGATCCCGCTAACAGATTGGGTATCGAATATTGTTCCGGTTAACAAAAAACAGGGGACAATAAGAATATGCATTGACTATAGGGACATTAATTGAGCCTGTCCAAAGGACAACTACCCAACTCCCTATATCGATCAAATCATTGATGATTGTGCCGGCAGCGAAATATTTTCCTTTATGGACGGTTTTTCCGGATACAATCAAATCAACATTCTACCTGCCGATCAACCAAAAATGGCTTTCATTTGTCCATGGGGGACATTTGCTTATTGCAAATTACCTTTTGGGCTTAAGAATGCCAGAGCAAATTTTCATAGGGCGATGTATTATGCGTTTCATGACATCAAGCACATTGTGCAACCCTATCTCGATGACTTGCCTGCTCATTCATTACATCGAGCTGATCACCTCATCCATTTACGAGCAATGTTTATGAGGTGTAGGCATTATCGTATTCGGTTGAACCCACACAAATGTGTCTTCTGTATAGAAATGGGTCGATTGCTGGGATTTGTAGTTTCGAAAGCCGGCATTCGCGTTGATCCCTCAAAGGTCGAAGCTATCATCAATTTGCCTCCTCCTTCGAGTCTTCGCCAACTCCAAAATTTGCAGGGGAAAGCAAACTTTTTACGACAATTCATTCCTAACTACACTGAGGTTACAAAGGGTTTTACACGGTTGTTGAAACAGAACACTCAATTCTCTTGGGATGAGATAGCTCAGAAATCTTTTGATGCACTCAAACACGCGTTGACCCATGCACTGTTGCTGCATCCTCCCAACTACAACCAGGATTACTTTTTGTATCTCGCTGCCTCCCATTCCACCATTGGAATGGTCTTAGTTCAGGAAGATGAATTCGGAACGGAACATGTGATATGTTACCTTAGTCGAACGTTAAATCTAACTAAGCTAAAATACTCACATGTGGAGAAATTGGCATTGGCAGCCATTCAAGCTGTCCAACGTTTTCGTCACTACATTTTACTACGTAAAACTACAGTAATTTCGGATTGCAACCCTATGATCTACATTTTGACCAAACAATTGCTAGGGGGCAAGTACTCTAAATGGACCGTTATCCTGCAGGAGCTCGACTTGGAATTTGAAAAATCTAAGTCTAAGAAATCTTTAGTTTTTGCAGAGTTAATGTGTGACTTCCCGCATGCTGACACGGA
This sequence comes from Pinus tabuliformis, assembly GCA_031772625.1. NCBI lineage: Eukaryota > Viridiplantae > Streptophyta > Pinopsida > Pinales > Pinaceae > Pinus > Pinus tabuliformis. The sequence continues at coordinate 1,128,277,079 of CM062815.1, read as the reverse complement.
AACTGTGGCAGAGGAGCCCATTGCGGACGAATATTTGTTTCTAATCAGCACTTTAGATCCGTGGTATGGGGATATCATCATCTATCTCCAGACCCAATCCTTTCGGCTAGAAATTTCAAGGTCGGGACGTCGGAAAATTCGGTTCCACTCCCAACAATTCAAAATTATTGGAGATACTCTTTATCGCCGTGGGGCGGACTCTACTTTTCGACGTTGCTTAACTCACGAAGAGGCTGAAAGGGTTCTAAATGACTGTCACTCTGGAGCATGTGGCGGTCATATGTCTGGGTATGCCACAGCCCAAAAGATATTGCGCACTGGCTATTTCTGGCCGTCCTTGTTTAAAGATTGTATTACCACAGTCCGAAAATGCCACAACTACCAGGTTTTTGATCGTAAGATGCGCGCTCCACCTGCTCCTCTCCACCCTATAATTGCCATTGGTCCTTTTGCCAAATGGGGTATCGATTTTATTACATGTAACCCTCACTCGGACGGGGGGCATGCGTATATCATCCTTGCGGTAGATTATTTTACTAAGTGGGCCGAGGCGATGCCTACATTTGAGGCAGACGGAAAGACAGCTGCAATTTTCGTGTTCAATGATATAATTGCTAGGTTTGATGTCCCACAAGTGATAATCACTGATCATGGGCATCATTTTCGAAACGTTATGATGACCAAACTTACAGGCCAGCTTGGTTTACGTCACGATAGTTCAACTCCTTATTATCCACAAGCGAATGGTCTGGTTGAATCCATCAACAAAGTTTTAGTTATCATGATCCGACGAATCATTGGGATTCATCAGTCGAATTGGCACAACTTGCTATTTTCAGCGCTTTGGGCGTACCGAACTTCAGTAAAAACATCAACAGGGTTCACTCCTTTCCAACTAGTCTATGGTTTGGAAGCTGTGTTACCCATTGAGTGTGAAATCCCATCACTGCAAATGGCCATCGAGTTACTTCTAGCTACTTCCGAAGAGGAAAAGCGTTTGTTATACTTAGCTCAATTAGATGAGAATCGACGTGATGCTGCATTGGTGATCGAGACTCACGCAAAACGTATGAAAGCTCAGTATGATCGGAATGTGACCCCTCGAAAATTTTCAAAAGGAGACCTAGTGTTATTGTATGATCAAGCTAATGATAAATTAGGCGCTGGGAAATTCGTTCCTATGTGGCATGGTCCCTATATTGTTAAGCGAAAGCTAGCAAAAGGGGCCTATGAATTGGTAGACTTTGATGGGGACTCTTTGGGTAAACCCAGAAATGGCCTTTACTTGAAGAGGTACTATGCTTAAAAGAATGGGTATGGAGATTTTTAGTTAGGATAGTTTTTTCTTTCTAGCTGGTGTGTTTTAGTTTAAAAAAGTGTGCTTAGCTTAGAGAGTGTTTTTTCGTCATTATTCCTGCTTATCTTGGTTTTACTCTTGATATTGCAGATGTCGATGCCTCTCCAAACATACATTGGATTTGCTGATGGTGCTTGTCGTAATACACGGAACATCTCCTCCGTAGCTTGGGTTATCTATTCGCCCTCTAACGAGTTAGCTTCTATGCATGGGGTAAGCCTCGGTCAAACAACAAACAACATTACAGAGTATAGTGCAGTGATTGAGTTATTATCTGAATCTATTTCATTTGGGATTCGGAGTTTGATAGTGAGGTTAGATTCTGAACTCATTGTATTACAGCTTAATAGAGTGTATGCCATTAGAAATCCAGTGTTATTAAGATTATTTTTGAGATTGCGTCTCTTGGAACGTGAGTTTGATTACATTGAATATCAGCATATTCCAAGGTCTTTAAATACATTAGCAGATGCAATTTCTTCTCGAATGTTAAATAGACATTTTCAATAATCATACATGTAAATTTAAAACCATTCCATAACATGATTTACAAGATAAGCTGGTAATAGTGATATATATATAGGAGTGTGTCAAAAAATACATCGTCTTCGATCATAGGTTGAAAAACACCTTATGATCGACAAAAATGATAAGTGCAAAAAGCAAAATGTCACATGTGCCCATAATAGGCGATCATCCTATCATTGGTGATGATCTCTATAAGAAACCACTGCATGGGCCACATTGCAAAGGAACCTCCTAAAAGGTCCTGGGACTCCAATCACATAGCGCTGAAGTCAACGAGGAATGTCGTCTATAGTGGTCTCAGGAATATCTCCTGTCAATCGCTCGAGATGACCCTCCAACTCGGCCAAAACCTCTGCCGATTCGTCCTGTGGGGCAGGCGCGGGTGCAACTGGTTGCCTCCTCTCAAAAGGCTGGAGAGCGGCTGGTCGCTGTGGACCCACATCTGCATTTGAAATTTTTACTATCAGTTTTGAGACGATGGAAAAATAAAAAAAATTAAAATAGGAAAAGTTGAAAAGGATTTTACTTGACTCGTCCCACTGCTCTCCTAGTGGAAGAGCCATGTTTGGGTCACTACAAAAATCTATCCCAGCGTAAGGGAAGTCCTGAATGGAAAAGACCTGGTTTTCCAATCATTGGAAATACTCAGGTTTGAACCGAGCAACTTCTGTCCTCTCGTCCGGATGACGGGCCATGACTGTGACCCATCGCATCAGTTTAGGCTCTCGAGGAAGCCCAGCTCCAACAGTAAGGTGCTGTGGGATTAGCATAGGAACCCTCTCTAGGCCAAAACTCATGACCAAAGCCCCATAACCAAAGGTCTTTAGTCGTCCGCTCTTGGCCCTGGTCAGTTGGCCTTTCACATTGGCCAGCACAGCATTGCACCAGTTGAAGATGGTGCCTCGAAAGCAATGAACTGCCATACGCATCTGGGATCCGATGGAAATATGTAATGCAGCAGCTCCGCAAAGTCTAGTGACAGTAAACACAATCACCATGAGCTCAGGACGGGATATAGTCTTTATGTCTATCCCTTTGTCTCTAGCCTGGCTGTTGCAGTACTCTAGCTGGAGGCTATCGACAGACTGGCCACCTGGCCTAGTCCCATGCAGAGTCAAGTCTTCGCCTCTCTTAGGCAAACCAGTGAAGAAGTAAATGTCCGCCGGCTCGATTTCGAGCCGGTGGCTGCCAATGAAAAAGCACTGGTCCTGTATGCTCCATCTGTCAACCAACCACTGTAAGAAATCCACCTGAGCCCTCATGCCAGGAATGGTCCAGAATTTGTACAATTCGCACGCCCTCAAAGCATCAAGTGAAGGTTGATGATTCCATGCGGCAGCATCCACATCCTCATGCTCTCATTCGCGCCAATCTAGCATGATCTACTCTCTGCATCAAGTATAAAGATTAATTAAATTGCTAGAAAATATTTTGATTGGTCCATTTTTGAGAATTTTTGGGTTCAAAACCCTTGCGGCAGGGTACACACCCTCCGAGTTAGACACAGTGCGGGGGTCCACACTTTGTCTACATGGAAGGTGCGGACCCCGAGCTTTTTCCCAATGGAGAAAAAGTCGGGGTCCGCGGGTCCGCAATGGTAAACCTGCGGACCCTCGTGCGTGGGTTTTGCACCTAAAAACCCTCCCAAAAAATGAAATGAAGGACTAAATCAAAAAACTAAACGGTTGAAAATGAAGAGTAGGATGATGTGGATTACCTGGAGAAGACGGCGCTTGATTCCGACGGTTGGATTTTCCACAATATTCACGGGAAGTTTTCTAAGCAAAAGCACTATTTTCTCACCCAAACTCAAACGGTAAAAATGAATTGACAAAGGCCCTTTTTATAAGTTTTTTGAGTAAATGAATCGCAAATTTGTTTATGTTTCACTTTGAAAAGGTATTTTGCAACATTTTTATCCTTTTCAAACAGGTATGAGTAATGTTTGTGTTTTTGTGCAGAATAAAGGATTATTCAGGCGAAATCTATCATTTTCAACGAAAAAACAAGTAGAGTCATCTTTAAGCCCTTTTCTGACTCCTAAAATATGAAAAGATTGTCGAGCATTTCTTTTACACTCGTTAAAACGGAATTAAAAGACGGTCCACTTACAGCTCTTTTCCGACCGTAAAAATACGAAAAGATTGTCGGATTTTTGTCGTTTCAAATTCGATATTGGTTATAAAATGACGTGTCGTTGTTCGCTTTTTTACTTTTTCGGATCAGTGACACTAATAACGAAAAGTACTCCTTGGTCGTAAAAGATCAAGCGGTTTTCTCAAGTATTATTTTATACTTTTTCAGGCTTGGGAGACACAAATTTACGAAAAAGGTCAACCCTGGAGTCTTCTTAAGTTTTTTTAGACTCTCTAAAATTGAAAAACGCCGAGTTTCTCCTATACTGGACTCGTTAAAATTTCACAGTAAAGGACCTGTTCAATTACAAACAGGAATGAACCACTCCTTCTTAGGGTTCGAATCTAAACTAAGTTGGACTCATCCGAAGGATGAGCTTATAATCAAGCAAATGTTATCCTCCTCCAGCTTGTCAAAAATAAAGAGGTACTTGCCAGAAATGGTGGGGGAAAAGGGAGAAAAATGAGTCTGTTTGTCATACTTTGTAACCACTCTTGAACACGACACTTTCATTCACCTGGGTTGGGAAATCCTTTGCCTAACAGTTGGTCAAACCACATTGAAAGTCTTCAGCCGGTTTCTGGGTATTAACTTTGGGTCAATTGTTACCAAGCCATCTGTCGTGTCGTTATGTGTTCAAGAGGTCACTGCCAATAAGCCATTCATCTGCAAAATATCTGTCATCCATCTTGACCATCCCTGAGTCAATCCTTGCAACTAAATTTCTTCAACTTGATCTATGATTTCGTGTTGTGGGCTTGCCTGCGACGGATCGCTTTCTATCGACATCAGCACATTATCTAGAAAGATGATCTAGGAATCGTCAGTACCTTGAGATCTGCATGCCTCAATGGCAGGTTTCTCGCCTTTGACGACAGTTTACATCATTGACTTCTGATCAAAGGATTCCGTGACATGTTCGACATCAACACATTTATTCACATCTCATGGATTGTAGTGGGTACTTTGAGAGCCATTGACATCACTGGTGGTTTCTCTCACACTTGTTAACAATTTACATCATTGACTGGTAATCAAGTGGTTTCTACCATGTTCGACATCAACACATTTATTCGCATGGATAGAATCGTACTATTTCGGGAAGTAGAAATGAAGACCCTGGATCTAGTTTCCACTATCCAGGCTGTGAGGAATTTTGTATTCATTGTGTTGTGGACTATTTATAAACAGATGGCTGCGTCCATACTGTGTTCACAGGAGTCTATGCTTGTGATGTCTTACAAGATCATTCCTATATCAGAGCAGTAGATAATTTTCTAGTTAGTTTTGATCTGAGTATGGGAATGCCTACCTCAGCGATGATATGATCTCATATATATATCTTGCATTGAATGTTTTTACAGGTTCCGACCGGGCTCTCCAGATTATGATCCTCGAAATGATAAAGTGCTTCACTCTTCCTACATGATAAATGAAATCCTCATCTACTACAGACTTCGCACTTTAGGGGGCAATCTGTTACACAAAAATATTTTCACTATGATTATTTACAGTCAGTATGGGTCTATCATCACTTGTACTGTCCTCCTAAGCAAGTCTAAGACCTCAGCTCTTCAAATCAAGCTTTGGAAATGGGAGAAAGACATTAAAAATCAATGTAACTTTGGTTCCACACTTTCTCTCATGGTCACCTGCGGTCCCGCACCTTCTGTGTACAAAATCTGCATACCTACCCACTCTGTCCCTAACGGTGTAGGTGCGGGCCCCTGTGAAAGTCAAAAGGCATAAGTTTTATCTTAAAAAACTCACTTTGGGTTAATTCTAGAGTTTTCTAGAAGGAATTTTGACGTGGATTGTTCGCTCTGAGGTGGTTCATGCATCCCAAAAGAGAAGGAGCTAATCCCTTGACTAAAGGAGCTATCCCTTTGAAGGAGGGCTTTATCCCTTTGAAGGAGGACCTAGTAACTTCCCTCCATTGCACTATAAATACAGGCATTGGGGTGAGGACTAGAGAGGTTAGAAGCTGAACATTTTGAGGGTAAATGCTGGTGAAATTAAGACTCTTTGGTTGAGCTTGAGAGGAGAGATCACATACCTCTTGGTTCCATTGGAGAGTGAGTGAAACTTGTCAAAGTAGAGGAGACATCTTGTTGGACCCTGGTAGAAGCTTGTATAGTGTCAAGGCAAAGGTTGTAAAGTTCTTCTTCTTTTGAATTAATACAATCAAACTCATTTTTCTCAACAAGTATCTTATGTTATTTGTTTCATGGACTCCTTGACTTTCATGTTAAATATGTTTTATGCAATTGTCTTTTCAGGTGCTATTTAATTTGTTTGCCTTGTTTGTGTTTGCAGATTCGCGAAAAGGAGCTCATTTGGATCAAAGGAGCGAGGGCATCCACAAGCTTGAGTTGGACCAAAGGTAGGCCCTAAAAACACTTGTTTGCTATTGTTTATCAAAGCATATTTAGAGAAAGATAGTGTCTGGTTGGTTTGCTTGTCATTAGGTCTTCTTTAGATTCTAGGAAGGTCTATCTTGTCTGCAAGATCGACTCATTCTGCGTGACAAGGTGGGAATCGATTGGATAGCGCTGGGAATGGAGTCGATTGAATGAAGAACACAGGATATAAGGTATTGCTGGAGGTAACTTGAATTTGTTGAATTTGATTCTGAAGATTGCTGAAAGTCGATCGATGTGTTAACTGCGTTAATGCTGAGTTGAAAGTTTAATCAGTCCAGAAAGAGGACTGTATGATCTCATAAGAGAAATCAAATCAAATGGTCTGATAGTGCGATACAGGAAATTGAAGGCAGCGCTACAACTATGTTGGTGGACCAGCTTCGATGTTGAGAGCGCGAGGCGGTGAATAGTGAGTAGTTGCCTGTTTATTGGTTGTGTATTTTATTAAATTGGTTCATATGTAGAAAAGCAGAATCGATGGTTAAGATGTGTTAAATAATGGACACATAAAATTTGGGGTTTCTTAAATCTCAATTTGTTGAGTTAGGCGCATTGAAGAGAGGGACTTGAATTTTGAAACATTGGGAATGTTGAATTGATTTGGAATTACATTTTGTATGTATGTGAGGTTACAAGCTTCTGCATATTTGTTGAAAATTGCCGTGTATGGAAATTGAATTAGGGAATTGTTTGAGGCGCATGTTTTTACATGCATGAGTGATGGAGATCCTGGGTATTGCAGGCTCTGCCTGCCATCAAGTTCCAATGCCCCCAGTACATAATGTACTATACCATCTGTGTGATCATCAATAGATGCAGAGACGAAACTGGTAGCCACATAATTGACCTGTGGCAGGGAAGGTAATGCTTGCAAACAAGAGCCGATAGGGGATTATGGTTGCAAAGGAGACACTTTGTGACCAATGAATGATAGTTTATCAATAGTCACAATTCTTCCTTCGTGCAGAAAACAAACCACACGGAAAAGTGAAGAAACAAGAGCTCCCATGACATAAACATAGTCACGTCCAAGGAGAAGATTGAAATCTAATGGACCTTGGACTACCATCACATCTATATAGATGGTCTTTCCTCCCAAAGTAATAGGGAATTGTAGAAGGATCCCTAAGGGTTGACTAGTTCCTCCATTGAAAGCCAACAAATTCTAGGTGACAGGTACAAGCTATGGGTTGCCCAAAGCTTTCTATGTAGTAGAAGACATGCTACTAGTAGACGCACCTTCATCTAATATAGTGCCAGGAACTACCATATTATAGGATTGTATTGTGATCTAGAAAGGCACATAAGATGGGAGGCGGAAAGCAGTCAAGTGACTCCAATCGAAAGAAATGACAAAACTACTTGGTGGGGGAATTATATGATTGCCCCCATGCTCTACAGGAATAGAAGAAGGACTCTCCTGAATAGCCGGGACAGGAGGGTCACTCTTGGATTCATGAGACTCTGAGGAGATGAGAAGAACATGAGCAGTATGATCACTACGCTCTTCTGGAATAGAGTGATCAACTGGTGGTAGAGCCAAGTCGACACTCTCTTTGACAAATTGTTGCTCGAGAATAGACACAAAAGAGTCTCGCTCAGGAAGAGTAGGACAAACAAGAGATGAACCCAAGTCAATCTCTGTACCAACCTTGAGACGGTTAGAAGAAGGCCTCTGATAACCAACAGGGAGTTGGGGTTGAGGAGCTGTAAGGTTTTCCAAAACTTTGGAAGCTTTATCCATAAGAGGACAAAGGTGAAGAAGATGCTCTCCTTCACATAGCCTATAGGGGAATATAATCTTCCCTTTCTTCTTACCATCTCTAGCCAAGAGTGTAGCATCGACATGATCTCTAGAGGTCGATGGGGATGGTCGATCCAGATTTTGAGACCATACCTCTAAGACTCTAGGAATGCCAGGATAGTCTCAGAGGAGATTGTCACCCTTACACAACCTACAAGGGAATTTTACCTTTCGTGGAATATTAGAAGGTTTTCCTATAGGAGGTGCATTTGGAGTAACAGCCACATGGTTAGCCTCTTGCTTAGTTGACTTCTTCTTCTTCGTCTTCTTCTTCTTCTTAGCCTCCTGGTTACTATATTTGAAACTTTCAACACGCGAAGGAGAAGAGGAAGGTGAAGAAATAGGGGAAGAAGGAAAGATGTCATCCTTAGAATCATCGTAACGCGATTCGAATGAAGGAGACGGTGGGGTGGGAGCTGAGACACTCGGGATCATTGAGGTTGAAAATAACCAGACAGGTAAACCAATGGTTAACCCAGGGAGGGACAACGTTGCCATATAAGGAGCACCAACATTTCCAAAAGAAGGAAAAGGACCGGGATTCCCTTCCGAGGGGAATCCTTGATTGGCGGACTTTGGAAATGTTTCCATTGGAATCGACCCTAAAGACTTACCAATGAAGATAACTTTTACTAGGAATATTTCGTGGGCAGTTAATTTTAAGACACTGGAACAAAAATTTGCCTTTTCATGTTTATAGAGTCGAGAAAAAAGGCAAAAGATGACTCTAGTCTCCTTCGAAGTTTAATGAGCCTGAAAGGAAAAGTGCTCAGATGATCCTTTTACTTTTAGAGAGTCGAAAAGGAATGAAAATGACTGCTCTAGAATGTTAGGCAAAAGGTTTACTAGGTAAATCGTAAAACTGCATATACACCTTGGTAGATAAATGAGCAAGGACTTCTAGTACGACAGCTAATCTTCTTGAATGTAGTTTTCAGTGCGTTACGATTCGTAAGGTGGTAGACTCGGCTTCCTATGGATAACAGGATTTGCAACCTAGTGGGGTCTCCCATCATATACGCGACAATACAGGGAGCAAAAGTACATACTAGTACTTATTGAATCACAAAAGGAGGAATCACCCAACCTTAGTGAAAACAATAGCCACTAGGTTTAAAGATGTTGGAACATGTCTCTAGCCTAGACCTCTATATATATGAGCATTAAGTTCCACTGCGTTTTTAGATTAATTCGATAAATTTTAGTAGTTTATCTTGAATTAAATCTCAGTTTCAAGGCCCTGCCGAATGTATCTTCAAAATCTCCTAGAATGCAACTAAATGAGTAAAGAAACCATTTCTTTTCAATGCACAACTAACTAAAGAAAAGTGAGAGGTTCATTTCAAAGCAATCAAAGCAACAAGCAAGAAAATGAAAGAATGGTACTTTTCATTATTTCACAAGCAAACCAATCAAGAGGAAAGAGAAATTCTTCTATCTTTCACTAACTTGCAAGCAATCCAATTAAGAAAATGAAAAACACATCCTTCACTTTTCAACTTCTAAATGTCAAGAATTTACTAATGCAAAAGATTGTTCTCATTTCCTGATGCAAAATGAATGCGATATTTTGTTTTTTTGAATAGATGACAAGCAACCAAACAAAAAACTCAAAACAATTCTAGTTTTAAGTCCTTTCCAAATGAAATCATTCAATAAATGAAGAGAAACATTCCACTCATAAAATAATCAAAGACTCAAAACAAAGAATATTTTTCATTTTTCAAAAACTTGAAAGCTTTCTAACTGAGCGGGAAGCAAAGTGATCTATGCCAAAGTGATGGACGGAAACCAAACAAACAAGACTTGAGAGATTTGGTAACCAAATGTCACATACCAATCAGGAAGATGAAAGAACAGTCAATAGGGAAAAGCCTCAAACAAAGCAAGGGATTGTTTCAAACACAGCTCAAAGGTCCAAATGAACAAGTAACCCAAGAAAAAGCTAATGCTTCAAGAAACCCTAAGGTGAACAGGTCACACAGTTCAAAAGGAGAAGTCTCAAGGGAATGAAACCAAGAGTCAAGTATTCTAAAAATTTGACACACAACAAATAGGTAGAAGACAAGATTAGAAGGACAGGACACACTGGCCAATCAGAAAACAGAACTTCAAAATTGAAACCCAGAGGAACATTTGCGAGCGTCAAACTGACAACATGCACCGACAATGAAAAGTCGCACCCCCCTAACTAGCTACTTTGCGATGTCATCACAAGAGTACACTAGACAACAATGCTGAGACTATTTCAGAGCCCTTCGCGATTGTGAGGCGCTTTAATCGCACCAAACAATAGAAGGTGAAACTAATTAGATAGAGCAGACATGACCATCTTCGTGACTGTTATAAAATAAAAGGCGATGACCCAAAATCAAAGGAAAAATTTAAAAATTCAGCTGAGAAAATGCCAGACCTATCACTTATGATAGAGGGAAGACTACCAGGAGTAGTCAAACAACCCACAATATGGAGAGTTCTACCCAGAAAGTAAAGGAGACAATAAACAAGCAAAGCAAAATGAAATCAAAAGACAAAAGACAAAGTCCTCCCACTGTGGTCGCCAACTTGTGATTTAAGCAAGTTCCCTCTTCAGACAGAGGCAACCCCTCTAGCCCTAGAGTGGGTCTAGTCACAACAAGAACCATATCAAATCAAATTCCCTTAGATAGTTAATGTCATGAAGGCCTACCTTCAAATCCTTATTTGATGAAGTTCCCGTTGTGTTGCTCCAGCTCTTGTTCTAATCACTTTTGTACCTGAAACAACATATAGAGAACAAAAATGAACATAATAGAATACAAACAAAACGATCTACTTAAAGGGTCAAGGAACTTCAAGCTATCAATAATATGAAATTTGACATAAGATATAGGAAATAAACCATTGATTTTTATTAATATGAATTGAAGTAAAACTTACAACCATGCCTTGACGTTGTAGGTCTCCTTGAAGGGTCCTATTAGCATGTCTTCGCAAGCACTCACTCATGAATTGTCTCCCAGGAGGATGAATAACTCGCTCTCCTACCCAAAAGGCAAAATTATGATGCTAGAACACTCATACAATCAAGCCAAATCCACACAAAACTATCTCATGCTAAGTTACATAAGCTAATTCCAAACTCCACTCAAACTCTCTCCAAACCAACTGAACTAGCTGATCTTAGCCATGAAGGAGATATTTAAAGGAGGAGGAGCCTCCATAAGAGATGGGAGAAAGAGATTATCCCTTTGGGAGGTTGCACAAAAGGTGGAACAACAATCCCAAAGGAGAGAGCCGAGCTCATTTGATCCAACAACCAACCCTAGGACCTCCCATTGACAATTTGTTAAAATAAACTCACCAAAAGTATCTCGTCACGAGTGAAACATAGGGAAAGAGCGACGACGTTGTGAGGCTTAGTTCAATCTTGGCCATCTTCGTGGGTGGAATAACCGATGACCCACGACGACCCAAAAACAAAGGTTAAAAGGGTCTGCTCCAAGAGTAATGAACTGAGGTATTCTTCCTGAGATGACAAGGAAGACACTGACACATATTTTGTAACATGACACAAAGCATATGTCAATAACACGGACCGGCAGTGTCTGGGATTAGGGAATGCATGGCTAGTGACAAAATACTGTGTAACAATCCTAGGACTCTTCCTCCCAACCTGTCTCTCTTATTCATCTTGCTCATCATGCCTCAACACTGGTTTACTTTTGGACTCTTTCATACTAGTTTTAAACAAATATTTTTCTAGAAGTAGCTGCTTTTCCTTCAGTTGCTCATTTTCTTGCTCAAGGAAGGAAATGATGAATTTGTCTCTTGCCACATTATACAAAAGATCCATGATATGAGAATCCTTCTCTCTGATAACTAGTTTCAGGTTTTAATGATCATCTTGGGACTCCAAGTCCACTATCTGTATGTCATGATGGATAGCCTCCTCATCCTACAAATGTGATCCCTTTGTGCTGATGTAGAAGGCTTGGCCCCTTCCACAATATGTGGAGCAAACACAAGCATGTTCCCTCTTATGTCTTGGTTACCTTAGGTCTATGTGCCTCTGAAATATTTGTCTATTTACTTGTTGAACCATGCTTCATTGACCTTCTGAACCAAGACCCTGATGATGTTTTTTCATTAGGAGAAATAGTGGGACTAATGATAGAAGAAATCTTTAATTTATCCAAAAAGGTTTCCTAAGTGATTTCCTTGACTTAGAGTTGATGCATAACCATAATATTGATCAGGCTATGGTGAAACAAATTTGTGATATGAGGTTGTCTCCTGGTGTGAATTTTTTCAGGCATTTTCACCACACTCTTAGACATAAAGTTGCACAAATTAAGTGTTCTTGTAGAGGTGAAGTGCATAAGTAACCTAACATGATACCTATATAATCTAGAGAATCTGCCTTCACATGTAAAATACTTCATAATAAGCTTCATTAGAGGGGCATACTTGTTAAGAAGATGTCTAAAAGGAAAAACATGCTTAGAAGTCTCTCTGACATTAGGTTTTAGGAACATCTTATAATCATCAAGGGACAGTTCCATGCCTTTGAACTAGGTGTGACCATGATTTGGAATACTTGTGGCTGAAGAAATAATACCTGTTGAGACACTGAACTCAATACCTGTTATGAAAACTTTATCTATGTTGAAATTTTGGGCAAAGATGCTTGTCAAAGGGACATGGGAACCAAACTCTACAACCTACTCACAAAACTTCATACAACCAACATTTCTTAAATATTTATAGGAAAATGGAGAAGCATTTATTTCTCTCAGGTTGGATGGCTCAAAACTTGAATGATGTCCTCCCTTGTGCACTTTCTTTTCACTCTTTTATTCACTCTCCATTAAATTTGTTGAATGGTAAAACACTAGACAGATGATGTTGATAAAACTGAAGTGGAAGTTTTCTCAAGGTGAAAATGTAGTGGGAGGCTAGGGTTTGATGAAATCAATGGAAAATGAGTGGTCGAATGATAGGAGATTTTAAATTTAAGGTTTTCTGGATGATAAATAATAATGATAAATTAGTAGAATCTAGGTTTTATTCACCAATAATTTGTTGGAGAAAACCGTGAGAAATAATCAATTCACATTGAGAAAAATATTTGAAAGGATGGTGTAGATGTCCACTTATTGTTTGGAGAAGCTTTAAGAGTCATTGAATGATATTTTGAGGTTTGAAGAAGTCGAAAATCCCCTTAAAAACAAGAAGAAATCCTTGTGGGTTGATCTTTCTTAGAAAGCCCGCACTTCCTTAAAAGAGTCGCACTTTTGCATAGAAGGGTTATGCTGCGCTTCAAAAGGGTTGCATTTCTGTCAAAAGGGTTGCATTTGCATAGAAGGGTTGCATTTGCATAGAAGGGTTGTGCTCCATTTCAGAAGGGTTACATTTCTGTCAAAAGGATCACATTGCACTATAGAAAGGTCTCAATTTAGTCAAAAGGGTCACACTTTTGCACAAAAGGGTCACATTTACTCAAAAGGGTCACATTTTACTTAGAATACATAAAAGCCCTCAATTTTCAAGTTTTCCTCCTACACAATAATAACTGAGATATGCTTGGAATTTTGAAAGTGCAAATGAGTTAAAAAAAAACTCCTCATACCATTTTAAACCTAAATTGGGACCCTCGACACTTTATGATCACTGATATTTGAAACTTGGTCACTTTATGGCCTTTTTTGAGACATTGAACCTTTTTGGAACTCTGAATTGCAGCCTTTGAAACTTAGAACTTTCAACTAGTTATTACATATGAAAACATAAAATTACACTTGATATTAAATTTATTAAAGAAACTTTCTTATTACCACTCCTCCTTTGCCAGATTTTTATGCATCAAATGAGAGTTTGCTGATTGTGAAACCCTAATGACCTAATGGAAGTGCTCAGCTAAATGAAGACCATGGTGACATGACTGAAGTGATAATTATGATATTTTCAATGATAGCACATCCAACTGAGTGATGGCAGTGACCTAACATGGAAATATTGAAGGAGTGGAAATAATCCTAGACACACTAACCAGTGACCAAAGTTTTTGAATGGAAGACCTAGTGAAATGACAAAAAATGACCTTAAACCCTAATGGACATTCTGAAAGAGAACATTTGATAATTGGTGGAAGGTAAAAATGACTAACACTAACATCAATAACTGTGTTTTTTTAGTCATCGACAGATTCTTAAAGATGGCCATTATGGCATCCTGTAAGAAGAATATCACAGCAAAACCACTGCTAAAATCTTCTTTGAATGAGTATGGGTACACTTTGGGATCCCACAGTCTATCATCATAGATCAAGATAGTAGGTACCTCAATTCATTTTGGTCCAGTCTCTGGTCAATGCTCGACACCAAGCTAACTAAGTCCACAACTTTCCATTCCCAAATTGATGGCTAGACAGAGGTCATCAACAGGATGATCGTACACATTTGACGCATGTACAACTCAAAGCATCCACACACATGGGATGAGAGCCTTTCCTATGTCCAATCGAACTATAACCAGGCTCTCCATAGCTTGACTGGCCACAACCCTTTTCAAATGGGCTTCAGATTCCAACCATTATGTCCCATTGATGTGGCCATACCATTTTCATATACTTACACAGATTCAGCTCATGTCCAGTCTAAAGTCGACGAGGAAAAAAAATTCATTGATCACATTCAGCACATACACCAACAGGTCCAAGACATATTGTACAAAGACAATGCTAAGTATAAGTAGTGGCATGATCATCATCGAGTGCCACACAAGTTCTAGGTGGGCGACAAATTTTGGCTACATTTGCAGAAGGAGCGCCTCATTGGGCCCCACCACAAGCTTCACCTACTCCGATATGGGCCATACACCATCACTAAGGTAGTAGGGGATAATTCCTTCGAGCTCAGTATTCCACCATTCCTTGGTCTGCACCCAGTGTTCAATGTGGACCGCCTTCAACTCTACTTTCCACCATTGTTGGACACATTCGACATTGTAGAACAACTCACACCAACAGAGTTAAACCCAGACTGCATGGAACAAGCCACAACTGATCAGATCATGGACACACAGATCAAGAACAACTGGCAGCAAAGGATCCAACTATATCGAGTTGTCAAAGTAGGCCAACTCCTTCACCAGGGAAAGTGGCTCACCAGGGACCAAGTTCAGCAAAGTTTCCTCATCTCATGGAGGAACTCAACGGAATGGGGACCATTGCTTCCTAAGGGGAGAGGGAAGTGATCCAATTCGATATTGGTGGCCACCCACCTATTCCACTCGGACTCCCACCATTGTTTCTTTCATTTTTTTAGTTTCCTTAATTGTAGCGCAATTTACTACTTTTGGTAGTTTTTCGAGTCCTGAACTTCCAGAGGCGTTTTGAGGTCCTAAACAACGTTTTTTTGGTAAATCACCGACGGAAAATTTAAGTTTCAACTTCACTTCTATTATTATTAGTTGTATTCCTCATATAGATATTTCTAACAAGGTATCATTTGTGTCAAACAAATATCGTATGCCAAAGTTACGACCTCGGGATGTTGATGTACCAATTTACCCCAATGGGGTCCATAGTTTGGTGTTTCATCTCCTAGGGTTAGGTTTTTCGATGTTTGGGGTTTTCCATTATTTCTTGATAATAAAAAGGTCTTCAAGCCTCATTGTAACATAGTTCAGAGGAATTTAACCGCCACATCTCTTCTCATAGATAAGCTACCATCGCCTCAGCTAGTTTATTTCCATTCTGCATGTAAGCATATTTCAGTTCTTTGATATTAATGAAATGAAGTTTTATTTCTGTTGCATATCTATGTTTATGGTTATATCTGTAATTTTTTGTGTTCCAGTTTAAATCTGGATCAGGAAATTATTGGGAAATTGAAGCATTTCTATGAGTAGTCAAAGCATTAGAATGAATCTCAGCAAGGATTGAAAGGGAAAGATAAAGGTAAAGATAAAGGTAAATCTCAATGTTCATTGTATCTATGCATCATTGGATAATAGGCAGGAAGACCATCATGCATCTATCATTGAAATGTAAGGTAAAATTTATGATGAAGTTGTTTCTATTTTGATTGACCTTAGATCTAATTATAGTTATGTTACTCCTGACTCAGTGGATAAGTGTGGTTTGAATAAAGAAGTGCATGCATAATCTTGGTTAGTGTAGTTGGATACAGGTACAAAGGAAAGAGTTCATCATTGGGTAAGAGCTTGTGCATTTTAGTTGAATGTCATGTCTACATCAATGCATCTAAATGTATTGTTTTTGGGATTGTACAATATGCTCTTGGGTATGGATTGGTTATATCTTCATAAGACGAAGGTGGATTGTTATGACAAATCCATTGAGTGCTTGGATGACAATGGGGAGATGAGAATCTTATAGGGTAAGAAGAAAGAAACATCAATGAGAATGCTGACAGCTATGCAGGCCAAGCATAGTCATAGGAAAGGGTGTGTGTTATTTCAATGCATATTTCTAGCGACAAAGTTAAGGAAGTTGAGGATGTGAATGTTTTGCAAAGGAACCCGGTTCTACAATAGTTTTAGGATGTGTTTCTCAGAGAGATTTTAGAGTTTCCACCTCATAGGGAAGTAGACTTTTTTATTGAGTTGGTACCAGGGGCAACACCAACATCAAAAACACCATACAAGATGAGCACTCCAGGGTCAGTAGAGATGAAGTTGCAGTTAAAGGAAATGCTTTAAAAGGGATATATTAGGCCAAGTGTATCACCTTGGGGTGCACCAGTATTGTTTGTAAACAAGAAGGATGGTACTCCCAGATTGTGCATTGACTACAGGAAGTTGAGCAAAGTGACCATCAAGAAAAGGTATCCATTGCCGAGGACTGATGACTTATTTGATCAGCTGAAGGTAGCAACAATGTTCTTGAAGATTGATCTGAGATTTAGATATCATTAGGTACACATTAAAGAGGAGGACATTTATAAGGAAAATTTCTAGGCCAGGTATGGGCATTATGAGTTTGTTGTAGTTCCATTTGGTTTAATAATGCTCCAACTACCTTTATGTGTCTGTTGAATTGTGTGTTGCGTCCTTATCTGGACAAGTTTTTTATTGTGTTTGTTATGCTCCTATACCAATAGGTGTCATATTTCATGATTGACTGGTAAAATCCCAAATATGTTCTTCGTTTCCATGCTGCAAAGGATCCATATTTTGAAAAAATAAAAAAAAATAAAAAAATGAAAAGAGGGTATGCCCTACAAGAAAGATCAAAGGGAAAAAAGAATGAATTGGTCAAAAGAAAAGAAATGAACCCCAAATGAAGAAGACCAGGAAAGTTTGATAGTCCAAAATGCCACTACTATTCCATTTTTGCAAAGAATCTCATTGTGTGGAATCAGTGGACTTTTGTCACAATTGATGGATGGCCAAACACCTTAATCTTGGCTAGTTCATGTTTTAAATTTCTTTTTTAGAGATAGAGAGCAAAAATCTGTCTAAACAGTTCAAGCTTGGTAGATAAGTAGTTAGGTAGAGAAGAAAAGGTGCTCAACAACTAAATCTAAGCCCCTGGAAGAAATAAGGGCAGACTTAGATAGGATGGCAGTTAAACGAAAAGAAGAGAGTAAGGGTTTGCTAGTTTAAATGCACCCAAGGAAAAGGAAGGAAAAATGTTAGGTATAACAGGCTGGGTAGGCAGTTTTGGTGTTGCAGAAGCAGGCTTATGAGTAATTTTGTCTTTCAAAAGTGATTCATCTCATGGATATCATAAGTGTCATGGCAAGGTGTGGCTAACAAATCAGGTGAAGCATGTCTAACTTCCCCTCACTCTTCTCCCTAAAACATTTACTAACCTCCCCCTAAGTATGTTGGGATCTGCTCAATACTCCTAGATCACTCCATTTCATGAAAAGACTAAGTGAAACTCTGTTCTATTTAGGATAAAATAAGCCACATTTCTTGTGTAAAATCCTTTCTTTCCCTATAGCCTAAGATCATCACTTAGCGCTTCCCATTTCATGAATCACATTAATTACATTTTAACTTTATTATTTAACTCGCTATAGCTATTTCCCCTTTCTCGTATGTTATTAATATATAAAAACCCCAAAATGTTTAATATATCCCGCCCCAGTTTAGCTATAAACCATATTATTTCGGGAATTAAAGGTTTAACAGAAACCTTTTAATAACCCATTACAGCACCATTTAAAAAGTTTTATCAACATCTAGTTGATTAAATAATTTAACCCAAGGCCCCCGAACCAATCATACCTGCCCACAGCAAAAAATATTATTTAATTGCGTCAGGCCCACGCTGTTTGAACCCCGCGCCATAGCCCTCTGCCAACTCCTTTCACCGCCAACCGTTGGATCTGGGCCTTCCCATCCAACTGCCCACAACAATATCGTGGCGCCCTTTCACACCAATCTTTAATGCCTGGGAAATGGTGGTATTCTCGTCATACCATGGGATACGTGGCACCCTCCCGTAGTGCTCATTGCCCTCCCCTCCGATACCACCCTGGCCGATAAGCGGTGCGGGCCAAAAGCCACTTACCGCCCCCACTGCCTCCCTGCTGACATCATCGCCACCTCATCCGTGACGTCATCACCATGTCACCGCCACGTCACCCCGCTACATGACAAACACTACGTCATGCTGATGTCATCCAAAAAAGGCGCCGAAATCCCTCCAAACCAATTTTTTTCAAAAACTCGTGAAAGTGTCATTTTCATTCGTTTTTATTGGTTGCTTTCACGAGACCGATGCATACGAATTTCATCGAAGCTGCTACCAAAGCTCCAGTCCGCCACCTGACCAGCATAATCCGGCATCCCACTCTGCAATTCATCATCCAAACCTACAAATTACTCCCGTGCGCGTCCAGAAACACAGGTATTTACCCGGTTCACCTCCCAAAACCCTGTGAATTTCAGTTTTCTCTACAAGTTGTCCAAAGGACCCAAATTCGAGTTCAATTCACCGTATTGCCTTCCATTATATGCACTAGAACCACTGTTATTTTTCCCATTTGCCTGCAAAAGCCCCACCCCCAGTTCAAAAGCACAAAAAACCGAAAATGGAGGCTCCGGTGGCCCTGAACATTGCTCCCCTTAATGCGCCTCACAAAGAGTTAGAGTGGCTACCCTTGGCTGATAGGGATTTTCAAATACAAGACTTAACTAGTTACAAAAACCACCTCCAAGAATTTTGTGAAATTAGGAACAGTCACCTAAGTAAAACTGATCTTTATGGGATATGGGAATCCAATCTGCCCAGGTACTACCTCCCCTCAGTAAATGTATTCCCAGATGTTATCCACCTATGCTGTGCCAATTATGAACCTGTCAAAAGAGCAGTTATGACTCCATCTGGAACTGTCCTCTTTCATATAACTCTTGAGTCCATAAATGAAATGCTACACTTCAAACCTACTCAGCCTCTGGCTTGTCTTTCTATGGGATTCCTGCTTGAGCAGGGCTCTAAACTGACCAATGCAGAGATAACCCGTGTTGTTCAAACATTTGTGAGACCTAATTGCCAACCCAAAGAGCCACCTCCCTTTCACCATGTCTGGTTCAATGAAGCTGGAAGATTCATTATTGATATGATATCCTATGTCCTGGGATTTAAGACAAGTGAATATGTTGATGTGACCATCTTAGCTTTGTTTTCCATGTTTACTCTAGGACAACCTCCTGCTATCAAATATGATTATGCTACTTTCATTGCCAACAAGATCCATGACCAACTCTTGAATCTAGATAGAGAAGGAGTCTTCAAGTATACCTCTTATATAGATCATCTGTTCCTGTATTTCCAAATAGAAGGTTTTCAGTTTCCTATCAGAAAATTGAATTCTAAAGGAGAAAGGAGATCTGTGATCTTTTGGACCTCAGTCTTCCATGAAGTCCATAACTCTCCTTACACTTACTGTGAATTCATTGATTTGTTTATACATCTGGTCTCCTCTCTACTTATGAGAACTCCTCCTCCTAGACTCTCTGGTGATATGCAGAAAATTTTATAGCTCTCCAAAAGCTACAAAATAGGTGATTGGTAATTCTACCAGAATCACACTGAGATCAGGGTATATGGCTATGAGTTGTGCCCTATAAATTTCCCAAATATGTGCCTATGAGACTGTTTGCTCTAGAATATTTCAAGAAATTTATCAACTCAGATTTGACTCATTTCTATGGTGCAAATAAAAAAGGTTAGCTAAAATTAAGAAACCAGTTAGGACCTTTTATCATTAACAAAAAGGAAGCATGGCAAGATGCTGATAAAATATTGGGGGAACAACTCAAATTAAAGAGGATATTTTGGTGGATACCCTATGACCCAAATGGATTTATCACTGAAAGAAAAGTAAAAAATAGGCTATCAGCCTATAAACATTGTAGGATCCCTGAAATTGAGAAATTTGCTAATCAGGATGAGTGGGTAGAGGGCACATTAATTGAAGAACTCATTGAGGAAGAAAAGATGGAACAAGCTATGAAAATCTTGAAAAGACCCTTGACTTGGACTCTTTTGGACAGGTGTATTTCAAACTACCTCAGCAAACTAGAGTGGGTACATCATCTGCTGGAACTTCACAACAACCTGCCCAAGAAAGCACTACACCAGCTATAGGGACATCTAAGGGAAAAGAAGTGTTGGATACAGAGTAGCACATAATGACAGATTAGCCAACAACATCCAAGGAACAGGGCCAAGGGAAAATTCCTCCTGTCCAGACCAAAGCACCAGAGATACCAGCATTACAGACTCCTCTAAATGAGGAAAGGGGCAAGAAAAGGGACAAAGAGGAGACCACACCTGTAAGTGGACCAGTAGAGAAACCAAGGGAAAAAAGGCAAAGAATAAACCCTCTACCTGAAGAGGAAATTATTGAGGAAACCATAGAAAGTCCAAGAGGTGAGAGGGCAACTAGCCCACAGACATCCCCAGTGGTAGAAACATCCACCAGCTCTCATAGGCAAGACCTAGAAAGGTAGCATAGTGTGGAAGTTTCATCCACCAGACCATCAAGCAGGCAGGCCTCAGATGTTAAAAGAACATTCACAGAGATTAAGGCTAAAAATGATCCATTGAGGCTGCAACTTTATGACCAATTTCTCAAGACGACCCTCGCCAACCAGCAAAGGTTAATGTTTGCATATGAGATTAAAGAAGGAAAAATGATCTTGAGCCACTTTAATCCCAAAGTGCAGCAACCACAGTCAGCAGCTGACTACATTAGAACAAATCTGGAAGTCCTTGCTAAAGACATTCATCCTATGGACTAGATTGAGTTGCATAAGCAAACTGGAGAGATTGTCTACTCTACATTAGCAGATAAGGCAATGTTAGCTCACAAATTGTAGAACTCATTGAACAACACATCTGCCCAACTAGATTTGGAAAAGGCATATTCTTTAGCCAAAGACAACAAAATAAAGTCTTTGGAAGATATTATCATTGAGCTGGGACATGATCCTAAGGATGCCAAAGGAATAAAAGCATTAATGAAGAAGAAGGAGGAGGACATTGCTGCCCTCAGGAAACAACTGAAGCTGCCTACTACTATGCATCCACAAACTTCAGAGATTGTGTAGAAAAAAGTAGAGGAGGACATGATGGACTTGCTGATGAGAATGAATCAAATATTAAGTGAGACAGAGCAGGAATTGGAGAAATCATTACAAGAAAAGCAGGGAGTGTCGACCTCCCAGCCACCTGAAGTAACTCCAGCAGTTACAACTGCCCCTCCCACAGTTACAACAACAGTGCCTCCCACTGTCCCAGCATCAGCAGCAGGTACTTCAGCAACAACAACAACAGCAGGCAGCAGCACTACCATGACCACAGAGGAGTTAATAAAGGCTATGGAGGAATTAAAACTCCAAGTATTAGAATTGAAAGAAGCTGAAGAGAAGTTGGCAAAGTTAGAAATAAGTTATGAAAAATCTAAAATGAGTGTGGCAAAAAAGACAAGAGAGGTGAAAGCATTAGAGAATAGGGTAAAAGCATTGGAAAAGGACCTCTCTTTAGATAAGCCTCTGGGAGAAATCAAAGGCATTTTGTGGGCTAACATCAGTCAATCCATTAGTGATGTATGGAGGTCTATTCAGACCATTTATGAGCAGATTGACTTGATAGCAATAGCCCAAGTGGAAATTCAAAAGGCCAGAACTCTATTGGGACATAAGCCCGAACAGGCCAACAGGCTAGTCCATTTTTTGAATACTAAGACCAGCGAAGAACTAGCAGCACTGGACATCAGAGACAGGACAGGCACCATTCTAACAGTCAAAAGAGTTCTGACCATGAGAACCCTGATGCAGAATTTGGAGAGGAAAAGCCAGGACATGCAAGTGGAGATAGACTCTTTTATAGAGAGATTTGCAGTTTTACATGAAAGGGGCTTGCCAAGTCTGGTGGGAAGAAATGAACGCCTGTTGAGACAAGCTGAGTACATGTATAGGTTGAATCAACATGCTACTGATCAAGTAAATGCATCATCAAGTACTTCAGCAGAGAAAGCCCTTCCATCTGGCCAAACTCTCTACAACAACTTAGAAAATCTTTTCTATATTGAGCATGAAGTGAAACATCTCTTTACAGTCCAGCCTAACTTCTACAGGTACACAGACGCTGATGAGACTTTGAGAAAGCTACAAAGACATCAGTTACCAGAAGAGCAGTGGTGGCAAAGCATGTTGGAAATCCTATAGGCACGTTTCAACTTTTGTTTTACCCAGGATACAACAGATACCATAAAGCGGAGGGAGGAAACGGATAAGAGTCATGTGGGGCAGCAATCTATCAAATCAAAAATAGATACGCCTGAGAAAGCTGAGCCAGCAGCGTAGAATATCAGCGGAAACAGCCACCGGCCGACTCACCGAGCTTACAGTCAACGCATCTCACCAACTGAGCAGCCAGCACAACAACATTTACTTCTGCATTTATTTCTCCCTGTTTTCAAGATCATTTACTTCTCTTGTAAAGTAGGTAGAATGAGTTATTACTAGATATTATCTCTTTGAGATATTTTGTAAACATTTTTGTACAAATACCTCCCCAAGCGAAGTATTAGGGGTTGGTGATACATTTCTTAGACTGCGCTGTAAATCTAAAAAACTTCTGAATACAAAGGCTGTTGGAATCCATTGTCACTAGACTCTCTGGATGTGGAATTGATAGCAGAGGACTATGTTACAGAATTCCTGAATCATTTTGTGGATCAATAAGTCTCTCTTACTTTTGTTTTCAATCTCTGTGTTTACTATATCATATATGTTTCATGATCTGAATAATAGGGAAAAAGAATAACTCAGAATTTGTTTGCAAGCACTCTGAGTTCAATCTCTATTATTATTAATGTTTTCTTCAGAATTAGCATAAGTAGGAATTCTTAACTACTCTTGTTTCCCCTGGTTCTTACATCTTGAATATTAGCTGAGTAATTCTTAACTGCTCCCTAGCAATAATCATCCACTTTCCCTCTGTCTGCATGATGAAGGATTCTTAATTTCCCTTCACCCACTGACTCCATCCCACCTGATTCCAGCTTATAAATTGTTCCATGATTGATTACCTTGCTCTGTAGTACCACCCTCTGTCAAAGAAACCATATCCAGCAGTTCATCCTCATAGACTCCATTAGCCCAATGGACTGAACTTCTCAGATTTACACCCCTGTTCTATTGAAAATCACCATCCAAAAATCAAACAAACCCTTGTACTTCATAACTAGCCTAATATACCTTAAAACAAAGCTAAATTATAAAGAGAGAGCCCTCTCTGGATGCAGATTGGCTAGAACCTGCATCTAAAAGATTGGTCTGTGGTTACCTCAGCCGTATTCCCTTTTCTTACAACTTTTTGGGAACAACCTAAGTGATAACAGTGTTCATTGCTTATATATTGGTATATTCTAAAAACGAAGAAGAGCATGCCAAACATTTAGCAACAGTGGTGAGATTTCTAAGAGAGCATCAGTTGTATGGTAATCTTAGGAAATTCAGTTTCTTTCAGACAGAGGTACATTACTTGAGACATGTGGTTTCCAAGGAAGGCATAACAATAGATCCATAAAAGATAAGGGCTATCATGGAGTGCGAACTTCCTAGAAATGTGGTGAGGTGATGATGCAGGAGCATCATGGTTATGCAAATGTGTACATTTAGTAGAATCTAGCTGGTCTTGTGTTTTCAAAAGAGTGGTTTTCCTAAGTATTTAATTCATGTAATTTTAGATATTTTGAGTGATTTAGGTGAGACATTTAGAATAGGAGTTAATTAAATATTGTGAGGATATTTGTAAATGTTCTCGAATGTAGGAGAACATGAGTGATGATGAGTAATTAGTATGGATTGAGATATTGTAAATCTTCGAAAGTAGTTCATGATTTATGGAGGATCCTTAGTATTAGTTGAAAGCTGAGATCCTCAAGGGATAAAGAAGATATTTTAGGAACTAATTTAGGACTTATAGGATTCTTAGGATTTAGTTGAGAAGATTGAGGATTTGAACCAAAATTGGTTAACAGAATCCTTTTGGGTATAATTTGTAAGCCTTGAAGGCTTAAAGGAGTTAGTTAGAGTTAGTGAGATATTTAGCACACAGGAAGGTTGGATTGTGAGCCTATGGGCATTGAAATGAGAAAGGGCCATTGATACAGACCATGTAAAGGCAGATCAGGCCAAAGCTAGATTGTAAATAGGTTTTTATTTGTATCTGTACATTTGTTTAATGAATTAGGAAATTGAATTCATTGTGACTATGTGTGTCATTCCTTTTATGTGCTGAGTGATCCGTAATTGGAAATTTATGGTTTCTGTGTGATAAACCATGATGAATTAATTCAAGTTAAATTTTTGAAAGTCTTTCTGATTGACAAAAGACTTACCATCTGGGTAGAATCCATGTGATCCTAGTTGGATTTAATAGATGTATGTACAGGTCAAGTAAAGAACGAATTATGAAATCTGGAAGAAGAGAAATAATACATAAAGTATTATATATTCTAGTGTTGGCATTATGATACAAGTGTTGTCCTTGATGGCAACTCACTCAGAGACAGGTACAAGTGATGGCAACTTGATCAGAGGTCAGATCTCAGTACAGCAGGACAAGAAAGAGATATACGCAGGTTCATTAAGGAAAACCAGCGTGTACACGCAGGTTGGCTTCAGTAAAAGCGCGTACATGTGAAAAGTACCTTTGGTCCATGGCGGTTAGTCCTTGGAAGTTGTGCCTATGGTTTTGGACCATGGTGTCTCGACGGGCGTGTCGATCCCTAGTTTTGAAGTTGATGGTATTGTGTTACTATGGTTTTGGTCTGTGGTATTGTGAAGTGCCTAAGGCTATATAAGGAGAAGATCATTAGGAAAAGGGGGAAGCAATGTGTGTCTGATGAAGTGAGAAGATCTGGTATTGCTGGTTATCTGTTCGAGACGCTTGGCAAGGGCCGGATCTGACAGCGAAGGTATAAGTAATTATTTCTAGATCTGCACGTGGGTTGCCTTTGG
Source organism: Pinus tabuliformis (assembly GCA_031772625.1). Taxonomy (NCBI): domain Eukaryota; kingdom Viridiplantae; phylum Streptophyta; class Pinopsida; order Pinales; family Pinaceae; genus Pinus; species Pinus tabuliformis. The sequence goes on along the minus strand of CM062815.1, from coordinate 1,128,251,335 downwards.
AGAAAGTGCGTATACACGCGGTTTTGGTATATCAAAGTAGCGTATGCATAATAAGGTTTGATATTTCAGGTTGTTGTTGATTCTGGTGGTTGTTGCAGAGTTCTAGGCTCTGGTTTGTGTTCTGTGTTCTTGATGACAGGGTTTCAGTGATTCAGTATTGGGTGATCTAGAGAATTATGATGCAAGTATAAGTTGATGATTGTATTGCAGTAGTGTTTGTTTTATACTCATGGATCCAGTCTGAAAATTGATGAAACGTGGTCCCTGTAGGAAAGAAGGTTGTAGCCTTCTGTAAGGTCAGCACCTACGTACTAGTAAATGGATCGGCTAGTACAAGAGTTGAGGGGGTTGTAGCTCCCTTCCAGAAGTAGTTGGAAAACGAGAGAGGGTTGTAGCCCTCTGCAGGTTGTAGCCTGCGTACTGGTATAAGGTTGCACGAGTATAAAAGATTGTAAACTGAAGTTTCTTATTAAAGAAAGAAAGAGACGACTTGCAGCAGGTGGTTTTCACCCACATTGGGTTTCCACCTTATATCATGGTGTTCATGTGTGTGGCTTTTATGTGATGATCTGTTCTGTTATACTGCACCTGTTTACTGTCAATGTGGTTAATAATGTTCTGATGCATTTACTGAAGATAAGCTAACTGAATCATAACATTTCTGGATATACGCTAGTTACTTTAGACACAGTAGCGTGTACACACTGGTTCACTTAACTGAAGTAGCGTATATGTTTCTGAGCATGAAATTTGAAAATTTTTATTGATCTGATAATACTGATTCACCCCCCCCTCTCAGTATTATTTCCAACAATTGGTATCGGAGCAGGTTCTTCAGAGGAAGCTTGATCGCTTGAAGGAAAAGATCCATCAGAATGGCTAATCCAGAAAGAGAGGCACACATCAGGCCACCAGTATTTAACGGGAACAATTTTACCCACTGGAAGATAAGAACCACTGCATATCTACAATCACTTGGAGCAGAATTTTGGGCAATCGTAGAAGGAGGATACAAATTCCCATCAGCAACTCCTACAGATCCAGCAGAGAAAACACAATATGAGCTTAATGCCAAGGCTGTTACTGTTCTATTGAGTAGTTTGACACAATCAGAATTTATGAAGATCATGCATTTCAAATCAGCTAAGGAAATATGGGACAAAATCGTTACAAGCTACGAAGGAGATGATCAGGTAAACAGAGGAAAGCTTCAAACTCTCAGAATCCAGTATGAAACTCTTAAGATGCATAGTAATGAAAGCATAGCTAATTATTTCCTGTGTATGGGTGAGATTGTAAATTGTATGAGGGATCTGGGTGAAGAATTTGAGGAAGTTGTCTTAGTTGAAAAGGTTTTGAGATCTCTGTCTGCTAAATTTGATTCTAAAGTATCTGCCATAGAAGAAAAGGAGAATGTGCAGAAAATCACCATGTCACAGCTTCACGGGATCTTAACTGCTTTTGAAATGCGACAAGAGGTACCATTAGAAGCCGCATTCGAAGCGTCAGAGGAAGAAGATGAGGTAAATTTTTTCAAGAATCTTGAACGGGGAATTGGACGGTTCAAAGGTAAGCTACATTTCAAATGTTTTCTATGTGGTAGAGTTGGTCACTATGCTGCTAGATGCCCTCATAACAAAGGAAAGATATCTGAAGAAGATGGTAGAAGCTATTATACCCATATTAAAAGTTCATTCAATGATAGTGAAGATATTAGAAGTCTCATGGCACATGAAAAGAAGAATGCTTCATCCAATAATAGTGAAGATATTAGAAGTCTCATGGCACATGAACAGAAGAATGCAGAAACTGAAGAAGTTACCAAATTAAACGAACAATTGGAGACAGAAACCAGGGTAAGGGAGAAATTGCAGGATATAGTAAAGGATCAGAGCATAACTATTCAGAGACTTGAATCAAAGATCCTCTCTCTAAAAGAAGATCTTAAAAAATCAAGAGAACAGAACAGAGAAGCTCTTGAAGATCAAGAACATGAAGTGATCAAACTAAAGCGACAAGTGGAAGAAGGAAGAAAAGCTGAAGAAGACCTAAGGAATCAGTATCTGAAAAAGGAAGAACAACATCAAGTTGAGGTAAATATCTTGAAAGGTAAATTAGAAGAAAAGGATAAGCTTTTACGATTTCAAGATAGTACTAAAGTCTTGGACGATATTCTTAATAGTCAAAGGTCTCCTGCTATCAAAACTGGTCTTGGTTTTCATGAATATGTTGAAGGTGAATCTAGTTCACAAGGTGAGGCAAGAAACTCTAATGAGAAATCTGAAATGCTCAACAAGGAACAACCAAGGAAAGAAATTCCTTAAGGAAGATCCTTTACTCCTAACTATGGACGTGATAGATGATTATTTCTTCCACTGAATAATGTTGAATGTTATGTATGTCATAATCTTGGACATGTTGCAGCCAGATGTACAAGTAGAATGGTTCAAGACCATTACAAAAGATCATCGCATCCCAGGTATTTCAGAGGATATTGCTTTCCCTGCAATGCATATGGACACAAAGCAATTGATTGCGATAGAAGGAACATGAAATATGTAAGATGTTATACATGCAACAAATATGGGCATAAAGCAAGGGAATGCAGGAGCAGATTTCAAAATTCAAAACAAGAGGACCATACATCATCACAGTTCCAGGAATTGAAGAAGACAGAGACAGAAAGGTGTGGCATAACTCAGACAGCTGACATAACAGACACAGGGGAATCTGAAAGTGATGAATTTCAGTATTCCATCTTGCATACGCTGATATAATGCAGACAAGTCGCGTATATATGCGAGTTACAGGCTGCAAATTTGCGTATATGTAGAAAGGGCAGCAGAACAGACCCAGGAAATGGTTCAGTCATGGTTGGCTCAGGCTCAAGGGGAGCATAAAGGGCAGCAGAACAGACTCAGGAAATGGTTTAGTCATGGTTGGCTCATGCTCAGGGGGAGCATATACTTCAAATAATTCATTGTTGGCATTATGGTTGGAAGTTGCTGATGAAACTAAATGATACATCTTGTTGTTTGATCAAAGGAATGGTATTGCAGGCTTATGCGTATGGTACAGATCATATATAATAAATGTTAGTTATTGCTGGTCTTAGAACCTGCATCTGCTCAGGGGGAGCATGGATAGATTGGTACACTTTGGCATACACAAAGGGGGAGCACATTTGGAGATTTCAGCAGGTACTCAGGGGGAGTATGGACAGCAGAAGGTATACCAAAGAAGAGAATATCTTGGTCTGCCCTTTGCCCTTGATGTCAAAGGGGGAGAGTGACTTGGTGTGGTGGTTGCCATCAAGTCCAAAGGGGGAGATTGTTGGCATTATGATACAAGTGTTGTCCTTGATGGCAACTCACTCAGAGACAGGTACAAGTGATGGCAACTTGATCAGAGGACAGATCTCAGTACAACAGGACAAGAAAGAGATATACGCAGGTTCATTAAGGAAAACTAGTGTGTACACGCAGGTTGGCTTCAGTAAAAGCGCGTACATGTGAAAAGTACCTTTGGTCCGTGGCGGTTAGTCCTTGGAAGTTGTGCCTATGGTTTTGGACCATGGTGTCTCGACGGGCGTGTCGATCCCTAGTTTTGAAGTTGATGGTATTGTGTTACTATGGTTTTGGTCCGTGGTATTGTGAAGTGCCTAAGGCTATATAAGGAGAAGATCATTAGGCAAAGGGGGAAGCAATGTGTGTCTGATGAAGTGAGAAGATCTGGTATTGTTGGTTATCTGTTCGGGACGCTTGGCAAGGGTCGGATCTGACAGTGAAGGTATAAGTAATTATTTCTAGATCTGCACGCGGGTTGCCTTTGGAGAAAGTGCGTATACACGCGGTTTTGGTATATCAAAGTAGCGTATGCATTGTAAGATTTGATATTTCAGGTTGCTGTAGATTCTGGTGGTTGTTGTAGAGTTCTGGGCTCTGGTTTGTGTTCTGTGTTCTTGATGACAGGGTTTCAGTGATTCAGTATTGGGTGATCTAGAGAATTATGATGCAAGTATAAGTTGATGATTGTATTGCAGCAGTGTTTGTTTTATACTCATGGATCCAGTCTGAAAATTGATGAAACGTGGTCCCTGTAGGAAAGAAGGTTGTAGCCTTCTGTAGGGTCAGCACCTACGTACTAGTAAATGGATCGGCTAGTACAAGAGTTGAGGGGGTTGTAGCTCCCTTCCAGAAGTAGTTGGAAAACGAGAGAGGGTTGTAGCCCTCTGCAGGTTGTAGCCTGCGTACTGGTATAAGGTTGCACGAGTACAAAAGATTGTAAACTGAAGTTTCTTATTAAAGAAAGAAAGAGACGACTTGCAGCAGGTGGTTTTCACCCACATTGGGTTTCCACCTTATATCATGGTGTTCATGTGTGTGGCTTTTATGTGATGATCTGTTCTGTTATACTGCACCTGTTTACTATCAATGTGGTTAATAATGTTCTGATGCATTTACTGAAGATAAGCTAACTGAACCATAAGATTTCTGGATATACGCTAGTTGCTTTAGACACAGTAGCGTGTACACGCTGGTTCACTTAACTGAAGTAGCGTATATGTTTCTGAGCATGAAATTTGAAAAGTTTTATTGATCTGATAATACTGATTCACCCCCCCCCCTCTCAGTATTATTTCCAACATCTAGTTCGAAGTGGTTTTAAGGAACTCAGAGGAGAATAGTGGTTGGACTGTATGAATCCAATTAAATAAACTAGCGCAAAGCTCAGAGGTAGTAGTTTTAAAGAATCATGTGGAAGAATAAATCAAGAGAAGAGTCATGCAGAAAAAGTGAAACAAGCCAAAGTGAAATGTGTAATTGTGGAGGTTAGGAGTCTATGGGTGTCTTGATCGGGGTTGAAGTGCTGCACTCATTCCTAGCCATTGATTTCAATTTCAACTACTAACGTCACAGTCAACTGCGGGGGTTAAGTTGTTTGGTAACCTGTGCGTTAGTTTAAGGGACGTAGACTATTGGATCACTGTTGATGTTGACCGTTGGCTTAATATCGCATCGTATCATTCACAAATGACTGAACCCTGTTCGGGAGAAATTGCAATATGCGATGTGCAATGATCGGTGGATCAACGATTGTCAAATTAATGATAAGATCAACGACGTAGAGTGAAATGCCTATGAAAAAAGGGGAAGTCAATGTGAGAAGTCAACGTGGGACCAGTTATTGTTCAAATACCAATTGTTGTTAAATTCATGTTCAATTGCTGTTCAGTTGCTATTCAATTGCTATTCAATTGTTGTTCAATTGCTGAGCAGACCCGAGGAGTTTATGGACGTGGTTTTAAATCTATTTGAGGTCCGGTCGTATGCATTCAGGTGGGACCGAAGTTATTTGGCGGATTATGTGTTATATCACTATTAGGTGATTGATGGGGTTTTTTGTTTAAACCCACAATGTAAACGCTTCCGATTGGTATAGGTGAACCATAACCCACAGGTTCACGTAAGGTTGTTATGAAAACTAGGGAAATTGCCTTTAGGCGGTTTTTCCTACGTCATAGTGGTATCAAAGCAGGAAAAGGTTTCATACGAATAGAAATAAGACTTTGCATGGAAAAGGAACAAGTAAATTTGTTTTGAAGAAACTCAGAGTAAGAACGAAATAGTGAAAGAAAAATCACCGAAGGAGAAATTGTTGCTGACAGTTAGAGCTTCACCAAGATAAAGCTGGGAGATTGAAAGAAAGAATCAGATTCTAAATTTGATTGATAGTAGCTCACTGTTGAAAATTTGTGCATTGGAAATAAGGAGATCTGTTGAAAAATATTTGCAGGAGTGGTGAGATCCTTAAGACAGGTGATGGTATGCAAGTTTGTCTAATGATTAGCAGAAATCGAATGACTGAGAATTTAGAGCAGGATTACAGTAGTTAAATTGTAAGAGGGAGTTTTGCAAGTTCTTGAAGTAGCAGAGTTTGAAGATACAACTGAAGGCTGGATAAAAGAACAATCCATTCAAAGTGCAAGTGAATGGTAGAACAAGATCATGCAGAGATCTTGAAGGTGAGATGATATGTTTTTATTTTAATTTGATTTGAAGATTGGAGAAGTTTGTGGTTTTTATATTGTTGCACAGATAACAACATAAGAAGGTGAGAAGATTGTAGCAACCTAGAGCAAGGAATGCTCAATTGGTTCCAGAGGGAAGAACTAGAGAAATTCTAACAGACTGAGTTTAGTGGAGAGAAGCTTAGTGAGGCATATGTAGCAAGAAGGAGACTTGTTACTACAGAGGTATTGTTCAGCTCACAAAGGCAATTCCATAGAGGATGTGGTTAGAATTGCTAAGGAACACATATTTAATTAAATTTGGAAAATTTTTATTACAAGGACAACAATAGATTGAGTTTTTTGGTTATTTTGAAATTCTAGATCCATTGTATAATTCCAAATTCAATGAAATATGTGTTAAGGGATGAAGGAAGCTAGTAAGAGTTTCTAAGTGAAAGAAGAGGTGGTCAAAACCCAGTATTTCATTGTGAGAGGGCAGTTGTGTTCTTAAAGTTCAGATGCGTTGAAGCATAGAAGGAGCAAAGGAAAATGTTCAAGGAGGTTCCAGACAAAGGACAAGTACTTTCCAAAAGACCAAGTATAGAGGAAAGCTTGGTGAGGTAAGGGGCAGCAGGGAAGACTTGCTGTTGCAGAGGCTTGCGCAACTCATAGTGAATTAAGTGAGAAACTCATAGAGATGGAAAGGATGATGACTAGTGACAGTCATAGGAGAGGTTTTGAAAGAGATCACCCTAGAGGAAAAAAGAGGAAAGATGCCAAGGCAAATGGCATGAGAATGAGTGAAGAAAAATATGATAGAGAAATGGCTAAGGTGGCAGTTCAACTTGAAGTATTAATGGAAATGTTGCAGAGAAATGAGATGGACCAGAAATATGGTTATGTCATGAGGAAGAAAGTGAAGTGGTAGACGCTACAAGAGAAGAGGAATTAGCAAGTAAATATGCAGTGAATAAAGGAGCTGAGGGAATTTGAATAGATTCTAGATGTCAAATTGGAGACAGAGAAGCTCGAAAGAGTTGAGGTACAACAAAAGGAAAATGCTGGAGAAGGTGTTGAAGTTTTGGTATGTGAACTAGAACATGGACCATTACATTTTGAAAGTGATGAAGAGACAGAGGAGTTGAATCATATGAATGATTCAAAGCAGCCAAAAGAATTGATGACTGAAGCATCAAATGAGATCATAAGGTCCCGTGTTTTTAAAATTGATAATTTGTGTATGGTTGCAGGTTTGGAAGAAGATAGGTAGTCTTTTAAAGCTGTCAAAAATATGGAAGAATACCTTCTAGAAGATGAAAGTTTTGAAGTAGAGTACGACAATGAGACTGGAGAAGAAACAGTTCACTACAGTGAACAAGTGTAGAGAGGCATCATTAAAACAGATGGTGTGGAAAAGAGACTTGTTGACAGTCTCAAGGATTCTTTGAGTTTGGACCAGCATAGTAATGTGCTGACAGAGGAGTTAAAGGAAAGATTAGAGCAATGTACTGAAAGGTTGCCAGAGAAAGAAGAGGTACAAAGGCCTTATATTTTTTATTTTGATATTTGTCTTATGATTGCAGATTTTATTGCAGAAATTGAAACACATTTGGCATAGGTGGACAACCAAATGAAAGAAGAAGAGAAAGAACATCTATTGAAAGATGTTAAGGAAGATTTAGCAGAGGGACAAGGAACATCTGATGATTGGTCAATAACAAATGAAGAAATGGGAGATTGTGTAAAATTTCCAAATTTTACTCCAAGTAAAATCATTGAGTTATATAGAGAGTTAGACCTTCAAAGGAGAAAGCTAGAACAACAAAGGATAAATATCCAGAGTAAATTTTTGATGAAGGATGACAAAGAAATTTTCATAAATGACAGTCAAGAATAAGTTGACAGGTACAGGAAACAGAAGCAAAAAATTGTCTTGAAGGATAATATGGCAGTAGCTGAAAAGGTGTGAAATTCTATAGAGGACAATAATGAACAAGAGAGTAAGGATAAAAGGGCGACAACAAGAATGAGAGTTCAGAAATCAAGAGTTGAAGGCAATCAACAGACAGAGGATATATTGGATAAAGAAATTGAGTTGGTAAGAAGGTTAATGATGAAGGCGTCTCAGAAGAAGACAACCACAAGAAAGGAAAGAAGCAACAACAAGAGGAAGACAACAACAAACTATGAAAGAATGGCAAGTGGAGCATTGCAACATAAGGTATGAAGACCTAGAGAACAGCTGACCAACAAAGACAGATTACAAAATAAAGTCTGGGATCCAGGAGGTCAAAGATTAGAAGCACATGATCTGGAGATCATGATAATTTTCTACTTTGGGAGTCTAATGCAGGAGCATCATGGTTTCGAAAATGTGTACATTTGGTAGAATCTAGGTGGTCTTGTGTTTTCAATAGAGTGGTTTTCCTAAGTATTTAAGTCATTTAATTTTAGATATTTTGAGTGATTTAGGTGAGACATTTAGAATAGGAGTTAATTAAATATTGTGAGAATATTTGTAAATGTTCTCGAATGTAGGAGAACATGAGTGATGATGAGTAATTAGTATGGATTGAGATATTGTAAATCTTAGAAAGTAGTTCATTATTTATGGAGGATACTTAGGATTAGTTGAAAGTTGAGATCCTCAAGGGATAAAGAAGATATTTTAGGAACTAATTGAGGACCTGAGGAGTTTATGCAGTTTTAAATCCATTTGAGGTCCGGTCATATGCATTCAGGTGGGATCAACGTTAGTTGGTGGATTATGTGTTATATCATTGTTAGGTGATTGATGGGGTTTTTTTGTTTAAACCCACAATGTAAACGCTTCCGATTGGTATAGGTGAACCATAAACCACAGGGTCACGTAAGGTTATTATGAAAACCAGGGAAATTTCCTTTAGGTGGTTTTTCCTGCGTCATAGTGGTATCAGAGCAGGGAAAGGTTTCTTGCGAATAGAAAGAATACTTTGCGTGCAAAAGGAACAAGTAAATTTGTTTTGAAGAAACTCATAGTAAGAACGAAACAGTGAAAGAAAACTCAACGAAGGAGTAATTGCTGCTGACAGTTAGAGCTTCACCAAGATAAAGATGGGAGATTGAAAGAAAGAATCAGATTCTAAATCTGTTTGACAGTAGCTGACTGTTGAAAATTTTCACAGTGGAAATAAGGAGATCTGCTGAAATAGATTTGCAGGAGTGGTGAGATCCTTAAGACAGGTGATGGTATGCAATTTTGTCTAATGATTGGCATAAATTGAATGAGTGAGAATTTAGAGCAGGATTATAGTAGTTAAACTGTAAGAGGGACTTTTGCAAGTTCTTGAAGTAGCAGAGTTTGAAGATATAGCTGAAGGCTGGATAAAAGAACAGTTCATTCAAAGTGCAGGTGAATGGTAGAACAAGATCATGCATAGATCTTGAAGGTGAGATGATATGTTTTTATTTTAATTTGATTTGAAGATTGGAGAAGTTTGTTGTTTTTATATTGTTGCACAGATATCAACATAATAAGGTGAGAAGATTGCAACAACCTAGAGAAAGGAATGCTCAATTGGTTCCAGAGGGAAGAACCAGAGAAATGCTAACAGAATGAGCTTAGAGGAGAGAAGCTTAGTAAGGCATATGTAGCAAGAAGGAGACTTGTTACTGCAGAGGTATTGTTGTAGCTCACAAAGGCAATTCCACAGAGGATGTGGGTAGAATTGCTAAGGGATGAAGGAAGCTGCTAAGAGTTTCTAAGTGAAAGAAGAGGTGGTTAGAACCTAATATTTCATTGTGAGAGGACAGTTGTGTTCTTAAAGTGGAGATGAGTTGAAGCCTATAAGGAGAAGAGGAAAATGCTCAAGGAGGTTCCAGACAGAGGACAAGTACTTTCCAAAAGGCCAAGTACAGAGGAAAGCTTGGTGAGGTAAGGGGCAGCAGGGAAGACTTGCTGTTGCAGAGGCTTGTGCAACTCATAGTGAGGTAAGTGAGGAACTCATAGAGATGGAAAGGATGATAACTAGTGACAGCCATAGCAGAGGTTCTGAAAGAGATCACTACAGAGGACAAAAGAGGAAAGATGGAAAGGGAAATGGCATGAGAATGAGTGACGAAAAATATGATAGAGAAATGGTTGAGATGGCAGTTCAGCTTGAAGTATTAATGGAAATGTTGCCGAGAAATGAGATGGATCAGAAATATGGTTATGTCACAAGGAATAAAGTGAAGTGGCAGAGGCTACAAGAGAAGAGGAATCAACAAGTAAATATGTAGTTAATAAAGGAGCTGATGGAACTTGAACAGACTCTAGATGTCAAATTGCAGATAGAGAAGCTCGAAAGAGTTGAGCTACGAAAAGGAAAATGCTAGAGAAGGTGTTGAAGTTTTGGTATGTGAACCAGAACATGGACCATTACTTTTTGAAAGTGATGAAGAGACAAAGGAGTTGAATCATATGAATGATTCAAAGTAGCTAGAAGACTTGATGACTGGAGCATCAAATGAGACCATAAGGTCCTGTGTTTTTAAAACTGATAATTTGTGTATGGTTGCAGGTTTGGAAGAAGATTGGTAGTCTTTTAAAGATGTCAAAAATATGGGATAATACCTTCCAGAAGATGATGTTTTTGAAGCAGAGTACGAAAATGAGACTGGAGAAGAAATAGTTCACTACAGTGAACAAGTGTAGAGAGGCATCATTAAAGTAGATGGTGTGGAAAAGAGACTTGCTGACAGTCTCAAGGATTCTTTGAGTTTGAATCAACATACTAATGTGCCGATAGAGGAGTTGAAGGAAATATCAGAGCAATGTACTAAAAGGTTTCCAGAGGAAGAAGAGGTACAAAGGCCTTATATTTTTTATTTTGATAATTGTCTTATGATTGTAGATTTTATTGTAGAAACTGGAACATATTTGGCACAGGCGGAAAACCAAATGAAAGAAGAGAAAGAACATCTACTGAAAGATGTTAAGGAAGATTTAGCAGAGGAAGAAGGAACATCTGATGATTGGTCAATAACAAATGAGGAAATGGGAGATTGTGTAAAATTTCCAAATTTTACTCCAAGTAAAATCATTGAGTTATATAGAGAGTTATACCTTCAAAGGAGAAAGCTAGAATAGCAGAGGATAAATATCTAGAGTAAATTGTTGATGAAGGATGACAAAGAAATTGTCATAAATGACAGTCAAGAAGAAGTTGATAGGTATGGGAAACATAAAAATAAAATTGTCTTGAAGGATAATATGGCAGTAGCTGAAAAGGTGTGAAGTTCTGTAGAAGACAATAATGAACAAGAGAGTAAGGATAAAAGGGCGACAACAAGAATGAGAGTTCAACAATCAAGAGTTGAATGCAATCAGCAGATAAAGGATATACTGGACAAAGAAATTGAGTTGGTAAGAAGTTTAATGATGAAGGTTTCTCAGAATAAGACAACCGCAAGAAAGGAAAGAAGAAACAATAAGAGGAAGACAACGACAGACTATGAAAGCATGGAAAGTGGAGTGTTGCAGCATAAGATATGGAGCCCTGGAGAACAGCTGACCAGAAAAAAAAGATTAAAAAAGAAATTCTGGGATCCAGGAGGACAAAGATTAGAAGCACATGATCTAGAGATCATGATTATTTTCTATTTTGGGAGTCTGATGTAGGAGCATCATGGTTTCAAAAATGTGTACATTTAGTAGAATCTAGGTGGTCTTGTGTTTTCAAAGGAAATGTAATCTTAGATATTTTGAGTGATTTAGGTGAGACATTTAGAATAGGAGTTAATTAAGTATTGTGAGGATATTTGTAAATGTTCTCGAATGTAGGAGAACATGAGTGATGATGAGTAATTAGTACGGATTGAGATATCGTAAATCTTAGAAAGTAGTTCATGATTTATGGAGGATCCTTACGATTAGTTGAAAGTTGAGATCCTCAAGGGATAAAGAAGATATTTTAGGAACTAATTGAGGACTTAGAGGATTCTTAGGATTTAGTTGAGAAGATTGAGGATCTAAACCAAAATTGGTTAACAGAATCCTTTTGGGTATAATTTGTAAGCCTTAAAGGCTTAAAAGAGTTAGTTAGAATTAGTGAGAGAGTTAGCAGACAGGAAGGTTGGATTGTGAGCCTACGGGCATTGAAATGAGAAAGGGCCATTGATACAGACCATGTAAAGGTAGATCAGGCCAAAGCTAGATTGTAAATAGGTTTTTATTTGTATCTGTACATTTGTTTAATGAATGAGGAAATTGAATTCATTGTGACTGTGTGTGTCATTACTTTTATGTGATGAGTGATCCGTAATTATAAATTTATGGTTTCTGTGTGATAAACCATGATGAATGAATTCAAGTTAAATTTCCGAAAGTCTTTCTGAGGGACAAAAGACTTACCATTTGGGTACAATTTGTGTGATTCCAGTCGGATTTAATAGATGTATGTACAAGTAAATTAAAGAACGAATTATGAAATCTGGAACAAGAGAAATAATATAGAAAGTATTATGTATTCTAGCTCGAAGTGGTGTTAAGGAAATCAAAGGAGGATAGTGGTTGAACTGTATGAATCTGATTAAAGAAATTAGTGCGACGCTCAGAGGTAGTAGTTTTAAAGAAGCACGTGGAAGAATAACTCAAGAGAAGAGTCATGCAAAAAAAGTGAAACAAGCCAAAGTGAAATGTGTAACTATGGAGGTTAGGAGTCTACGAGTGTCTTGATTAGGGTTGAAGTGCCACACTCATTCCTAGCCATTGATTTCAATTTCAACCACTGATGTCATAGTCAACTGCGGGGGTTAAGTTGTTTGGTAACCCGTGTGCTAGTTGAAGGGCTGCAAATCATTGGATCACTACTGATGTTGACCGTTGGACTAATATCGCATCGCATCATTCACGAATGACTGAACCCTGGCTAGGCGAAATTGTGATATGCGATGTGCGATTATTGGGTGGATCAACGATCGTCGGATTAATGATAAGATCAACAACGTAGAGTGAAGTGCATATGAAAAAAGGGGAAGTCAATGTGAGAAGTCAACGTGGGACCGGTTGTTGTTCAAATGCCAATTGTTATTCAATTGTTGTTCAATTACTATTCAATTGTTGTTTAGTTGTTGTTCAATTGTTGTTCAATTGCTGTTTAATTGTAGTTCAATTGTTGTTCAATTGCTGAGTGGACCTGAGGAGTTTATGGACACGGTTTTAAATCTATTTGAGGTCTAGTCGTATGCATTTAGGTGGGACCAACGTTAGTTTTCGGATTATGTGTTATATCGTTGTTAGGTGATTGATGGGGTTTTTTTATTTAAACCCACAATGTAAATGCTTCTGATTGGTATAGGCGAACCATAACCCAGAGGTTCACATAAGGTTGTTATGAAAACCAGGGAAATTGCCTTTAGGCGGTTTTTCCTATGTCAGGTGAGGTCATTCACAGGCTTGGTAGGCTATTTTAGGAGGTTTATCAGGAACTTCTCATAGATTGCTTATCCTATTACATCATTGCAAAGGAAAGGTAAGAAGTGTGAATGGAAAAAGGAATGTGTGGCTAGTTTTAAGCAGTTGAAGTAGTTGTTGACACATGTTCCAGTGTTAAAGATCACAGATCTACAAAAAGAGTTCGTGGTATGTGCAAATGCTTGTAAAATATGACTTAGTGGAGTCCTTATGCAAGAAGAACATGTGATATGCTATGAATCACAGAAACTAAATGAACATGAGTAGAACTCTCCAACACATGATCTTGAGTTGGAAGCAATAATTCATGCATTGAAGATGAAAAGGCACTATCTTCTTCGTAGGAGGTTTGTATTGATGAGTGATCACAGTGGGTTGAGACACTTGTTTGACCAACTAAATCTGAATGTCGGGAAAGCTAGATTGTTAGCCACAATCAATGAGTTTAACTTCGAGATCATGTACATCAAGGGAAAAGAGAACATGGTTGTAGATGCTATTTGTAGGCAAATACAAGTGAATCATATAGCAACTATGAGCTCCTATGGGACAAACTTATGGGATCATATCTTATATGCATGTCAGTAGGATGGTAGGTATAGAGAGCTTATGCACATGTTACAATAGAGTACAGGTACAGGTACAGGTGCATGTATAGGTGCACATGATGTGGACTATTGCCTTACAACAGATGGCTTGGTCAAGTTTAGAGATAGGATATATGTGCTAGACAATAGTGACCTCAAGAAGGTGATCTTGAGGGAGTTTCATGTGAAACTAGATTTCAGTCACCCAAGCTATCATAAGACATTGAATGTAGTTAAGAAGTTTTATTATCGACCGAATCTGAAGAAGGATGTGGAAGAGTTTGTGGCTAGATGTTTGGATTGCCAATAGGTAAAGGAAAACTATAAGCATCTAGGTGGACTACTCATTAGGGGAATTTTGAGGTTTAAAATGGGCCTCTTAAGAAAGATGTACAACCAAAATAAAATTTATTAGAACAATAAGATTCAAGATGATGATGTCAACCATGGGGGATGATTCACCATTTTTGGAGTAAAAAAGTAAAAATATAAAAAAATAATAAAATAATAAAACTACTTTTTCAACTCGTATGTTCAACTTTTCTTCCTAAGGTTTTACTCAAATTTCAAGCGGAAGAACTCATTGGATGCAAAATTTAATCCCTCACCCAAGGAGTACCCATATTGCATACTTTTGATGGACTCTGGTACACGAAAAATGAGAAATACATGAAAAACATGATTGTAATCATGTTTTCAATGTATTTCTCAGTTTGTGTGTAGTAGGATCCATCAAAAGTATGAAACATGCGTGATCCTTAGAGGAGAAATAAAACATTTCATCCAAAGAGTGTTTCCACTCAAAATTTGAGTAAATCCATAAGGAGATAAGTTGAAAAGACGAGTTGAAAAAATAGTTTTTTCTTTTTTCCCTCTAAAATTAGATGATGTAATATAATCTTATTTTATTATTTCCACTATTATTTTATAATTTCCTTAGGAGGCCCATTTTAGACCTCAAAATTCCCCTAATGAAAATTGATTGTGATTCCAGAGTGGAAATGGGAGGCCATTTCCATGGATTTCATCACAGGTTTTCCCAAGAAATCTAGACAACACGACTCCATTATGGATGTTGTGGAAAGGTTGACAAAGATTGCACACTTCATTCCACTGAAGACTACATATTTAGCTAGTGATGTGGCATAGGTGTTCCTCAAAGATGTGGTCAAATTGCGTGGTGTTACAAAGAATATTGTGTTAGACATGGATGAAAATTTCACTTCTAGGTTTTGGAAGGAGTTGTTTGCAGGTTTGGGCACATAGTTGGCATTCAGTACATCTTATCATTTGCAGACTAATGAATAGACTGAGAGGGTCAATAGGATATTAGAGGACATGTTGAGGAAGTACATGATGCATCAGCAACAAAAGTGGGAAGAGTATCTTCCATTGGTAGAGTTCGCATACAACAATGGGTATCATGAATTTTTGAAGATGAGTTCGTTTGATGCATTGTATGGAAAAATTTGCAATACTCCGATAAGTTGGAGTGACCTAGTTAACAGGGTGTTGATTGGACTGGACATGTTGGAAGACATGGAGAAGGAAATGCAGGTAATCAAGAAGAATTGAAAGAAACACACAATAGGCAGAAAATTTATACAGATCAGAACAAGTTGTTTAAAGAGTTTCATGTCGGGGAACAGGAGTACTTGCGCATCAAACCGAAGAAGATCTCCTTGCGTATTGGATCATGTACTAAGATAGAACCTCGGTTTTGTGGACCTTTCAAGATTATTGAGAGGATTGGGCCAGTAACATACCGACTTGCACTACCTTTGATAGTAAAAATCCATGATGTTTTCCATGTGTCATTTCTTAAGAAGTATGTTAAAGATGTTGATCATGTGATTCACTGGTCTACATTGTAGGTGGATCTAGATGAAGAATTCCAACCAAAGCCTCAGTGTATATTGCAGAGAAAGGTGCTCATGCTCTAGAATCGAGCAATCAATTAGGTTAAAGTGTATTCAAAGCAATTTGGGCCTAGATGGAGGATCAGATGTGGGCTATGTATCCTTCATTGTCTGCCGGTTGAGGCAAAGCAGTTATGGTATGATGTTTGGTATATGTTTTGGCATATGTAATTTGGGTGATGTTATGATATATGCATGTATGTATATCGATGTAAATAACACCATGACATATGTTATAAAGCTCTAATAAGTGGTATGGGTGTCATGTCATTATAGTTTTCATGTTATTATGTTGTCATGCTAGTTTTCTTCTTAGCAGGGTGATCATTGTAAATACTGCATCGAGCTATGTTATAAAGCTCCATGGGCAATATGTCTTATTTTCAGTAGTTTTGCTGAGTTATGAGTGTGGTTGAACACCGAGGATGGTGTCCCCCAAGGGGGAGGGTTTTGTAATATCCCTAGTGAAAATTCCATGTAATAAAAGTTAATAAAGGAAAATAATAACCACGGATTATGGGAAACTTATTCCACCTTGAATGTTGGGAAAAAACTCCTAGTGTGGGTGTTCATTTGGTTTATTATGGCTAAGGGAATTGAAAAAGGCAATGGCTAAGGCATTTGGAAAGGAAAAGTGGCATTAATTGGCATTTTATTTACAAAAGTAATGGAAATTAGGAGAAAAGGAAGGTGAAAGGTCACAGGTTTCATCTGAGGAGTGAAATGAAGGAAAATAATGGAAAATGAAGAAATTAGAGGCATAATTGATAAAAAGGCTTATGAGGATGAGTCAGTACCTTTTTTATTAGTGTTACCGTTTGTCAGTTTAGTTTTTGAACTCTCTCTCTATTCTCTCTATCACACACCCTTGGACACCTAGAGTTTTCTTGGAGAATTTCAACATTGGATCAAGAAAGACAAAGAAGGAAAAGAGGAATAAAATATCAAGAAAGGAAGAGAAAGTTCAAGCAGCTACAAGAATATTTTTGAAGGTATTGATTTGCATGTGTGGTTTCATTTATATATTTGGCATGCATGGTGTTACATGTGTGTTCGTAGTTCTATTTCCATAATTGGCATGTGTTTTTCTAATTGTGATAGTGTTTTTCAGCCTAGCCTTGCCATTTCTGGATAGCCATGGTGTGATGGGGTTCTCATGTTTTGGTTGAGCTAGATTTCCAGATGATTCGAAGCTGAGTGAGGTGGATATCTGAATAAAAGAACACATGGCCTAGCAGCCCTTGAAGCAGACTGTGGGTTGCGGTAAAGCCAGATTTTGTGTTACCTCGGTAGGCCTAGGAATCCTTGACTAGTGAATGACAGGATATATGGTAAAGCCTAGAGGTGCGTGCTCTCCATCAAGCCTAGTAATCCCAAGATGGGATATACGGTAAATCTTGGAGAGTGGAGTTTCCGTCAAGGCCTAGTGATCCAGTGTGGATTGTGGTAAAGCCTAGAGACTATGAGACAGGGAAGTTCCTCATGGTGTAGGTTGAGAAATTTGGTGGAATCCTTGGTTTGGCCTAGTGATCTAGTGGAGATCATGGTAAATCCTGTTATTACATGTTTATTATTTTGGCCTAGTGATCCAGTGTGGATTGTGATAAATCCTGGTTTATATTGATGAGGGTGAGGTGGTTTAGCCTTGGGATGACCTGGTTGGTTCTTTTGGTTGGAGTACCACATTCATGCTTGGAATATGACACAGGGGTGATTGGTTGAAAAGATATTTGGCTCAGTCAATCTATGGTTGGATGGATCGTGGTAGTCCCATATCGGGTTGGATTTTCCATTCATTAATAATAGGTTATTTCCTTGGTATATTATGTGTAAATCAGGTTTGTACAATCACAGGCTTAGTGCCCTGGCCCTCCACAATTGTAACAAATTAGTTGTCTGCGACCCCTTCCAGGTCCCATTTCACCTTAACCTCGACTGCACCCCTGAAATCCAGCATGCATCATCCCTGCATTTGGGTCGAGGGCTCGTGTTTCGGTCTACACCCTATAGGCAGGAGTCTGATCCATCATTAGTTCATAGCTTCGACAGGTGCGTTCATCATGGCCTACCAATCTGCAAAAATTACAAAACAATTGTTTGGACATCCGCATATACTTCTGCAACAAATGACAATTATTCGTAGTGTGTTTTCCTCCTATTTGACAGATCACGCACCATAATGCAGGCACTGCACTCAGCCCTGCTTGTGCCTCAGGTCTTAACGACATCAACCCTCCTCTTTCCAAGTAGTTCAGGAACACTGGACAGTGATCCTTGTCGTGCCCTTGGCCTTTGAATTTTATGCACCATACTTCCTCACGTGCTTCCGGCCGAGGTGTCTTCTCCTCTTTCAAAATTTGCATTTCCAGACACAGATTTTCCAGTTACGCGTGGATTTGTTGGACTCCTAAACCAGGGTCTTGTATAGGGGTCTCCTGCAATCTCATTTCCATTTCTAAAGCTTCGGCTTGGGTGGAAAGTTTTTGTTGTGACAACGCCATCCTTAAGTGCGGTGTCACTGATGCTACAAACCATGCGCGGTGTTGTCCATCTGTCAAAGTCATATTGGCTTCGCGAATCATACTCTTCAGCCTTTGGTCCAGATCCCAGGGAGTCTCTCCCAGGAGCATCATGATCTCCTTAAACCCGATGATTGATTATGTTTCTGACTTTGGCCTACTAAATTCCCTGTTCAGCATGGCCTGGATTTCTACAATTCCTGCATTTGGGTGGTCATTAGAATGCTTGACGTACCATGTTAATGCGCGATCCTGCATCGCACTCACCAGTGTAGCCTTCTTAATATTGTCATCCATGATGCCTTGTGCTTCCCATACTACTCTTACCACGAACCAAAATTGGTTCGGATCTGCATTCCCCACTCCTCTGAATACCGATAGTTTGACTGCACTCACGATACTGAACTGTGGTGGTGGCGGAGGTGGGGTGGGTGAAGATGGAGGTGAGGAGGGTGAGACGGGTGGCGGTGTGGGTGGAAGTGGTGTGGGTGGAAGTGGTAAACGCAGAATTTGTTGCCTTATCAAACTGACCATGCTTCTTGGAGAAACCTTCGCGAGTTCTTCCTTGCTCTCCCATGAGGGTGAAATTAAGGGAATGGTTTCTAATTCTTCGCTACCTCCACTTCTGTAGATCTTCCTGCTTCGCGTAGCTCCAAAAATGAATTTATTCCCATAACCCGCTTTTCACACAATATCATCTTAATCCAAGTGTTCAAAGATTTAATATACTTACCTCGCGTACCCTTGAGGAAACGTCACTCCGCCTCACTATAGTTGACAGTCATGTCTACCACAAACTCAGTGATAAATCCTCCTATTATTCGGTCAAGCCAATGGTCCACAGATTGTGCGATCTTATCTCCTGACGTTTCTAGTCTGCACAATAATTCCGATGTCCACACTATTGATTTGTCGAGCCTACACCTTCCCTGGCTGTATGCTAACTTCGTGATCCACTCATAAAACTCAGAAAGAAAGGATGCAAAGAAAATTTCATGGATTTCTGTATACAAGTAGCTCTCCAACAACTGCTCCTTAGATACTCACGGATTTCTATTTTCCTGCATCACGAACTCGTGAATCTTCTTGCCCAACCACTCTTCAATTTCTTTCTTTGTTGGATTCTAGTGGCACGACATCAGACATCCCTTATGTAGATCTCAGTCCCAGTAATGGAACCATTTGTTGGCTTGTATGGGCCTAACCCAAGTTCAGAAGTGATTTAGCCAAGCAAATCTCGGTACTACTGGCCCTTTCGGCAACAGTCCGCAAAGTGTAGACTGAGGTCTCACCCGAAGTAGTATGGGAGGGTGCTAGAACTAGGTTTCCACACCTTCGGGATGTCTGATGAGCTTCTGGAGGTCCACGGTTTGACCCTGTGCACACGTTGCTACGCACACTTGTTATTCCTTCTCAATCTGTGATGCTGCTTCTGTGTAGCCCTACTCGAGGTGCAACCCATATAATACCAAAATTCCTTGCTATTTAATATGTTATTACCCGATTACTTAACTTATTTGTGTAAGACTAATGATTATTACAACATAGTCAGCAATCATATCAGTGCGTGCGATAAATAAAACAGTATGAATGTAAAGAAGGCAATGCACAACAGATACACAGAAATAGGAATCAACTTCTCTTTATTATTCTTTGATCAAGATTACAGATTCGACACCACCCTACGCACTCAGCTGTGGACTCTACTAGGCCTTTGCACACTCAGCTGCAGAGCCTCTTCCTACTACTATGACCCAATACACTTAGACTCTTACTCTATGCTTGAACCATCCGCATTCATCTCTCCTCTTCACTCTCTTTACAACTTAGAACCTTGCTCTATTTATACAATCCCATGGTCCGCAAGCCATCGGTAGGCCAACATGACATTACATTACTTTACAATACTTAGGGCAGACAACCCTATGACTCATCCTATACTTCGTGCTTTGTGCCTGCAATTTGCAGAGTCTTTACAATACTTTTGACCAAAACTTGGGCTTTGAGCCCCAAAACATGCTGTGGGGGGATTCCATGCCCAACATGGCTGTTGATAAGGAGGATCAAAAGAAGATTGTGTTTACAACCCATTGGGGGACCTTCATGTATGCTCGGATGCCCTTTGGGCTGATGAATGCAGGTGCAACGTTCCATAGAGCTATGGATATTGCATTTGTGGGTGATAAGTTTGTGGTGATATACTTGGATGATATTATTGTGTTCTCCAAGTCAGATGAGGGGCATTTGGAACATCTAAAAAAGACTTTTGAGAAGTGCAAGAAATATGGCCTATCTTTGAATCCTAAGAAGTCTGTCTTTTCTCTAGAAGAAGGCAAGTTGTCGGGACACATTGTTTCAAGAGAGGGAGTAAAAATAGATCAAGCAAGAGTATAGGCTGTACAAAAGATAACTCTACCCAGAAGTAAGAAAGATATTCAATTTGTTTTTGGGAAAATAATTTTCTAAGGAGATTCATGTTAAACTATGTTGAAATTGTGAAAGAGATTACTAATATGTTGAAAAAGGAAAGTGAAGTACATTGGACCAAAGAGGCTAAAGAATCATTTTCAAGAATCAAAGAAGCACTACAAGGAACTCTAGTTTTGATTAGCCCTGATTACTAAAAACCCTTTCAAATATTCTCATTTGCATCACCTAGTTCAATAGCTGTTGTTTTTCTACAGAAAAATGATGAAGGTAAAGAGTAGCCAGTTTCTTTCTTTAGTAAGGTACTCAGGGATGCTGAACTCAAATACAATATTCTTGAAAAATAGGTGTACGCCTTAGTGGAGGCCCTAAAAGCTTTTAGTACAATCATAAATTATTGCTTATGTGCCAAATGCTACAGTGAAGGATGTCCTAATCCAGAGTGACGTGGAGGGTAAAAGAGGAAAATGGATAGCTAAGATCCAAGAATATGACCTAGACATAAAGCCAACCAAACTAGTGAAAGGACAGGGGTTGGCAAAGATGTTGGCTGAGTCAAATTTTCAGGCTTTAGGAATCAATTTACTAACACCTGTAAATGAAGAAACGAGTAAAGAAAATGAAGATAAGTCAAAGCTAGGTATGAAGATCCGATACAAATTTCTATGCTCAAATTGGTATAAGCACATAGTTCACTATTTATGTTTTCTTTCTTGCCCTCAGTCATTAGATAGAGCAAGATATAGAGCATTAAAAATCAAGGCACAACCATATGTGATTGTAGAGGGTAGATTGTATTGGAAAGATCCTGCTGGAATTTTGTTGTTATGTTTGACAGAAGATGAGTCTACAGAGATAATTAAGGATTATCATGAAAGGTTGTGTGGGGGCCATTACAGTTGGAAGGTCACTGCACATAAAATTCTCTAGGAAGGCTTTTATTGGCCTACCTTATTTAGTGATATATATAGGTTTGTCAGAGGCTGTCAAAAGTGTCAGTTTTCACTGAGAAGAAGAAGTTGGCCCCTTTGCCATTGATTCTAGTCTTCATAGAAGAACCATTCAGACAATGGGGGCTAGACTTTGTTGGAGAAATTAATCCCCCTTCAAGTGGACAATATAAATGGATTCTTATAGCAACTGATTATTTCACCAAGTGGGTAGAATATATACCTACTAGAAAGGAAAATGACTAAGTGGTGGTGAAGTTTTTAGAAGAAAACATTTTCAGCAGATTTGGGTGCCCTGTTAAAATCATAACTGATAATGCTCAAGTTTTCAATTCAGTTAGGTTTGTTGCTTTTTGTTAGAAATATAATGTTATTCTATCTCATTCAACAACTTATCACCCTCAAGGGAATGGATTGGTTGAATCCCAACAAAACATTGGTGAAAATTATAAAAAAGACCATTGCAGAGAATCAAAAGAACTGGGATTCAAAATTGAAGTTTTCTCTTTAGGCCATCTGAGTCACTACAAAAAGGTCTACAGGAAAATAACTTTTTGAGCTAATGTATGGAATGCAGGCTTCGGTTCCTAGTCAGCTTGTGATGCCTGTGATTGCAATGATTCAACAAGCAAAGGAAGAACCCAATGCTTTAGTGAGAAGGATGCATAAGGTAATGGAGTTGAATGAAAACAGAGATAAGGTGAGAGATAATTTGACTATGTATCAATAAAAAATGAAGGGTATTTTTGAAAGAAAAGCTAAAGAAATTGATTTTAAAGCTGGAGACCCATTGTTAAGGTGGGATACCAGGAGAGAAGACAATGGATAACATGGGAAGTGTTATCACTCAGGTTGTTCCCTTTGACTCCCAAGGGAATACGACCGAGGTAACCACTAACCAATCTTTGGGTCACAGGTTCTAGCCTATCTATGACCAGAGAGGGCTCTCTCTTTATGATTTAACTTTGTTTGTATAATATTTTAGGCTAGTTATGATGCTCAAGGTTTTGTTTTTGGAATTTGCTGGAAGATGACTTCAGTCAAGATATATATGTGCTTACCACGGTGTTCTAGGCCATTGGGCATGGAGTTAGTGGTGCTTAATTTGTTTGATATGTCTGTGTTGATATAGTAGTGATGTTGCAGAGCCAGATAAGTGTCTGAGAAACAATTCTTTGAATCTGTGATTAGATGTGACGTAACCAGGGTATCAAAGGCAATTAAGAATCTTTCAACAAACTGATATGGAGAAACAGTGAGAATATCATTTAGAAGCAATGAAGAATTTCTACATAACATTCATATTTATAGAATTAATGAAAACATGAGCAATTAAGAATTCATGTTCATGATCAATTCTGAAGAAAACATTCTCAACAATAAAGATTGAGCACAAGGTGTAACCAGACATTTCCTGTACTATTCCTTTTCTCTATTGCTAGATTAGTGAGACATGTGTATGATTTAATAAACATAAGAAGACAAAACATAGATTGAGAAAAACTTATTGTTCCATCAGACAGCACAGGAATTCTGCAACAGCACGCATAACATCACCAAGACATCAAACATTCAGG
The DNA here is from genome assembly GCA_031772625.1 of Pinus tabuliformis. NCBI lineage: Eukaryota > Viridiplantae > Streptophyta > Pinopsida > Pinales > Pinaceae > Pinus > Pinus tabuliformis. The sequence continues at coordinate 1,128,227,908 of CM062815.1, read as the reverse complement.
AAATCACTGAGCTTTTCCAGCCTTTTGCATTAGATAGTCTGAAAATATACAATACGTTTGCCTCAGAATGAAAATCACCAACCCCTCATACGTTGCCAGGGGAGGTATATATACATAATTTACATAAGAAAATATCTAGCTGATGAGTAAATGTTTCATTAATGTCGTGCCAACTCCTGGAGCATTGTAGCTGAGAAAGTAAATGTTGTAGTAACTTCTGATTGTAATAGCTGTCCAAAATGGTCAGAGAATGTTGACTTTGTGACCGTTGGAGTCGGCTGAAGATATGCTGCCCAAAATTTGCGTATTTTTGATCTTTTGCTTGCTGTCGCTGTCCTTTGCTGAGTCACCCTTTCGGCTGCCTAAAGTGTTGTCTTTATTATGCTTTTTGCCTTTTGCTGAGTTGAAGCTGACTGGGACCGAGCAACTGAGACTACTGTGGCAAAATTTGTAGCATTGCCTGCCACCAATCCTATTTGGGCAGCTGGTGTCTTCGGATTTTCACCAATATTTCATCTGCCTCTGTATACCTGTAAAAATTAGGAGGAACCTCAAAAAGGTGGTGGATTTCATTTTCAATGAAAAACAGATTTCCAAGTTTGTCATAAAGGCCCTGCCCTGTTTGAGGCCCTGCTTCCTCAGAAGTACTGGCAGATGCAGTAATATGATTTTCAATGAAAGTTGTCATCCTGGCAGCATATTTCTCACGGGGAGCAGTTTCCCTGTGCTGGTTAGTAGGCTGGGAAATCACTTTCCTTGTAGTGCTCCCATTTTGAGCTTGTATTCATCCACCTCAGCCTGTATTTCGTGGAACTTTCTCTCTACAGTCTGTACATAATTCCTGAGAGTCAGCACCTTTTTAGCCATAAGGACAGCCTCTGTTCTGTTGACAATGTTGATGGCTGCTAGCCCCTCCTGGGTCTGATTGTTCAAAAAGTGTATCATTCTATTGGCCTGCTCAGGCCTATTCCCCAATACTGTTATGGCCTTCTGGATCTCGATCTATGCTTTGGCAATTAATTCCATTTGTTCATGCACAATCTTGATTGACTTCCATTGTCTAGTAATGGATTGGTCAATTCGGGCCCACAAAATTCTTTTTATTTCTGCCATAGCACTTTCTAGCTTGAGCTCTTTCTCCAAGGCCTTTATTTTCTCTTTCAGGGCCTTTATTTCTCTACCTTGCTCTGCCACAGCCATCTTTGATTTGTCATATTTGGCCTCTAGCTCTGCCAACTTTTCCTTGGCCTGCTTAATCTCAGTAGCCTGGAGCTCCATTTCTTTGATGGCCTTAGTCAAATCTTCCATGTTTAAACTGGACTCTGGGGCTGTTGTTGTTGCTGCTGCTTCTGTTGTTGCTGTAGTTGTTACAGGGGCTACTGCTACCTCTATAGTTGTTGCAGTGGTTGAAGTAGTTGGAGGAGCTTGGGATGTGGATTCTCCCTGGTTGTCTTGCAGTGCCCCTTCTAGCTCCTTTTCTAAATCAAGGACCTTTTGATTGAGCTACATTATTAGATCAAGCTGCTCATCGGCCTCCTTTTCCTTCTGTAATTCTACTGTTTGGGGGTGCTCGGTGGGCAACAGCTTCAACCTTTTCTTTAATGCATTAAGATCATCTTCTTTTTTCTTCATGAGGGCCCTCACGCCCTTTGGGCCCTTGGGATCATGTCCTAGGTCTATAATGATGTCCTCTAATGATTTGATCCTGTTGTCCTTGGCCATGGAGGACATTCTCTCAAAATCCAACTGGATGTTGGTATTCTTCAATGATTCTTTTAATTCATGGGCCATTGTTTCCCTATCCACCAAGGTGGCATAGACCATTTCTCCAGTCTGCTTGTGCAGTTCAATTTGGTCCATGGGGTGAATGTCTTTTGCCATGACTTCCACCCTTGTCCTTACAAAATCTGCAGCTGATTTAGGCTGCGACACCTTAGGTTTGAAGTGGCTGAGGATCATTTTCTCCTCTTGAATGTCATATACAGACATTAGCCTTTCTTGCTTGGCTGGTGTTGCCTTGAGAAACTGTTTGTATACTTCTACTCTCAGCAAGTCATTTTGTGCCTTTATTTGTTTGAAAGAAGCCTTAGTGCTTGAAGGCTTCTTGCTCTGCTGAGTGGAGGAGGACACCTCCAAGCCAAGTTGCAATCCTTGCTCTTGCTGAAAGGAGCTTGTGCCCGTTTGCTGGCTGTCTCCCCCTTCTTTCCTTGGACTGTCAAGGACTTCTTCACTTATTTCTTCTATCACTGGGGAGTCAACCCTTTGCCTCTTGGCCTCAGGTTGCTGGGAGGATCCACTAGCAGGAGTGGACTCTTCTCTGTCTCTTTTCTTACCTCTCTCCTCATGTGCTGGAGTCTGCAAAATTGGTGCTGTTGGTGGCTCTGTTTATGGTGGAGGGTTCTGCTCTTGTTGCTGCCCAATTGAGGAGGCAGGCTGTTCTTTTAGTGTTTCCTCTTCAGCACCCATTATTCCTTTACCTTTATCTGTACCTGATGCTGCTGTGGAAGGTGCCTGGGTGGCTGGTGCAGTTGTTGTGGCTGAGGTTCCTTCTCCCACTGGATGTGGTTGCTTGAAGATTACCTGCTGCACAGAGTCCAAGTCAAGAGTTTTTTCCAAATCCTTTACATTCTTTTGCATTATCTCTTCTTCAGTTAGTTTTTCAATTAAAGTATCTTGCAGCCATTCTTGCTGATTGGCATACTGTTCAATATGTGGAAATTTACAGTGCTCATAGCCTAGCAGCCTGTACTTAACCCTCCTGGCATAGATGAAGCCTTCAGGGTCATAAGGGACCCACTGGAAGCTTTTTGAGAGCTTGTACTTGTCTTTGAGGATTTGCTCAACATCTTTCCATCCCTCTTTTTTATTCATGATAAAGGCGCCTAGGTGGTGCTTGAACTTGAGGTGGGCTTTATTTTTGGCACTGTGAAAGTGGGTGAGGTCAGAGTGAATGAGCTGCCTATAATACTCCAAGGCAAACAGTCTCATGGGCACATATTTTGGGAGCCTGTATGGACAGAGCTCACAGCCATAGATTCTGATGACTGTATGATCCTGGTATAGGTACCAATCCCCTATTTTATAGTTTTTAGAGAGCTGCAAGGTTTTCTGTATTTCAGATGACACTCTGGGAGGAGGGGACCTCATCAACAAGCAAGAGACTGGGTAGACAAACTCATCGATAAATTCACAGTATGAGTATGGTGAATCTTGGACTTGGTGATAAACTGATGTCCAGAAGATGACAGACCTTCTTTCCCCCTTAGAATCCAGCTTTTTGATGGAGCATTGAAAGGCCTCAGACTGGTAATACATGAACAAATGGTAGATGTATGATGAGTATTTGAAAATGCCCTCCCTGTCTACTTTGAACAGCTGGTCATGTATCTTGTTGGCTATGAATTTGGCAAAATTGTATTTGCGGGCAGGGGGTTGGCCTGGGCTGTAAGGAGCTAAAAACACCAGCACAGTTTCATCAACATACTCATTGGTTTTGTAGCCCAACACATATGCAATCATGTCCAGCAGAAGTTTGCCTACATCAGTAAAATAGACATATAAGTAGGGAGGTGGCCCTGTGGGCTGGCAGTCAGGCCTCATAAATGTCTTGGTGATCTTCTGAATGTCATCAGTGGACATCTTGGCACCTATATGCAACAGATAGTTCATGGAGAAAGGAAACAACAGCTGAGTTTGTTTAAAGTTGAGCATCTGGTTGATGGACTCAGCATTAATGTGAAAGAGGATGCTCCCAGATGGAGACTTGACAGCTCTGTGATTTGCATCATAATTCTCAGAACATAGGCGGATAATCTCTGGAAAAATGTTGACAGATGGGAGAAAGTAATATGGAAGATTTGATTCCCATATCCCATATGTATCCTTGCCATTCAAATAGTCATCTCTCAATTCCCTGAAGGTCTGCAAATGGTTCCTATCACCCACAAAGTCTTGGATGAGGTAATCCCTGTTAGCAAGAGGTAGTGATTCCAGCTCTTTATTTGGTGGATTCATGGGGGCAACACTGAGAGCTGTAGGTGCAGGAGCAGCCATTATGTAATTTTTAAATGTTACAAGGTAATTGTAATAGCTTACAAGGCTTTACTGGAAGTCAATTGGCAAATTGAATGTAGGTGCTAGATATGTTCCTCAAAGATAAATAGGCAAGCTAGGCAGGATTGCCTCTGCTCTGCTTGGGTCAATTCACAGGGATTGTGAACAACTAGGATGAAATGCAGAGGGCAGACAGAACCTAAATTGGTGAAATGCAGCTCTTCAAGCCTGTACTTGGCAAAAGGGAACAATGTCGGGCAGCGTGAGGACAAATTTGGAAATTACGACCGCGAATTATTGTTTTAACATCAAATGTTGGAGCAGGGGGCAATGTAGGTTGCTTTAGTTCAGAATTAACTAAGAGACAATCTTCAATTTGGGATTTAACATGTGTTTTATGGACAATTTGCAGAGAAATGGCAAAAACACGGGTGAAACAGGTGAATTCTTGCAAATACCTAGATAAATGATGCCGAGAGCCTCTGGGTTGAACAGTGGATGAAGAACACACTTGAACTTGGTGAATGGTGGCATCTGAATCTTTAAATTCGCAGCTTGGCGGAAATTTTTACAGTGAACAGATAAAACGGCTCTTGTTTGTTTCCAACGAAAATGACATAAAACGGCTAAACAACACGTTTTTAACGATAAATTTGGAAAAAAGGGGTCATTGGCACTTTTCCGCCGATGATGTCAGCATGACGTCATGGCGGGCCCAGGTACGGAGAGTGACGTGGGCGTTGAGCTGGAGGCCAGCGTGGCAGGATACGGTGGCGGGCGGTGTGGGGTGGCAAGGTGACATGGAGGGCCACGACGCGCGAGGGCGGGGCCGAGGGTATGACGTCAGAATGACGTGAAGGTGACGTGACGGGGAAAGTGGTAAGCGGGAAGGTGGTAAGCGGTCTCCCCGCACCGCTTTTGGGAGAAGGCGGTATCGGGGAGAGGGGCTCCGAACACCTCCGCCGCCTGCCACACGTCCAGCGTACGGGGGGGAAAACCGCCCGTTCCCCGGACGTTAAAGGGCGGTCGCTTCAAATCTCAAATCGCCCGCCCACCGTTGGATGAAGGGGGGCGGGAGATCAAGGGCTGGCGGGTGCCCCGACCCGTCGTGCATGTTGGGGGGACTCGCCGGCCAATTAAAATATTCATTTTAATATTTCGGGTTTTTAAACTTTGGTTAAGGGGTTTTTGTGGGTTTTGGGGTATGCGGGTTAGACTGTCGGGTTTTATAAAAACATATGGATATTGGGTTTTGAGAGGGGAGAGGGGGTTTTTATGAATTTTTTCGGAAAAAGGGAAAATGAAGGCTTAGTATAGGTTATTACTCTGGCCAGAGGTTAGAGTAATCCCAAAGTGGGGTTGATTATAGTCCCTGGTGGACTAATGTCTCCCTTAGAAGTATTATTTAGCTATAATGCTAAAGGGGGGATATTTATACATTGCTTGGGGTTTTATACACCATGGTGTTATAATAGTAGGGGAAAAGGGGAACATAGGGGATTTAGTGTAGATACAGTTAGTAGTTAGTATTTGGAGGGGAATGAGAATGGGAAGTGATAGCTACTAAGCTTTTTGGGAATCAAACTTAGTTAGGAAGTAGATCAAAATGAAAAGAATTTTTACACAAGAAATGTGGCTTCTTTTCAGAGAGAGAAGTCATTTCTGACATGAAATTTGTACAAATGAAGAGTGTAAGGAGGACTGATCAGGAAGATCCTGCAGTGCTCATGGGGAGGTTAGTAAGAAACTTTTTGAAGGGGATGAGGGAAGTTAGTGATGGTTTAGTAGTTTGCCAAATAGGCCACTGCTCTTGCCTTTCTCCTGCTGGTGACATCATTGTGATTTTTTCCAATTGATATACTTAGATCATGGTTTCTGCAACCTTCCACTGCCTACCCTGCCTTTTATGCCTAACATTTTTTCTTCCTTTGGATGGGTGCACTTGGCCTTGCAAACCCTGATAATTCTCTTTTCTTTTTGCTGCCCTCCTATCTAAGTCTACCCTTATGACTTCCAAGGGCCTAGATTTAGCAATTGGGCTCCCTTCTTTCTCTATCCACCTAGTCATCTGTCAAGCTTGAGCTGTTTGAACAGGTACTTCCTCTCTAGTCTACAACATACAATTTAAAACATGGAGAGGCCCAGCTTGAGCTGTTGGATCACCCATCAAAATAGTAGTGGCAATTTGGACTAGCCACTTTCATGGTCTTTGTTTGGGGTTCATTTCTTTTATTTTTTCTTTGACCAATTCATTTTCTTGCCCTTTGATTTTTCTTTTAAGGCATACCCTCTTTACATTTTTTAATTGTCTGCTTTTTTCACAAAAATGGAACCTTAGCAGCATGGAAGGTGAACATTTTTGGCACTTCCACTGTCAATCATGAGAGATGATAACCTATTGGTATAGGAGGCTAACAGTGGCTCCACTTGGGGATGGCTTTTCCAGGTGAAAAGCCAAGAACAGCAGGTCAGATTGCCTGAGTTTCTGCTTTCTTGCTGCAGGCTGAATTTCTTTGTTTGTTGGAGACCAATGGTTAGGATCCTAGATAGTTGCAGGCAACACCCAGTGAGCTGGTTAGCTGTGAATTTGCAGATCTGTTTTACCTGTTTCTCAGACTTTCTCCTCATCACTTGATAGTTTTCCTGTGTTTTTCTTTGCTTTCCAATTGCCAGGATAAAAAAAAAAGGAAACATGCAGCACCCTGGTCTTCTCAAAATATGCTGCACTTGGTGCTTTATTTATCTGCTGTAACTAAAAATAGTGGAAATAGAAATATTTATGTACAATATATGCCTGTTCAGTGTTTAATCAAGGGGGTCAAAATAATGCTTAATCATTCTCCCATTAACTGGGCCTTCTTCAGTGTTTGAGCCATCCAAACTTCTTAGAAAATAGGTGTTGTTTCCTTGTATAGCATAGATGACATAGGGTCCCTTCCATAAGAAATCAAACTTACCATGTTTGCCTTTGTCCTCTCTTCTGGAATCCCATCTTAGCACTTTATTTCCTATAAAGAAATCTTCAGCTTTGGTTCTTTTGTCAAATATTCTTTTGAGCTTTTCTTGTAGAACTTGGGTTCTTTGGTAGACTTCTTCTCTTGTTTGCTGTAAGTGAATTGTTTGATTAATTCTTCTTTGGATGTCATTGGGCTCAGCTTGTATTTCTTGCAGCAGCTTGATCACTGGAATTGCTAGAGATGTAGGAAACTTTGCTTCTAGCCCATAAACCAGTTCATATGGACTCATGCCAATTGATCTCTTGGTGGTCAGTCTATCAGCCCACAGTGCATTTACCAATTTTTTATGCCAATTCTTTTTGTTTTCTTCCAAAACTTTTTTAATGATGTTGATGAGACTTTTATTGGAAGATTCAGCTAGGCCATTACCTTGAGGATAATAGGCAGTGGAATGACCTAGGGTCATGTGATACTTGTGACAAAAGTTGATCATTTTCTTGGACTTGAAAGTAGCAGCATTGTCTGTAATAATTTTGTCTGGACAGCCAAACCTAGACAAGATGTTGGTTTCTAGGAATTGTATAATAATGGAGTCATTGGCTTGCCTACAAGGGATGGCCTCTATCCATTTGGTAAAATAATCTGTGGCAGTGAGAATCCACCTATGTTGGCCAGAGGATGAAGGGTGAATTTCACCAATGAATTCTAAACCCCATTGCTGGAATGGTCTCTCAGCTGAAACTAGTTTGAGTGGTAAAGGTAACAGTTTCCTTTTGCCCTCAAATATTTGGCATTTGTGACAAGACATTACAAATTTCTTCACATCAGCAAACAAGGAGGGCCAATAAAATCCTGCCCTTAGGATTTTATCAGCTGTGGATTTCCAGTATAAGTGTCCTCCGCAGTCACCTGCATGAAATTCTTTGAGGACATTGTCAGTTTCTTCTATTGTTAAGCAATTGAGTAAGATCCCTTCATGATTTTTCCAAAATAAAACATTGTCAATAATACAAAACTTTGATTCTTTCATTTTCAAGAATCTTTTCTTGGTTCTGGACAACCTTGGAGGAGCTTGCGGGTTTAATAATACAAAGCATATATCAGTATACCAGGGAGATTGCATAAAGGCTTGGTTGATCTGTGGAGTTTCCATCTCCTGTTCGTCGTCCAGTTCATTAATGTCAAGGGCTTGAAAATTGGTTTCAGTCATTAGTTTGGCTAGGCCTTGTCCTTTTATCAGTTTGGTAGGTTTAATCTCAATGTCATATTCTAAGATATTGGCAATCCATTTGCCCCTCTTGCCTTCAATTCCTTCTTGGGTTAGAATGTCTTTGACCACTGCATTAGGTACATAGGCAATTATATGAGAGTAAAGGATATAGATTCTGAATTCCTTGATGGCTTTTACCAAGGCATAGGCTTGTTTTTCCATGATCTGATATTTCAAAGGAGCATCCCTTAGGGCTCTACTAAAAAATGCAATGGGTTTTTCACAGCCTTGGTCATCTTTTTGTAGCAGAACAGCAGCAATAGTATGCTCAGAAGCAAAAGAAAAAATAAGGAAATCTTGGTCAAATCTAGGGCTTGTTAGGACGTGTGTGTTTGTCAATGGTCTTTTGATATCCTCAAAGGCTTGTCTAGCTTCCATGGTCCATTTGACCTTGGAATCCTTTTTCAGCATATTATTTAACAGTCTTATGAGTTCAGCCAGATTGGGAATGAACCTCCTTAAGAAGTTGATCTTTCCTAGAAAGCTTTGTAGTTCTTTGATGTTTCTTGGATGAGGTACTTGTAGGATAGCTTGAATTCTGTCCGGGTCAATCCTGATTCCATCCTTTGAGATTATATGCCCCAAAAGTTTACCTTCTTCTAGCCCAAACAGTGACTTCTTTGGGTTCAAAGATATGCCATACTTTCTGCAAATTGTGAAAACCTGCCTTAAGTGTCCTAAGTGTTCTTGATCTAATTTTGAAAAGGCAGTTAGATCATCAAGATAGATAACTAGGAAGTCATGAATTTCTTTGGCAAAGGCAATATCCATTGCTCTTTGGAATGTGGCCCCTACATTTTTAAGTCCAAAAGGCATTTTGACATATTTGAATGTTCCCCAAGGTGTTGTGAAGGCTGTTTTTTCTTGATCATCCGGGTGTACTAGAATCTGATTGAATCCTGAGAAACCATCTAGTAAAGAGATCCTAGCAGCTCCCACTACTCTTTGCAAGATGTGGTCCATTTTAGGTAAGGGATAATGGTCTTTGAGAGATACTTTGTTCAGATTCCTAAGGTCAACACACAGTCTGATTTCCCCTATCTTTTTCCTGGTAGGCAAAAGGTTTGAGATCCACTCTGAGAATCTAATTGGGGCAATGATCCCAACTTCATACATACGTTTGACCTCTTTTTCAATAAGAGGGAGGAGGACTGGATTGACTCTCCTGAGCTTCTATTTAAAAGGCTTTTGATTTTCTTTTAGAGGTATAGTGTGCTGGATAACTGATGTATCATAAGATTTAAGGTCCTCATAGCTCCAGGCAAAGACATCTTGAAACTCTTTGAATAACTCAATGTATTTTAGTTTCTGCTCCAGTGGTAATGCTTTGGATAGCTTAACCATTTTGGGATTTTCAGGGGTCCCAATGTTACAATCTTCTATTTCAGCATTCAATGGTTGCATTTTTGGTTTTCTTGAGATGTCATTGGAATCAAACAGATCCTCCAAAGGGGTTAGACCTATGCGCAAAAAATTATCCTTTAGCTCAATTACCTCATCTTCTGCTTCAGCCATTTCCTCTGCATCTGATTGTTTCAATTCCCGTATAGTTTCCTTGTCAAAGGTGGTAGGATGCAAAACTAGATCAGCTGTTTCAGCTGATATTTCCTGTGTAATTATGCAGATCTGTGGTTGATCATCTCTAGTGCTAGTGTCAATGTTCATGCCAGAAAATTCTTCCTTTAAAGTGAGAAAGTTATTTATCTGTTTGTTACTCTCAAAGACTTGCCAATTCTTGATGTTATCCGGAACTGAAGGTCTGTGTTTGATTTCAGCTGTAAATGTATGATTGGTTTTGAAAGGCAATTTACAAGTGCTGGCAAAGGTTGCCAAGCTGTGAGCATGTAGATTGAGTTCTCTGGAAATTTTAGTCAATTGTGATTGTGAGAAGCTCTCAAGTATTTGAATAGCTGCCCCTTTGTATGCTCTCAACCTCAGATCATTTGTGATGAAATTTCCCTTCATCTGTTGTATGACCAAATCTGAATCTCCCAAGATTGAGATTTTGGTTGCACCTAGATTTTTTATAAGTTTCAGACCTAGCAGGAGGGATTCATATTCAGCCATGTTGTTTGTGCATCGAAAGTTTAGTCTGTATGCATGGCCCTCAGCTTGGTCATTGTGCATATTGTGGATCCATACTCCTGCCCCAGCTCCTAGCTTGTTTACAGAGCCATCAAATTCTAGATACCATAAAGTTTCATGATCAAGATTTGGATTGGGATCACTAGAAAGTTGAATGATGGGTAGGTTGGCTTCTTGCAAGTTACTAGGCACATCATTTTCTTCTGTCTTCTTATCAGCTATCCCCACAGTCCCTTGGTCTTTGAAAGTAGATTGTTCATCTGACTCCTCGGTCTCTATTGTCATCAATAGTTCAGAATAAGCTTTGTGACAAATGTCAGCATTGTAGAGAATAAATGAATCCATGTCTGATTGTATTGAATAGATTGGAAAGTTTTGGGGCTTCTCTTGACTACTTACCACATATTTCATCAGAGTCTCCCGGTACAATCTCTTTGGCTGCCCAAAGACTGAGATAGTTGCATAGGACATATCTAATTGCAGAGATCCTTGAAGTTTGCCCCCCCAGGATCTGGACAAGAGCATGCCATACTTAGGGGGTATGTCAGCTACCACTACATCCATCAAGATAGTTTAGGTCGGGTATTGAACTAGGGAGACACATAAGTCTTTAATCAGGCCTAGACACCTGACTTGGCTTGAATCAAATGAGAAAAGATCTTTGTAAGGTTTTGTGATGTCTAAGTCAAGTTTTTCCATTACAGATTTGGGCATTAAGTTGTGTGAGGCGCCAGAATCGAACATTGCATTATGTAGGACCTTATCATGAATGTTTAGACTGACATAAAAGGGTGGTACCCCTCCATTCTCTGTTTTTCCATTAACCTCAGGCCCAAACAACAACTCTGGTTGGTCATCTAGGACATTCACAACATCTTTATTGTCTGATACTTGGAGTGATTTATTGATCTGTTGTCTGTATATGTCATGTTTGGCTAATTCCAAAAGAGGAACTGATATCTTTAGCTTGCTTATTTCTGTTTCCAAGTTGAACGGTTTTTCCATTTGAATTTTGGCATTCAGTGCAACAGATTTTTCCTTTTCAGCTGAGTTATCAAGTGTCTTTTGCTCATAGTTAGGTCCATTTTGAGTAAAATTGGTGCCATGTTTGTTTCCTAGGGGAGCATCTGCCTTTGTCTTTAATGGATGGGGTGTACCTGGCTGATTTTGAGAGGACTGTTGTTCTGAAATGTCTTCCACAGTCACTTCTGTGGCAGGTGGGTTTGAGCTGCCAGCTGATTGGGGAAGAGTAACGTTTTCATTTATCTTTTTTGGTTGTTTATTGTCCTTTGGTTTGAGGGGTGTAGGTACATCTATTGTTCTGCTCCTTAGTTTGTACTGTTTGTGCACCTCATACACAGCTGCATCATACCCTTCTTTAAAATCAAATGGTTCTCCTGACTTAGTGTGGAATTGACTGTCATTGTAAACCTCTTGGTCTTCTTGTGTTAAGAAGACTTGATTTTCACTGTCTAGACCCATTAGATTGATGTGAGGGTCCTCACTAGGTTCACTAGATGTTGAAGCCTCAGCATAATTCTCTTGGAAAGGGGGTCTGACATGCTGGTCAGGATCAGTCCTACCAACATTAGGATTTTGATTCTTTCTGAAGTTTGGGTTTCTAATATTGCTTGTTTGACCTTCCCATGATGATTTTCTTTCTATGGTTTCCACCCTGTCTCCAACTCTATCCATCCCTTTAATGATTGCATCTAGCTTTTGCTCAAATGAAGAGGGTTCTTCTTTGAAAGTAGTTCTCCTTTCAGTTCTCGCCCGGTTTCTTTTGGCAATCAGATTTGCCTCTACACTCACAGCTATGTTTTGCATGTCTGCTAGAGTTGCAGGGGCTCTTTCTCTTAGTTGATATGCCATGTCAGCATCAAATCCATCAGGGAATTTAATCAATGCTAAATCAGGTGGAGGTCTAAGATTTTGAGGAATGGCATTATAAATAGTGTTGAATCTAGTGCAATAGTCCAAGACAGTTTCTTGTGGGCCTCTTTTTATGGTATCATATTCAGATAAAATGTGTAGAGGGTCCTTTTTCTTTTCCCATCTGTTGAGGAAGGACTGATAAAGGGCACCTGAATCAGCTATAGAATGTGCAGCCAGTGCCCTGAACCAGGTTCTTACTTCACCTGTTAAACTTTGGACAAAGATTTTCATCCTTACATCATCATCATCTATCTCATAGTTCTCAAAGTAGTCTTGCATTTTCTTAGTATGCTGTAAGGCAATGTATGTACTGGTTCCATCAAAATAAGTAATTTTGCCTTGGCAGTCCTGAGGCATGGCCCCAGGATTGCCATGCAACTGAAGGGGTGCATAACGATTAGCCATATTTGGTGGGATAAGTGGGACAACTGGTAGAAGGGGAACAACTGGGACATCAACAACAGTTTGTGTGTTGGTTGTAGACAATATGTTTTGTGAAGTGGATGATGAAGAGGGGGAGGAATGAGTTGTATGGAGGTGAACGACTGGCTTAGAAGGGGTAGGAATAAAACTATGCTGAACTGCCTCAGGGCTAGTTTCAGGAGATTGTTCTGGTTCCTTTTGGTTCCTATGAGTTTTATGGATCAAATTTGGATTCTCGAAAACAGGTGGGGGATTTGGGTCAGGGTTTGACCTGGTGTGCCTAGTTCTCTTTTTAGGAGCCAGCTTCTGAACTTGTTTTTGGTATTTTTGAGGATATTTTTTAGAACTATTTTAAGGGACTGATCAGGCTTTTGGAACTACTGTCTAAAACAGACATCAGCTGAAAAATACGCTCTGTTCCCCAGTGGAGTCGCCAATTATATTATCACTCAGGTTGTTCCCTTTGACTCCCAAGTGAATACGGCCGAGGTAACCACTAACCAATCTTTGGGTCACAGGTTCTAGCCTATCTATGACCAGAGAGGGCTCTCGCTTTATGATTTAACTTTGTTTGTATAATATTTTAGGCTAGTTATGATGCTCAAGGTTTTGTTTTTGGAATTTGCTAGATGATGACTTCAGTCAAGATATATATGTGCTTACCAGGGCGTTCTAGGCCATTGGGCATGGAGTCAGTGGTGCTTAATTTGTTTGATATGTCTGTGTTGATACAGTAGTGATGCTGTAGAGCCAGATAAGTGTCTGAGAAACAATTCTTTGAATCTGTGATTAGATGTGATGTAACCAGGGTATGAAAGGCAATTAAGAATCTTTCAAAAAACTGGTATGGAGAAACAGTGAGAATATTATTTAGAAGCAGTGAAGAATTTCTACATAACATTCATATTTATAGAATTAATGAAAACATGAGCAATTAAGAATTCATGTTCATGATCAATTCTGAAGAAAACATTCTCAGCAATAAAGATTGAACACAAGGTGTAACCAGACATTTCCTGTACTATTCCTTTTCTCTATTGCTAGATTAGTGAGACATGTGTATGATTTAATAAACATAAGAAGACAAAACATAGATTGAGAAAAACTTATTGTTCCATCAGACAGCACAGGAATTCTGCAACAACACGCATAGCATCACCAAGACATCAAACATTCAGGAAATCACTGAGCTTTTCCAGCCTTTTTCATTAGATAGTCTGAAAATATACAATACATTTGCCTCAAAATGAAAATCACCAACCCCTCATACGTTGCCAGGGGAGGTATATATAAATAATTTACATAAGAAAATATCTAGCTGATGAGTAAATGTTTCATTAATGTCGTGCCAACTCATGGAGCATTCTAGCTGAGAAAGTAAATGCTGTAGTAACTTCTGATTGTAATAGCTGTCCAAAATGGTCAGAGAATGTTGACTTTGTGACCGTTGGAGTCGGCTGAAGATATGCTGCCCAAAATTTGCGTATTTTTGATCTTTTGCTTGTGGTCGCTGTCCTTTGCTGAGTCACCCTTTCGGCTACCTAAAGTGTTGTCTTTATTATGCTTTTTTCCTTTTGCTGAGTTGAAGCTGACTGGGACCAAGCAACTGAGACTATTGTGGCAAAATTTGTAGCATTGCCTGCCACCAATCCTCTTTGGGCAGCTGGTGTCTTCGGATTTTCACCAATGTTTCATCTGCCTCTGTATACCTGTAAAAATTAGGAGGAACCTCAAAAAGGTGGTGGATTTCATTTTCAATGAAAAACAGATTCCCAAGTTTGTCATAAAGGCCCTGCCCTGTTGGAGGCCCTGCTTCCTCAGAAGTACTGGCAGATGCAGTAATATGATTTTCAATGAAAGTTGTCATTCTGGCAGCATATTGCTCACGAGGGAGCAGTTTCCCTGTGCTGGTTAGTAGGCTGGGCAATCCCTTTCCTTGTAGTGCTCCCATTTTGAGCTTGTATTCATCCACCTTAGCCTGTATTTCGTGGCACTTTCTCTCTACAGTCTGTACATAATTCCTGAGAGTCAACACCTTTTTAGCCGCAAGGACAACCTCTGTTCTATTGACAATGTTGATGGCTGCTAGCTCCTCCTGGGTCTGATTGTTCAAAAAGTGTATCATTCTATTGGCCTGCTCAGGCCTATTCCCCAATACTGTTATGGCCTTCTGGATCTCGATCTGTGCTTTGGCAATTAATTCCATTTGTTCATGCACAATCTTGATTGACTTCCATTGTCTAGTAATGGATTGGTCAATTCGGGCCCACAAAATTCTTTTTATTTCCACCATAGCACTTTCTAGCTTGAGCTCTTTCTCCAAGGCCTTTATTTTCTCTTTCAGGGCCTTTATTTCTCTACCTTGCTCTCCCACAATCATCTTTGATTTGTCATATTTGGCCTCTAGCTCTGCCAACTTTTCCTTGGCCTGCTTAATCTCAATAGCCTGGAGCTCCATTTCTTTGATGGCCTTAGTCAAATCTTCCATGTTTAAACTGGACTCTGGGGCTGTTGTTATTGCTACTGCTTCTGTTGTTGCTGTAGTTGTTACAGGGGCTACTGCTGCCTCTGTAGTTGTTGCAGTGGTTGAAGTAGTTGAAGGAGCTTGGGATGTGGATTCTCCCTGCTTCTCTTGCAGTGCCCCTTCTAGCTCATTTTCTAAATCAAGGACCTTTTGATTGAGCTGCATTATTAGATCAAGCTGCTCATCAGCCTCCTTTTCCTTCTGTAATTCTGCTGTTTGGGGGTGCTCGGTGGGCAGCAGCTTCAACCTTTTCTTTAATGCATTAAGATCATCTTCTTTTTTCTTCATGAGGGCCCTCATGCCCTTTGAGTCCTTGGGATCATGTCCTAGGTCTATAATGATGTCGTCTAATGATTTGATCCTGTTGTCCTTGGCCATGGAGGACATTCTCTCAAAATTCAACTGGATGTTGGTATTCTTCAATGATTCTCTTAATTCATGGGCCATTGTTGCCCTGTCCACCAAGGTGGCATAGACCATTTCTCTAGTCTGCTTGTGCAGTTCAATTTGGTCCATGGGGTAAATGTCTTTTGCCATGACTTCCACCCTTTTCCTTACAAAATATGCAGCTGATTTAGGCTGCGGCACCTTAGGTTTGAAGTGGTTGAGGATCATTTTCTCCTCTTGAATGTCATATACAGACATTAGCCTTTCTTGCTTGGCTGGTGTTGCCTTGATAAACTGTTTGTATACTTCTACTCTCAGCAAGTCATTTTGTGCCTTTATTTGTTTGAAAGAAGCCTTAGTGCTTGAAGGCTTCTTGCTCTGCTGAGTGGAGGAGGACACCTCTAAGCCAAGTTGCAATCCCTGCTCCTGCTGAAAGGAGCTTGTGCCCATTTCCTGGCTGTCTCCCCCTTCTTTCCTTGGACTGTCAAGGACTTCTTCACTTATTTCTTCTATCACTGGGGAGTCAACCCTTTGCCTCTTGGCCTCAGGTTGCTGGGAGGATCCACTAGCAGGAGTGGACTCTTCTCTGTCTCTTTTCTTACCTCTCTCCTCATGTGCTGGAGTCTGCAAAATTGGTGCTACTGGTGGCTCTGTTTGTGGTGGAGGGGTCTGCTCTTGTTGCTGCCCAATTGAGGAGGCAGGCTGTTCTTTTAGTGTTTCCTCTTCAGCACCCATTATTCCTTTACCTTTATCTGTACCTGATGCTGCTGTGGAACGTGCCTGGGTGGCTGGTGCAGTTGTTGTGGCTGAGGTTCCTTCTCCCACTGGATGTGGTTGCTTGAAGATTACCTGCTGCATAGAGTCCAAGTCAAGAGTTTTTTCCAAATCCTTGACATTCTTTTGCATTATCTCTTCTTCAGTTAGTTTTTCAATTAAAGTATCTTGTAGCCATTCTTACTGATTGGCATACTGTTCAACATGTGGAAATTTATAGTGCTCATAGCCTAGCAGCCTGTACTTAACCCTCCTGGCACATATGAAGCCTTCAGGGTCATAAGGGACCCACCGGAAGCTTTTTGAGAGCTTGTACTTGTCTTTGAGGATTTGCTCAACATCTTGCCATCCCTCTTTTTTATTCATGATAAAGGGGCCCAGGTGGTGCTTGAACTTGAGGTGGGCTTTCTTTTTGGCACTGTGGAAGTGGGTGAGGTCAGAGTGAATGAGTGCCTATAATACTCCAAGGCAAACAGTCTCATGGGCACATATTTTGGGAGCCTGTATGGACAGAGCTCACAGCCATAGATTCTGATGACTGTATGATCCTGGTATAGGTACCAATCCCCTATTTTATAGTTTTTAGAGAGCTGCAAGGTTTTCTGTATTTCAAATGACACTCTAGGAGGAGGGGACCTCATCAACAAGCAAGAGACTGGGTAGACAAACTCATCGATAAATTCACAGTATGAGTATGGTGAATCTTGGACTTGGTGATAAACTGATGTCCAGAAGATGACAGACCTTCTTTCCCCCTTAGAATCCAGCTTTTTGATGGAGCATTGAAAGGCCTCGGACTGGTAATACATGAACAAATGGTAGATGTATGATGAGTATTTGAAAATGCCCTCCCTGTCTACTTTGAACAGCTGGTCATGTATCTTGTTGGCTATGAATTTGGCAAAATTGTATTTGCGGGCAGGGGGTTGGCCTGGGCTATAAGGAGCTAAAAACACCAGCACAGTTTCATCAACATACTCACTGGTTTTGTAGCCCAACACATATGCAATCATGTCCAGCAGAAGCTTGCCTACATCAGTAAAATAGACATATAAGTAGGGAGGTGGCCCTGTGGGCTGGCAGTCAGGCCTCATAAATGTCTTGGTGATCTTCTGAATGTCATCAGTGGACATCTTGGCACCTGTATCCAGCAGATAGTTCATGGAGAAAGGAAACAACAGCTGATTCTGTTTAAAGTTGAGCATCTGGTTGATGGACTCAGCATTAATGTGAAAGAGGATGCTCCCAGATGGAGACTTGACAGCTCTGTGATTTGCATCATAATTCTCAGCACATAGGCGAATAATCTCTAGAAAAATGTTGACAGATGGGAGAAAGTAATATGGCAAATTTGATTCCCATATCCCATATGTATCCTTGCCATTCAAATAGTCATCTCTCAATTCCCTGAAGGTCTACAAATGGTTCCTATCACCCACAAAGTCTTGGATAAGGTAATCCCTGTTAGCAAGAGGCAGGGATTCCAGCTCTTTATTTGGTGGATTCATGGGGGCAACACTGAGAGCTGTAGGTGTAGGAGCAGCCATTATGTAATTTCTGAATGTTACAAGGTAAGTGTAATAGCTTGCAAGGCTTTACTGGAAGTCAATTGGCAAATTGAATGTAGGTGCTAGATATGTTCTTCAAAGATAAATAGGCAAGCTAGGCAGGATTGCCTCTGCTCTGCTTGGGTCAATTCACAGGGATTGTGAACAACTAGGATGAAATGCAGAGGGCAGACATAACCTAAATTGGTGAAATGCAGCTCTTCAAGCCTGTACTTGGCAAAAGGGAACAATGCCGGGCAGCTTGAGGACGAATTTGGAAATTACGACCGCGAATTATTGTTTTAACATCAAATGTTGGAGCAGGGGGCAATGTATGTTGCTTTAGTTCAGAATTAACTAAGAGACAATCTTCAATTTGGGATTTAAAAGGTGTTTTATGGACAATTTGTAGAGAAATGGCAAAAACACGGGTGAAACAGGTGAATTCTGGCAAATACCTAGATAAATGATGCCGAGAGCCTCCGGGTTGAACAATGGATGAAGAACACACTTGAATTTGGTGAATGGCGGCGTCTGAATCTTTAAATTCGCAGCTTGGCGGCAATTTTTACAGTGAACAGATAAAACAGCTCTTGTTTGTTTCCAACGAAAATGACATAAAACAACTAAACAACGCGTTTTTAACGATAAATTTGGAAAAAAGGGGTCATTGGCGCTTTTCCGCCGATGACGTCAGCATGACGTCATGGCGGGCCCAGGTACGGAGAGTGACGTGAGCATTGAGCTGGAGGCCAGCGTGGCAGGATACAGTGGCGGGCGGTGTGGGGTGGCAAGGTGACATGGAGGGCCACGACGCGCAAGGGCGGGGCCGAGGGTATGACATCAGAATGACGTGAAGGTGACGTGACGGGGAAGGTGGTAAGCGGGAAGGTGGTAAGCGGTCTCCCTGCATCGCTTTTGGGAGAAGGCGGTATCGGGGAGAGGGGCTCCGAACACCTCCGCCGCCTGCCACGCATCCAGTGTACGGGGGGGAAAATCGCCCGTTCCCCGGACGTTAAAGGGCGGCGGCTTCAAATCTCAAATCGCCCGCCCACCGTTGGATGAAGGGGGGCGGGAGATCAAGGGCTGGCGGGCGCCCCGACCCGTCGTGCATGTTGGGGGGACCCGCCAGCCAATTAAAATATTCATTTTAATATTTCGGGGTTTTAAACTTTGGTTAAGGGGTTTTTGTGGGTTTTGGGGTATGCGGGTTAGACTGTCGGGTTTTATAAAAACATATGGATATTGGGTTTTGAGAGGGGGAGAGGGGGTTTTTATGATTTTTTTCGGAAAAAGGGAAAATGAAGGCTTAGTATAGGTTATTACTCTGGCCATAGGTTAGAGTAATCCCAAAGCAGGGTTGACTATAGTCCTTGGTGGACTAATGTCTCCCTTAGAAGTATTATTTAGCTATAATGCTAAAGGAGGGATATTTATACATTGCTTGGGGTTTTATACACCGTGGTGTTATAACAGTAGGGGAAAAGGGGAACATAGGGGATTTAGTGTAGATACAGTTAGTAGTTAGTATTTGGAGGGGAATGAGAATGGGAAGTGATAGCTACTAAGCTTTTTGGGAATCAAACTTAGTTAGGAAGTAGATCAAAATGAAAAGAATTTTTACACAAGAAATGTGGCTTCTTTTCAAAGAGAGAAGTCATTTCTGACATGAAATTTGTACAAATGAAGAGTGTAAGGAGGACTGATCAGGCAGATCCTGCAGTGCTCATGGCGAGGTTAGTAAGAAACTTTTTGTAGGGGATGAGGGAAGTTAGTGATGGTTTAGTAGTTTGCCAAATAGGCCACTGCTCTTGCCTTTCTCCTGCTGGTGACATCATTGTGATTTTTGCCAATTGATATACTTAGATCATGGTTTTTGCAACCTTCCACTGCCTACCTTACCTTTTATGCCTAACATTTTTTCTTCCTTTGGATGGGTGCACTTGGCCTTGCAAACCCTGATAATTCTCTTTTCTTTTTGCTGCCCTCCTATCTAAGTCTACGCTTATGACTTCCAAGGGCCTAGATTTAGCAGTTGGGCTCCCTTCTTTCTCTATCCACCTAGACATCTGTCAAGCTTGAGCTGTTTGAATAGGTACTTCCTCTCTAGTCTACAACATACAATTTAAAACATGGAGAGGCCCAGCTTGAGCTGTTGGACCACCCATCAAAATATTAGTGGCAATTTGGACTAGCCACTTTCATGGTCTTTGTTTGGGGTTCATTTCTTTTATTTTTTCTTTGACCAATTCATTTTCTTGCCCTTTGATTTTTCTTTTAAGGCATACCCTCTTTACATTTTTTAATTGTCTGCTTTTTTCACAAAAAATGGAACCTTAGAAGCATGGAAGGTGAACATTTTTGGCACTTCCACTGTCAATCATGAGAGATGATAACCTATTGGTATAGGAGGCTAACAGGAAGTTCGACCCTCTCTACTATGGGCCATTCAGGATTACAGAGGTAAGGGAAAACAATACATTTCACTTGGAGAACCTTGATGGTGAAACTTTACAACTGCTTGTCAATGGGCAGTACCTCAAACATTATTTCCAGTTCTAAGTCACGTACACCTTGTCATTGTAAATACCAGAGTGAATTCATTGTATATTTTCCATAGGATTGAATTTGGCAAAGCAATACATGACTCCATGCCCAAGGTGAAGGCACTGATCTACAGTTCTCAGTGCTTATGTGGAAAAAGCACTATCCCTAGGTGGAGCCAGGTGTTGTAGCTTACTCTGCCATTTTAGTTTTTAATATTATTCAAAATCCAAAAAAATGAAATATCATGTATGCGTTTTGAAAAAACAAAGGAAATTTAAAAAAGGAATTGAAATATTATTTTAAATGACATTAACGGTGGCATTGAAGGTGTTAGACTCCGTCTCATATCAGAGATTGATTCTTCTTCAAAACCCTGTTTTGAAGAAGAAATCAATAATTTGTTGTTTAAATTTGTGTAATGTATGCTCCAGCTCTTCAAAAGGCAGTGATTGAAGCTCCTATCTGCACAAGCACAATTCAGAATATCATTAGCAATCAGAGGCAAAAAGTTATGTGGAGAAAATACCAATTGCAGCAGTATCAATTGCACAAGTTCATGGTGGTATTTTGAAATGTCCAGTGGCTTGGTTGTGTCTATATCTATCCCCATGTACAGTCAAGAAAATGTTGGATCGGGTTTGGGGTTTTGTATCCCTACCATGGCAATGGCACTAGCACTTTTTGTTTTCATGTGTGGGACAAGATTGTACAAACATAAATTGCCTGTTGATAGTCCGTTCACTGGAATTGCCCAAGTCTTTGTAGCCAGTATCTGTAAATGGAATGTCTCTGTTCCTTCTTTGGGAGAAAAGAAATATATGTTATTCAAGAAGAACAGCTTTTAAAGGGTGAAAAAAGTAGAGAGCTTTAGCCTACAAATCAACTAAGGTTTCTTGACAAGGCAACTGTCGCGGTTAATTTAGATTACAAGCATTAAATGGAGACTATGCACAGTCACACGGGTTGAAGAGTAATGCAGGTATGGCACAATTGGGGCTCTGTTAAGGTTGATATTAACCGCAGGTTATGGTGCAGATGAATGAAAAGTTGGAGGAGCTGCTTTTACAGGGCTTTCGGTAGATGTTATCAGTCCATGCGTTTGAATTGACTACAGAGTGGTCTTGACTTACTCATTTGTGCTGAGGCACACATGATAAAAAACACAAAGGCTGATATAACACAAGCATTAAAACAAGTGAAAACTCAAAGCCGAATTGCATTGACAGGTTCTCCTTTACAAAATAATTTGATGGAATATTATTGTATGGTAGACTTTGTAAGATAAGGATTCTTTCGAAAACAACCAGAGTTCAGAAACCGTTCCCAAAATCCCATAGAAAATGGGCAGCATGCTAATTCAGTTGCAGATGATGTGAAAATAATGAATCAAAGATCACATGTCATATATGAAAAGCTAAAAGGCTTTGTACAACCTATGGGCTTGAATCTGATGAAAAATGAACTTCCTCCAAAATGTGTATATGTGATATCTACACATCTTTCTCCATTACAGTGGCAGTTATACATCGGATTCCTAGAAATACATGGGTTTATGAAGAATGAAAAGAATGTGTAAAAGGGGCACATAGGAAATGCTTCTTCATTATTTAGCCAAGATTTGGAATCATTTAGGGTTACTGCAAATAGCCAAAGAGGGCAGAGACTCTCAACAAGGCGATGACACAGTTGAGAATTTCATTTTGGATGGTAGCTTCAGCGATGATGATATGGATCATGACTTCTTGAATGGAGATAAGATGAAAGGTAGAGTGGATTGGACAAGCAAAAATAAAGACAGTGATTTGGAAGAGGTGCCCCTGCAAGCTGATAAGTGGTGGGAGGACATTATTCCAGATAAAGCCTATAAAAAAATTGATTATAGCGGTAAGATGGTGTTGTTGTTAGATCTCCTGGCCATGAGCTCTGAGTGAAGTGATAAGGCATTGGTTTTCAGCCAAAGCTTGAGTACATTAGATCTTATTGAGTCATTCTTGACAAAATTACCTCGGCGTGGAAAGAAAGATGAATACTGGAGGCAAGGTAAAGAATGGTACAGGCTTGATGGACACACTAGTGGCGCTCAAAGACAAAAACTAGTGGAGAAGTTTAATAATCCTTTAAATAAAAAGGTCCAGTGTGTATTAATATCAACTAGAGCTGGATCATTGGGTATAAATCTTCCGGCAGCCAATCGTGTGATAATTGTTGATGGTTCCTGGAATCCAACACATGATCTTCAGGCTCTTTTTCGTGTGTGGAGATTTGGACAGACAAAGCGATGGGAAGCTTATGCAAAGCTTTACAAAAAGGTATCGAACCAATGGTGGTTTGAACCTGGGCAAGCTATTATTGACCAGAGCATCATTTCATGGACCAAATAGAGGTTAACGGAACTCCATGTAAAGCAGTAAGATGTGGAAGTGGATGGAAAAACGCCTACAAATTGTACGCAATTTACTGTTCTGTGACTAATGTTGAGGCATGAAAGCATGACGTGGATATTAGAAATGCGGTTACGTGTAAATCTTTCAAATGCCAAAATCCGCCAATAGAATCTAGATACAGAGAAAAGTAAGCGGTCTATTCCTGGCTTCAGTTCCGATTCAGAATGGATATGCAGCTACAGTTGTTGCCTCCACATTGATTATCATCGGATTTTGTGTGTAATTCTGCCCCTTTTCAAAACAGATGGACAGGCAATTGCGCATGCAGTGCTAGAACATCTTGCCCATGAAACTAGATGTCGTGGCTTGTTTTCTCCTCATTATCACTACCGCCACTTTCACGAATAATGTGGGCGCCCCAATAACAAATATTTACAATAAAAAAAAGGGGTTTTCTCTTAGATATGGAATCGGGTGATGTCAACCTCGCCAGAGCACTAAATCCGGTTCTCATTCACGCCACAAACCGCAACAGAAAGATAGGAACTAATTTCCTATTTCAAGACATCAGAAATCCAAAAGATCTGCGCTCCATGCTTGTTTTTAGTCATCAGAGGTTTTTTTTTTATGGCAGTTCAAACAGCGCGCTGAATTTGGGGAGACCGATTCATTTTTTCCTTTACAGATTTCTTTTAATGTATAAAAAAACAAAATCATTTGTAAGAGTGAGGGGGAGTGAAGAGAGTAGAGTTTTTTCTGAGCGCTGGGAGCTGCTGGAGAAGCAGAGAGCTTTGTAATGTACAGTTTTCTGCAGAGAATTTAATGGAATTTCACAGCTCTGTTTGCTGAGATTCATGTGGTATGTTGATTTAGCATAAGTTTTTCCCTTTGTCTCATATGTAATCAGTTATATTCCATTTCATTTCATGACCCTTTCAAGCTGAACAAATGAAGCGATTAGGTAGGAATTCATAATATTATATGCTCCTCCTATAAGTTTGTTCGCATTCGATGTTTTCTACTGTTTAAGGAGGATTCAGAGTTATTGTCTGCCCTCCTTAACTCCTCACCAGTCTTGCCATCCCGTTTGAAACCAGATTTGGTGTTAAATTGCATGCCTACCTTGCCTCAGTTGATACCTGTGTAGTCATTATATTTCTCTGTTTGAAGCTGTGATTTTCCCCATGCAGCCCAGAAAAGCCCCGTCATTCCATCAAAAAACCAAAAATCATTAAATCAAACCCCCTATCAATTTACTAGCCTAAAATCCTTATTCTTCATTGGTCAGCTTAATCATATTGAAAGATCTATCGAATCTGACCCGAGAGAGCCTTCTCATACCTCGTAGGGCTAGCTACGAGGTGAAATGGTTTGATGTAGCCTTGAAGGTTTACCTTTTCAGCCTGAGGTGAAATCTCAAGCGCTAACATATTGGCGACCATACTGGGGAGAACAAACTTGTCTGTTGATTGATGTGTTTGTTTCATAAGTCTTAGACGGAGCCTGAAGTTACGCCAGAAGCCTTCGAAAACGCTCTTGTTTTACATCAGCGCAAGTAGATAAACGCTGCTTCAGTCAATCTCCGTGAGCTTTTGAAACCCTCACTTCATTGACACTTTACCCCAGTACATATATCAAGTTCAGATCTGATTGTTGATAGTGGACAACGATCAGACACTTGAAAGGCTGAATCATTCACCTGGCGACTCCAACTTGATCCAGACATTCCAGTGCCTGTTGATATGTTCATGCAATGGTAGGGTATGTGGCAGACCCTGCACTTTGTGAAGTTCTAGATGGAGTTAGAGAGATGTTAGCAGGTATTGAAATTAATGAAGAATTTTTCAGTATTTTCCTTCAATGTGTGAAATCTCCGAAGCTTCATCTTGAAAGCAAAATTAGATTTTATGAATTAGTGGTTGAAAGAGTTGAAAATGAGATTCAATATCTCGATGAGCAGATCTACTCTTATGATTTCCAAGACCCTAAAAAGTTCTTGGAAATCCTTCCTCCATCGAAACAAGCAATAACAGACTTGCCTATAGAGGTATACATTGACAATGTGCAGCTGGAAGTATGTATTGCAGAGTTGGGGCAGCCTACAGAGGCCGGTGTCTGTGATCCTATTGCGGCCTACATGGACATGTTTTTCACTTTGATTGACAGATCGGGCTGTCTTCTCGGTGACCAGGCTCAGTATGTGCATGAAGGGCTGCCAGCAATTGCATCTGTGACTTCGTGGCAGCATTCTCAAGCGGCTTCATTTCCAGGTTTACTTGAATGGTTAATTTGGCATTTTAGCATTACTTGATCTATTCTTTGTACAACAGATTAGAATAGATTATGTACATAAATAAGCAGCCATAAGGGCAGCATCTTGTTTCAGTTGGCTTTTAGTTTGTTTGAGTTCAGTTTCAGTGTGAAAATAAGTCTTCAGCTGTGTTGATTTGTTGATGATGACTCCATTGCCCAATGGTGGAGGCACGGTCTGCTCTACCAAAGTTCTGCGGTTCTTGGCACCTCCAGGAAGCTGCAGCTGCCATCCCAAATGGAGCCAATGTTAGACTCCGTCTCATATCAGAGATTGATTCTTCTTCAAAACCCTGTTTTGAAGAAGAAATCATTAATTTGTTGTTTAAATTTGTGTAATGTATGCTCCAGCTCTTCAAAAGGTAGTGATTGAAGCTCCTATCTGCACAAGCACAATTCAGAATATCATTAGCAATCAGAGGCAAAAAGTTATGTGGAGAAAATACCAATTGCAGCAGTATCAATTGCACAAGTTCATGGTGGTATTTTGAAATGTCTAGTGGCTTGGTTGTGTCTATATCTATCCCCATGTACAGTCAAGAAAATGTTGGATCGGGTTTGGGGTTTTGTATCCCTACCATGGCAGTGGCACTAGCACTTTTTGTTTTCATGTGTGGGACAAGATTGTACAAACATAAATTGCCTGTTGATAGTCCGTTCACTGGAATTGCCCAAGTCTTTGTAGCCAGTATCCGTAAATGGAATGTCTCTGTTCCTTCTTTGGGAGAAAAGAAATATATGTTATTCAAGAAGAACAGCTTTTAAAGGGTGAAAAAAGTAGAGAGCTTTAGCCTACAAATCAACTAAGGTTTCTTGACAAGGCAACTGTCGCGGTTAATTTAGATTACAAGCATTAAATGGAGACTATGCACAGTCACACGGGTTGAAGAGTAATGCAGGTATGGCACAATTGGGGCTCTGTTAAGGTTGATATTAACCGCAGGTTATGGTGCAGATGAATGAAAAGTTGGAGGAGCTGCTTTTACAGGGCTTTCGGTAGATGTTATCAGTCCATGCGTTTGAATTGACTACAGAGTGGTCTTGACTTACTCATTTGTGATGAGGCACACATGATAAAAAACACAAAGGCTGATATAACACAGGCATTAAAACAAGTGAAGACCCAACGCAGAATTGCATTGACAGGTTCTCCTTTACAAAATAATTTGATGGAATACTATTGTATGGTAGACTTTGTAAGAGAAGGATTCCTGGGAAAACAACCAGAGTTCAGAAACCGTTTTCAAAATCCCATAAAAAATGGGCAGCATGCTAATTCAACTGCAGATGATGTGAAAATAATGAATCAAAGATCACATGTCTTATATGAACAGTTAAAAGGTTTTGTACAACGTATGGGCATGAATGTGATGAAGGATGAGCTTCCTCCAAAACGTGTATATGTGATATCTGTAAAACTTTCTCCATTACAGCGGCAGTTATACATCAGATATTTAGAAGTACATGGGTTTATGAAGAATGAAAAGAATGCATGTGTAAAAGTGGCACATAAGAAACGCTTCTTCAATGCATATCATTCTTTAGCCAAGATCTGGAATCATCCAGGGTTACTGCAAATAGCTAAAGAGGACAGAGACTCTCAACAAGGCGATGACACAGTTGAGAATTTCATTTTGGATGGTAGCTTCAGCGATGATGATATGGATCATGACTTCTTGAATGGAGATAAGATGAAAAGAAGAGTGGATTGGACAAGCAAAAATAAAGACAGTGATTTGGAAGAGGTGCCCCTGCAAGCTGATAAGTGGTGGGAGGACATTATTCCAGATAAAGCCTATAAAAAAATTGATTATAGCGGTAAGATGGTGTTGTTGTTAGATCTCCTGGCCATGAGCTCTGAGCGAAGTGATAAGGCATTGGTTTTCAGCCAAAGCTTGAGTACATTAGATCTTATTGAGTCATTCTTGACAAAATTACCTCGGCGTGGAAAGAAAGATGAATACTGGAGGCAAGGTAAAGAATGGTACAGGCTTGATGGACACACTAGTGGCGCCCAAAGACAAAAACTAGTGGAGAAGTTTAATAATCCTTTAAATAAAAAGGTCCAGTGTGTATTAATATCAACTAGAGCTGGATCATTGGGTATAAATCTTCCGGCAGCCAATCGTGTGATAATTGTTGATGGTTCCTGGAATCCAACACATGATCTTCAGGCTCTTTTTCGTGTGTGGAGATTTGGACAGACAAAGCGATGGGAAGCTTATGCAAAGCTTTACAAAAAGGTATCGAACCAATGGTGGTTTGAACCTGGGCAAGCTATTATTGACCAGAGCATCATTTCATGGACCAAATAGAGGTTAACGGAACTCCATGTAAAGCAGTAAGATGTGGAAGTGGATGGAAAAACGCCTACAAATTGTACGCAATTTACTGTTCTGTGACTAATGTTGAGGCATGAAAGCATGACGTGGATATTAGAAATGCGGTTACGTGTAAATATTTCAAATGCCAAAATCCGCCAATAGAATCTAGATACAGAGAAAAGTAAGCGGTCTTTTCCTGGCTTCAGTTCCGATTCAGAATGGATATGCAGCTACAGTTGTTGCCTCCACATTGATTATCATCGGATTTTGTGTGTAATTCTGCCCCTTTTCAAAACAGATGGACAGGCAATTGCGCATGCAGTGCTAGAACATCTTGCCCATGAAACTAGATGTCGTGGCTTGTTTTCTCCTCATTATCACTACCGCCACTTTCACGAATAATGTGGGCGCCCCAATAACAAATATTTACAATAAAAAAAAGGGGTTTTCTCTTAGATATGGAATCGGGTGATGTCAACCTCGCCAGAGCACTAAATCCGGTTCTCATTCACGCCACAAACCGCAACAGAAAGATAGGAACTAATTTCCTATTTCAAGACATCAGAAATCCAAAAGATCTGCGCTCCATGCTTGTTTTTAGTCATCAGAGGTTTTTTTTTTATGGCAGTTCAAACAACGCGCTGAATTTGGGGAGACCGATTCATTTTTTCCTTTACAGATTTCTTTTAATGTATAAAAAAACAAAATCATTTGTAAGAGTGAGGGGGAGTGAAGAGAGTAGAGTTTTTTCTGAGCGCTGGGAGCTGCTGGAGAAGCAGAGAGCTTTGTAATGTACAGTTTTCTGCAGACAATTTAATGGAATTTCACAGCTCTGTTTGCTGAGATTCATGTGGTATGTTGATTTAGCATAAGTTTTTCCCTTTGTCTCATATGTAATCAGTTATATTCCATTTCATTTCATGACCCTTTCAAGCTGAACAAATGAAGTGATTAGGTAGGAATTCATAATATTATATGCTCCTCCTATAAGTTTGTTCGCATTCGATGTTTTCTACTGTTTAAGGAGGATTCAGAGTTATTGTCTGCCCTCCTTAACTCCTCACCAGTCTTGCCATCCCGTTTGAAACCAGATTTGGTGTTAAATTGCATGCCTACCTTGCCTCAGTTGATACCTGTGTAGTCATTATATTTCTCTGTTTGAAGCTGTGATTTTCCCCATGCAGCCCAGAAAAGCCCCGTCATTCCATCAAAAAACCAAAAATCATTAAATCAAACCCCCTATCAATTTACTAGCCTAAAATCCTTATTCTTCATTGGTCAGCTTAATCATATTGAAAGATCTATCGAATCTGACCCGAGAGAGCCTTCTCATACCTCGTAGGGCTAGCTACGAGGTGAAATGGTTTGATGTAGCCTTGAAGGTTTACCTTTTCAGCCTGAGGTGAAATCTCAAGCGCTAACATATTGGCGACCATACTGGGGAGAACAAACTTGTCTGTTGATTGATGTGTTTGTTTCATAAGTCTTAGACGGAGCCTGAAGTTACGCCAGAAGCCTTCGAAAACGCTCTTGTTTTACATCAGCGCAAGTAGATAAACGCTGCTTCAGTCAATCTCCGTGAGCTTTTGAAACCCTCACTTCATTGACACTTTACCCCAGTACATATATCAAGTTCAGATCTGATTGTTGATAGTGGACAACGATCAGACACTTGAAAGGCTGAATCATTCACCTGGCGACTCCAACTTGATCCAGACATTCCAGTGCCTGTTGATATGTTCATGCAATGGTAG
Organism: Pinus tabuliformis; assembly: GCA_031772625.1. NCBI lineage: Eukaryota > Viridiplantae > Streptophyta > Pinopsida > Pinales > Pinaceae > Pinus > Pinus tabuliformis. Next base: position 1,128,198,634 of record CM062815.1, on the reverse strand, counting down.
GGTATGTGGCAGACCCTGCGCTTTGTGAAGTTCTAGATGGAGTTAGAGAGATGTTAGCAGGTATTGAAATTAATGAAGAATTTTTCAGTATTTTCCTTCAATGTGTGAAATCTCCGAAGCTTCATCTTGAAGGCAAAATTAGATTTTATGAATTAGTGGTTGAAAGAGTTGAAAATGAGATTCAATATCTCGATGAGCAGATCTACTCTTATGATTTCCAAGACCCTAAAAAGTTCTTGGAAATCCTTCCTCCATCGAAACAAGCAATAACAGACTTGCCTATAGAGGTATACATTGACAATGTGCAGCTGGAAGTATGTATTGCAGAGTTGGGGCAGCCTACAGAGGCCGGTGTCTGTGATCCTATTGCGGCCTACATGGACATGTTTTTCACTTTGATTGACAGATCGGGCTGTCTTCTCGGTGACCAGGCTCAGTATGTGCATGAAGGGCTGCCAGCAATTGCATCTGTGACTTCGTGGCAGCATTCTCAAGCGGCTTCATTTCCAGGTTTACTTGAATGGTTAATTTGGCATTTTAGCATTACTTGATCTATTCTTTGTACAACAGATTAGAATAGATTATGTACATAAATAAGCAGCCATAAGGGCAGCATCTTGTTTCAGTTGGCTTTTAGTTTGTTTGAGTTCAGTTTCAGTGTGAAAATAAGTCTTCAGCTGTGTTGATTTGTTGATGATGACTCCATTGCCCAATGGTGGAGGCACGGTCTGCTCTACCAAAGTTCTGCGGTTCTTGGCACCTCCAGGAAGCTGCAGCTGCCATCCCAAATGGAGCCAATGTTAGACTCCGTCTCATATCAGAGATTGATTCTTCTTCAAAACCCTATTTTGAAGAAGAAATCATTAATTTGTTGTTTAAATTTGTGTAATGTATGCTCCAGCTCTTCAAAAGGCAGTGATTGAAGCTCCTATCTGCACAAGCACAATTCAGAATATCATTAGCAATCAGAGGCAAAAAGTTATGTGGAGAAAATACCAATTGCAGCAGTATCAATTGCACAAGTTCATGGTGGTATTTTGAAATGTCCAGTGGCTTGGTTGTGTCTATATCTATCCCCATGTACAGTCAAGAAAATGTTGGATCGGGTTTGGGGTTTTGTATCCCTACCATGGCAATGGCACTAGCACTTTTTGTTTTCATGTGTGGGACAAGATTGTACAAACATAAATTGCCTGTTGATAGTCCGTTCACTGGAATTGCCCAAGTCTTTGTAGCCAGTATCCGTAAATGGAATGTCTCTGTTCCTTCTTTGGGAGAAAAGAAATATATGTTATTCAAGAAGAACAGCTTTTAAAGGGTGAAAAAAGTAGAGAGCTTTATCCTACAAATCAACTAAGGTTTCTTGACAAGGCAACTGTCGCGGTTAATTTAGATTACAAGCATTAAATGGAGACTATGCACAGTCACACGGGTTGAAGAGTAATGCAGGTATGGCACAATTGGGGCTCTGTTAAGGTTGATATTAACCGCAGGTTATGGTGCAGATGAATGAAAAGTTGGAGGAGCTGCTTTTACAGGGCTTTCGGTAGATGTTATCAGTCCATGCGTTTGAATTGACTACAGAGTGGTCTTGACTTACTCATTTGTGATGAGGCACACATGATAAAAAACACAAAGGCTGATATAACACAGGCATTAAAACAAGTGAAGACCCAACGCAGAATTGCATTGACAGGTTCTCCTTTACAAAATAATTTGATGGAATACTATTGTATGGTAGACTTTGTAAGAGAAGGATTCCTGGGAAAACAACCAGAGTTCAGAAACCGTTTCCAAAATCCCATAAAAAATGGGCAGCATGCTAATTCAACTGCAGATGATGTGAAAATAATGAATCAAAGATCACATGTCTTATATGAACAATTAAAAGGTTTTGTACAACGTATGGGCATGAATGTGATGAAGGATGAGCTTCCTCCAAAACGTGTATATGTGATATCTGTAAAACTTTCTCCATTACAGCGGCAGTTATACATCAGATATTTAGAAGTACATGGGTTTATGAAGAATGAAAAGAATGCATGTGTAAAAGTGGCACATAAGAAACGCTTCTTCAATGCATATCATTCTTTAGCCAAGATCTGGAATCATCCAGGGTTACTGCAAATAGCTAAAGAGGACAGAGACTCTCAACAAGGCGATGACACAGTTGAGAATTTCATTTTGGATGGTAGCTTCAGCGATGATGATATGGATCATGACTTCTTGAATGGAGATAAGATGAAAAGCAGAGTGGATTGGACAAGCAAAAATAAAGACAGTGATTTGGAAGAGGTGCCCCTGCAAGCTGATAAGTGGTGGGAGGACATTATTCCAGATAAAGCCTATAAAAAAATTGATTATAGCGGTAAGATGGTGTTGTTGTTAGATCTCCTGGCCATGAGCTCTGAGCAAAGTGATAAGGCATTGGTTTTCAGCCAAAGCTTGAGTACATTAGATCTTATTGAGTCATTCTTGACAAAATTACCTCGGCGTGGAAAGAAAGATGAATACTGGAGGCAAGGTAAAGAATGGTACAGGCTTGATGGACACACTAGTGGCGCTCAAAGACAAAAACTAGTGGAGAAGTTTAATAATCCTTTAAATAAAAAGGTCCAGTGTGTATTAATATCAACTAGAGCTGGATCATTGGGTATAAATCTTCCGGCAGCCAATCGTGTGATAATTGTTGATGGTTCCTGGAATCCAACACATGATCTTCAGGCTCTTTTTCGTGTGTGGAGATTTGGACAGACAAAGCGATGGGAAGCTTATGCAAAGCTTTACAAAAAGGTATCGAACCAATGGTGGTTTGAACCTGGGCAAGCTATTATTGACCAGAGCATCATTTCATGGACCAAATAGAGGTTAACGGAACTCCATGTAAAGCAGTAAGATGTGGAAGTGGATGGAAAAACGCCTACAAATTGTATGCAATTTACTGTTCTGTGACTAATGTTGAGGCATGAAAGCATGACGTGGATATTAGAAATGCGGTTACGTGTAAATCTTTCAAATGCCAAAATCTGCCAATAGAATCTAGATACAGAGAAAAGTAAGCGGTCTATTCCTGGCTTCAGTTCCGATTCAGAATGGATATGCAGCTACAGTTGTTGCCTCCACATTGATTATCATCGGATTTTGTGTGTAATTCTGCCCCTTTTCAAAACAGATGGACAGGCAATTGCGCATGCAGTGCTAGAACATCTTGCCCATGAAACTAGATGTCGTGGCTTGTTTTCTCCTCATTATCACTACCGCCACTTTCGCGAATAATGTGGGCACCCCAATAACAAATATTTACAATAAAAAAAAGGGGTTTTCTCTTAGATATGGAATCGGGTGATGTCAACCTCGCCAGAGCACTAAATCCGGTTCTCATTCACGCCACAAACCGCAACAGAAAGATAGGAACTAATTTCCTATTTCAAGACATCAGAAATCCAAAAGATCTGCGCTCCATGCTTGTTTTTAGTCATCAGAGGTTTTTTTTTTATGGCAGTTCAAACAGCGCGCTGAATTTGGGGAGACCGATTCATTTTTTCCTTTACAGATTTCTTTTAATGTATAAAAAAACAAAATCATTTGTAAGAGTGAGGGGGAGTGAAGAGAGTAGAGTTTTTTCTGAGCGCTGGGAGCTGCTGGAGAAGCAGAGAGCTTTGTAATGTACAGTTTTCTGCAGAGAATTTAATGGAATTTCACAGCTCTGTTTGCTGAGATTCATGTGGTATGTTGATTTAGCATAAGTTTTTCCCTTTGTCTCATATGTAATCAGTTATATTCCATTTCATTTCATGACCCTTTCAAGCTGAACAAATGAAGTGATTAGGTAGGAATTCATAATATTATATGCTCCTCCTATAAGTTTGTTCGCATTCGATGTTTTCTACTGTTTAAGGAGGATTCAGAGTTATTGTCTGCCCTCCTTAACTCCTCACCAGTCTTGCCATCCCGTTTGAAACCAGATTTGGTGTTAAATTGCATGCCTACCTTGCCTCAGTTGATACCTGTGTAGTCATTATATTTCTCTGTTTGAAGCTGTGATTTTCCCCATGCAGCCCAGAAAAGCCCCGTCATTCCATCAAAAAACCAAAAATCATTAAATCAAACCCCCTATCAATTTACTAGCCTAAAATCCTTATTCTTCATTGGTCAGCTTAATCATATTGAAAGATCTATCGAATCTGACCCGAGAGAGCCTTCTCATACCTCGTAGGGCTAGCTACGAGGTGAAATGGTTTGATGTAGCCTTGAAGGTTTACCTTTTCAGCCTGAGGTGAAATCTCAAGCGCTAACAGAAGGCATTAATAAGGTGGGCCCGACCCATCTATTAAATCCTGAGCATTTCCACAAAGCGCGATCAAATGTCAAAAAAGAAGATAAATTAAGCACTTTGTGGGGGAACAATTAATGCCGATTATAATTCATGGCTCAACCCCCGCAGTTGACCTTGACATCAACACGGTTGACAGAGATCGATGGCCTGTGATCACTACAGAGGTTCGACCTTGATCAACATCTCGTACACCCCCTACCCCCATAGTGGGCCACCCCTCGTCGTCCCGCTCCACCTCACGTCTGCCACTTCATCCTCCACCCTCATTCATTTATGTCTAGCTCATCCACCATACCCTGTCACCTCATCCCTATCACTTCATTAATTCGTTACTTTTCCCCCATTTTTCTTTCATTTATAAATAAAAAAAAAGCAAAATAAATCTTGTTGTATTAGTCACCTATTCTTGCTACGAGTAGCTCGAGCACATAAACTCTCACCTCTAGTTCATCATTCCAAGTCATCGACTATCATTTTCAGGTGCCATAGCCAAACAAGTAAGTTCCTCTTCTGTCATCCATACCCCACTAATGGACATCGAACATGATATTTCTAATGCCTTCTGCACAATTAAGCATCTCCCCCTATATCAAGACATTATTTTGAATCAAAAGAAGTCCCCCGTATTTATGGTAATGGTTAGGTCAGGTGTCTTAGCAGCATTTGTCCCAAAAATCTACTTTTTTCTAGAATTTGTTCAGTGGTTAGCCTCATCTATGTACCCTAAGTAGTGTTTTGTGATGAATCAGTTAGGAGAAAGTGTTCTACAGGTAATCTCTCAGTTAATTCACCAAATTGTCTCTGGAACTTATGTCACTTTTACTGAAGAGTCTTTGATCTCATATTATGAAAACCTATCATCCCAGGAGTCCTCTTATGCTTTATCCTTCTTAGCTCCCAAACCTGGATAGTTCTCCCTAGATGAAAAACTGTTTTATTTAGATATCTTTGCAGCAGATATAAGACCAATTTTGCAGGTGATTTCTAAAATTCTAGGAAGGGAAGACTCCAGACAGGTTGATAAAGTAGTTTTGGGATATTTCACTATGATGATGAAGCCATAAGTGATATTAGATATTCTATCATTTTGGGTGGACACCTTAAATACTCAATTCATGACTCTGTTACTTAATGGTTCATTTAAATTTCCTTAAGTTGTCACTTATTTGTTCTTGTACCAGAATGTTGAGCATTTTGCAAATTTGGGGTTAAACATTGTAGACATAAATAAAAAGAAATAGTCAGTAGTGTTTTGGACAGCCCTGGTGAGGGTTGATCCAGAAGATGATGGCCAGTTTGAGTTTACTTCTTTATTTCTTCCAGTGGCCTACAATATTTTGAATGGGACCTTGCCACCAACATTTCTTCCCAAAGCTCAAGAATTTCTTCAATTGAGCAAAGATGTAAGAAGTGGAGTATGGTTTATATTCGAAGAGCATGCAAAAATTAGGCTTTATGGGGCCTCATTCAAACCATATAGATTACCAAAATTTGTGCCAATGCAACTCTTTTCTCTTGAGTTTATTAGACAAAGCCTAAATGTGGATCAGGTCCATTTTGTCCCAATGAAAAAGAGTTATCTCTTTAAGTTTCCCAGAATAGTGGGACCCTTTATTGTGAACACAAGATAGGCTACCCAAGAGGTTGAGAAATTATTGGGTGATATATGTCTTTTGTAGGTTGTTGAGTGGGCTTATGATCCTCATCAGATAATTTCTAAAAGAAGGATAGAGAATGGATATTCAACTTTTGTACATGAAAATAGGCCAAAGGCTGAAAAAATGGAAAATGGAGGTCCACAGAACACCAAAGGAGCGGAGATTGAAACCCCGAGTATTTCAGAAAAGGGTTCAAAACGAGATAGAGAGGAAATTGTTGATCTTGATGAAGAAGAGTTAGAAACAACAAAGAGGAATAAACTATTGGATGCAATGTCTTCAACACAACCTAGTTTAGTAATCCAATTATGAGAAGCAAAGGGTGCACCAGCTTCTCCATCCTCCAGTGAGTTTGTTCATGAGAAAGTTCCTCTTATTCAGAGCATGTTTGCCGAGATAGCTGAGAGAAACCAAAAAATAAGGTTGAACATGGAGGCTCAGGCTGAGTCTCAAATCATTTATGAGAAAACAAAGTTCTCATCTGCTATGGATTTAGAAGAGGGCTAGCTTAAAATTGCACTCTCTCATCCAACAGAGATGTCATTTGGATCCTCTAGTAACTTTAAAACTGTCAATCTGATAGTTCATAATCAAAACCTCCCCATGCTTGACAAAATCAATTTTCACATGTAGACTGTTGGCATTATGACACAGGTTTGGTGCTATGGCATAGGTGTTTTCCTTGACGGCAACTCACTCTTGTGACAGATCTCAGTTCAGGCTCTCAGAATGAAGGAAAAATATATATATACGCGGGTTCATCATGACCAAGAAACGTATACACGTAGGTTAGACGTTCCAAAGACGCGTATGCATATACACACACTTTCACGCAAGGAATAGTGCGTATATTTGGGAGAACTTATTTTTGGTCCGTGGTATTTAGTCCTTGGTATTTGAACTTATGGTTTTGGACCATAGTATCCTGTCAGATGTGTTGATTCCAAGTATTGGGTCCATGGTATTGGTTTGTTATGGTTTTGGACCGTGGTATTGTGAAAAGCCTAAGACTATAAAAGAGGAAGGAGATCATTAGCTAAGGATCATATGATGTGTTGAATATCTAAAGACATGCAAGTGATTGGTTTGTGTGGCTGGATCTGAATCAAGGAGGAACCTAAGCATTACTAGATAGATAAGTTCTATTGATGGGTCGAGATCTCAAGGCTTGAATAGTAATATCTTTTTGTGATTTGATCTGTTATAATCGACGCATAATAAGATCTATACATCTGATAATTTGAGTATAACTGAAGTCTGTTTAAGTGTAAAGGGTGAATTGTCTTTTATAGATCTATACATAGGTTCGGCTCTGCAAAGGCGCATATACACGTAGGTTCAGCAAGAGAAGAAAGCGTATATGCTGGTTGACCTTGATTCAGCTGCGTATGTACGTAGGTTTATACATAGTGAAGTAGTGTATGTCTCTTGAAATATGTTCTAGCTGCTTCTGTGGATTACTGCAGTGTTCTGGGTTTAGCATTGGTGTCTAGTATTGTTTTTCTGGTTATAGCATTCTGAGCAGTTATTGATTGATTTAGTAGTTGTTTGTGGAAAGGAGATTGGTTGATGCACATATACTTGATGCTTGTTTGATATTCATGGATCCAATCTGAAAATTGATGAAACGTGGTCCCTAGAAGAGAAGAGAAGGTTGTAACCTTCTGTAGGTCAGCTCCTACGTACTAATATCTCAGCTAGTACAAGAGCTATGGGGGTTGTAGCTCCCTTCCAGGAGAAGTTGGAGAACGAGAGAGGGTTGTAGCTCTCTGTAGGTTGTAGCCTGCGTACTAGTATAAGTCTGCACCAGTACAGAATCATTGTAAAAAGAAGTTTCTAATTAAAAGAAGATAGAGACGAATTGCAGCAGGTGGTTTTCACCCACATTGGGTTTCCACCTTATATCTTGTGTTCTTGTGTGTGATTGTCTTCTACTCTATTTTTACTGTTCCTGGTTACTGTTTATATGACTCTGATGCACATATTAATGATCATTAAATTATAAGTCTGCATGGTATATGCTGGTTCTCTTACCTGAAGTTGTGTATATAAACAGTTTTCTCTAACTAAAGTAGCGTATATGATCTGGGTGTGAAATAAAAAAAAATATTCGACTTAATAATATTGATTCAGCCCCCCTATTAGTATTATTTCCAACAATTGGTATCAGAGCAGGTCCTTTAGAAGAAGCTTGATCGCTCGAAGGAAGATCTATCATCATGAGCAACTACAAGAGAGAAGCCTCGATCAGACCACCAATTTTTGATGGGACCAACTTCGTCTATTGGAAGGTAAGAATTACAACCTATCTTCAATCTCTTGGGATAGAAGTCTGGGATATCATAGATACAGGGTACACATTTCCATCAGCAACTCCTATAGATCCGGCTGGGAAGAAGCAGTATGAAACAAATGCAAAGGCTGTCAATACTCTATTAGGGAGTCTATCTCAAATAGAATTCGTCAAGGTTATGTAGCTCAAAACCACAAAAGAAATATGGGACAAGATCGTTTTGAGCTATGAAGGAAATGAACAGGTAAAACGAGCAAAACTTCAAACCCTCATAATTTAGTATGAAAATCTCAGAATGCACAATGATGAAAGTGTGGCTAACTATTTCCTTCGTATAGATGAGATTGTTAATTGTATGAAAAACTTGGGTGAAGAAATAAAAGAGGTTGTTTTGGTTGAAAAGGTTCTAAGATCTTTGTCTTCTAAGTTTGAATCAAAAGTTTCTGCCATAGAAGAAAAGCAGAATCTACAGAGCCTTACCATGTCACAGCTGCAAGGAATTCTAACTGCTTATGAAATGAGAAAAGGAGGACCATCAGACAGGAGAGAAGCTGCATTCAAGGCTTCAGGTAAAGGAGATTACTATGAGTTAAGACACATGTCAGAAGAAGAGGAAGAATCAAATTTTGTCAAGAACCTCCAACGAGGAACTAGAAGATTCAGAGGTAAGCTGCCTTTCAAATGCTTTGCTTGTGGAAGAGTCGGTCATTATGCTACAAAATGTCCTCATAAAGATAAACTAGACAAAGGTAAGGAACCTGTCAGATGGAATAGAAACAGAATAAAAAGAGCTATTACACGCATGAAGACAGTGATGGATTGTCAAATAGTGATGAAGATGAACGAGGTAATGATGATAGAATTTTGATGGCTTTTGAAGATGAGGATTTCTTGGATGTCGTAAATGAAGAAGGTCTTTATGAAGAAATTTCTAGACTCAAAGTTTGTTTAGAGGAAAAGAATATGACTATAGATACTCTAACATTCCAACTTGGCAAAAAAGATAAATACAATGAAAAGTTAGAATGTGAAATTGTGGGACTTGGAAAAGAAATTTGAGAAAACAAGAGCCCTTAATCTCAGATTTGCTAAAGGATCAAAAACTTTAGATGAGATTATCAAAGTGCAGTGTTCTCCACTAATCAAGACAGGTCTGGGATATAATGAAGAAGCGTCTCAAGCACAGGAGCCATCCACCTCCAAAAGTTAACTTGATGCAACAAGGAGGAGTGAACAAACTGACAATCGACAACAAAGGCACAATGGAGATCACCAGGTAAATCAGGGACAATTTACCTCAAGAATGAACAGAGACTACCAGGTAAATCAGGGGCAATCTACTTTAAGGATAAATAGAAGCTACAACCAGCCACAGGTAAAACATTCTCAATTTGCCTCAAGAACAGATGTCAATAGAAACTACAATCATTCGGTTGGTAGATTTGATAATCACAGGAGTTTCTTCAATGGCTAGTGTTTCTCTTGTCATAACTTTGGTCACAAAGCGGCTCAATGTGTTGCCTATAAGACAATCATGACTAGAGAAGATCAAAAATAAAGAAGTATGACTGGGATTATGGAAAGGACCTATAATAACTTTTCTGCTCTTGAAAATGAAATAGAATGTTCTATTTGTAACAACTTCGGTCATGAATATTTTGAATGCAGGAGCAAGTTTCGACAGACAACTCAGAAGGAACAAGTCTCAAGTGCCAAAACATGGAGAATTAAAGAACCGCAACCGGAAAGATGTGGGATAGCCTTATATGCAGAAGGACAGGAAAATCAATGGTATATCGACAGTGGATGTTGGAAACATATGACATGTGATAAAGAAAAACTTCAATCATATAGTGCATTAGAAAAGGCAAAGAAGGTCTCATTTGGAAATGACACCCCTGCGTTCATAAAAGGTAAAGGTTTGGTTCAGTTGAAAGAAAAGGTCAAAGCTAGAAATGTTATGTATGTTGATGGCTTAAAGCATAATTTATTGAGTGTCAGCCATATGTGCGATCAAGGAACTGAGGTAATATTTCGATCAAATGGATGTAGATTTCGTGATCTTGATACAGGAAAAATAGTGATCAAAGGCATAAGAACTCAAAAAAAAATTATGCATATTCAAAGAAGGACAACATCAATGCTATCTAAGCAAGAATGATGAACACTGGCTATGGCACAGAAGCTTGGGGCATCTTAGCTTCTATCAGATAAGGAAAGCATGCAAATATCAGGCGATTCATGATCTTCCTGACACCAGAATTCCAGACAATACAATATGCAAATCATGTTAGTTTGGTAAGCAAACCAGAACTAATTTCACAGAAAAGGAAGGATCATCTAGCAAGCCACTTGAACTTGTCCATACTGATATATGTGGTCCAACTAGGAAGAAGTCACCTCAAGGTGAAGAATACTTCATATTGTTTATTGAATACTTTTCAAGGATGTGTTGGTTAGGACTCATGAAGTATAAATATGAAGCTTTCGAAAAGTTCAAATCATTCAAAGCCTTAGTTGAAAACGAATCAGATCGACGAATCAAATGTCTCAGATCTGATCGAGGAGGAGAATTTACCTCAGATGAATTTTTTGATTTTTGTGAGGAACATGGCATAAGAATGGAATTTTCTGCTGCAAGGACACCTCAACAAAATGGAGTAATGGAAAGGATGAACAGAACAGTTCAACAAATGGCTCGTGCTATGCTTGATGAATCTGGAACTCCTGCAACCTTCTGGGGTGAAGCCGCATTTGGTGCAGTAATTATTCTTAACAAGACAAATGTCCGGGTAAATGGCACTCAGACTCCTCATGAACTTTGGTATGGTAAGACTCCCACGGTGAAATACTTCAAAATTTTTGGAAGCAAATGCTACATTAAAAGGACTAATGAAAATCTTGGCAAGTTTGAACCTAGAGTAGATGAAGGCATTCTCCTTGGTTACTCTCCCCATAGCAAAGCGTATAAGTGTTACAATAAAAGACATGGAAAAATTATTGAAAGTATTGATGTAGTGATTGATGAAGAAGGAAATACTCCTAGGCAGGAAATATCTGAAGTTTTCGAAGATGATGAGGACTATCCCTCAACGTCAAATCAGATTCATGATGAAGAAACCCATGAGGCACCAGAAGAACAAATAAGAATAGAAGAAAAGACTCCATCCAGATTCATTCAGAAGAATCATCTAGAATCTCAAATTTTGGGGCAGAAAGAGGTAGGTGTACAAACAAGGAGAACCATTTCAGAAGCTTCAAGCTATCTAGCATTGCTCTCCTCCACCGAACCACAAAATCTAAGAGAAGCATGCAAAGATGAATGCTGGGTCAAGGCAATGAATGAAGAACTTGAGCAGATTGAAATGAATAACACTTGGGAGTTGGTTCCTAGACTAAAAGATAATAATCTCATAGGGACAAAGTGGATTTTAAAAAATAAGTTGAACTAAAATGGAGATGTGGTTAGACTTTGAAGAAACCTTTGCACCAGTGGCTAGACTTGAGGCTATAAGAATGTTTCTTTATCTCTCTAGCTTTCAAAAGTTCAAAGTATTTCAGATGGACGTAAAATCTGCCTTTCTGAATGGAGACTTGAATGAAGAAGTGTACATTGAACAACTAGATGGGTTCATCCTTGGAAATGATCCAAATCTTGTATGCAGACTCAAAAAGGCTCTCTACGGTCTTAAACAAGCTCCAAGGGCTTGGTATTTTCGGTTGGATGAGTACCTTCATCAACAAGGTTTTGCAAAAGGATCAACAGACAACAATCTGTATATAAAGGTTGACAATGAAAGGTTGTTAATACTTGTTGTGTATGTTGATGATATCATCTTTGGCAGCAATGAAGAAGACATGAGTCAAAATTTTGCCTTGGTAATGCAAAAGGAGTTTGAAATGTCCATGCTTGGTGAGCTCACATATTTTCTTGGTTTACAAGTCCAACAAAATAAAGACGACATTTTTCTATCACAAACCAAGTATCTCAAGCAGATCTTGAAGAAATATGGGATGGAGGATTCGAAACCAGTATGTACTCCTATGGTTACAGGATGCAGTCTCAGCACAAATGATGAATCAGCAGCTGTACATCAACCTACCTATAGATCCATGGTTGGTAGTCTACTCTATCTAACAGGTACCCAACCAGACATTATGCATGCAGTAGGGATAGTTGGAAGGTTTCAGGAAAATCCAAAGGAAACTCATCTTCAGGCAGTCAAGAGAATTTTCAAATACCTTCAAGGGACTCAAAACTATGGTTTATGGTATCCTAGAGATACAGATATCACACTTCATGCATATACAGATGCAGATTGGGAAGGTAGCGTGGATGATAGGAAAAGCACTAGTGGTGGTGCATTCTTCATGGGTCCTAGATTAGTATCATGGTTCAGCAAGAAACAAAGTTCCATTGCATTATCTACAACTGAAGCAGAGTATGTAGCTACTGCATCTTGCTGCAAACAACTCCTTTGGATGATGCAAATATTACAAGATCTTCAAATCACTTGTACTCCACCTATTTCCATTTTTTGTGATAATACAAGTGAAATCAGCATTTCAAAGAATCATGTCATGCATTCAAATACCAAGCACATACCTATCAAATACCATTTTCTTCGGGAACAAGTGCTTGAACAAAAGGTCAAGTTGGAGTATGTTCCCTCTAAGGAACAAGTTGCTAATATTCTCACCAAACCACTGCACAAGGAGACATTTGAATACCTCAGACAGAAGCTGGGGGTAGTGGATGCATCATCTCGCTGTTGAAACCTGTCTGTTTCAGAGAAATATGGTTGTACATGAGTTGCATGAGGAGGATCCGCGTACATACGCCAATTTATGGAGATATAGTCGCGTATATGGTGGTTTAAAGGAAATCAGTGGGGACAGACTCTGGTTGAAGAGAGTCTGATATGGGTCTGACGAGAGACCATCTAGCACAGGTTCAGGGGGAGCAGATAATCTTCTAATAATGCATTGTTGGCATTATATTAGAAGCTCTTGGTTAGAGTACACAAGCTGTTTTTAGTTCAGGTGGATCAACTGCAGAAGGAGAACAGAAGGAGAGAATGGTTGCTGATATTAGTTATTGGTGACCGTCATAGTCTTGCTCTAAATTTTTTGTCTCTATGTCATGTATATCTTTTTCATGTAACAACCTATTTTTGGTTTCCCCACTATGCCTGGGATGAATGATGTAATGTACTTGGTTGTCATATGTAAACTTCTGATGTATCCCCACTTGGTTGGGCGAAGGATGTTTGTATAGAGTCTTTTGGTGATAGGAAGGTCTTTTATGATGTTTAAGTCATGGTTCTTGATGAACATATTTTTGCAGATCTTGCCTACAGTCAGGGGGAGCATGGTCAGCTCAGCAGAGTAGAGATTCCAGCATGTACTCGGGGGGAGCATAACCCTTTGCCCTTGATGACAAAGGGGGAGAATGAATTTGAGGATCTTGGGGTTGCCATCAAGTCCAAAGGGGGAGATTGTTGGCATTATGACACAGGTTTGGCACTATGGCATAGGTGTTGTCCTTGATGGCAACTCACTCTAGTGACAGATCTCAGTTTAGGCTCTCAGAATGAAGGAAAAATATATATACGTGGGTTCATCGTGACCAAGATGCGTATACACGCGGGTTAGACGTTCCAAAGACACGTATGTGTATACATGCACTTTCACACAAGGAAAAGCGCGTATATTTGGAAGAACTTATTTTTGTTCCATCATATTTAGTCCTTGGTATTTGAACCTATGGTTTTGGACCATAGTATCTTGTCAGATGTGTTGATTCCAAGTATTGGGTCCATGGTATTGGTTTGTTATGGTTTTGGACCGTGGTATTGTGAAAGGCCTAAGACTATAAAAAAGGAAGGAGATCATTAGGCAAGGATCATCTGATGTATTGAATATCTAAAGACGTGCAAGTGATTGGTTTGTGTGGGTGGATCTGAATCAAGGAGGAACCTAAGCATTACAAGATAGATAAGTTCTATTGATGGGTCAAGATCTCAAGGCTTGAATAGTAATATCTTTTTGTGATTTGATCTGTTATAATCGGTTCATAATAAGATCTATAAATCTAATAATATGAGTATAACTGAAGTCTGTTTAAGTGTAAAGGTTGAATTGTCTTTTATAGATCTATATGCAGGTTCAGCTTTGCAAAGGTGCGTATACACGTAGGTTCAACAAGAGAAGAAATAATATACACTGGTTGACCTTGATTCAGTTGCGTATGTATGCAGGTTTATACACAGTGAAGTAGCGTACGTCTCTTGAAATATGTTCTAGCTGCTTTTGTGGATTACTGCAGTGTTCTAGGTTCAGCATTGGTCTCTAGTATTGTTTTTTTGGTTACAGGATTCTGAGCAGTTATTGATTGATTCAGTAGTTGTTTGTGGAAAGGAAATTGGTTGATGCACATATACTTGATGCTTGTTTGATATTCATGGATCCAGTCTGAAAATTGATGAAACTTGGTCCCTGGAAGAGAAGAGAAGGTTGTAGCCTTCTGTAGGTCAGCACCTACGTATTAGTATCTCAGCTAGTACAAGAGATAAGGGGGTTGTAGCTCCCTTCCAGTAGAAGCTGGAGAACGAGAGAGGGTTGTAGCTCTCTATAGGTTGCAGCCTGCGTACTGGTATAAGTCTGCACCAGTACAGAATCATTGTAAAAAGAAGTTTCTAATTAAAAGAAGATAGAGACGAATTGCAGCAGGTGGTTTTCACCCACATTGGGTTTCCACCTTATGTCTTGTGTTCTTGTGTGTGATTGTCTTCTACTCTGTTTTTACTATTCCTGGTTACTGTTTATATGACTCTGATGCACATATTAGTGATCAACATCTGTAGAATACATTAAATTATAAGTATGCATGGTATACGTTGGTTCTCTTATCTGAAGTTGTGTATATACGCAGTTTTCTCTAACTGAAGTAGCGTATATGATCTGGGTGTGAAATAATAAAAAAAATATTTGACTTAATAGTACTGATTTACCCCCCCTCTTAGTATTATTTCCAACACAAACTGGGCAATTGATTGTCAATGATTTACATAACACAAATGAAGCTGCTATTAAAGTAGAGAAAATGTTACACAAAGTGATCAAGCAATTGAAGTTGGAGAAAGCCAATTCCAGAGCTCTAAATGCTCAGGTGGATGAATTAAAGAAGATTATTGTGAAGATAGGAGTCAATCCTGATGATCAACCTGCAATACAAAAATTATTGCAATCTGCTAAGTCTGAGATTGGAATCTTGAGAAAGAAGTTGAATCTCCCTATAGGTGAGCACCCTATTGCTGCAGGGATAGTTGAAGTTGAAAATGAAAAGGAGAAGCTTTTACAAGATGTATTGTAGAAAACTGAAGAGGTTTCTTTGCTTAAGGAATCATTGGCCAAGCTATAGAAACAAGTAGATACTCATGTTTGCATAGTAGTGATGCCAGCCAATACAGAGGATCTGGTGGTACAGGTGATTCAGTTGGGTACAAAATTAAAGATGGTTGAGCATGGTTTGAAAAAAGCATAGAGGGATATGGAGACAGTTTTTAAACTCTTAAACTTGAGTTAAGAGGAAGCTAGAATGGAGAAGGAAAATGCCAAGAAATATAGGGAAGACTTCCAAAGGGCTGAAGAGGAGATTAAAATTTTAAAGAAGAGAATGAAAGGTAATATGTCTTTAATCTAGGCTACGGAAATTCTCTGGGATGAAATTATCGAAGTCATGAGGTGTAGGTTTTAACCCCGTACAGAAATTACCTGCATACGAATTCTAAAAGACATAAAATAAACAATGCGAGAGCATAGCACATAAAACACATATACATAGAGATTTTCCCCTGCATCCCAAAACTGGGACTACCAACTTGATTTTTCATTATGTTCCTTTCAATGTTATAATACATATTTATACATGCTGAAGCATCAAATACCATGGACTAAAAACCATCGCGTCCAAAACCATGGACCGAAAACAATCGTGTCCAAAAAACATGTGCGAAAATCATGCACAAAACCATAGGTGGGTCCGCCCAACCTAACATAGGGTCCAAAACCAAAATTTTCTGGGGCGTTGCCCTGGACCCCATAAAGTGGGGTTATGAGTACATCTCAAACTCCCTGTGAACCCCTCACCCCCCCGCTACACAATCAGCGCAACGAAGGGGGGCTCCGACCCCCCTCTAACCCCCTGGTTAACTGCATGCGATAGTCATGGAAAGAATATAACACAATCCAACATTCTCCCACTTGTTGTTTTCTTTCTATAGGGGGCCACAAGAGAGCTTAGTCATTTTTCTAGCCCTGAAATGCCCATTTTCTCTCTACATCAAGAGAACTTCTCAGAGCTCACAGATTTTGTCAAGGCATCTGCAGTATTCTTCAAAGTGTCCACCTTTACCAGCAACACCTTTTTGTCTACTACCATATCCCTCACAAAGTGATACTGAACATCAATGTGCTTTGCCTTTGAATGATATGCGGGGTTCTTTGCTAAGAAAATTGCACGTTGGCTGTCACAGTCTATCCTTATAGCTCCCTGTACTAACCCCATACTTGAACACAATCTTTGCAACCAAACTGCTTCCTTGCTTGCATGAGTGGCTGCCATGTATTCTGCCTCTATAGTTGATAGTGCCACTACAGATTGTTTCTTACTCATCCAACTAACTGCACCTCCAAATAGGTTAAACACATACCCACTTGTAGATCTTCTTTGATCCAGATCTCCAACCCAGTTTGCATCAACAAAGCCATGAATATCCAACATTCTGTCCAATCGTGGTCTTCCTTGGTAGCACAAACCATAATCACTAGTGCCACGCAAATACCTAAAAACCCGCTTCGCTGCTGTCCAATGCTCCTTCCCTGGTTTTGACATAAACCTGCTCAATACTCCCACTGCATGTGCAATGTCTGGTCTAGTACAGACCATTGCATACATCAGACTACTGACTACACTTGCATATGGAACATGGGACATGTCCTCTTCCTCTTCTTGTGTCTTGGGACACTATTTAGTAGATAACATCACACCTACAGGAATAGGAACCTTCACTGGATTACTATCCTGAATATTAAAGCTCTGCAGTATTGTCTCGACATACTTCCTCTGGTTTAACCAGAGCTTCCTCTTTGTCCAATATCTTTTAATTTCCATGCCCAAAATATAGTTTGAAGCACCAAGATCTTTCATGTCGAATTTAGAGGACAAATGGGTCTTCAAATCCTGGATAATTTCTTTGTCATTTCCAACCAGCAACATATCATCCACATACAAGACCAAATAAATAATGCGGTCACCAATTAATTTAAAATACACACAGTGATCTACTTTGCTTCTGGTGAAGCCAAGTCCCCGTATAAATGTATCAAATTTATGATACCACATCCTCGGTGACTATTTTAACCCATACAAAGACTTCTTTAACTTGCATACCAGTTCTTTCTTACCCTTCACCGCAAATCCTTCAAGTTGCTTCATGTAGATTTCCTCTTCTAGATCCCCATGAAGAAATGTTGTCTTCACATCCATCTGTTCTATCTCAAAATCAAAAGCAGTAGCAATAGATAAAAGTAATCTAATGGAAGTTACCTTGGCAACAGGAGAAAAAATATCACCAAAATCAATTCCCAGCACCTGGGAATAACCTTTTGCTACCAACCGAGCTTTGTATTTCTCCACTTTTCCTTCTGCATTTGTCTTCTTTTTGAACACCCATTTTCTACCAATGGGTTTCCTTCCAGACGACAACTCCACCAGATCCGAAGCCTCATTTTTGTGCAAAGATGCCATTTCATCAACCATGGCCTCTTTCCAAAGTTTTCCATCCTCTGAATCCACTGCTTCCTTCACAGTTCTGGGATCATCATCAGTAACAGACAAAGCAAAATTTGAATAGAAAGCAGATGGACTATACCTTTCTGGCTGCCTTCTTTCTCGAACTGATCTTCTCACAACCAGAGTTTGTGGCTCTTCATCTTCTGATTCCTCCTCTGCTGTAGAGTCTGATTCTTCCTCCTTTAGCTCAAACTCTATCTTCTTAGGTTCCTTTAGTTGGACTTCATGTTTAATAACATCTTTTACCTCTCTGAACACCACATCTCAGCTATACACAACCTTCCGTGTGACTGGGTTCCAAAGCTTATAACCCTTTAAACCATAAAGATGCACTTTTCAGATTTACTATCCAACTTGGTTCGTTTCTCCATTGGAACATGTACATATGCATCACATCCAAATACCCTCATATGTGAAAGAGAGGGTTTCTTACCAGTCCATACCTCTTGTGGAGTCTTATCCTCCAACACTGATGAAGGTGACCTATTGACTAGGTAACATGCAGTATCCACCGTCTTTGCCCAGAATTCCTGTCCTAACCCAACACCACTGAGCATGCTTCTTGCCCTTTCCATCAATGTCTTATTCATTCTTCCTGCAACTCCATTTTGCTAAGGTGTATAAGGAGTAGTCTTCTGCCATGATATACCACACTTCTTACAGAATTCTTCAAATTCCTTGCTGCAAAACTCTCCACCATTATCAGTCCTCAACACCTTTATCTTCTTCTCTATCTGGTTTTCCACCAGAGCCTTAAATTCTTTAAACCTGTCAAATACTTTAGATTTCTTCTTAAGGAAATATATCCATGTATTCCTTAAGAAGTCATCTATAAATGATACATAGTACACATACTTACCCAGTGAAGGAACCTTTACAGGTCCAAACACATCAATATGCACAGGCTCTAATATTTGTTTCGCCCTCGTACCACCAGAGGGGAAACTCACCCGATTCTGCTTCCCATATACACAATTTTCATAGAAATCAAAATCCAGAGAGCTATTACTCATACCTGCTACCATATCTTTACCATGAAGTATTCGAAGGGCCTTCTCTCGTAGAGTTTAGGCTTCTATGATCCATATCAAGTTTACAAAGGATTTTTCGGTGAAGATCACATGAGACATCATTTGTCGACGCGTTTCAAACCAACCAGTGTGGTTCATCGTCAGGACAAGTTGAAGAAACAGATCCAGCTTAGTAGGTTAAATAGACAGAGCAAAGCCTCCAACTGCTAAAAAGACTAACAGCTACTTTTGACTAGGTCCTGGGATCAAAAACCCTATTTAATAAAAATGTTACCCTAGGGGGACTAGTCCTTTAAATAAAAATAATATTATGATAAAAAATATTAATAAATAATTAAAATATTAAAATTACTTAAACAGTTATGTTCAATTAGTACCTAAAAATAATTCCTAATAATAGTTAGTTAAAGAACCACACTGGTTGGTTCGAAACGCGTCGACGAAATATTGGTTATGTGATTTTGCCGAAGATTTCTATACAATGTTATGGATCACAGAAGTCTAAATTCCTTAAAGAAAAATAATTAAAAATTATATCTAAGGGAAAAATTATTCTAGAGAGGGACCAGTCCTTTAAATAAAAATATTATTATGATAATAGTTAGATATAAATATTAATAAATAATTAAATTTTTTATCTAAAATATTAAAAATAATTAAACAATTATGTTCAAATAGTAACTAAAAATAATTCATATGATAGTTAGTTATAGATAAATAATTAAAAATTATATTTAAGGGAAAAAAAAATTAAAAAAGAAAATAAAAATAAAAATAAAAATTTATAGAGGGACCAATCCCTTAGAGAGGGCCTTCTCTCTAATATGTCCAAGCCTTTGATGACACAACATGGTTTTCTCTCCAGATACCACTAGATTTTCTGCTCCACTTTCAGGAGCCACAAAACTATTGCACCCATCAATAATAGTGCTACCTTGCAGCTTGTACAGAGTTCCAATCCAAACTCCCTGCATCAATACCAGTGCTCCCCAAAATATTTTGCAGGTATCATTCTCGAACACTGTTTTTACACCTGCATCATCCAACTTGCTTACAGAAATCAGATTTCTGGCCAATGCAGGAATATGCAGAACACCCAGAAGTGTTTTAACCCTTCAACCTTGCAGCTTCAACTTTACTTTTCCACGACCAATGATTCTAGCCTTCATATCATCCCTTAAGTATACATCCCCACCATCGTATTTCTCATACTCACAAAACCACTCTTTATGGGGGGTGAAGTGAAAGGATGCACCTGAGTAAATCAACCATGCCTCATATCTACATGCGTATTTGAAGAAGCCAAGTACACATCCCCACCTTCATCTGAGGTGGTTTTCGCCTCTGCAGAAGGAGCATCATTAGATTCCTTTCCTTTATCAGGAGCTTTAGATTTACAATCCCTTTTGTAGTGCCCTTCCTTTCTGCATTTCCAGCACACCACCTTTACAGGTTTTCCTGGAGATTTAGATCTCCCTCTAGATTTAGATCTCCCACTCGCTGACTTATTTTTGTTTCTATTCTGGGACCGTTCTCATACAGACAAGGAATCACCATTCTGGCTCTCCATATTTTTCCGTCTCATCTCCTCCGTCAGCAAGGATGAGACTATTTCATCAAACTGCAAGGCAGTTGCATTGCTACCTATTGCAATAACTAGACTATCCCATGAATCTGGTAGAGAACACAACAAACTGATGCACTTATCTTCATCTGAAATTTTAATATCAATAGATGCTAACTGACTTACCACAGTATTAAATGCGTTCAGATGCTTTGTCACTGAGTCTCCATCTTTCATCCTCAGTTTATACAGATTTTTTCACAGGAACTATTTATTCACCAGAGACTTAGATTAGCACAAAGTCCCTAACTTGTCCCACAATGCCTTTGTCGTAGCTTCCCCTGATACATTCAACAATACTGAATCTGAGACACACAATTGTATTGTGCTCTTTTCCTTCCAATCCAACTTCTTCCATTCTTCATCGGACACTCCAGTTGGTTTAGTACCTAGATCTACCGTGATCCACTGATCTTTATCCACCAATAGATCCTCCATCTTGAGTTTCCACAACTCAAAATTCTGACCATTAAATTTCTCGATCTCTATCTTTCCACTGCTCGCCATCTTCTTTCACCACCAGAATCGATCTCGCAGATCTCCCACTGAACAAGGTCTACCGCAGGCTTGAGCGAAACCCCTCATCAACAAAGGCATCCCCTTGAAGCCAAAACTGCTCCAATACCAAATGTAGGTTTTAACCCCATACAGAAATTACCTAGATACGAATTCTAAAACACAAAAGATAAACAATGCGAGAGCATAACAAATAAAACACATATACACAGAGATTTTCCCCTGGATCCCAAAACCAGGACTACCAGCTTGATTTTTCATTATGTTCCTTTCAATGTTATAATACATATTTATACATGCCAAAGCATCCAATACCATGGACTGAAAACCATTGCGTCCAAAAAAATGGATTGAAAACCATCACGTCCAAAAAACATGTGCGAAAATCATGCACAAAACCATAGGTGGGTCTGCCCAACCTAACATAGGGTCCAAAACCAAAATTTTCTAGGGCACTGCCCTGGACCCCATAAAGTGGGGTTACAGGTACACCTTAAACCCCCTGTGACCCCCCCGGTCGCTACATAATCGACACAACGAAAGGGGGCTCCGCCCCCCCTCTAACCCCCTGGTTAACTACGTGTGCTAGTCATGGAAAGAATATAACACAACCCAACATGAGAAACATCTGGGAATTCCTTGTCATTGTGTTTGTTGAGAAAACAATTGTTAGGGACATGGAAAGTTTGGTTATGGAAGATAAGAAAAAATTGTTAGAGAGATCCAAGTTTGAAAAAACAGTGATATATTCTATTAACTCTAAGTCTGATGCAGAGCTAAAGGAACATGACCTTATGGGTGGAACAATGCGTGCAATGGATTTCAATAATATGTTTATCAAAAATGTCTATAGAAAAACTACTGAGAAGAAGATGAATGAAATAAAAGAAGCAGTTTCCAGGTTCAATATCCTGTTGGGTTGTGTTATATTCTTTCCATGACTAGCCCACATAGTTAACCAGGGGGTTAGAGGGGGGGCGCCCCCCTCTACAGGGTCTGGGGCAGTGCCCTGGGAATTTTTTTTTGGACCCTATATTAGGTTGGGCGAACCTACCTATGGTTTTGTGCATGATTTTTGCACATGGTTTTGGAAGCGATGGTTTTTGGTCCATGGTTTTAGACGTGATGGTTTTTGGTCCATGGTATTGGATGCTTCAGCATGTATAAATATGCATTGTAACATTGAAAGGAATATAATGAAAAATCAACCTGGTAGCCCCGATTTTGGGATCCAGGGGAAAATATCTATGTATATGTGTTTTATGTGTTATGCTCTTGCATTGTTTAATTTTTGTCTTTTAGAATTCGTATGAAGGTAATTTTTGTATAGGGTTAAAACCTACATTTGGTATCAGAGGTGTTTTGGCTTCAAGGGGACGCCTTTGTTGCTGAGGGGTTTCGCTTGGGCCTGTGGTAGATCCTGTTCAATGAGAGATCTGTGGGATTGATTCTGGTGGTGAAAGAAGATGGCGAGCAGTGGAAAGATAGAGATCAAGAAATTTAATGGTCAGAGTTTTGAATTATGGAAACTCAAGATGGAGGATCTGTTGGTGGATAAAGATCAGTGGATCATGGTAGAGCCAGGTACTAAACCAACATGAGTGTTCGATGAAAAATTGGAGAAGTTGGATCGGAAGGCAGAGAGCACAATACGATTGTGTGTATTAGATTCAGTATTGCTAAATGTATCAGGGGGAAGCTACGACGAAGGCTTTGTGGGACAATTTAGGGACTTTGTATCAATCTAAGTCTTTGGTGAATAAATTGTTCCTACAGAAAAGTTGTATAACCAGAGGATGAAAGATGGAGACTCGGTGACAGAGCATCTGAACGCATTTAATACGATGGTAAGTCAATTATTGTCTGTTGATATTAAAATTTTAGACGAAGATAAGTGCATTAGTTTTTTATGTTCTCTACCAGATTCGTGGGATAGTCTGGTTATTCCAATAGGTAGCAATGCAACTGCCTTGCAGTTTGATGAAATACTCTCATCCTTGCTGATGGAGGAGATGAGATGGAAAATATGGAGAGACAAAATGGTGATGCATTGTCTATACAAGGATGGTCCCAGAAAAAAAACAAAAATAAGTCATCGAGTGGGAGATATAAATCTAGAGGGAGATCTAAATCTCTAGGAAAACCTGTAAAGGTGGTGTGCTAGAAATGCGGAAAGGAAGGGCACTACAAAAGGGACTGTAAATCTAAATCTCCTGACAAAGGAAAGGGATCTGATGATGCTCCTTCTGCAGAGGTGAAAACCACCTCAAATGAAGGTGGGGATGTGTACTTGGCTTCTTCAAGTACACATGTAGATCATGAGGCATGGTTGATTGACTCGGGTCCATCCTTTCACTTCACTCCCCATAGAAAGTGGTTCTGTGAGTATGAGAAATAAAATGGTGGTGATGTCTTCTTAGGGGATGATAGGAAGGCTAGAATCATTGGTCGCGGAAAAGTAAAGTTGAAGTTGCAAGGTGGAAGGGTTAGAACACTTCCGAGTGTTCTGCATATTCCTACATTGGCCAGAAATCTGAGTTCTGTAAGCAAGTTGGATGATGCAGGTGTAAAAATAGTGTTCGAGAAGGATACTTGCAAGATGGTTCGAGGAGCACTGGTATTGATGTAGGGAGTTCAGATTGGAACTCTGTACAAGCTGCAAGGTAGCACTATTGTTGATGGGTGAAACAGTTCTATGGTTCCTGAAAGTGGAGCAGAAAATCTAGTGGTCTCTAGAGAAAAGACCATGTTGTGGCATGAAAGGCTTGGACATATTGGAGAGAACAACCTTCAAATACTTCATGGTAAAGGTATGGCAGAAGGTATGAGTAATAGCTCTCTGGATTTTTATTTATGTGAAAATTGTGTATATGGGAAGCAGAATTGGGTGAGTTTCCCCTCTGCTGGTAAGAGGGTGAAACAGATATTAGAGCTTGTGCACAGTGATGTGTTTGGAGTTGTGAAGGTTCCATCACTGGGTAATTCTATGTACTATGTATCATTTATAGATGACTTCTCAAGGAATACATTGATATATTTCCTTAAGAAGAAATCTGAAGTCTTTGACAGGTTTAAAGAATTTAAGGCTCTGGTGGAAAACCAGACACAGAAGAAGATAAAGGTGTTGAGGACAGATAATGGTGGAGAGTTTTGCAATAAGGAATTTGAAGAAATCTATAAGAAGTGTGGTATAACACGGAACAATACTACTCCATACACACCTGAGAAAAATGGAGTTGCATAAAGAATGAACAAGGTGTTGATGGAAAGGGCAAGAAGCACGCTCAGTGGTGTTGGATTAGGACAGGAATTCTGGGTAGAGGTGGTGGAGACAGCATGTTACCTGGTCAATAGATCACCTTCATTAGCATTAGAGGATAAGACTCCACAAGAGGTATGGACTGGTAAGAATCCCTCTCTTTCGCATCTGAGAGTATTTGGATGTGATGCATATGTACATGTTCCAAAGGAGAAAAGAACCAAGTTGGATAGTAAATTTGAAAAGTGCATCTTTATTGGGTATAAGGATGGTTTAAAGGGTCAAAAGCATTAGAACCCCGTAACAAGGAAGGTTTTGTACAGCCGATATGTGGTGTTCAAAGAGGTGAAAGATGTTATTAAACATGAAGTCCAAACAAAGGAACTTGAGAAGATAGAGTTTGAGCTTAAGGAGGAAGAATCAGACTCTACAACAGAGGAGGAATCAGAAGATGAAGAGCCACAAACTCCGAGTGTGAGAAGATTATTTCAAGAAAGAAGGCAGCCAAAAAGGTATAGTCCATCTGCTTTCTGTTCAAATTTTTTTTTATCTATTACTAATGATGATCCAAAAACTGTGAAGGGAGTAGTAGATTCAGAGGATGGAAAACTATGGAAAGAGGCCATGGTTGATGAAATGGTATCTTTGCACAAAAATGGGGCATGGGATCTGGTGGAGTTGCTAGCTGGAAGGAAACCCATTGGCAAAAAATGGGTGTTCAAGAAGAAGACAAATGCAGAAGGAAAGGTGGAGAAATAAAAAGCTCGATTGGTAGCAAAAGGTTATTCCCAGGTGTCGGGAATTGATTTTGGTGATATTTTTTCTCCTGTTGCCAAGGTAGCTTCTATTATATTACTTTTTTCTATTGCTGCTGCTTTTGATTTTGAGGTAGAATAGATGGATGTGAAGACAACATTTATTCATGGGGATCTGGAAGAGGAGATCTACATGAAGCAACTTGAAGGAATTGTGGTGAAGGGTAAAAACGAACTAGTATGCAAGTTAAAGAAATCTTTGTATCGGTTAAAACAGTCACCAAGGATGTGGTATCAGAAATTTGATACATTTATACGGGGACTTGGCTTCACCAGAAGAAAATCATATCACTGTGTGTATTTTAAATTAATCGGTGGCCGTGTTATTTATCTAGTCTTGTATGTGGATGATATGTTGCTGGTTGGAAATGACAAAGAAATTATCCAGGATTTGAAGACCCAATTGTCCTCCAAATTCGACATGAAAGATCTTGGTGCTGCAAACTATATTTTGGGCATGGAAATGAAAAGAAATCGGGCAAAGAGGAAGCCATGGTTAAACTAGAGGAAGTATGTTGAGACAATATTGCAGAGGTTTAATATGCAGGATAGTAAATCATTGAAGGTTCCTATTCTTGTAGGTGTAAAGTTATCTGCCGAACAGTGTCCCAAGACACAAGAAGAGGAAGAAGACATGTCCTGTGTTCCATATGCAAGTGCAGTTGGTAGTTTGATGTATGCAATGGTTTGTACTAGACCAGACATTGCACATGCAGTGGGAGTATTGAGCAGGTTTATGTTAAAACCAGGGAAGGAGCACTGGACAATAGTGAAGCGGGTTTTCAGGTACTTGCGTGGAACTAGTTATTATGGTTTGTGCTACCAAGGAAGACCATGATTAGACAGAGTGTTGGATATTTGTGGCTTTGTTGATGCAGACTAGGCTGGAGATTTGGATAAGAGAAGATCTACAAGTGGGTATGTGTTTAACCTATTTGGAGGTGCAATTAGTTGGATGAGTAAGAAACAATCTGTAGTGGCACTATCAACTATAGAGGTAGAATACATGGCAGCCAATCATGCAAGAAAGGAAGTATTTTGGTTGTAGTTATGTTCAAGTATGGGGTTAGTACATGGAGCTATAAATATAGACTATGACAGCCAAAGTGCAATTTTCTTGGAAAAGAACCCTGTTTACCATTCAAAGACAAAGCACATCGATGTTTAGTATCACTTTCTGAGGGATATGATAGAAGAAAAAAAGGTGTTGTTGGTAAAGGTGAATGCTTTGAAGAATACTGTAGATGCATTAACAAAATCTGTGAGCTCTGATAAGTTCTCTTGGTGTAGAGAAACAACGGGCATTGTAGGGATGGATAAATGAGTAAGCTCTCCTGTGGCCTATGGAAAAGAATCAACAAGTGGGGGAATGTTGGGTTGTATACTTTTGGACCCTATATTAGGTTGGGGGGACCTACCTATGGTTTTGTGCATGCTTTTCACACATGGTTTTGGACGCGATGGTTTTCAGTCCATGGTATTGGATGCTTCAACATGTATAAATATGTATTGTAACATTGAAAGGAATATAATGAAAAATCAAGCTGGTAGTCTCGGTTTTGGGGTCCAGGGGAAAATCTTTGTGTATATGTGTTTTATGTGTTATTCTCTTGCATTGTTCATTTTCTGTGTTTTAGAATTCGTATGCAGGTAATTTCTGTACGGGGTTAAAACCTATATATCCTATTTGACAAAAGAGTTAGAGCTGGCTCCGCTCTTGCTGGGATTTACATGGAAATTTGTTTCCATGGGAATCATATGAGACTTTACTAGTGGAAGCAAAAAGTAAGATTCACAACACCCATGAGAAGAAAGCAGTACTGAAAGGAGAAACTATTGTGAATTATCTGAATAAGGATTTTAAACTTCTATGGATGGTAAAGACTTTGTTTATAGACAAGCCTACTTGTAGTAGGATCACAACGTTCAGAATGGCACTCAACAAATTGGAAGAAGCAACAAATCCAAATGTACCATTTTGGAGAAGATGCAAAGATTGGATGATAGAATAGATAAAAGATTCATCAACAGGGCCATCTACTCAAACCAACAATCCGAACAATGACCAACAGCAATCAATCATGATTTGATTTGATTTGATTTTATGTTATTCTATTTTCTAAGAAAATTGAGGTGTCTTGTACCCTCCAATGTAATATTTTAAAATGACTTTTACTTAAGGTAGTTAGAAAGTATTTAAGTATTTTGACAGTTCCTTGGTAGTTATCAACTGTCCCGTAATGTATAAAAGGAGGAAAATCAGCGGAAAAAGGGTCCAAGTCTTGGGAATCTGAGGACTACACAATTTTGTACTTGATGAATTGATGATTAATGAAAGAATCGGGATTTTTCCATACGGTGCTAAGTATGATTTGTAATCTCTCTGTTATGTGTCATTTTATCTCTTTCTCTCTTTGAATATGGTAAAGAAGTTACTAGTCTTTGTCTACTTCTATGAATAAAGTTAAATTTCCTTAAAATAGCGCTCCCATGTTTAAAGCTCCTTTCTCTGTATTTCGTCTAAATTAAAGATTGTTAGTGTTAGTATATGCATACTTCCATCAAGGATCAAATTTTCTCTTTGCATTTTCATTTTAGGTGTCTCATACTGAATTTTTTTTATCATTCCACTAGGTCATGCCAAAATGGTCCACTGATGGTTGTCTTCTTCTTAGAAAATCAAATTTTCCCTCATGAGGTACATTTTTTGACCCATATCCATGTTGCATTCAGTTATGGTTTCAGTTATGTTATTTTTAGAGTCCAGCAGTCATGTTTCCATTAGGTCTTAGGGTTTATTTCCAAGGTCAAAAGCATAGTTTCAGTGTAAATAAAGGGCAGCAAAGGTATGAGGAAGACCAATAAACAAAGAGTGGTTGGTAGAAAGTCATGGTTATTTCACAAAGTTCTTATTTCACTGATGTAATTTTCATCTAAAAAACATGTTTTTGAGATGAAAACAAAGTATTTTAGTTTTTGCATATTTTTTGATGTAATTCAAGTCATTTTATGTAATAATCATTCCCATAAGATGCCTAAGCATTTCTCCTTGCTGCAAGAAATGAGCAATTGAAGAAATCAGCTCAATCAAAGCATCATCCACCTGAAAAGAGACAAAGAAAGAAAAGCATCAGACAGAGATTTGAAGACAAAGTAAAAGTTCCAAAAAAACATTATAAAGTGGGTTTTTTCTAAGGAAAAATCAAAATCATCCTCTATATAAGGTTTCAAAAGCATTTTTCAAACTTCATCATGCTCATTTGACAAAGAGAGAAAAAAGGAGTTGCAGCGAATTGGTGGTCGAAGAAACCTTGGGTGTTGTGCATAAGGCAAGGAATGCTGCAAATAGGGCAAAGTTGTTGAGCGCTGCGCATAGAGTAGGGAGCACTACACATGGGGTGAAGTTGTGGGGCATTGCACATAGAGCAGGAAGTGTTGCGCATACAACCAAAGCGTTGTGCATAGAGCTTGTGTGCCAGTGTATTTTTGCATGGTGCTACGCATAGGGCCAACAACCAATAAAACCATCATAACAACCAGTCAAATCACTCCTTTTGCTACCTAGAGCCTCAAGCAAGTAAGCATACTACCTAAACTGTCCTCCCAGCACTCTTTTCAATATTTTTAAGTTGGTTTACTATTAAAATTTTCAAACCCTAGGTTGTCTAAAAACCCTCCATGCTTATCATTTTTCGATTCATTCCCACATCTTGTTGTCATATCCCTCATTCCCACATATTTTTTTCATATCCCTAAATATCATTTCTATTCCCTATTCCCTACTATCAAATACACTCATCCCCTATACCCTAGTCCCCAAACAAAATCCCTAAACCCCTACTTACAAAATAGTTCCTATTGAAAAATTCGCCCCCCCCCCCCCCCCCCCCCCCCCCTCTCACTCTCACATCATACATATCTCATCCTACATCACACAAACTCCTCTCCCCTTCCCCTATCCCTATTCACCATAACTCACTTTCTGATTACCTTCTCTAGGGTTTCTAAAGCTTCAAACTCAAAAACATGGATAAAGAGGATAAAGATTATGAGGAGGAGGAAAACAGTGGCAGTGAAAGCATGGAAGATGAACCTTAGCATCAGAGAAAACCACATAAGGGAGGCAGAATTATCAGAGAGGAACCATCAAACATTAGAGAGTTAGAGGCTTCCTCTATGATCATCTCTTGTTTCAAGCATCTGGGATGTTATGAGTTTTGTGAGTAGGTACAAAGAGTTGAACATCATCATGAGTTGACCAGGCTTTTTGTATCCAATCTTTGTGATAACAAGGTAACTCTTGTTGGGGTTGTTATACCTCCAAATCTCACTCTTGATATTTGTGATGCTGCATTTATGGACTAGGGAAACCCCTCCTTCCAGACTTGGTCCAAATTAAAAAAACAATGTTTTACTCCCTTTATGCGACATTTCCTTGAGCTAAACGCGTGTGTGCGTGGGTCTGTGTATACCCAACCCACGTATATGTTTTAAAACACTTAAAAAAATTAAATCTCCTTAATTTCGAGTAGAGATCATGGGTTTTACCTGTTGATTACCTATTAGTGCCTGTGGCTCAACTGTTCCCAACGAATTCCCAACTAAAAAAATACTTTGGGAGAAGTATAAAATGGCTTCAATGGGAAGGCCTAAAGGGGGAGAGAAGAGAGATAATTACTCTATTGAGATTATCCCTGATCAAGTCTAAAGATCCCTGTGCTTCTAGCACTTCCCCCACTACAGGAAACCCTTGTTTCCTTGAGTTATGATGTCATTTCACTAGTTGAGATATCCTTGTGTGAGTCATGGAAGGAGCCTTTTGAAGACTTGGGATTGGACAGACCTGGAGGATGGTTCCGCTTGGAGTTAGCTAGAGGAAGATTCAGGTGATATCATTCCTTGCTTTGTTTTAGTTATCTGCAATAAAGAAACATTTGTCTTGTTCTCAAAATCAATCTTCTTTATGCATATGATGTTATTTTTATGGTTTACATATGAATAATTGTTTTAATGTATAATTAACCATCTTTCAATAATTTATGAAGTTGATTTCTATATGATACTTTGTCCATATATTGCTATGCTTCTTTGAATTGGTTGTTTTGTAGGTTCAAGGATCGAGAGGAACTCCAAGAGGGTTTGGACCTATTGTGGCCAGCAACAACCCCCCTTCTTATTTAGTTTTATCACTAATACTAAATAAGTAGGTACCCTTATCCATAAATTTAAAAAAATAAATTAGGACTTGTATTCCCTTTTTGAATAAATCTTACTATCATAAACTTAGGAGACTACTCGAAAATCTAAAAAGACTTAAGTTTTATGATAAGTTCGAACAAAACCGTTCTCTCAATAAAAAGCGTCGCATCGCAAAAAGGTAATGGGTGCCATCCTACAAACAAAATCCTAAGATTATGAAATCATGATGCAAAATCACGTGCTGAAGACACTCATCGCATTGCATGCCTCAAATATCACTTAAGATGAAATACCTCAAACCGCCGATATGCGATGGCGCGTCTCGCAAATTGCATTTTGCAGAAAACATATGGTAATGGATGATTGCTACACGCAACAGATATGCAATATTGTGATATGCGATATTGCGAAGCAAATCGCAAAATCGCCTTATCGCAGATCTGTAAGGCTCGTCGTTTGAAAAAGATTTTCCATAAACCGATGCCTAGTTATGCGCGTTAATATTAATTTAATGAGTTAGTTGGTAATCATTAATGAAATATGGTTTTTATCTGATCTAAGGGGCATTTCATGTAAGGTGATATATTTTATATGATTTCGGCATTTAAATCTTTCCTGTCACCTTTTCTTATCATTACTCTTTCCTAAATTGCAAATTGCAGGAGCGAAAAGCAGAGAGGTATACATAGCAGTGTTCAGAATATTATGGGAAAGAAGGGAAAAGCTCCATGTTCTGAAGACAAAGAAACGACGCCCTTATACACAGACACCACCTATAACAAAGATTCCAGCGTTACTACTTAGGAAGGCATGCACAGTCTACTCGAGGAAGAAAACCCTAGAGTAATGGAGGTTACAGCTACTGCAGACTCACGCGGGTCGTTTGAGGCGTCAATTACAGAACTAGCATGCTCGTTCTTGCACCGGATAGCGGCGAGACCCAAGATTCTTCCATACATGGACATGGTCAAATGGGTACTGGATAGAGCTAAGATAACAGACCGATAGTTTAAGACTAAGAGCCAAGAACTCATGGAATCATTCTTTCCAAAAAATTTAAGGTTTACATATTCTAATAAAAATGTGTGCAAGGGGCAAAAAATGACACCAAGGAAGCCCGGATTGAGAAACGGAGGCAGTTTCCGAAGTGTGCATCACGAGGCAAAACCTCTTGAGAAGGAAAGCCTCTAATCACTTAGTCACCTGTAAGCCTAGAAAATTGTAGAAAAAAGTGCTAAAGGAGAAAGGCAAAACCCGAGCTCTAAAAACCAGTGGTATTTATCAGGGATATCCTCAAGTGGTATGTAAATTTCTACCAAATGTATAGCATCTACAGACAAGCTAGAGACAAAAGGTTCAAGAAAGGGTAGAGCCCATCAAAAGGTTAACCAAGTTAAATTGGGATTCTTACTGGTAGTACTTGGTTAAACCACACAGTCAATGCATGACTCTCAAATGTATCACTAACTCTGCCGAGAAGATGGCGCCAACACTTGCCGATTCCATTTTCGCAGGACAGCTAAAGTCAGAGGCCAACCAACTAACTCTCCTCAAGCCAGTGCTGGCTGCTTGTGACTACAAGGAACAGATACATAGATAGTTAATTGCCAGTTTTAGTTTTAGATTCAGTTTTAGTTTAAGTTTTGCTTTATTTTTTCCTGAAATGAGGATGGTTATTTAAACCGCCTCCTATATTTTTGTAATAAACTATTTTTAGATTTAGCTAGTAGTATTTGAACTCTTCTCGTGCATTTAGAGAAGGGTCGTGAAATTTGTCAAAAACTTGTCCTCAGAACATGCACTTCTGCACCCTCCGAGGAGGTTTTGATGAATGAATGGAACAAGATTTATTGATACCTATGTTTAATATCTGCTACTAAAATTGCACTTTTTTACTCTTAGTAGATGTTGAATTAAGAAGAGATAAATCATTATTGTGGGAGCTCATGAGTAGAACTTGTTATAAATGGTACTTTTATCTCTTAACGATTACTGCTTATGTGTTAAGGTGATATTCATGTTTAGTTATTTATGTATGAATTCTTGAATGCTTGAGTTATCATTTGGCACTTCTATATGGTGATAGCCATTTATTTATGCTTAATATATGAGTGACTTATTATGCGATATGTTTTTCACAATTGTTTCATCTAACTTTTTATACGAAACGGTTTATCTTTATTGAATTCTTTTCTCATAGCAATTGAATGATATTTATTACCAATTGCCATTAGAAATTATTTTAGATCGCATAAATGAAAGACTAAATCCCGGGTTAGTTTTAGAATTAGATATTTCTGTTCATTAGAATACAATTGCATGTTGTTAAATTAGATTTAGAATAAAAGCATTTTACTTAGAAATTATTAGGAAGGAAATATCAATTCTCAACACACACACACATAAATTGGGAAACTGGTCCCATATCCCCAATCAGACCCATTATACCAAACGGAAAAGGAGCTGCTAACCAAGGTCCGGACCGGGTGGGTATCCCCCTTGTTGTAGACCCGATTTTTGGGGCTTAAACATATTTGGTGCTAGAAGGAGGGCCCTGAAATGTGAATGGCAAGTAAATCTAAATCTAAATACCATTCTGAGAGTAAATCGCCCTCACCATCTCCCCCGACTTCTCCATCTCATTTAGAATCTTTAAATCTTGAGCAAGAAGTCAATAAAACATCAACCACTGCCACAAACCCAAACATTTTAGAGAAATCTACTATTCAACCTCTTGAAGTTGAATCTTTGATCCATAAACTTCAGCGATTTTTTATATCACCCCAAAAATCTGAAAAATCTCAAGGTAGTGTGACTTCGAATATAACCCTTCTCATCCTCTTACCAGATTGTAGAGTGAAAAGTTTGGTATCAAACCAACTGAATTACCTCTACCTACAAGGAAAAGAGCAAGGAAATCACCTAAAGGGTCTTGTTAGTTCCTAGATTTACCTCAGGCTGAGAAAGGTAGGATCCAGGGCCAACATCAAACCACGCTTAACCTGGTAGCTAGCCCTACCAGGTTGGGAGAGGGCTCTCTCCTTGTCAATCTCAGCGAAATATGATCAATAAGGGCCTAAGATGACTAATATGCTGACTGATTTTAGGCTAGGTATGTGTGGAAAAGAATTTGATTGAATGAAATGATGTTTTGTTGGCTCAGATGGAAAGGCAGATTTTGGATTCGGGGAATGAGGCTCAGTCTTGTAGAGATCTCAATGGGGAAAGGTAGGAAACTAATTTTGGCACTTCAAATTGAATGAGATGGAGAGATTAGAAAGGTGAGGAGCTGAAGAGGGCAAGAAAACTCAGGGATCCTCTTCAAAGCTGAAAACATCAAAAACTAAAGCAAACCCTAGGTAGATCACTGTAATTTCAATGGATTCTACCTTCTCCCTTGTTTGATTTAGCTAAGAAGAAATAAGATAGATAATGGTATAAATAACACATAAGTAAATTCACAATTACGAAAGAAAGCACTCTACCAAGACAAATTTCCACATGAATCCCAAAGAGTGCTGCAAACCTTGGTCTCAATTCCTTAACCAAAATGTTGATATGAGTGTACAATGAAGCTCAAGGCTTTCTCAAAAGTCCAACCATGCTAATGACTGAAAAAACACATAATATAGACAAACCATAGCTCATCCTAACCTCTAGCGGTTGAGCTCACATGTTTAGGAGCTGTTCCAACTAATTCTAAACTGAGAACTAGAAATTAGGCAGTGGAACAACATGCCTCTAGAAACAAGGGAACTGATTCATTCAGTTTCAAACAACTTTTTAACAGATGAATCTACCTCCATAAGTTAAAATTTGACATATTTACATCACGATCCATCAATTTACATTAAATTACATCACAAATTTGACATTAAGAAGGTGAAAAAGTCGAACTAGCAAAAGCTAGGCCAAAAACAGAGCATACTTGGTCAAACTGGCAAAATTTTCTCTATGCATCACGCCTGATTTCTCTATGCGTAGTGCCTGTTTGGAGCCTCTTTTGAAGGCCTTACCGGTGTTTAAATGCACTCCAAGTGTGCTTTTTAGAAAGGTATACCTGTCTACTTTCCAACCCAAGTGGAATTTTTCAATTAGGCCTCCATTTTCCCCTCCAAAATTTAGTTTTCCCAACACTGCTTCATGTGTGTCAAAATAGGGGCAGTAAGGTCATTTTTTGAGTGTTTTTGACCTTTTTGAGGGCTCAAAACCTGTCCAAATTTCTTGGCCATTGGTACTCAAGCATATTTTTCCATGAAAAATCCAAAAATGCTGAGTTTTTTTCATTTGGAGGCTCCCATCAAAAGAGAGTGTCAGGTGGCACGGTGCGTAGAGCAGAAAATCCTATTTTTTTGAGCCAAAAATTCCAAAAATGAAAAAGTGCCCCAAATTTTTGGAATTTTGGGATGAGTCTTCTCCATCAAGTGCTGTGATGGGCCAAGGAAGCCTCAGCCAATATCTGAAGTCTATCATGCTCCTTTCGCCTCCTTGATGCCCTTTTCAACTTTGCTTTCAAGCTCCTGATTCTTGCCTTGCAGACTTTGTTTCTTGCCATGTAATGATAATCCATATGCCTCAACAATGTCTTCTCCCTGTTGGACTTCTCTAGCATCCTTTTCCAAGTGCAAGTTTTTCCTCTCAAGCCAAGATTCACGCTCAGCTTGAATTTCCCTTTCAAGTGTTGTCAACTTGGTTTTCCTTCTCTTAGTAGCTTGCCGGTTGCTTGCATGTTTTTGAGCTCCATGGATGAGTGGGACTGATAAGGGGAGGATTTGATGCTAGCTATAGGGTTTTGGGGAATTAAAGGGTTTAGGGAATAGTAGTTAGGCTTTGGGATAGCAATTAGGGTTTGGGGATATTTGACTAGGGTTTGGGAATAATGGGATTAGGTATTAGGGTTTTTAGTTTTAGGGATATGGGGGGTAGTGAAATGGGTTAAAGAAACTAGAAGATAAGTGAGGGAATAAAAGGTGAGGGAGTTATGGCAACAAAAACAAATTTACAAACCCTAAGCAATCATGTTTTGAACAAAAGTTGCAAGGAGGTAAGGTTTTGAAATTTTTTCACTAAATCAAAATAAACATCTTAAGACACACTTTCATTGGCATTTGGAGAGTTGTTGACTTACTTTGGGCCAGAGGAAACCAAGAAAATTGAGAATATGGATGAATTTGTGGTGAAAATGGCTTGCATATCTATGCGTCGTGCCACAAACCCAATGCACTGCACCCCAAACCCAATGCGCCACGCCTCCAAACCCTATGCATCACAATTTTTGCAGGAGACTGTTGGTGGCCTTCCTTGTTTCCAAATTGGGCACAGGATAGCTCGTCAGAAATATTATTGAGTCTAATTTCCAACCCAAGTATAATTTTTCAATTTGGAGTTCATTTTCCCTGTCAAAAACCAAATCTCCCAAGACTGGTCAAAATGTGCAAAATGAGGCTGCCTCAAGGCAGAGTGCTATTGTAGTCAACTTTTAAAGGTCTTCCTCAACTCCAAATTGATCTCATGATAGATCATTAGAAAGATATTTATGTCTAATTATCATTTGAATCATCAAAAAAGTCATTTGGCCAACCAACCTAGGAGAAATATGATTTTCGCAAGGTCACTTCAGAGGTGCATCAATTCTCCTGAGGCAACTGTATTTTTGACATTTCTCTAAAACCATGACACTTGTGTAAAAAGTGAAGGATTTTTTTCTTCCTTGGCCTATTGTGGACAAAAACCTCTCTCATATTTCAAAAATTCATCTTTTCTTGCTCAGAAAAATAATTTGAGTAAAACCTACCCCAATGTGTGGAACAGGGGATTTGTCGAAATGAAGTGAAATGAAGGGGATAAAGGGCTTCTAAATTCTTGAGAAAATTTTGGGAAGTAGGGAGGGATATTAGGAAGTAGGGGAAAGTGAAATTTCAAAGATTGAGTAAGGGGAAGGGGTCCAAAAGGGTAAAACATAGGCCTAGCCTAGAAAATTGTCAAGTTGTAGCAAGAAACTAGGGTTTGTGCGAAAATGAGGAATTTGAGGGATCTCAGTGATGGGAAGTCTTTAATAAGGTACATTAAAGATAGGGGAAGGTGTATGAATATCAGGATACAATTTTTGCTGATGATTTGACCATCCAAGAGAAATTACCTTCAAAAACCTAGGAGAGGGAAATGAACCTTATCTAGGCGCAACTGAAGCATGAACAAGGTATAAAATGACCTAGTGGAACTTGACATGATGACGAAAACTCTCTAAATGATGGTACACTCAGCTGAATGGTGACATGGACCGACATTTGGACAACTTTGAAAGGAGTTAAAGCAAACCCTAGACCTAATACCTAGTGACCAAATTTTGCTAGAAAACTCACTGAAATGACCAAATTTGACCTTGACACCTTAAAATCACTTTGTAAGAGCATGTTTGATCACTGGAGGAAGGCTACAAAGACTGAAACTAACAAGTATGATAGCGAGACTTTTTCGTCATCATCATCCATCTCAACCTCTCCACCGCGAAGTCAACCATCCAACCCTCCACTTCAAATTATTGTCCACCAGACCACTGGAACTTCAACATCTGCTTCTCAATCATATGGAACTGTAATATCCTCATCATCCCAACCACAAGGATCATCTTCCGCGCTTTCCTTTATTAGTAGTTCAAAGATGGCCCAAACTCCATGGAATAACCCAGGGGCAATCTTAATGCCTGCACCCTTGAGTCAAATACCGACCCATCCTGAAAAATGGCTGCCTAAGTTTAATCTTGAAGCAGGAATGCTAGAAGAAGAACACATAAACAAATTTATGTTATATATAAATCTCAATGGGGTTACTAATGAATACGCTGTCGTCCAGCTCTTTCCTTACACTTTGCAAGGAGCAGCCGGATCATGGTATTTCTCATTACCATCCAGATCTATCACTAGTTGGGATATTTTCCAAGAACAATTCTTGACTAAGTTCGGTGATGATAGGTCTACTACGACACTGATCAATGACCCATCTAACCTTAGGGCTGAATCAAGGGAGCCTATCAAAGATTTTAACTCGCATTTCAATAAACTTTTGAACAAAATTCCTACCGCCTCCAAGCCTAGTGAAGAAGTTCGAAGTGAATGGTACATATATGCTCTACCATCAAACATAGCAATCTTTGTCGATATAGCTAACAAAACAACTTTAGCTGACAATATGAAGGAAGCAATAGTGGTAGAGAAATGTATCATAGCCTTAGAAAAGAAAAACGTCGTTGATGAACGAAAATCTAAGAAGGTTACTTTTAAAGAAGATCCAAAGAAAAAACAATCCAAAGACCCATTTGATTTAGAAGGATTGCAGAAAGTTTTGAAAACCATGTCTAATGAAATGGTTGACATTAAGAAACAAGTAGCAGAGACTTCTTCTAAAAAACCTTACAAGCCTTATAAAAGAAATCCTTCAACTGATTCAAAGCCTCCCAATGCTATCACAAATGCTGAATCAAAAGAAGAAGAAGAGGAAATTTCCAACGAGGAGCCTATTGATGAAGAAGAAGTTGTAGAGGTATAGGGAATGTGGGACTTCATCCTCCCAGATGAAGAGGATCAAGAGGTAGCACCAGTTAGTACCAGAAGTAGAAATCAACTCGATCCTCCTCAACCTACTCCCAAGCCAAAGAGCGCAAGCTCAATGTCTAAGGATAAAGTCGCAGGTAAGAAAACGTCACCCAAAGCGACTCAAACAAGCCCAGTCCAAACAGATTCACCAACTCCATCTAAAACATTAATTGTTTCTGATGAAATGGAGTATAATATCATAGAAGACATGAAGAAGACTAGGGCTAACATTACTTTTTATGAATTGAGCAAGTTAAAACATCAACAAAAGCTACTTTTGAAAGAGTTACACACAATACCAGTTGCACCTCTGCCTATCGCTGTAATCTCGCAAGCTTCTCACGAGATGGGAAGACCTCCAACTAATGTGACTAGTAAAGTTGATCCAAATGATATTGCTCTAATTGGAGGAAGGTGAAGATCTCATACTCCCCCATTTCTTCTTACTTATGATTTTTTCAACAAAAATTTGCATAATAGTTTAGTTGATTCAAGAGCTTCATCTAATATCTTACCTAAATAAATATGTGCAAAGCTGAATGTTCAACCTCAAAAATCTGCAATACGCATAGTTCAGCTGGACTGGTCACAGGTTGAAGTGATCGGTGAACTAAATCAGGTTACCATAAGGCTGTCATCTAATCCAAAGGTATGTAAAGTTATTGATATTTTAGTTGCAGACATTCTAGAATTTTATGGCTTAATTCTTAGCAGAGATTGTTCTGAAAAGCTTCATGAATATTTTGCAACCAACTGGTCACATATGTCGCTCCCTTACAATGGTAAACCAAATCAAATAAAGGTCGAGTGAGAAAGGCATAAAAAATACATAGTAACAGAATTGGAAGGAGAAAATGAACTTGTAGAATACAACAACAATATAATTGGAAACTATTCTGTTGACTCTTTCTTAGGAAATTTTAATGCTCATACTTTGCCTTACTTAGAACATTCTGTTTTATCTCAAGTAGAAAAATTTTCTCAAACAGATAGTTCTAAATGTGTTAATTTTATAGATAGTCCTCTGAATAAATCTTTATTTTGGAGGTTATTTTTTGATGGTTCTAAGTCTAACGATGGAGCAGAAGCAGGATGCGTATTAGTTAGTCCAGAGGGAAACAAAACTATGCTAACTTTTAGACTCGAGTTCGATTACACCAATAATACTGTAGAATATGAGGCTTTAGTCCAAGGATTATACAAAGCAATCGGATTAGATATCAAGTATCTACAAGTATTTGGATATTTTGAAATTGTAATTAGACAGGTACGAAATACTATACATTGTCTATCAGGTCATTTAAAACATTATCAATCTTTAGTACAAGATCTGACTGAACATTTTATAGCATTCAATATTTCATCAATTCCCAGACTCCAAAATGCTAGTGCTGACCTCTTGGAAAATGTAGCTTCCAAGCTCATTCCCTCATAAGACTATAGCCTAGATTCTCAATTGAATTGATCTTTAGACCCTCGATTCCTGATAACATTACTAATTGGAGATTTTTCAACGATGATCCTGATATTGTAAGCTTCCTCACATTGGAGGGATCTTACACTAATCAGATTATAGATGAAGACCAACATGACAAACAGTTGCAACAAGATAGCACTAATAATGCTATGCCAAAATCAATAGTCAAATTGGAAGACCTATATGATTTGAAAGACCGATTCAAAAGATCTACCAATTCAAAACTTCAAAGTTCAACTCTGAACTATGAATTAGTAAATCTAGGAACTGATACCAAGCCGCAAAATATCAATCTAGGTCTTGGCCTAGCCCCTGAAGAAAGATTAGCGTATGTTCGTCTCCTGAAACAATACAAAAGTGTCTTTTCCTGGAACTATGATGAACTTAAGACTTACGACACTTCTATCATTCAGCATACTATCCCAATGATAAACAATGAAAAACCTGTCCAACAAAAGCTGAGAAAAATCCACCCTAATTTGGAAAATCAGATTAAGTCTGAGCTCAATAAATTATTGAAAGCCAAAATCATTTTTCCCGTTCGACATTCTAGATGGGTTTCCAATGTGGTTCCTGTTAGAACGAAAAACGGAGACATTAGAATTTGCATTGACTTTTGAAATCTTAACAAAGCCTGCCAAAAAGATAATTTTCCTTTGCCTCCCATGGAGCAAATATTACAAGCAGTTGCAGGATCAGAATTAATGTCCTTTTTGGATGGTTTCTCCGGCTACAACCAAGTTTTGGTCCACCCTGATGATCAATTAAAGACCACATTCAGAACCAAATGGGGTACTTATGCATATCAAAATATGCCTTTTGGTCTGATCAATGCTGGCGCCACATTTCAAAGGGCCATGGACATTGCATTTAAGGGATTAGTAAACAAATCAGTAGTAATCTACTTGGATGATATAACTATATATTTCAAAAAATGAGTTAATCATCTCAAAGATTTGAAACAGATCTTCCAACGTTGCCAAAGGTATTG
Organism: Pinus tabuliformis; assembly: GCA_031772625.1. Classification (NCBI taxonomy): domain Eukaryota; kingdom Viridiplantae; phylum Streptophyta; class Pinopsida; order Pinales; family Pinaceae; genus Pinus; species Pinus tabuliformis. Next base: position 1,128,157,987 of record CM062815.1, on the reverse strand, counting down.
AATTTCACTTAATCCAAAAAAGTCCTTTTTTGCATTAAGTGAAGGAAAACTTCTTGGATTTATAGTGTCAAAATCTAGAATCCATATTGATCCCGACAGAATCAAGGACATTTCCGAAATACCCTTACCTCACAATAAGAAAGCTATGCAATCCTTCCTTGGCCAGATTAATTTTGTAAAGAGATTTGTTCCAGACTTTTCAAGAATCATATCTCCCTTACAAGCAATGATTAAAAAGAATTCAATCTTTAAATGGGGCCAAGAAGAATATGAAGCATTCAATCTGATTAAACAAGCGATTGTAAACGCCCCATCTTTAGCCACTCCAAATTTTTCCGATCCTTTCATTTTGTATACATTTGCCTCTAATAGATCATATGTTGCGATACTCACTCAAGAAAATCAAGATAAGGCAGAAGCCCCAATTGCCTTTTTTAGTTCAAATCTACAAGGGGCCGAATTAAATTATTCTGACGTCGAGAAGCAAGCTTATGCTGTTTTCAAAGCGATCAAACATTTCAGACCCTTCCTACTTAAAACCCATACAAAAATCATAGTGTCGTTTCCAGCGGTAAGAAATCTCTTAGTACAGAAAGATGTGGGTGAAAAGAGAGAAAATTGGGTTACTGCCTTACAAGAATATGACGCTGAAATTAAACTAGCAAATATTGTAAAAGGTCAAGGCTTTTGTAAAATGCTGGCTGGAGCATCGCTTATTTCTAAAATACCATCTTCAAAAGTACAAATGTATGAGGTAAGCCTAAACAATATTGAATCATTATACGTTGATATCATATTTTATCTAAAGAACGGATATGCTCCTTCAAACCTAGATTATACAAAGAAAAGAGCCCTAAGGTTGAAGGCTAAGCAATATCAACTCGTAAACGATGTACTTTTTAGGATGAATTATGATTCTGTTCTCCTTCGATGTCTCGAGAAATCTGAAGCTGAAAAGGTGTTGCAGGAACTCCATGATGGACCAGCAGGTGGACATTATGCTGGAGATACTACAACACATAAAATCTTGCACGCGGGGTACTATTGGCCTACACTATTCAAAGATGCGCATAGCTATGTAAGGAAATGTCAAGTTTGTCAAACTGTTGCTGGGAGACAAAAGAAACCATCGTTGCCTTTGCAACCAGTCAATATCGATCAACCTTTTGATCAATGGGGATTGGATATAATAGGTGAGATCGTTCCTCATTCTTCTAAACAACATAGGTATATCCTTACAGCTATATATTATTTTACTAAATGGGTAGAAGCAGTTCCTCTCAAGACAGCTAATGCCAAACACATCATTGATTTCATAGATCAGTTCATAATCACCAGGTTTGGTTTACCCTCCACTTTAATGTTTGATAATGCATCATATTTTTCTAGCAATGCTATGACTGAATTTGCACTCAAAAGAGGTTTTAAGTTTAAATACTTTGCCAATTATTACCCACAGGGGAATGGGCTAGCTGAATCAACAAATAAACACTTGATCAGAATCATTAAGCAAACCATTGATCAAACTCATAAGAATTGGAACAAATCCTTAATATATTCTCTATGGGTCGACCGAATAATGCAGAAAGCCTCCATTGGCACTTCTCCCTTTAATTTAGTTTATGGGAAAGAAGTGGTCCTCCAAACTCATCTAGCGATTCCCTCTTTGGCCTTAGTTGAATCTATTGACGAAACACCAACTTCTTCTTTACAACTAAGGCAACTGCAAATCCTTAAGCTAGAAGAGCAACGAGAACAAGCTAAAATAACTCATGTGCATCACCAAGCATTAGTAAAAGCTTCTTTTGATTAAAATATAATATCTAGAAAGGACTTTCAGATTGGAGATCTAGTTTTAAAATGGGATAAGGCTCATGAGGAAAAGGGCAAACATACGAAATTTCAACGAATGTGGCTTGGCCCTTCCCAAATTGCAGAAATCATAGGTTCATCTACTTTTATGTTACAAGATTTAACAGGAAAAAGAGAATCTTTACCTATTAACAGGAAGATCCTCAAAAAATACTTTCCATAAGAGATCATTCTTATATTTTTGTAAATTAGCTTTTCCTTTATTTTGATAATAAAACCAGTTGTAAATGGTTACATTTGGAATTCATGAAAAAGACTAGAATTTCTTTTCAATTTTGTTTTTTAGCTTGTATAAATAGGACTGATTTAGAAAATTGGACATTATTATTGAAAGATACAGTCAAAGGCTATAAGCCTAAAAAATGATACTAGTTTCAACCTTGTAAATTTTGATAAAAAGCGACATTTAGTGGGAATTTGTTTTATATCAGTCAAATGAAAAGCATCAATAACAAAACAAAGTTTCTCTGTAGAAAATCTCTTTCCAAAAACTCTACCATTGTCATCTAAAGCTATTCTTAAGGAAACAATGACTTCCTACCCACGTAGGGAAATATGAGCTTAAAGGAATAATCCAACGATACACTTTAACTTAAAGAATAAGAGGTCTCATCATGAGCCAACTTATCATGATCATAGATATTATAGCTTGCTGACTTTGCCAAAACTGCATACCACAATAGGGCAGTGACTCGAGATTATTGCAATCAAAAGACAAGGGGTCTCATCACGAGCCAACTTATTCAGCAAAGTTATAAATCAAGTGAGTAGCACTATCATAATTTGGCTACCAAACCAAGGCATTGTTCTTTAAGGATTAAAAGAAAATAAAAGCAATAAGTGTGGATATGGATTTCCCTTTGAAAATCGTATATTTCTCCAAGTAGGATACAGGATCATTGCTGGGTAACAGGTAACCCTGTCGAGGCTATAAACGCCTACTGGTAGCAGAGGCTCTACCTATGACAAATGAGCATATTTAAAACTGATTTACAGAGAAGACTTTGTTTTTATCTTTATAAACCAAGTAGTGGCTGATGTAAATACAATGACTAGCTCTAGGAAGTAAATAACCAAAGTTAACATAGAAGAGACAAACTATCCTTAACAGCTAAAAGCATGGCGTACTTTATCTTTCTATAATAAAGTTTGATTCTCTAAAAAACCTTCTATTTTGGAAGTTTAGAAAATTCAAAAGAAAAGTAGAGATAACTGGTTCTTCCAAGTGAATCGCCAATTTTTGTGGCCAGCAACAACCCCCCTTCTTATTTAGTTTTATCACTAATACTAAATAAGTAGGTGTAGAGCTATAAAAAGGGTCTCTTTCACCTCTAATTACCTGACATTAATATGTCAATCCGGGAACGTTTGGTTATTTCAAAGAGTGACTCAGTCCGAGGCTATTTGTCAGAGTAATGCAAGTAGTATAGCGTCCTACAAAATACAAGAGTAAACTGATGCTTGTCTATAACTAAGTTCCTTCAAATGACTAAAGCACACACTCTCAAAATATCAGTCAAGGGTCTGACAGCAGTAGTCCATCCCTTTGGAAACTGATGGAAAGGAAACTAGAGCATGGATCACGGGTCTGGGAGCAAGGAAATAAATGCAGAGGCTCACTACAACCATAGATCATCTCTCACACCAAATGTGAGTAAATGAAACAGCAAATAAAAATGGAATGGCAAATAGGAAATTAAACAGTAAATCTAGAAAGGAACAACAATGCTTAAAATGGAACAACAATTCTGAAATGGAACAGCAATCACCATAACTAAACCACGCGAGTAACAATCAAACTTTATCCTATCAACTCAAAAGCTCTTATCGTAATCAAAACTCCAATCTTTCATTCTCCAAGCAAATCACGCAATCCATTAAAGGAACAACAATAACTCTCAATTATGGAACAGCATGTGAAAATCATATGTAACACTCTAAGGAAGTAATCTGATTTAATACTAATCATCAACAGGAATTATAACTGTGTTTCAAAATGGAACAGCATGAATCCTGAATCATAAAGAACACACCTTTCAGATAATTACCTTAACACACATACTTAGCATAAAAGCTTCATAACACAAGGATAACACTGTTCAGTTGAATCTATTAATATTTCATCCACTCTGAAAGTATTGATAATATAATGCAGAGTCAATGGAAAGAACATTAATGAACGAATCTTAGCAGAGCATGTGATGTAACTTATAAAGCATATCATATTACCAACTAGTGACGATAAGCAAACCACGCAGAAATCAAATCGTAGTGATACAGAAGCAAGTGTCCTCCGGGGCCAGGCCCTTAGCCTCAAGGGTACACCGCTTTAAGCTAATCCAGACGTGAAGATGAGATAATCACCAAGTTTATATTAATGCATAAAACAGAAAGTACAATGAGCCAAGTTCAACGAGACTCGATGATCAAAGTTAAGTCTTTAACAAAAAGTTACATAAAAGCATCTCCTCCCAGACTAATAGTGCCGTCCCTTTATATAAGGGTAATGACGGAGATGTCTAAGTGATAAGATAAATAAAGCAACGATCCCTCAGGATCGAAGATCCTGAGGGATTCGCAAAACTGTTAATCCCTAATCACTTCTTTCTCTTCCGCCGAGCTGGTGCCTTTTCCTCCTTTTCCGGACCGGTTTGCTTCAGCTTGCTTTGCCTCGTCTGCACTCGGTCCTTCGTTAAAGGGACAACAGTTACCCTGTTCTTATCTTCTTCTTTGGAACAACAGCTCCTCGTTTTTACCCTTTCCTGCACATGAGAATGACAACTATCAGTAGATAAGTCTTTGCATACTAACTCCACGTATTCTACCACAATTCCCTATTGTTTTCCACATTCATGATGTAAAAGATTCATAAGTCCTACTGAAACGCCACTAAAATGATCATTAAAAACATACCTTTTTAGTACTCCACACACCCGCCTGCTTACCCTGTTTCATGCCCTCATGAAAACGTTATAGTTGACATGCAAAGTAGTGAGAGAGTAGGCTGGAGAAGGAATCTCATGCGGAGGCCTACAGCCATGGTGAGTGACTAGGTAGTCAAAGAACTGGCTTGTTTGACCCTCAGGCATCTCATATAGGGCTTGATATCCGGGTGCAGGATGCCAGATAATTGGACTACGGAATCTATATCCTAACTAGGATGGTCCTGCCCTCAAAATGCTTTCACCATAGAGGTTCAAAATGATTGGCGGCTAACTGAAAATTCTCATACTTAAATGGCTCCCTGAGCTGGATGTTTGGATTAGAGGTTCGGTACTGGAATTTGGTTGCATCAATGGCGAGGTCTTTGATAGAAAGAAAATATTCTAAACTTTGTCGAATGAGTGCCTCGTGCATGGGTCCTAATGTTTCAATGATACCCAGAGTTCTCATAAGGTTTCTATGTGCTCTCCATAGTTGTGCTGGGTTCCTAGGCTCAGCCCTTACCCACAAGTCTAAGCCATTTTCCTGTCTCTGAAAAGTGTTATAGGCTTTGAGCCATTTAATCTGATTGACTGCGAATGAGATGAATTCTTGCAATTGAATGTCCCCAACAAAAGGGCCAGGGTTCAACTCAGTTTCCTGATCTAGCACGAGGTTATGCAAATAGAATTCACATAGAAATCTCTGGACCTTCACTCCATAATGTTTACAACAATATATAAAGTCATTGGCAGTATTAATTTGTATCGGGGCACTTGCTTTAACAACCTTTATCTTTAATTGTAAGTATCGTTCCAATAAAAACAAAGCATAGTTTTTGGCAGGGGCCCTACATGCTAAAACGTCATTGTATAAAGAACAGAAGGTATCCATCTGTTTGATAACAGTATCTAACCTACAGGTTACCTTTGCAACATTCTCCTGTTCCTTTTGCCACCCTTCAAAGGCCTGGCTTTCAGATTGATTGACATTCTATAGTTGTTGTTGGAGTTCTTCATACTTCTCACGAGGGACTGTCTGCTCTCTAAGCCTCTCCATTTCTTGCTGAGCCTCTTTCAATCTTTTGTGCAAGGTCCTTGTCTTTGGATCTCTTTTCCATGCATCAGTGGAGTGGTAGAGGGAATTACTCCCCTATGGCTTTTTGGGTGAAACCCTAGCAGACTGAAAGTTGTCTATTCAAAGAAACATGCATTCATACAGCCATTATGCTATTATAAGAAAATTCTATGATAAGGGTACGTACCTTCGGTCCTACGTTTGAGAAGGCCTTTAGGGTCCAAACCCTTCTTGGAGTTCCCTTCTTCTCTTTTGTCTTGCAAAACAAACAATTCAAAGAACATAGCAGTACATGGACAAAAACTTATAAAGAAACCATCTTTATGTTACAAAGAAAGGTAGTTAGTTATGAAATCCAAACAACCATTTACACATGAATTCAAAACATGAATATCATTAACATAAAGAAGATTCATTTCGAGAACCAAGACATGTGTTTCTTTTATTATAGACAAATAAAGTACATAAAAAGGAATATGTTCACCTGAGTCACCTTCAGCAGGCTCCAAGCAAAGCTTCCTTCCGGATCCGTTCCAGCCTCAAGCCTCTCACAAAACTCCTTCCATGACTCTCTCCATGATGTCATAAATGGTGGATGAACATCAACACACAAGGAAACAAAGGTGTTATAGACATTTTTGTGCCTTACAGCTATAAGCATGAAATGTCCATAATCCAAGGGATCCAAAGTCCCTAAAAGTGTTTTTTCTGCCCCTAAAGGAACAAGGTCAACCAATGACAGCTTCTCCCAGAAGTTCTCCACCAGAAACTGCTCAAAACTAGTCAAATCAGGATCAATTCAGAAGCTCTATTAGCTTCTTGCGTTGCAAAGCACCCAAATGCACTAGCTAGGTGCGTTGCAACGCACTTGAATGCACTACCCAGGTGCGTTGAGTGGGAAATGACAAGTGGCAGAGTCATTCAACGAGGTGGAGAGACAATGGAAGCTTCCAGAATCTTCTCCAATGACACTTGCCTCACTGAATTCGACCAGTGATGAGTAAGAGGCTCTCAGTCTCCAAGTGGAAGCAAGAACTGACAGAGAGAGGCCACAAGTCAAAACATAAGCAGACTCATCCTCTCTGCTTACATCTATATATGGATCCCTCATCCCAGAGATCCAGAGGCTGGAAGTTTGTACTTTGCAGAGAATTGTTGTTGGTTTGAGATTGAGATTAGTACATTGGGTGATTTATGCTTTGTTGGAGAAGAGGAAGGGATTCCTTTGCTGGGAGGTAGATGTTGGATCGGGACTCACTTGGTTGTATCTCCTCTTGGACTTTCTTATCATATCAATAAAATTATTTGAGTTTCTCCTACATGCTGTATATCAATGATGTTTTGTTATATTTGCATGTTTAGCTTAATCTGATCGTAAGCTTTTTATGAATGTAAATCTGTATCTTCGTGTAGTTTCTCTCTTCTGTGATCTTGCAGGAATTTGGTTAAGCTGGGCCGGTAAGGGAGCAGGGAGCTGGGAGCTATAGAAGAGAGGAGCGATTGGATCAACAAACTAGCGCAAGACACATGTTAGTTTATCCTTCCTCTTCGTTTACATTTCATAAAGAAGAATACTCAAGTAGTTTTTCCTTGTTTGTTGCTAAGGCACTGTCACACCTTAGAGTGGGATAGGGGCGTTCTGAATAGATACTTTTCCCAACAACAAATTGGCGACTCCACTGGGGATCATATCTAGTTAGTTTATTTGTGTTTCTATTGTTGTTCTTCTCATAAACTTAGGAGTGGCGAATCGAACTGCATTTGCCATTTACAAATGCAAAGTAGAGATCTGCTACTCTAGTCCATTCACCGAGCCTGTTTATGATCTGAACAGCTGATCCACAAATGCTCTAACTGCCCTTTGTGATAGCTCTTAGTCCTCCTTTAAATCATCCCTCTAATTGTACCTTACTGATAGCTTTTATCCGGCCAAAAACCATAGATTAAACTGCAAACCGTGACCCAGAACCCAGAGAAAATTCTCGTTTTTGCTTCAGCGCAGGCTCTGTGAAGAGGTTCTGCATTTCAACGCAGGTCCCGAGAGGGCTACCTGCGCTGCAATTCAGTTTCTCTGTGCAACAGGTGCGCTGATCAGCCTTTGCCCTGTGCAGCGGTGGTTCTTTGCTTCATTTTGTTCAGTTTTATCTCTGATTTTTGCAGCCTGTTATCAGTGTGTGTACTTATCTGAAAACCCCTTTTCTTTGCCTTAATTCTGCCTCAGTTGTATAAAAGAAACTGTATTTGTTTTTGTGTATTTGTTACATCATTTGTAGTTTCCCATTACAAAAGTAAACTAGTCATACTGTCGCCTTTAGATCTAGACCTGTCGTAAGTGTCGTTTTGATCTTAAGAGTAAGTGTGTTTGCTGTTGACAGTTGATTGCGCTTTTAATTTTGTCTTTTGGTTTGAATTTGTGAATTTCTAGTGTTGAAACAAGTGTTTACTTCAAAATTATAAAGTGTCGTAATCGTCTTTTTGATTTCGAAAAGAAGCTTGTTTGTGTTTTTCACTTGAAATCGAATTCAAATTTGTACAACAACTTTCTTTTTAGGCATCAATATTAAGAAAGTGAAAACAAATACATGCACAAGTGCATTTGCATTTTGACAGTTTGTATGGTTTGATTTAGGAAAAAGTGCATTTACAGTGTGCTCTTTGCTCTTTGAGAAAAGATTGTGTCTTTCTTTTCCCCTTGTAGCTAGGATTTTCATTGTTGAAAAGAGATAAAAGCTTGCTTATCATCTTTAGACTGCATTTAGGAATTGTATCTACATCTCGTGGTGATCCAAAAAGGCAAACTTCTAAGAAAGATCAACCTAAAATAAATTGAATGAACTTAACAACGCATTGTAACTTAACGCACAACATAGAGGTCTAGGCTAGAGACGTGTTCCGACATCGTAAAACCTGGTGACTGTCGGCCTCACTGATGGTTGGGTGATTCCTCCTGAGAGACAATAAGTGCCAGTACGGATTGTGCTCCCACGTACCGTCGAGTATATATTGGGAGACCCCTATAGGCATAAAACCTTTATCCATAGGAAGCCGTGTCAGCCGCACTACTGATCGCAATGCACTGAACACAGCATTCGGGAAGATTGACCGCCCGTACCCTAAAAAGTATTCTGCAGTTTTGCGATTGGTTTGGCACATCCTCTACCTAGATCTCCAGAGCAGTCCCTTTCATTCCTTTTCAGACTCCTTAATGGAAAAGGTCCATCTGAGCACTTGTCACTTCAGGCTCATTAAAAATTGAAGGAGACTAGAGTCATCTTTTGCTTTTTCTCGACTCTTAAAAATTGAAAAAGCAAGTTGTGTCCAAGTGTCGTTAAAATTTATTTTAAACAGAATATTCATACCCTTTTTCCTGCATTGATATTTAGGTTGAGAAAATGGAGCCTACCAACCAAGGAATTCCCCTTGGTGGAAATCCTAGTCCCTTCTCCTCTTGGGGAGATGTTGGTGCGCCCCATATGGCCACATTGTCGCTTCCAGGACTGACAATTGGCTTGCCGGTCTGGCTCTTCTCAACCAATGTCGTTCAGAACACCACTATTCCTGAACAGTCAAATCAGCAGTTAGACCAGTCCAGAGTTACCCACCAACCTTCCACTTCCTCTAATTCTTCCTCTCCTCCTTCCTCTTCGCTTGATGGGGCTGGCAAAGCCAAAAGTCAAGTTCCTGAGGAGAAGAAAGAAAAGAAGAAGAAAGAGAAGAAGAAGAAGGAGCCAAAAGCGACTGGAGGCAAACGAGTGTTGTCTAACGAAAATCCACACACTGCACTGACCGGGCCTAAATCGCCATGTGTCATTTGCAAGGGAGACCACTTTCACAGGGATTGTCCTTGCATATACTAAGGGACTGGTCTCCCCGTTTGCATAATCCGGTGGCATCAACCTCTGATAGCCATGTTGAAAGCACACCGTCAACTAGCGAAAGTGAAGTCCCAGGACAAAAAGGGAGAGCTAGATCTCCTTGTAAACTGTGCGAAGGCAATCACGCCATCCACCATTGTCCCTTCTTAGACGAAGCTAAAAGAGTTTTGGATGATCGTCTGGTTTCACCGTTACGACTTCCTCCTGGATATAAAAAACTCTTGCCAAGTCCTTCGTTAGTTGAAAATCCAGCTGGCCCGCTCAAGTGGTCAGCTGAAGCGCCGGTCATTGAAGATGAACCAGCTGAATCCATACCCGACGAAAGTCAAAAGGTCGAGGCGGCACTTGACCCGGTCTTGCCTTCAGAGGTTTTATCTTCGAATGATACAGTCACTGAGGAGAATAAGGATGACACCGTCCAAATTCTCTTCATCAACACAGACTTCGACGAACATGGGGGCAACCTACCCATTCCTTTATCACAGGAAGGAAGTTTGTCAGAGCCGTACCCGGCCGTCTATTCGGTCCCACCTCCAAGCAACCTAGTTGTCTCCTTCGACTGGAATCAACTAGGCAGACCTCGTTTACCAGCAAGCATACCATTCAGAATTATCGTCCAAATATATAGAATGGTCATGGCTGGTACCATCATAGATGAAGGGGCTTCTGTGAGTATCCTTTCCTCTACTGCTTGGAAAGCGCTTGGTTCGCCATCGCTTTTGCCTGAGATGAGAAATCTGACAGGCTTTGATAAAGGAACCAGTCGACCTTTAGGGATCCTTCCCAATGTGCCCATAACATTGAGAGGGAAGACAGTTCAAATGAACTTGATGGTCGTTCAAGGACCCTTGGATTATAACCTACTCCTTGGACGAGACTATATTTATTGCATGGGAGCCATTGTCTCCTCACTCTTTAGAGTAATGTGTTTTCCGCAAGAAGGAAGAGTGGTCAAGCTCATGGACCAGCTTTCATTTCCCGGATCACGCATCGCAAATAGTCATATACCATCCCTAAATGGTCTCTTCACGCAAGAAATGTCTCAACCCACGGTCCGTCCTCCCGATGAGCGCGAGTAATTCGGAGGGATATGACTGGAACCCAGGGGGCATGCATCCTGGTCTGCTTCGGCAGGAAAACTTTGAGTATAGGGTAGGTTTTCGGGGGAGAATATGACTAGTCTGTACCCTGTCCGTGATTGTAAGAGGGGTTATTCTAAAATAAGATTCTCTTGTCAAAGTTACATGGGTGGCGGGCATCGTCGCTCACCTTTGTTTATCTCGGTAGACATTGCCGAAGAAGTGTTTTATTTGCTGTGTGAATAGAACAATCTTTGGGTAACCTGTAAGAGGTAGGCCTCGCTCGGTCAAACAAATGTTTTGGCGGAACTGAAGTAGAGGTAACCTTGAAACTCTGTTTTATACTTGGGGGCATGCAAACCTTTTGGAGTGCAAGCAAAGAGCGATTATTTATCTGTTTTTTGGATTAGTCATTTCCTAACTTGCATAAAGAAAGGATGTGGGGCAAAAATCTAAAAGTTGTCATTTTATATGAGACATTCTTATCATATGACTGGATTAATCGAGCAGTTTTAGCACATAGTTCATGCTCGTTAAAAAATAAACATAAGATCGAGCAAGTGTTTCAACCCGCGTTTAAGCTCGTTAAAAAATGAACTAACCTCTGGTAAATAACCACCGTGAATGTAACATTATCAGCCATTAAAGCCTTGGTCGTGTTTGCACCGTCACCTCCACTTTTCCATTGGCCGATCATTCACCTCCATATGATTGTTTACCCATTTTGAGGAACAACTGCAAAGAGTGATTTCACTAGACATCCTTGTGACACTGCCGTGATTGGAAAATTCCAACCCTTACCTGGAATCAGCTGCTACCCATTTTATCACTCGTTCCTCAAAAGACGAGTCTTCTTTAAGCTCTTTCATCTGACTCGTAAAATAGGAAAAGATTGCCGAGTTTTGGCCTTCCAGCTCGTTAAAGCGACCGGAAGAGCTATCCCTCCTCTAGATTTTAATCTTTTTGGACCTGAGGGATTATTGCACAAAAAGATCGAGCGCTTGTTTTGTTCGGCTCGTTAAAACTATCGAAATTTCATCCCTTCTGTATTGTTTTATACTTTTTCGGACTTAAGGGATTAGATGACGAAAAAGGAACTCCGGAGTTAACTTTACGTACCTTTTCAGACTCTCTAAAAATGAAAAGGATCGAGTTATCTTTGTCGTTAGACCCGTTAAAAACATTAATAGCGACAAACTTGTCTTTAGACGAGAACGAGTTTCACTATCGCTAGGCTCATTAAAACATAGCGATGGGTTTGCCTGAAGGGAAAATTATAGAACAAGCATATGTTATCCTCCTCAAGCTTGAAAAAAATAAAGAGGTACTGGTCAGCAATGACTGGGGAAAAATTGGGAAGAAACTCAAAGAACCTTTATTGGTAGCAAGTCGCTCTTGAACATGACACTTCCACTCCGTGCCTGAGTCAGGTTGGGTTGTTTCATTCACCAGTCACATCACCATGGTCTCGCCATACCATCCACCTTTGGGGTAAATGCTACCGATCCATCACACAAGTGTCGCCGACATGTTCAAGAGAAGTCATCCAGAGAAGTCACCCGTGTCCCGTACACTACCATACATTATACTTCATTCTTTCATGACCGCCACCCTGAACCATATATCATCAGATCATTTTCACCTCCATCAAAATCATTTGCTCTGTTCCGTGTCATTGATGTGGGATACATCAAGGCCCTCCTTTGACGGATCGCTTCTTGTCGACATCAGCTCATTATCCAAGAAGTTGATCTAGGAACACCCCCTTCAGTACTTTGAAGCTTGCATGCCTCAATGGCAAGTTTCCCACTTCCGGCGACAGGTATACATCAATGACCTTCGATCGAAATATTTTGCGTGGTGTTCAACGCCAATTCCTTTATTCACACCACGTGAATTGTACTGCAGTACCTTGAGGGTCATCATCCTTATCGGTGATTCCTCTCGCGCTTGTTAATAGTTTACATCATCGACTGGTAATCAAGCGATGTCTTTCCATGTTCGACTTCAAAACATTTCTCACATGGATCAACTTGTACTCAGAGTGAAGATCGGACGAGATTGAAGACCCCGGATCTAGTTTCATCCATCCGAGCTGCGATATATATTCAGGAAAAATAAAGACATTAACATGTACAGCATTGCAGAACAGATAATCATCCTATCGAAAGGATGATGATTTCATCAGAATCATCAGTCTACCATCAGACAATTGTCTGTCCTATGTACATAAAAATGAATTTATAAAGCTGAGCATGGGAATTCCCGCCTCAGCTAGATCATGAAAACAGTATGAAAATAATGTATTGTATTGTATCTTATTACAGGTCTCCTCCCAGCATTGAAAGAACTTCGGATCCTCCTAATAAAGCATTTCACCCGATAAACGGCCTCATACTTTAGGGGGCAACTGTTATAGACATTTTTGTGCCTTACAGCTATAAGCATGAAATGTCCATAATCCAAGGGATCCAAAGTCCCTAAAAGTGTTGTTCCTGCCCCTAAAGGAACAAGGTCAACCAATGACAGCTTCTCCCAGAAGATCTCCACCAGAAATTGCTCAAAACTAGTCAAATCAGGATCAACTGAGAAGCTCCATTAGCTGCCTGCGTTGCAAAGCACCCAAATGCACTAGCTAGGTGCGTTGCAACGCACTTGAATGCACTACCCAGGTGCGTTGAGTGGGAAATGACAAGTGTCGGAGTCATTCAACGAGGTGGAGAGACAATGGAAGCTTCCAGAATCTTCTCCAATGACACTTGCCTCACTGAATTCGACCAGTGATGAGTAAGAGGCTCTCAGTCTCCAAGTGGAAGCAAGAACTGACAGAGAGAGGCCACAAGTCAAAACATAAGCTGACTCATCCTCTCTGCTTACATCTATATATGGATCCCTCATCCCAGAGATCCAGAGGCTGGAAGTTTGTACTTTGCAGAGAATTGTTGTTGGTTTGAGATTGAGATTAGTACATTGGGTGATTTATGCTTTGTTGGAGGAGAGGAAGGGATTCCTTTCCTGGGAGGTAGATGTTGGATCGGGACTCACTTGGTTGTATCTCCTCTTGGACTTTCTTATCATATCAATAAAATTATTTGAGTTTCTCCTACATGCTGTATATCAATGATGTTATGTTATATTTGCATGTTTAGCTTAATCTGATCCTAAGCTTTTTATGAATATAAATCTGTATCTTCGTGTAGTTTCTCTCTTCTGTGATCTTGCAGGAATTTGGTTAAGCTGGGTCGATAAGGGAGCAGGGAGCTGGGAGCTATAGAAGAGAGGAGCGATTGGATCAACAAACTAGCGCAAGACACAGGTTAGTTTATCCTTCCTCTTCGTTTACATTTCATAAAGAAGAATACTCAAGTAGTTTTTCCTTGTTTGTTGCTAAGGCACTGTAACACCTTAGAGTGGGATAGGGGCGTTCTGAATAGATACTTTTCCTAACAACAAAAGGTTTCCTGTACAAAATGGGGGAAGTGCAGAAGGCACAAGGGACTTCAGACCTGGTCAAGGGGAAAATCTCAGCATAATAACCTTTCTCTCTATTCTCTCCTCCATTAGGCCTTCCCTTTGAGGTCTTTTTATACCATCTCCAAAGTAGTTTTTTAGTTAGGAGTTGGTTGGGAATAGTTGGGCCACGGGCACTAACAGGTGATCAGCAGGTAAAACCCGCGATCTTCGCCCAAAAAGAAGGAATTTTATATTTTTTTAAGTGTTTTAATACATACACGCGGGTTGGATATACACATACCCGCGTATACACGCGTTTAACTCAGGGCAATGTCGCGTATAAGGAATAAAACACTGTTTTTTAAATTTTAGGACCAGGTCTGGAAGGAGGGGTTGCCCTAGGCCATGAGTACAGCATCACAAACCATAAGAGTGAGATTTGGAGCTATAACAGATGCCCCCTAATATATGAGGTCAGAAGGGGTACATGATGGCCGAAATATATTATGCGAGTACATGGAAAGGAAGTCTGTCAAAAACCGAGGAGGACTTCACCAGAATTCAGCCTGCCAAGCCACCAAAGGAGATCAGAAAGAAACATTGTCTGAGGCGGGCATACCCATGCTCAGAAAAAGTAAAGCATGTCCGCATATCAAGTACAAGTGGATCCACTAAGTATACAAGTATAAATGACTGAAAGATACATAATGGATCATCTGATCATAATGAACAAGTACATGTCTGAATATCACATATAAGACTGTCAATGATGCTGAAAGATGCAATGGATCACTGATATCAAAGACTGATCCCAAAAGGTACCAACTAAACATGATGGAATAGGATGGTACTACACTGCAAACTCAAGTGCCAGCATATAGAATGTTGCCATGACTGACTGCAACATATAAAGTGGAGTGGTATCAACTAGCAGCAACAGGAGAAACTGTCAAGTGAACCAATGAATGCTTGATACAACCTAAGGTCTTCACCAACCGCCGTGGTACATTTCTACACCATGGGAATAAATGATCTGAAGTCGACCATGTGAGAAATCATTTGATTACCGGTCATTGATGTATACCGTTAACAAACGCGAGACTACTCACCGATATTGATAATGAGCGTCAAGGTACCCAGTACAATCTAACAAGTGTGAATATATGAGCTGGAGTCGAACACCTGTAAGAATCTATCGATCAGGAGACAATGATGGTTTCCCACTGTCGATAGCGAAGGATCTGCCACTAATGAATGCAAACCCCAAGGTACTGCCAAATGGACTCTAGGTCTTTGCCCCAGAGCAATGAGTCGGAGTCGATAGCGAAAGATCCGCTAGAAGGAAGGCATTAAGGCATCCTCCATCAATCTAGCGCGAGTGTAACCCGTAGGCCAATAATGTGGAAGGAATCGGATGAAAAAAGATGTAGTAACCCAACCAAAGTACGTTTCCGGTGTACACAAGATGTGGCTAGCGCACAGCAGAAACCCTCTGAACCAACTAATAATGAAAGCTGACACAGAGGCGAGGTATCCACCAATAGGGTCAAATGGAAACCAAGGTATTGCACGAATCCCAATGTGTGATAATGTAAGCTGATGTCGAACACAAGGGAAACCACTTTGTCAAAGACCCATGATACTGATCGATGCTGAGCACAAGGTGACCTATCAATAATGAAAATAGGGCTAGGGTGCGGCTCTAGGCCTGTCCTCAGAGCAAGGTGTCATCGTCGATAAGGACAAGACCCGCCAGCAAGAAGACAATGGGGACCTTCTCAAACCGACACGAGTAAAGGACCAATATAACTGATGTGATGATAGACATGACACTGACAACCAGGGATGGCCGACTGAAAAATGAGTCAAGAGACACCACAGAGAGGCCGACTTAGGCTAACTTCCCTTGAACAAAAGCACGACTCAATGTGACTGTGTGGCAGCATAAGATGACTCTGTATAAGTTCGCCATGCAGGACGCATGAACGAACCCTCCATATGATTGGAAGAGATAACCAATCAGGGGAGAACTGACTCAATAACAAAGTTATGGCGTACCTAAGTCAAACTAAATCCCACCCATGCGGAGGAGACTTTGTTTTGAGTGCTTTGTTCAAGGGCAACACGACTGACTCTAGCTGCCAGCAATAAATGGAAATAATGTCCCGTTCCCGCTCTTTTTGGAATATTTATTTTTTTTGTCTTTTTCTGTTAAGCTGGAAAAAGAATAAAAGAATGCTATGGTACAGTGGAAAGAATGAGTGTCGGTGAAACAGATGATCTAGTTCCCGGGAAAGGAACGTTCCTATGCTCAATGCAGGGAGGTGAAAACTGGTTATTGACACTCAAAGGTATGTTCCTTCCACGGGTCAAGGTGTGTCAAGCTGTAGAAGTCAAAGATATGCAAGGTTGATTTTGCAGACGTCATGGTCAAAAGTTGGCTTAAACACGAGTCCAAGTGAAGCCGGCTCTAGGCCAAAAGGTGCAAATGGTCAACATGCAATGCAGTAGTACAACTCAACACAAAGGAGCCTCTAGGGTAAAAAGGCCAGAACAAAGCGGAGAAGCTAAGAGGAATGAGTCTTCAACGCATAAGTCATGGCGGGACTACAGAGGACTCCCTAGCCTACTCAAATCAGAGCAGCATGGGCAACAAATGTTAGTGAGGTGCTAACTAGGATGCCCATGTAAAGTATGGCTCTACCATCGTGTCATGATTTAAAAAATCGGCGAGTGAAGATGGCTTGCGAACCATAACACGATGGGATCAACCCTATGGCAGATGTATCGGTCAAATGGAGGCTAGTATGCATAATGCAATGGAAAAATGGTGTCCCTAACCTATATGCCAGTGAGAACACGATACCTGCCATGACGGGTCAGCAGTCATGGAACCGTCTCGAACTATCGAAAAACGTCCAAAATGTCCTGAAAAACAAACCAATCTCGACATTCCAAGCTCCCAAGTTAAAAGTCACATGAGGCCAAACAAAATAAAATTTTGAAAAAAATTTGCATTTTCAAAACTTATAAAAAGCATTTTGGACTCACCATTTTTACCATTTGAGTTTGAGAGCAAAAGATTTGGAGCAAAAGGAGCAATCTTCCCACAACCAGATTCAACCGTTCAAATTCGTCGAATACCTCCAGGTAACCCTTATACTTAGCTTGCAATTGATTGTGACAAATTTTAAGATTTATGATTGATGTTTCACCATTAAACTTTTGTCAAAAATTCGCTCACGGCGTATACGCGAGTTGGTAATATTGAACCCGCATATACGCGAGCCCTACACGCGACTGTGTGCATAGGGACCCGCGTATACGCCGCGGATCATTTTTAAACAAAAACTAATGGTTAAAACTTGATTTTTTCTCAGGATGCCTATCACATGGCATGAAAGAGAACATGCAGCGGTAGACAATGAAGTTATGAACAGTCCAGAAGCATTAGATGCACTCCGGGGATGCGGTTTGCTTAAATTTTTCAAATTGCCAAATATGAAAGCGAACACGCGATTGCTTGAGATGCTCATTGATTATTGGGATGTCGATGAGGAAGCTTTTATGATAGATTAGATGCCGCTCAGGGTAGAAGTGGAGGACATCTATTTTATCACGGGCCTTTCCCGAAGGGGAGAGGTAGTACAGTCCCGGGGCAGGTCACGGAGTGCCCTCTCGATAGAGGACTATGTACAGTTATACTGCCCTGGACATCCCAAGAAGGTTGGGAGCCAGATTTCCATCACACATGTGGTGAGTTTGTCACTTAGGATAATCCTGTTTACCATGGCTCAGGTGAACGGATCATCCTCTCTGCATCAGGCGTCACAGCAAAACATGAGCGTGGCAGTTGACTGTCTTACTACTGTGTTTGACTGGTGTACTCCTCTTCTGGCCAACATGAAGAGCCAGCTCACTTCTATCAGGAGGGGTCAAACTAAAAACTTTGGCTATGGAAGCATCTTGTGCACTTTCTTTTTCGAGAAGGTTCCCGCACTCCGCCCCAGGGTAGCAGTTTCCATCAGCACCCCACGCGATCCATGCATGGGCCGGTGGGCTGATCTGATGAAACGTCTGGGGGGTGGGGAGGTCCCAAGGACTGCATTTGATGATGACTTCTTCACCTGGTGGGATCAGCAGATCATCGCCGTGGACGACTACCCCTATGCTGGACTAGATTTCCGAGGAGATCCTGATTTAGCGTTACCACCGAATGCAGCATGGGGCGAGATTGGTAAGATTTTTTTGATTTTATGATTCTTTTTTTGGATTTTTCAAATATAATGATGAATTTTGAAAAATATTTTTTGATGAGATTCAAATGACTGATACGGTGATCATGTTCCAGACATTCGGCCTGTACGACCAGATGGATTCATGCGGCATGGACGGCGTGGCTGAGGAGCTGAAGAGGTGGCTACTGATACAGAACGGACTCTAAACAACGTCCAGCGACACTTGGCGAGACTGAGCTGCTGAGTACCGATGGTCGTCATAGAGGACCTTCCTCAGGATATGCAGCGTCATGTGGTTGGCATGCCACGTGACTGGGTTCGCATCTTTCAGTGCGTGGCCAATGCTATAGTGACATACTTAGACGCTCATCCTGAGCCGAGGCATTAGATATGCCGGACATGATTATGGGCATTTGAGTCCCAATTTTGTATATTTTTTGGACACACATATGTACACTCGAGACGCTTTACGATATATATATATATATATATATATATATATATATATATATATATATATATATATATATATATATATACAGTTTGACTTTTTGATGCTTGATTTTATTGTGATGAATGATTAATATGCCAGTCTAATGCTTGATTAGCGATAGAATCAGCTAACCAATTATGAGATCTTGGAATATGCAAATAATTAATATAAGTAAATGATCTTTGCAACAACCTCACCCTTAAATACTGGCGATATAAAGATGGATCCCGTACCCGATAAATGTTATTTAATTGAGACACTATCAATTGAGAATCAAGATAAACTACCAACGAGTCGATCCCATGAGAGATTGCCTCGGATAATAAATTAATAACAGCAGTATACTCGGCCATATTATTTGAAGCAGGACCGATGCACACGCCTCTTGATACCATCAACTGACCAGTTGGATAATAGAGTACCCAAGCTGCGGAAGCAAGATTCCGAGTGTGCCGACTAGCACCATCGGCGAACCCAAAATAAACCAAATCATCCATCAACACCTGCCAAAGCAGACCAAAAAGTGCTGATATCAGAAAACTCTCGATGATATATGTACAAATATACATAAAATACAAAGAAGCCATTGCCTGGCCAAAGCTTAGCAAAGCACTTCCTGAGGTAGAGCCCGTTAGGGGGCTCCGCCAACTTACTCCTAGGGATGTTTATAGGTACGACGATCGAACCAATCAATATACTCTCTTCGGCAAATGAATGTGTTGGAGCCAAAGGGACCGTGCAAACATCACTAGTCGAACTGGAGGATCGAGATTCGACTTCATGCACAGGGGAATGAAAGTGTAACCGACGATGTAAATCTTCCAAAGGTCGTTCTACGGCCGTCATTGCTTCGAATACCGCTTCATCCGATGGAAAAACAATATCTGAGCAATCCGATGCAAAGGTGGAATCAAGGGTCCGAAAATGAGCCACATCACCATCTATCTCCTTCCGAGAGGAAGAAGTAGAATGGTTATCTACAGAGTTATCTATAGATTCACATCTAAGCTCTACTGCAGATATAAGAGATTCTATTCCACCCACCTCGTCGTCACCTGATGTGGTTACAGATGAAGCTAAGGTTCCAGGATTCGAAGAATAAGGAGTTTGGATAAACTCTCTTCGTAAAGGATCTCTGGAGGATGAAATTGTATCTATACCAGCTGCAGGAGGGGGAAGATTAAACGTACCCATCAATGAAGAGTACATCCCAACTCCTAAACTCTCAGTAGGTGGATGGGGGTTACCCACTAAAGGAATAGTAGAGTCAGAGTTTGCTTGAGGATCAACTGGGCAATAGTCCAACTGATCAACCTTAACGATTTTCCCCTCATGAGGAAAGCAAATGACATGAAACAGAGTCGAAACAATGACATCCATCTCGTATACCCAGTTCCTTCCTAAGAGGAGATTATAGTCTAGGTTAGCATCTATGACCTCTACTTCAATATTCACAACCTTTCCTCCAACACATATAGGAAAGGTCGGGATAATCCCGTATGGCCTATGAGAATGACCATCAAATGCTGTCAATAGGGTGGGTGAAGGAACAACCAACGGTGATCCAATGGCCTTCCAGCATGACATAGACATGACACATGTGGAAGCTCCCTCATCTACAACCGTTCGAAAAATATTCATTTTCTGGTAGGTAGACTTTATCTGGAAAGCCATGTGATGAGGAAGTCTCTTTTTGACATTACTCATATCAAAAGTGAGAGATAAGGAATTACTTGGATCCACTCCCCCCATTGCCGATAGCAAGGCACTTCGTTGAGCAGGACATGACTGGAGAACCTCTAACACGGACATAGCACATGGACTCTGAGCCAGATCCTCGACAATAGAGTAATTTTGGGCTGCCCTAATATTAGGGTTGATAGTCGCGCGTTTTGCGGAACCTTTCGGTACCCGAGGTATAGTCTCAACAGAAGGTCGCTCAATATGAAGTGGGTTGTTAGTTTCGGGAACTGATTTACCCTTGGAAGTTTCACCTTCACCATAATCACGTGACCGAGTGGTCACATTAGCGTGAGCACCCATCATGAAGACATTTGATGACTTGTCCCCTTCCTGGTTGCCCCCTGCGGAGGTACCAGGGTTTGAACTCGTGCCAGCAAGAAGTTGCTGCCCATGGGGAAACGGGTTAGTTAACACAGCTTGAGAACTAGAAGTCCCTTGCTGTCCTAACAAGCGCTGAGCGTCTTCAATCTTGGGGTAGAGATGAGTTAGATGGTCTCCATTGCACAACTTGCATGGAAACTTAACTTTCTTTCTCGACTCATTTCCACCACCACCAGCATTGTTGACGGATTTATTTGCATCAGGCTTCCCATCCTGGTTCTTTTTCTTACCTCGTCCTTTCTTTTTCCCATTGGAATTTTGATTTCCTTTGGGATTATCAGATTGGATGGCATTTATTGAAGAAGTTTGGGAAGCGGGGGGATTAGACGATGTGACTTGATTGTTAGAAGCAATTTTCAAGGACAACTGCTGCAATTGATTCAACAAGTTCACGGTAGTTGTGTCTACTGACCCGATGATACCATCCACGTGCAGACCTGGCTTCGACTTAGCTACATGAACCTTAGATCCAAGAGCATCTGGCAAGTAATTTTGTAGGATCCCAGACTGAGAGTAGATCAATTCTAATTGTTGGGCCCTAAAAATGGCTGGCTCCTCAGAATAGACCCCAAACATGGAGACATCCTTGGAGATCTCAGGTTGTAAAGACTTCAAAAACCACTCGAGACGGTACTCCGGAGGGATTTCGGCTTTAATGAACCTCTTTCTCCGTCTCCATTCCTGAATATGGTCAGAAATGTGGGTTGCCTTATCGTGACGAAAGGTGGCCAGAAGTTCAGTTTCGGCATCATAGCGGACAGGCAACTGGAAGTGATTTAAGAAAATATTGGCTAAGTCAGCGAACGATGTAAAGCTGCCCCCTGGCAACTCTATATACCATTTGGCCGCATTACTAGTCAAGGTGCACTGAAAGAGTCTCAACCTAATCGAGTCATTGATAAGGGAGTTAGATGAGCACCACAAATGGAATCTGCAAGGCAATTTTACATTTATTTTTGGCTTCGGGGGCGCTGCCCCCGAGCCCCCACCGGGGGACCGCTGGCCCCCGAACCCCTCAGCCGGGGGGGATGGGCCCCCCCCGGACCCTCGCGGGGGGGACAAGTCCCCCCCTGTACCCCCCCGCGTGGAGGGGTGTACAAAACTTCCTGGGGTATACATCCGGCTGAAACAAAGACCTCTGAACAATCATGCTCCACACACAATAGGAATAAGCATAGGAGATTAATGAGAAAGAAGGGTGTGATCTAGACATTGGGACCCATTCACACAGCAGTTGTCCAGTAAGGGGTAGAATACTTCATAGCCATCAAAGACCTTGCCATAGCAGCGACTAAACTCTGATGGAAGACTTCCAATTAGAATGTTCAGGACACCTTTTTCTAAATTAGTCTTCGTCCCACCTCAAGCAAGGATTGGTGACGAGAGCCATTCAATTATGAAAAGTTTAAGTTAGCGGCTAGCCTCCTGGTTACCTATAGTAACCTCTTCTTGAGAGAAGGCCCGTATTGGCTAAGTTGTAGATTCCGAAGTCCAATTATCTGGTATCCTACACTAGGGTATAAGGCTCTATATGAATTTCCTGAAGGCCAAACAGGGCATATTTTTGAAGTTTTAGCTAGACATCATGGTGTTAGACCACTGCATGAAAATCCTTCTCCAGCCTATTCCCTAACTACCTTGCATGTAAATTACAATGTTTTCATGAGGGCATGAAAAAGGGTAAGCAGGGGGGTGTTTTGAGCATGGGAAAAGGTATGTGTTTACCATTTATTTCTTTATCTTTTTCTTTGAATCATAACTCCTTTATATTCTAAGATGACAATATGTTAAAGGATTATGATAGAATTAAGGAGATTTGTGATTGATGCAAAATGACTAATTATTGTATTTTTCTATACAGAAAAAGAAGAAAATGGAAAATCACTATTCAGGAGGAAAAGACAAAGTAGAAGCAACTGTTGTCCCTTTGACAGGAAGCCGTATCTAGACGAGGAGATCAAGATCGGAGTGCATGATCCAGGAAAAGGAAGAGAAACCGCGACGTCAGCGCAAGAAGACAAAATGAGGAACTGGAGATTAAAGATATAGCAAATCCCTCAGGATCCTTTGATCCTTAGGGATCGCTACTTCAAGGCTTATCCGTGTTCTTGATACTTCTGCCTGGCCATTATAAAAAGGGACAATGCTGGTAGCCCAGGGGGCGGATATTGTTGTCAATTTTTAGAATTTACTGTTATAATATTAACGTGATCATCGACTCTCTTTGAGGAGTGATCGTTGTAACTCTGCCATTTATGATTAATATATAACTCAGTTGTTGTTCCATTATTTGATCCTGGAGTAACCGCAACAGTGCTTCCCTGGTGGCTAAGGGCCCGGCCCTAGTGGATCACTTGCTTCTTTTATCATTATTTTATGATTACAGTCGTGTGTGGTTTGATTTCCTTTGCATTTCTTTAATTTGCTTTATTGAGTAATCTTCTGTTCCTGAACATTTCATTGAATTGCTCTGTTATATTGAAATCGTACTTGGATAGAAAGATTATTATTCACAACTTGAAATCTCATGTTGTTCATTTTGAAACAATATTACACTATCTAATTCGGATTCTACTATTCATTTACATATTAATATTGCTGTTCATTTACAGTTGCGAATTGTTGTTCATTTAACTACGATTCATTTACAAATGTGATTGTTGTTCCTTTAACTGCCATTCAAATATAACTGCAATTGTCAGTCCTTTATACTTGTGGTTAATGTCCATTACGCTGGAATAAGATAATTGATTCAATTACTCTATATTTTTTGTGTGGTTACACTTAATTCGGTTTTCTGTTCCCTTCTTAGATTGTCGTTCAATTCCTTTCGATTAAGATTGCTCCTTAATTCATTTCTGTAGATCAAGTTTTTTTGCTCGATCTTTTCAATAGATTTAGTTGATGTTCCTTTGCTACTAATTGAATTGTTACTTCCAGCATTTACTTGAGTGTGGATAGAAGGATCTACAACTGTAATGAACATTGACTACTACTGTCTAAGTTCTCAGATTGAAGGTCTTGTCTGTAATTGATTTTCATTTACATCAGTTTATAGGGGAAAGAGTTATCATTACCGCATCCTTGACTGATGATTGTTGTAGTTTCTTGAGTTAATGATTTAGTTACAAAGCGTTTAAGTTTCTTGCCATTACAATTAGATTTTGTTTCCAGCATTCATGTACTTTTGTAAGCACTATATTGCAAGCATTACTCTTGAACAAGTGATCGCCTCAGACTGAGTACACTCTTGAGATAAAAAATCGTACCTAGATTGATAATTAATGTAGGGTAAATAGGGGTTAAAAGACACCTTTTTATCGCTCAACAACTGCATTTCCACCCCACTTTTAGTCTTCTTCCACACAGGGAGGAGTACACACACCTGAGATCTCTAACCCCACCATTGGATTTTCAATCCATTAATGGCACCCATGTATGTTTCATTTCTAACCTCATTGCATTTCCACCCCACTTTTAGTCTTCTTCCACATAGGGAGGAGTACACACACCTCATAGCTCTGGTTCAAAATTCACTATTTTTTTTAGCATTTCTTTTAAGTTTAAGAGTAGCATATTTTCACTTTTCACAGGGCAGGAGGGAAAATGAGATTGAAGAGAGTGGTGAATTAATGTTCTACCAATAGAAGACTGATATCGAAACCCACCATTGGATCTTCAATCAATTAATGGTGCCCAGTTATGTTTCATTTATAACCTCATTGCATTTCCACCCCACTTTTAGTCTTCTTCCACACAGGGAGGAGTACACACACCTCGTATCTCTGGTTCAAAATTCACTATTTTTTTTCATCCTTGCTTTTAAGTTTATGCTTTAATATCTGTGACTCACTTTGTTATTGTTTGTAGGGATGGACATTCGATGACTTTGGGAAGCCATTTATTATAATAAAGAAGCAGGGGAAGAAGACCCAAATGAGAGGCTTAGATGTTCAAAATTTCTAACATTGTGGTCACCAAGGCTATTATGAGAATACTACGCACCTCACTAGACTCAAATGGAATAAAAATGAAGCTTTAGAACCCTTGCAATGATGTCATCATCAGTAAGCTCCTATTGTTTTTATTCAGTCTCCATTTCTGGATCAGTGAAACCACCCTTAAATTATGAAAATTAGTAGAATTTATTTTAAACCTTGTATGATTCATAACTAAAAATTACTTAAATTTTCTGTAAAGGCTAAAATAAACCATTAAATTATGAAAATTAGTGGAATTTACTTTAAAACTTATATGATTCATAACTAAATATTACTTAATTTTTTTGTAAAGAATGAAATAAGCCAATACTCTGCGATCTATTCACTCTTTCTCAAAAACTCTGAGGCCCACTGAGCTAGATGCTCCAATGTGCATTAAGGGAATTTCAGCCCCTAGATTTGTATGTGCCATATTCCATCATGTTGGTTCTATTTATAGGTGCATGTCAGTTTTCGTTGTGGGTAGTTCTCCTATTTTATAGGAGTTAGATTTTTAGGGCCAGCATGTCAAACATAGCTACATGGTATTGGTCCATGCATGTAATATACCTATAACTTCTATGCACTTTGAGGATGTGGTACTTCAGTTTACCTCCTAAATTTACACAAAAACGGAACCCAAATTCACACAAATTTACGAATTCACAAAATTTATGAAGTAACTGAACTAAATAATTCACACAAAAAGTGAACCCAAATTCATACAAATTTACGAAGTAATTGAACTGAATTGTTTCTATTATTAACTATTTACTATTGACATGCATGAAACTATAGATTTATGCAACCTAAATACACACAACCATTCCATTAATCACGAATCCATAAATCACAAATGTGGCTAACACATGCAGGGAAACCTAAAAATTAATCCAGCAATGAAATAAACCATAAAAATCTAGTAATAATTCAATACAATTCTTATATACATTTAGTAATACTTATCTATCTGGAATTGTTCAACATTAGTTGCATAAGAGGGAAGTAAGATCAAAACAATATAACCAAAGATCAATCACAGTTCATATTTTACTCAATCACTCACTTCGTCATTGACATTAGCACTATTTCACTTGATCATAGGATCCATCGTTAGTAAGATCTTTGTTTGACAATAGACCACACATAAGGGTATGTAGGCGTATTGTCTTACTATCCATAAGCATAACTAAAATATAATCTCTTCATGAGTATAATTGTTGACCTTTACTATATTGGAGCATCTGTATTTTTCCTTCTTTTATGGTTTGTCTCTATAGAGTTGATTTTACTGGGTGTACACTGTATGCATCTCAAAATTTCTCTTTAGGAAATCTTATTTTTATTCTTTCCAAGAAAAACTCTCTGGGGAATCCCAATGGATGTTTCCCCACATTCATGGATGGCATCCCTGGTAAACCCATTAGCATTGACTAGTGCACCTCACCCAAGGGATTTCGAATAGGGCACCGGCCAGCACAGAACTAGCCAAATACCCAATAACATTAATGACATTTGGTTGGGCTAACCCCTTGGTCTCAATAAATCATAATCAAGTACACTATTTCCCATATTAACATATTTATCCTATTTAAATTTTGTTAGAGCAACCATAACTATCCAAGTTTGTTCCTATTTTTATTTTGGTTTTTAATTCCTTTTTTGGTGTGGTGAAAACTTTATATGACTGTATAGATGTTTATTTTTGTTGAGTATATGTTGAAAAGTAGATGCTCTCTTACATTCTACCTTGTCTGTTATGTATTGATGGAGTTCAGTTTCATTAGTTGTGACCAAAGAACTGTGTCAGGCATGTATACAAGGATTCTTGTATCACTATTTATAAACTGAACATTGTCCTTAAACGAGCAAAGTAGATCCTTAATGCTCAGGGAACTTCCAATCCTAATATATGAGGTGAAATTTAAGTGTTTCCAAAATCCAAATCTCAGTTTTTTTGAATTCACTCATATATGGTCCTAGAAAAGCGAAGTGAAATTTAATTATTTCCAAATCTTAAGTTTTGTGAATTCACTTATATTTGGTGCTGGAATATTTTGTGCAAACGGGAATAATTTTATTTTAGTTGCATTCAAATTTTCCAAAAATAATACTAAATTTCTCCTTGACTAAAATTCTCCTTGAAATGGCTTTGGGATTGAAAATTTTGTAAATATGTTTAGGGAAACAACCCAAAATACCTTTTCTAGATTAGAGTTTTATAACACTAGGTACTAAAACAGTCTTCTATTTTTTGTTCCAAATGTCTGATAGGGTATGCCTAGAAACTGATCAGAAAATTAGGTAGATGCGGTGGACGGACTAAATAATTTTGAATGAATAATCAGTTAACATAAATGATATATTAGGTTCCATAAATATATAACTTAGAAGCATGAACTGAAGAATAAATCTCAATGAGATTGACATATTCTTAATTGAGTTGAATGAGGCCAGGAATAACTTTGAATAACATTCCTTTAATTTTCTTATCTTCACATATAACAAATATCTTTATGTTATGTGGAGCGATAAAAAGGTGTCTTTTTAACTCCTAATTACCTTCACATTAATTATCAACCCAGGGACGACTTTTTATTTCAAGAGTGTACTCAGTCTGAGGCGGCTATTTACTCAAGAGTAATGTTTTGCAGTATAGTGCTTAAAATGCAAAAGTAAATGAAAGTTGGAAACAAAATCTAATTGGAACAGCAAGAAACTGAAATGTTCTAAACTAAATCATTCACTCAAACAACCATCAATCGAGGATACAATAGCAATAACTCATTCCTCTGGATATTGATGCAATTGAAATCAAATCGGAACAAGACAATCAATCTGGGAACGAGGAAGCAATAACCAATGTTCTCTACAGTTGACAGTCCTGCTTTAAAGCAATTAAAAGGAAATATAAATTAAACTAAAGCTGCTATTGAAAGTAAACTAGGAAAACTCTTTAAAAGCACTCTTGCAATGAATCAACAGAAATGAACAGCAAAGCTTCATCTAACAAAAATGATTTATTAATGGAAAGGAATAGAAATGCTAAAATACTAGAATTAAACAGCAATCTTAAATGGAACCGAACAACAAAACTAAGTAATTAGAAAGACACAACAACTATAAATGTAATTGAATCAGCAACTTATCAGCATGAACATTAATCGCAGTTATTGAAGCAACAACAATCGTAGTTATAATTGAATAGTAACTTAATTGAATAGTCATTGCAATTATAAATGAGCAGCAATTAAATGAACCATAGTCTTAATTAGATAGCGCAACATTAGATTAGAATTATCAGCAGGACATTTCAAGTTATAATTAATAATTCTATCACTGACGCAATCCAATTATGATTTCAACGAAATGTTCATAAACAAAAGATTACTGAACAAAACAATTTAAAGAAATGAAAAGGAAATCAAACCATCACACAGAAGCAATTGTAAAGATATGATACACAACAGCAGCAGCGTACTCCACCAGAGGCTGGGCCCTTAGCGACCAGCGGATGCTGCTGGGCTACTTCAGATGAAAAGAATGAACAACAACTCCCAAATCAGGTATTAATCATCAAATTGTGGAATCATTACAACAGCAGCAGCTTTAAGACTTACAGCCTGAAACAATCCTTTCTTCCTCCTATCCTATCATGAATTCTTAATTCTAAATCTCTAATTCTAAATCCTCAATTCCATCATTTTTTCCATCATTCGAATCCCCCAAATCATCCCCATCTCTGATCTCTGTTATGATTTAAATAAAGAGAGATCAGAGAGCAGTTACAATAAAGATAAGTACAACATGATTTCTATTACAAAATTGGATTGTTTCCAACCAATTGATAAACAAGAAGATATATTTCCATCCAGCTTTCAACAAGAGCAAGACAAATTTGGCTTTGCAGCTGATATTTGGAGGACAGCCGCAACAACAAATCTAAGAAAATCGTGCTCAAAGAACCCTACGTTTCTCTCAGTACAAGCCGAATTTGGGCAAAACCGTTCTTTGCTAAAGTTAATTGGGTCCGTTCTGGACAAAACCCATGTTCCGGATTTTCCAGATTCTACTTCATTTTCTCATAATCGCAACCGCAAAACCGTCACTTCTTATTCCAACGAATTTCTGAGTTGGCACTTTTAATGATCAAATCTTCAATCTGGAAATTATCTTGGAGGCTAAAAATGGTGAATAATGTTACAACTGATTTATTAAAACTATCATTGATAAAATCATGCATAATTATCAATTTATTAGAAATAAAGGAGAATAAATAATATTCATTCATAGAAGCATAAATCATCATAAAATGGATTTATATAATAAATTATAATAAATGACATGATGAAGAATAATAGAAATGGGTGGAATAAGTGTTCAAAAGTGATAATAATAATGGCATATTAACGGCCCAACATGTTATAGCCTCTAGATAGATATATACAGTCACTACCACTCAGAAGTTGGATGCCATCATTTTGGACCTTGAGCTTACTCAACTTACCTTCGTTTGAGTTGAAAATATCATAGATCTCATTATATCGTCTATTGCAGAGCATGAATCTAATTTACCTTTGTTTTAGTTTAAAATGTAATTAGATCTTCCTATATCATCTTTTGTAGAGAATGAATCCAATTTCTCATAGTCCATTTGCTTGAGGTATAACAAAGCTACTTTGATTCATTAAACTTACTTTTCATATTATATTTGCTGATTATGACTCTGCAGGCCACATTAGCATTGGAAAAGGAGCATATTTAATGAAGTGTGGAAGGAGAGGGAAGTTTCAGTTATGTCCTTTCAAACTTTCTAAGGTATGTAATAAATTTTTTTTAAAATTCTCCGGAGAATTTTGTGCTTTAACCTTTTGTTTTGATAATGGATTATTTATGTGATCTCCCCTCTCTTACACACAACCAGAGTCTAGACATACATGGTTTTTTGGGATATGTGGACAATGGACAAATTTACGCTAGTGATTTATCTACAAATTTACACTGTAGAAGATCAAGCATTTACAGTTGAATATTTTCTTGCCACTAAATTAGAGTTGAAGAGTTGAACTCCTATTTGTCAGGCATATACCTCACTTTTAAATCAATTTATTGTTGACTCTATATAGACCTTCCATGGGAGGGAAAACAATGATCACTACCATTGCTTAATCTTTCTGTGGACCAAGTAAAGATTCCAAATGTGTATAAACTAGTGGCTCCTTGGAGAATCCCAAGAGTGGCTCTATTGTAGCAAAAAGAAATTCATTTATTTTGAGTTCTTCATTAGTGCATTGATAGTATATTGTTTATTTTGTACAATACCTCAATAGTCTATGATCCAATACCTCAATACTTTTCTTAATTTAGGTGTTTTTCTTAGTTCTGGTTTATGCACAAATTTATCTTTAAGAAAAGTGCACAATAGAGAAGGGTTCTATATTTTGAGCAGGGGGCACACTTCT
This sequence comes from Pinus tabuliformis, assembly GCA_031772625.1. Classification (NCBI taxonomy): domain Eukaryota; kingdom Viridiplantae; phylum Streptophyta; class Pinopsida; order Pinales; family Pinaceae; genus Pinus; species Pinus tabuliformis. The sequence goes on along the minus strand of CM062815.1, from coordinate 1,128,127,412 downwards.
AGGTAGGAGGTACTATATTCTAGGAAGATTTTTCCATGCAGGTTAGGTGATTTATCTCAGAATCCCAAGAGGCACTATTGTAGAAGTAAGAAATTCATTTATTTTGAATTCTTCATTAATGAATTGATAGTATATTGTTTGTTCCATGCAATACCTCAATAGTGTATGATCAAATTACAGTTAAGATTGTCATAATATTTTGACTTACCCTCTTTTACAGGGAAACTAGAGCATGTGTCAATCTTGCACGTCATAATTTTATCAAGCAGAGTTTACCTGTTACGAGTTTTGTGGATCTAAGCAGCCAAATACCTATTGGAATTCAAGAGGGAACAATACTACAAAGTGGGAAAGAGGTTTCACAGTTAACTTTCCTTTCACATTATGGTTGGAGTCAGTTTGTTGGAAAGATGTTGGATACCCCAACTTCCTTTTTATGACTGAGTGCAAGATTGAATCCTTCGACATATTCCTCGCTCAATTTCCATTAAGCGATGGGTTTTCTCAGAAGTGCTTTACATCTACAAACTTTAGCAGAGTTGTTATTGAGTCTTTACATGTGGTTATCTTTTGAAAGCACACACATACAAGAAGACGAGAAATAATATTCCCAACTAATTTCAATTTATCTTCCTGCAAATAGGGTGTTCCCTTCGATAAACCTGATGGCTTGCTCTGCTTCTTTCTAGTGAACAAATTTGGGATTTTTCGTGAATTGTGAGACAATTACAACCCCATAACTATCAGTTTCTTATTTAAAATTATACCCACTAGATTAGAACCCGCACAAGGATAATTCCATTCCCATTTCAAAAGAACTTGCAATCGACTTATACCATTCTATTCAATATTTTATGTTTTCTTCGCATCCTTGGCCTATGACAGAAAGACGCAACAGGCTACCTTGCATTTTCTATACTAACACTCCTAAACAATAATAAAGTGTGCCCAAATCTGTCATTTCAAATGATCTATGCATCTCACCTTTTGGTTTTTCAATCATCGAAGTTATTACCTATATTGATGATATCATCGACAACCGAGGCCACAATGACACTATCTGTTAGAGTTTTATCCGTATTGCATTAAAGGTGTTTTTTCTTCAGCAACACTACAATACATTACAGTTTCCATTTAGCGAAGAAGTGTACCCAGTAGTAGCCTTGGTCTGTGTGCAAATGGGTTGAATTCACAGTAGACTTTATCTATTGTTTTGAAGGTGTTTCTCCTTCAATAGTACTTCATCTTAGCAGATCCTTTCAATCTACACCTTCAGCAGATGCACACAGCCTTGGGGTACATGCTATAGATTCCAGTTTTGTTGTGAGGTTATAGTAATGATGAAAGAATCACATCAATTTTAGGCATCTTATTGTTGTTGTATGAAATCATGCTTGTCTAGTGTTTCCCAAACTTATATAAAGCCATATTTATTATAATTTTATAGTTTGACTTTTCTTAATTTAGCTGTTTTTCTTAGTACTATTTTATGCATAGATTTATCTTTAGGAAAAGTGCACAGTAGAGAAGGGCTCTATATTTTGAGCAGGGGACACTCTTCTAGGTAGGAGGTACTCTATTCTAGGGATCTTTTGTCATGCATGTTAGGTGCTTTATCCTAGATAGAGTTCCAAGTCCTTGCCTCCTTGACAAAGTCCCTACTAGATAAGACGCCGACAGATAGAGTTCCAAGTCCCTAAATTTTCCAAAAACCCACCTGAGCCTAGCTATCTAGCCTAAAACCCTTTACATTCCAGTGATTTCTTGGTTGTGATTTCATAGAGAGAGCCCTCTCTAGTTTGGTAGGGCTAGCTACCAAACTAAAAGCTTGTTCCGTGGTTACCTCCGTTGATCTACTCATTAGCCTGGGACATTATGGAGGATAACAGAGGGCATGACAACTAGGGAGTGCTAAGGTGCTCTAGTGAATGTAAGGTTCCCCAGTCATGGAAAAATGCAATGCTAGTTGTGAGGTCATGACTGCCAAGGTGTGTTAGGGAATGCTAGAGCATGCTAAAATGTGCCAGAGAGTATGAATACATGTCAAACAAGTGAAGATGTGCCAAGTGCTAAGGCATGCCAAGATGTACAAGGGTTCCAAGTCCCTGCCTCCTCTTCTTCCATATGCTATCCACTTATGATATTTCCTTTGCAATATTTGGTGCATTTGATAGTTATAGTCATTTATATGTTATAAATGTCTTAAGAGTTTCACTTCTAATTGAGTATTCAACTAAACATATTGATTCTCTTATACATAACTATTTTTCCCTCCACCCAATTTTCATAACTTCAATAACCATTAGGTAGGGACCTATAGCTTCGATGTTTCTTTTCTTGTTTAGTAAAATATTTCTGAGACTTTAATTTATTGAAAGTTTTATAATTTACAATTTATGAAGTTTTAAGTTCTAATTTAAAAAAATATAATTCTTTAAAGGGTGCTAGCTCAATGGAAGAGCACCTGCCTTACAAGCAAGAGGTGGTGGTTTGATTCTATCGTGCCTTAACATCTATATGGAATGGAGACGATCAAGTTTTGGTGACGGAGGCTCTTTTGACCATCACCAATGACCTTTAGTGACATTTTTCAAACCTTACCAAAAATATGAAATGGTGACGGTCAACGAACGCCACCATATATACGCATCAATAATGACAACCCTCAAAGGTCCATAACCATAAATCGTTGTTGTTGATATGAAATGGTGACAGCCATTTTCCATCATTATAGTCATTATTCGTGACAAACCTTGAATGACACCACAACACCTATACTTCTAGCAATGCAGCTTTTGGTGACGGTCAATGAACGTCATCATATATATGCACCAATAGTGATTGTCATTAAAGATCCATCACAATAAATCATTATTGTTCATATGAAATGGTGACGGACACTATCCATCATTATAATCAATATTCATGACAGACCTTGAATGCACCATAATACCTATACTTTTGGTGATGCCACCTTTGGTGACGTTTAGTTTTTGGTGACCGAGGCTATGGTCTGTCACCATTTCTCATATGAAATGGTGACGGTCGCTATCCATCATTATAAATCATTATTGGTGACAAACTTTGAATGTCACTACTATTCGCATTATGATATAGGTGTTTTCCTTGATGGCAACTCACTCAAATAAAAGTTCACAGTGCAGCAGGTCAACAACAAAGGATTATAGATCAGACTCCAAAGAATGAAGAAAGAGAGGTATACATTGGTTCACTTTGTCCAAGGCGCGTATACATGCGGTTTAACAAAAAAAAAGTAGCATATAACATATACAAGCACTTTCACAGGAGGAAAAGCGCGTACATATTGGAAAACCAAGTTTTTGGTCCAAGGTATCGAGAAAAGCTTAAGAGTATATAAGGAGCAGGATATCATTAGGCCAAGTGGTGCAAGCAATGAGATTCTAAGGAATACTTCTATCTGAAGTATATATATTATGTTGCAGGGTTATGTTTGAGATTTGGATCTGAAATTTTCATGTGCACCTTGAGTTCAACATTGGATCAAGAATCATGAGACTTGAAATGAACTATTCTTGAATGACCTAATATTGGTTGAGACCAGATCTGATGTTCTGCACCTATTCTACTTGTTATCTATCATGATCTGGGTTTATCTGAAGTCTGAAATTGCAGCAAAGTTTTGAGTCAAAATTTACAGATCTGTATGTAGGTTCCTCTCAGCCAAAGTGCGTGTACATGTAGGTTCGACTCTTTCAAGTAGCGTATACAAAAAGTAAAGCTTCTGTTCAGATGTGACTGATCTATCTGATCAAATTCTGTTGTTTTACTATTGTCTATCAATTAAGTCCTCTTAGATCTTAATGTAGAACTGTTGTATAAGGAAATTGAGTCCAATTGATTGATTGATTGAGAAGGAAGGGTGATCCTTGCTGCTATCTGTTTTTGAACTCTGTAATATGACAGTAGATCTTCAAAATGTCACTGATTGGTACAGTCTGTGATTTAGAAGTTTATGATTCAGTATATTTAGAGATATATGCAGGTTGGGTTAAAGAATGTAGCGTATACAAGCAGGTTGGGTTCAACCAAGTAGCGTATACACTCTAATGCATGATTTTTGAGGTTACAGCTGGTTCTGGATGATGATGTAGGGTTCTGGGTTCAGCACAGTGTTCTGGTGTCAGTGATCTGGTTGTTCATATTAACTGAATATTGGTTGATGCAGTTTAAGTTTAAAAGGCTTTGATGGGTCCAGTGTGAAAATTTGATGAAATGTGGCCTTTAGCTTATGGTGTTGTGATCCAGGAGTATCCAGTCTGAAAATTCATGAAACGTGGTCCCTGGTGGAAGAGTGGATTTTTCTGTAGGCTTGCACCTATGTACTAGTAAACATATTAGCTAGTACAAAAGCTAGGGGGTTGTAGCTCCCTTCCAGTAGAAGCTGGAAAATGAGATAAGGTTGTAACCTTTTGTAGGTAGAAGCCTGTGTACTGGTATGAGTCTGCACCAGTACAAGATTGTAAACAGATTTTCTTATTATTAAAAGAAGACAGAGATGACAACAGCAGGTGGTTTTTACCCACATTGGGTTTCCACCTTAAATCTTTGTGTTCATGTGTGTTGCTTATGTGTGATGCTTTATTCTTATTTTACTACACTATCTAATAAATCTTTGATATACTAGTTTAAGCTCAACACATGATAAACTATCTAAATCACAAGTTCTCTGCATATACACTGGTTTCTTTAAGAACAATTGTATGTACACGCTAGTTCACTTCACTGAAGTAGCGTATATAAATATGTTTGGGAAATAAAATTTTTGATCTGATAATACTGATTCACCCCCCTCCCAGTATTATTTACAACAATTGGTATCAGAGCAGGTCCATCAGAAGAAGCTTGATCGCTTGAAGGGAGATCCATTAACATGAATAATCAAGAAAGCATGGGATCCATCAGACCACCAATCTTTGATGGGAGCAACTTTGTTTATTGGAAAATAAGAATCACAACCTATCTACAATCACTTGGAATGGATGTCTGGGAAATTGTGGAAGGAGGATGTACATTTCCAACAGCAATTCCTATAGATACGATAGGTAACAAGCAATACGAAACCAATGCCAAAGCTGTCAATACTTTATTGGGAAGTTTGTCACAATCAAAGTTCGTCAAAGTCATGCAACTCAAATAAGCCAAAGAAATATGGGACAAAATTGTTCTAATCTATGAAGGAGACTCTCAGGTAAAACGTGCTAAGCTTCAAACTCTCAGAATTCAATATGAAACTCTTAAGATGCATAATGATGAAAGCATAGCTAGTTACTTCCTACGTATAGATGAGGTTGTCAATTGTATGAAGAATCTGGGTGAAGAAATTAAGGAAGTTACCTTAGTTGAGAAATTTTTGAAATCCTTGTCTGTTAAATTTGAATCCAAAGTGTCTACCATAGAAGAAAAACAGGATCTACAGAATATCACTATGACATAGCTTCACGAAATCTTAACTGCCTTTGAGATGAGAAAAGGAGGACCATTAGATATGAGAGAAGCTGCATGAAAAGCTTCAACAAAAGGAAAGGAAGAACACAATGAATCAGGACATATTTCAGAAGAAGAAGATGAGGTAAACTTTGTCAAAAAGCTTCAACGGGGTTTTGGAATATTTAGAGGTAAGTTATCCTTCAAATGCTTTTCGTGTGGCAGAGTCGGTCATTATGCTACCAGATGTCCTCATAAAGATAAATTTGAGAAAGGAAAGGAATATGCAAAAGGGAATAGAAAACAAGTTGTGAATAAAAGGAGTTACTATACTCATGAAGATTGCGATGGTTTATCTAATAGTGATGAAGATGAAACTGGACAAGATTACAGACTTCTCATGGCTTATGACGATGATAATTTTTGGGATGCCTTAGAAGAGGAAGACCTTCATGAAGAAATATCTAAAATCAAAATCTGTTTAGAAGAAAAGAAAATGATTATAGATACCTTGACATACCAACTTGCTAAAAAAGAAAAACACAATGAAAAACTAGAATGTGAAATTGTGGGTCTAAGAAAGGATCTTGAGAAAACGAAATCTCTCAATATTAGATTTGCTAAAGGATCAGAAACTTTAAATGATATTATCAACTTTCAGCATTCTCCTCTGATAAAGACAGGTCTTGGATATATTGAAGAAGCATCTTAATCACAGAAGTCGTCAACCTCCACCAAAAGCTATCTTGATGCAGCAAAGACCAGTGAACATTATGATAATCATTAGCAAAGGCATAAAGCAGATCACCAGGTAAATCAGACTCAATTTACTCCAAGGATGAATAGGAGCCACAACCAACCTCAAGTAAATCATACTCAATTTTCTCCATAGATGAATATCAATAGAAACTACAATCACCAGGTCAATAGATTCGATAGTCGTAGGAACTTCTTTAATGGGAAATGTCTTTCATGTCATAATTTTGGACACAAAGCTGCTCAATGTGTTGCTTACAATACCATCATGACTATAGAAGCACGAAATCAAAGGAATGTCACAAGGATCAAGAAAAGTTCTTATAATAACTTTTCTCTTCTTGAAAATGAAATAGAATGCTCAATCTGTAACAACTTTGGTCATGAAGAATCTGAATGCAGGAGAAAATTTCGGCAAACATCTCAAAAAGAGCAAACTCCATTAAATCCCAACATATGGAGAAGGAAAGAATCTCAAATAGAAAGATGTGGTATAGCCTTGTAATGAGAAGGACAAGTAAATCAGTGGTACATCAACTCTGGATGCTCAAAACACATGACAGGTGACAAAGAAAAGCTTCACTCATATAATGCCTTAGAAAAGGAAAAGAATGTTTCATTTGGAAATGACACTCCTGTTATCATAAAAGGTAAAGGCTCTATTTTCTTGAAAGAAAAGCTTAAAGCTGGAAATGTTATGTATGTAGATGGTTTAAAGCATAACCTGTTGAGTTTCAGTCAAATGTGTGATCAAGGAAATTAAGTGGTGTTTCGATCAAATGGATGTGTTTTTTGTGAGCTTGATATAGGAGAGACCGTGATCAAAGGTACAAGAACTGCAAAAAACTTATACATACTCAAGGGAGGAAAAGAATAATGCTATCTAAGAAAAAATGATGAAAACTAGCTGTGGCATATGTTAGAGCCTAGATTTGCCTCAGGCTGAAAAGACAAGGTTCTAGGTCCACATCAAACCACGCTCAGCCTCGTAGCTAGCCCTACGAGGACAGGAGAGGGCTCTCTCCAGGTCGATCTCGGCAAAAGCCAAGTGATGGGGCTCGAGATGACTGAAATAAAGGTAATTTTAGGCTAGGTATGAAGTACAAGGGTTTGTTGTGAGTTTTTGGGGGTTTTGTGTTGGAAACAGGGAAAGGCAAATTGAGCTCGGGGATGAGGCACAGTTTCTGCAGAGTTCTGATTGGGGCAAGGAAGGCAATTGTTTTGATGCTTTAAATTGAGTGAATGAATATATCAGACTGGTGAGGAGCTAAGGAGAGCAAGAGAGTCTCAAGAATTCTCCTTAAACAGATGAAAACATGGAAATTTAAACAAATTCAAAGGCAGAGCATAACAGCGAATGGATTCCACCTTAATCACTCATTTGTTCAAATTCAGAAGAAAAGAGAGGAAAATGATACACATAACACTAATTAACTTACAATTAATTATAGAAGCACACCATAAAAACATAAAGCCACATGGATCCCAAACAGTGCTGCAAAACCCTGGTCTTTCCTTAGCCAAAAATGCAGAGATAGAATGTACAATGATATGCCAAAGAAATCCCTAGTGTCCAACCATCAAAATGATTGAGAAATTACATGATATAGACAAGCCTAACTCCTTCTCGTGCCTCTAAGGGTCGAGATCATCATTCTAGGAGCTGTTTGAACTAATTCTAAACTAGGAACTGAAAACTAGGTAGTCAAACAACTTACCCCTATATCCTAGGAAACTGATTCATTCACTCACATTTCAACTTTTGGTGAATGAATCTTCTAGAACAAGTAAAAATGTGCCAATATTACATCATGGTTTTCAAATTACATCATGAAAATTCAATAATAACTTCAAGAAGAAAAACTGGTCAAAACTGGGCGAATTGCTAAGCTGAACAGTGAAAAACAAGCCAAAATTCTCTATGCACCGCGCCAAAATCTATATGTATCACGCAACTTTGGAGATGATTTTGAGGAACTTCCTGAAGTCAAAATTGATCCCAAATGTGCTTGTTGGAAATCACTGCTTGTCTACTTTCCAACCCAAGTGGAATTTCTGAATTTGGATGTCATTTGCCTGTCCAACACTGCAATCTCGCAGGACTGCTTCCTGTGTGTCAAAATTGGGGCAGTGAGGTCATTTTTTGAGTGTTTTTGACCTCCTGAGAACTAAAAACTTGCCAAAACATCTTGGACATGCACTAGAAGTCGTGATTTTTCATGCAAAATCCAAAAATGTAAACTTTTTTCAATTTGAAGCTCCGTAGCAAAAGCGTGTGCCACGTGGCGCGGCGCACAGGGAGAAAAACCCTAATTTTTGTGCAAAAAATTTCCAAAATGTAAACAATGCTCCAAATTTCTTGAAATTTGGACCGAAGGTGCTTCATCAAGCATCATGCTCAGCAAAAGAGGCTTCGGCCAAGATTCAGAGTCTATCCTCCCTTTTATGGCGTTTTAGTGCCCTCTTGGTGCATGCAGTTTCAGTTGTAAAGTCACTGTCTTGGTCATATAATGTATCGGTGCCCGCCTCCATGGTGTTGAAAGTCTATGCCAAGTGTATGTTTGGTTTTTTGAGAATGATAAACGAAAACTTGGTGTCTTGTTTCAATGCCAAATGTGTGCCAAATGGAAATGAGGGACTGTGGCAAAAATGTGACAGTGGGAACAATGAAGTCTTGCCAAGTGGTAGTTTTCCCTTTGACGATTTGACAAACTTTGGAGGAGGGGACAACCACTGAATGTTGGAGTAACTTGGGATTTTACAAATGAGATGGGGAAATAGGAATGATAGGGAATGATGTGACTTAGGGATAGGAAAAGGCGCTTAGGAATGAATGAGGGAGCGTTAGGGATAACAGCTAGGGTTTGGGATAGTGGGAGTTAGGAATATAAGGTTAATGAGAATTACAGATATGGGGTTAGGGAATGGGTTATGAAATTGGAAAATAAATTAGGGAGGGAGTGATGAAGTGGACTTGACAACAAAATCTCAAACCGCAAACCCTAAGCAATTGTTTTTGAGGAAAAATTGCAAGGAGGTAGGGTTTGAAAATGTTCTCACTAAAACACCATAAACACCAAGGTAACTCATTCATTGGTCATGGGAGAAATGTTAACTTACTTGAACGCAAAAATATTGAGCAAAGTTTGCAATTTGGGAGAGTTTTTTGAGTGAATTTCAGGCTTTTTAGCCCAGTGCGCCGCGCCAGTGTAAATTTACACTAAAAATTATTGCCCAGTGCACTGCGCCTTTTTCCAGGCGACTTTTGGAGGCCTTCCCGATGTCCAAATTGGATGTAGGATTGCTTTTTGGAAAGGTATTTGAATCTACGTTCCAACCCAACTAGAAGTTTTCAATTTTTAGTTCATTTTCCCTGTCAAAAATCAAATCTCCCAAGACTGGTAAAAATGTGCCAAATGAGGCTGCCTAAAGGTAGAGTCCTGTTACAATCAACTTTTGAATGCATTTCTCAACTCCAAATTGATCTCATGATAGCTCATTGGAAATCTCTTTGTGTCTAGTTATCATTTGACTCATCAAACAAGTCATTTGGCCAACCAAGCTAGGCGAAAACTTGATTTTCCCAAGGTCACTTCAGAGGTGCATCAATTCTCCCGAGGAAATTGTATTTTTGACATTTCTCTAAAACCATGACACCTGTATAAAAAGTGAAGGAAGTTTTTCTTCCTTGGCCTATTTTAGACAAAAAACTCTATCAGTTTTTCCAAGTTCATCTTTCTTTGCTTAGAAACATCATTTGAGTAAAACCTACCCCGATGTGTAGAACAAGAGATTTGTCGAAATGAAGTGAAATGAAGGGGATAGGGAGCTTCTAAATTCTTGAGGAAATTTTGGGAAGTAGGGAGGGATGTTAGGAAGTAGGGGAAAGTGTAATCTCTGAAATTGAGTGAGGGGAAGGGGTCCAAAAGGGGAAAACACAAGCCTAGCCTAGAAAATAGGGTTTCTAACAAGAAACTAGGGTTTGTGCGAAAATGAGGAATTTGGGGAATCTCAGTGATGGGAAATGTTTAATAAGGTACATTAACGAAAGGGGAAGGTGGATTAACATCAGGATACAATTTTTGCTGATGATTTGACCGTCCAAGAGAAATTTCCCTAGGAGAGGGAAATGACCTTACCTAGGCGCAATTGAAGCATGAACAAGGTGTAAAATGACCCATTAGACCCTAACGTAATGATGACAACCCTCTGAATGATGGTACACTCAGCTAAATGGTGACATGGAATGACATTTGGACAAATTTGACAAGAGTAAAAGCAAACCCTAGACCTAGTACCTAGTGACCAAATTTTGCTTGAAGACTCACTGAAATGACAAAATTTGACCTCGACACTTTAAAATCACTTTGTAAGAGCATGTTTGATCACTGGAGGAAGGCTAGAAAGATTGGAAGTAACATTGGCTCCAATGGGGATGGTAGCTCATTGGAGGTGCTAAGAACGACAGATCTTTGGGAGAGCAGACCAGTGCCTTATCCATTGGGCAATGGAGTCATTATTTCGACAAAAAACACAAGGCTTTGACTCATTTATTTGACTGAAATATGACTAAATTTTGAAACTGAAATGACTGAAAGACTTGACTCAACAGACCAAACATAAATTACTTATGACTGACTTAAAACAAAAGCTTTTGAAAGAGGCAGCAGTCCATCAAGATTTGAAATCATGATGACAACCACCTGTGTTTCTTACAAAACAATATACCATCAAACTATATTAAAATGCCAATGTAACCAATCAAGCAGATGCCTTCTTGATTGATTCTCATGATCAGATCTTCTGGTCAACAATGAATAGTGGTAACTGGGCATCCAAAAACACAGTTGACCATGATCTCCTTCATCACTAAACACTGCAATAATCACCTTCACTGCCGACTGCAACAGATTTGCCAGAGGATCTTGAAAAATATGAAGTCTGTCCTCCTACTGAAAGAGCAAGGTGTCTTTCTCATTTGCTTCTAATTTTCCTTCATAATGGACTTCAGTATGAGTATTTTCTTGATCCTCAAAAAATTCTGAACAAGTAGATGAGCAGATCTCCTCTTGAAAGAACATTTCAAAACATGAGACATATGAAGAAGAATATGAAAGGGAATCCTGAATGGTCTGATCTTCTACAGTCTGAATATATTGTAGATCATCTTCATATGATATGACAACTGGATTCTCATTACATTAATCAATCATAAGAAAAGGAACTTCAGATGTTTCGTGAATCCCAACACTATCATTTATATCATCTACCAACAATGCATCCAAAGAAAAATTTTCACTTACTTGAACAAAGATTTCATCTTGTTTTTCATGAACTGACTGGATTAATTTTTTATGAAGGCTTTGTTCTGATGACATGAGAACATTTGGATTCATAACTTTGTCTTCTCTATTCCAGATGTTTTCAACAGCAGGGTTCTCCTTCATGGGATTCAGTACAAGGTATTCTTGGTCTTCACAATCTGAATCTGAATCTGAAATGGCTGACCTAACTTTATCACATTCTGAATTCGAAACTTGACTTCCTTGCATGCTGTTTTCTTCTATGGACAGATCTGAAACGAAACTTTCTTTTTCATCATTTTTAGCCATATGGAAATCTTGAATCTGTTGATCTATAAAGTTGCTTACAGGACTGTCATCCTTTTCAAAAGAGGAAGAAGTTCCCCCATCACCTTCTTGACCATGTGCACACTGCAGATCTGCATTAACTTGAGTTGTAACATGACCGTGCAATAGTTGATCTATCTTATCTTCAGAAAGAGGAGATAATACTTTTCGTTTTCTTCTGCTCAAACAGCGATTGTCTTCATTAATTTCAAGTGAAGGAGTGTACAAATTTTCCTCATACTACTGATCCATTTCATGTAATTCCTGTTGGCTGTCAAGATGCAAAATTCCTTCATCTTCCACCGTACTAAGATCTTGATCCTGCTGCAAATTTTCATGATCGTCTTTATGCTGTTGAAATGGATTTTCATACAGGGCTTCCATGATTTCTCCGTCCATGAAATTATCATCTTCATAAACTTTCTCAAGATTTTCAATAAAACTATGAACATGGCTACAACAGTCCTGAACTAAAGCCAAGAATGCATATGATTCTTTATACCTTTCAAAGAATATTTCATGAAAATCTTTTAAACCATAAAGAGACGCCAGTGGCAAACTTTCATACCAAGATTGGGCTTTCTTTTCCAAAGTAGCCATAAATAGTTTCATCAAACAATCTTCAGGAAAAGTGATCTTTAATTTATGCACATGAATGTGAAATTTCACCAGATGAAGAGCAACGTCATTACCTTCCGCATTTCTGAACATAGGCAAATTCTTTGACCAATCTACCTTGGGCATTTTATTTGGAAAACCTAGGATGTGATCTCGGCTCATGGGAGCGTATCTTCTTACAACTGGATCCATCTTGAAAACCTTAAAGCTACTAATCTTCCTCCAGTGGAGTCACCATGAAGCATTGATTTCTGGATTTTTCAGTGAATGGAGTCGCCAGGTGAATGATTTCAGCCTTCTTATGTCTGATCATTTTCCACCATCAACAATCAGATCTGAACTTGATACATGTAATGGGGCAATTAACAAGTTAGATGTCACGTTTACAAGCTAGAACGGAGATTGACTGAAGCAGTGTTTACCTACTTGTTCTAATACAAAGAAAAAGTGTTTCGAAGGCTACCTGGCATAACTTCAGGCTCTGTCTGTAGCTTATAAAACAAATGACATCAACAAGCAAACCATTTTCTTCCCCAGTATGTTGGCCACTATGTTAGAGCCTAGATTTTCCTCAGGCTAAAAAGACAAGGTTCTAGGTCCACATCAAACCATGCTCAGCCTCGTAGCTAGCCCTACAAGGAGAGGAGAGGGCTCTCTCCGGGTCGATCTTGGCAAAAGACAAGCGATGGGGCTTGATATGACTGAAATAAAAGCTAATTTTAGGCCTAGTATGAAGTACAAGGGTTTATTGTGAGGTTTTGGGGGTTTTGTGTTGGAAATAGGGAAAGGCAAATTGGGCTCGAGGATGAGGCACAGTTTCTGCAGAGTTCTGATTGGGGCAAGGAAGACAATCATTTTTATGCTTTAAATTGAGTGATAGATCAGACTGGTGAGGAGCTAAGGAGAGCAAGAGAGTCTCAAGAATTCTCCTTAAACAGATGAAAACATGGAAATTTAAACAAATTCAAAGGCAGAGCATAACAGTTAATGGATTCCACCTTAATCACTCATTTATTCAAATTCAGAAGAAAAGAGAGGAAAATGATACACATAACACTAATGAACTTACAATTACTTAGATAAGCACACCATCAAAACATAAAGCCACATGGATCCCAAACAGTGCTACAAAACCCTGGTCTTTCCTTAGCCAAAAATGCAAAGATAGAATGTACAATGATATGCCAAAGCAATCCCTAGTGTCCAACCACGAAAATGACTGAGATATTACATGATATAGACAAGCCTAACTCCTTCCCATGCCTCTAGGGGTCGATCTCATCATTCTAGGATCTTTTTGAACTAATTCTAAACTACGAACTGAAAACTAGGTAGTTAAACAACTTACCCCTATATGCTAGGAAACTGATTCATTCACTCACATTTCACCTTTTGGTGAATGAATCTTCTAGAACAAGTAAAAATGTGCCAATATTATATCATGGTTGTCAAATTACATCATGAAAAGTCAAGAATAACTTCAAGAAGCAAAACTGGTCAAAACTGGGTGAATTGTTGAGTTGAATAGTGAAAAACAAGCCAAAATTCTCTATGCGCCGCGCCAAAATCTGAATGCATCGCGCCACTTTGGAGCTAATTTTGAGGAACTTCTTGAAGTACAAACTAATTCCAAGTGTCCCTTTTGGAAATCCCTCCCTGTCTACTTTCCAACCCAAGTGGAATTTTTGAAATTGGATGTCATTTACCCCTCCAAAACTGCAATCTCCCAGGACTGCTTCCTATGTGTCAAAATAGGGGCAGTGAGGTCATTTTTTGAGTTTTTTTGACCTCTTGAGAACTCAAAACTTTCCCAAACCTCTTGTAAATGCACCAGAAGTCATGATTTTTCATGCCAAATCCAAAAATGTAAAATTTTTTCAATTTGGAGCTCCTTAGCAAAAGCGCGGAAACCCTGTTTTTTGTGCAAAAAATTTCCAAAATGCAAAAATTGCTCCAAATTTCTTGAAATTTGGACTGAAGGTGCCTCATCAAGCATCATGCTCAGCCAAAGAGGCTTCAGCCAAGATTTGGAGTCTATCCTCCCTTTTATGGTGTTTTAGTGCCCTCCTGGCGCATGCAGTTTTAGTTGTAAAGTCACTATCTTGGTCATATAATGTATCGGTGCCCGCCTCCATGGTGTTGAAAGTCTATGCCAAGTGTATGTTTGGTTTGTTGAGAATGAGAAATGAGAACTTGATGTCTTGTTTCAATTCCAAATGTGTGCCAAAGGGAAATGAGGTACTGTGGCAAAAATGTGACAGTGGGAACAATGAAGTCTTGCCAAGTGGTAGTTTGCCCTTTGACGATTTGACAAACTTTGGAGGAGGGGACAACCCCTGAATGTTGGAGCAACTTGGGATTTTACAAATGAGATGGGGAAATAGGAATGATAGGGAATTATGTGACTTAGGGATAGGAAAAATGGGCTTAGGAGTGAATGAGGGAGCTTTAGGGATAACAGCTAGGGTTTAGGATAGTGGGAGTTAGGAATATAGGGTTAATGAGAATTAGGGATATGGGGTTAGGGAATGGGTTAAGAAATTGGAAAATAAATTAGGGATGGAGTGATGAAGTGGACTTGACAACAAAATCTCAAACCAAAAACCCTAAGCAATTGTTTTTAAGGAAAAATTGCAACAAGGTAGGGTTCGAAATTTTCTCACAAAAACACCATAAACACCAAGGTAACTCATTCATTGGTCATGGGAGAAATGTTAACTTACTTGAACAGAAAATGATTGAGAAAATTTTGCAATTTGAGAGAGTTTTTTGAGTGAATTTCAGGCTTTTTATTCCAGTGCGCCACGCCTTCCCAGTGCGTCGCGCCAGTGTAAATTTACACTGGAAATTATTGCCCAATGGGCCGCGCCTCCCTAGTGCATCATGCCGTTTTCCAAGCGACTTTTGGAGGCCTTCCCTATGTCCACATTGGGTGCAGGATAGCTAGTTGGAAAGGTATTTGAATATACTTTCCAACCCAACTAGATTTTTTTAATTTGGAGTTCATTTTCCCTGTCAAAACTCAAATCTCCCAAGACTGGTCAAAATTTGCCACATGAGGCTGCCTAAAGGAAGAGTGTTGTTACATTCAACGTTTGAATGCCTTCCTCAACTCCAAATTTAGCACATGATAGCTCATTTGAAAGCTATTTGTGTCTCTTTATCCTTTGACTCATCAAGCAAGTCATTCGGCCAACCAAGCTAGCAGAAAACTTTATTTTCCCAAGGTCACTTCAAAGGCGCATCAATTCTCCCGATGCAATTGTCTTTTTTACATTTCTCTAAAACCATGTGTGTAAAAAGTGAAGGAGGTTTTTCTTCCTTGGCCTGGTTTGGACAAAAACCTCTTTCAGTTTTCCAAATTCATCTTTCCTTGCTCAGAAACATCATTTGAGTAAAACCTACCCCGATGTGTGGAACAAGAGATTTGTCGAAATGAAGCGAAATGAAGGGGATAGGGAGCTTCTAAATTCTTGAGAAAATTTTGGGAAGTAGGGAGGGATGTTAGGAAGTAGGGGAAAGTGTAATCTCTGAAATTGAGTGAGGGGAAGGGGTCCAAAAGGGAAAAACACAGGCCTAGCCTAGAAAATAAGGTTTGTAACAAGAAACTAGGGTTTGTGCGAAAATAAGGAATTTAGGGAATCTCAGTGATGGGAAATGTTTAATAAGGTACATTAAGGATAGGGGAAGGTGGATGAACATCAGGATACAAGTTTTGCTGATGATTTGACCATCCAAGAGAAATTTCCCTAGGAGAGGGAAATGACCTTACCTAGGCGCAAGTGAAGCATGAAAAAGGTGTAAAATGACCCATTAGACCCTGACGTGATGATGACAACCCTCTGAATGATGGTACACTCAGCTGAATGGTGACATGCACTGACATTTGGAAAAATTTGACGGGAGTAAAAGCAAACTCTAGACCTAGTACCTAGTGACCAAATTTTGCTTGAAGACTCACTGAAATGACAAAATTTGATCTCGACACTTTAAAATCACTTTGTAAGAGCATGTTTGATCACTGCAGGAAGGATGGAAAGACTGACACTAACATTGGCTCCAATGGGGATGGTAGCTCCTTGGAGGTGCCAAGAATGGTAGATCTTTGGGAGAGCAGACCAGTGCCTTATCCATTGGGCAATGGAGTCATTATTTCGACAAACAACACAAGACTTTGACTCATTTATTTGACTGAAAATCTGACTAAATTTTGAAACTGAAATGAATGAAAGACTTGACTCAACAAACCAAACATAAATGACTTATGACTGACTTAAAACAAAAGCTTTTGAAGAAGGCAGTAGTCCATCAAGATTTGAAATCATGATGACAACCACCTGTGTTTGTTACAAAACAATATACCATCAAACTATATCAAAATGCCAATGTAACCAATCAAGCATATGCCTTCTTGATTGATTCTCCTGATCAGATCTTATGGTCAACAATGAATAGTGGTAACTGGGCATCCAAAAACATATTTGACCATGATCTCCTTCATCACTGAACACTGCAATAATCACCTTCACTACTGACTGCAACAGATTTCCCAGAGGATCTTGAAAAATATGAAGTCTGTCCTCCTACTGAAAGAGCGAGCTGTCTTTCTCCTTTGCTTCTGATTTTCCTTCATAATGTACTTCAATATGAGTATGTTCTTGATCCTCAAAAAATTCTTAACAAGTAGATGAGCAGATCTCCTCTTGAAAGAACATTTCAAAACATGAGACATATGAAGAAGAATCTGAAAGGGAATCCTGAATGGTCTGATCTTCTACAGTCTGAATATATTGTAGATCATCTTCATATGACATGACATCCGGATTCTCATTACATTCATCAATCATAAGAAAAGAAACTTCAGACGTTTCGTGAAACCCAACACTATCATTTATATCATCTACCAACGATGCATCCAAAGAAACGTTTTCACTTACTTGAACAAAGATTTCATCTTGTTTCTCATGAACTGACTGGATTACTTTTTTATGAAGGCTTTTTTCTGATGACATGAGAACATTTGGATTCATAACTCTGTCTTCTCTATTCCAGATGTTTTCAGCAGAAGGGTTCTCCTTCATGGGATTCAGTACAAGGTATTCTTGGTCTTCACAATCCGAATCTGAATCTGAAATGGCTGACCTAACTTTATCACATTCTGAATTTGAAACTTGATTCCCTGCATGTTGTTTTCTTCTATGGACAGATCTGAAACGAAACTTTCTTTTTCATCATTTTCAGCCATATGGAAATCTTCAACCTGCTGATCTATAAAGCTGCTTATAGGACTGTCATCCTTTTCAAAAGAGGAAGAAGTTCCCCCATCACCTTCTTGACCATGTGCACACTGCAAATCTGCGTTAACTTGAGCTGTAACATGACCGTGAAAGAGTTGATCTATCTCATCTTCAGACAAAGGAGATAATACTTTTCGTTTTCTTCTGCTCAAAAAGCGATTGTCTTCATTAATTTCAAGTGAAGGAGTGTACAAATTTTCCTCATACTGCTGATCCATTTCATGTAATTCCTGTTGGTTGTCAAGATGCAAAATTCCTTCATCTTCCACCGTACTAAGATCTTGATCCTGCTGCAAATTTTCATGATCGTCTTTATGTTGCTGAAATGGATTTTCATACAGGGCTTCCACGATTTCTCCATCCATGAAAATGACATCTTCATAAACTTTCTCAAGATTTTCAATAAAACTATGAACATGGCTACAACAGTCCTGAACTAAAGCCAAGGATGGATATGATTCTTTATACCTTTCAAATAATATTGCATGAAAATCTTTTAAACCATAAATAGACGCCGGTGGCAAACTTTCATACCAAGATCGGGCTTCGTCTTCCAAAGTAGCCATAAACAGTTTCATCAAACTGTCTTCAGGAAAAGTGATCTTTAATTTATGCACATGAATGTGAAATTTCACCAGATGAAGAGCAGCGTCATTGCCCTCCGCATTTCTGAACATAGGCCAATTCTTTGACCAATCTACCTTGGGAATTTTATTTGGAAAACCTAGGATGTGATCTCAGCTCATGGGAGCGTATCTTCTTGCAACCCGATCCATCTTGAAAACCTTAAAGCTACTAATCTTCCTGCAGTGGAGTCACCATGAAGCATTGATTTCTAGATTTTTCAGTGAATGGAGTCACCAGGTGAATGATTTCAGCCTTCTTATGTCTGATCGTTTTCCACCATCAACAATCAGATCTAAACTTGATATATGTACTGGGGAAATTAACAAGTTAGATGTCACGTTTACAAGCTAGAACGGAGATTGACTGAAGCAGCGTTTATCTACTTACGCTAATGCAAAGCAAAAGCGTTTCGAAGGATACATGGCACAACTTCAGGCTCCGTCTATAGCTTATAAAACAAATGACATCAACAAGCAAACCATTTTCTTCCCCAGTATGGTTTCCACTATGTTAGAGGCTAGATTTGCCTCAGGCTGAAAAGACAATGTTCTAGGTCCACATCAAACCACGCTCAGCCTCGTAGCTAGCCCTACAAGGATAGGAGAGGGCTCTTTCCGGGTAGATCTCGGCAAAAGAGAAGCGATGGGGCTCGAGATGGCTGAAATAAAAGCTAATTTTAGGCTAGGTATGAAGTACAAGGGTTTGTTGTGAGTTTTTGGGGGTTTTGTGTTGGAAACAGGGAAAGGCAAATTGGGCTCGGGGATGAGGCACAATTTCTGCAGAGTTTTGATTGGGGCAAGGAAGGCAATCATTTTGATGCTTTAAATTGAGTGAATGAATATATCAGACTGGTGAGGAGCCAAGGAGAGCAAGAGAGTCTCAAGAATTCTCCTTAAACAGATGAAAACATGGAAATTTAAACAAATTCAAAGGCAGAGCATAACAGTTAATGGATTCCAACTTAATCACTCATTTGTTCAAATCCAGAAGAAAAGAGAGAAAAATGATACACATAACACTAATGAACTTACAATTACTTAGAGAAGCACACCATCAAAACATAAAGCCACATGGATCCCAAACAGTGCTGCAAAACCCTGGTCTTTCCTTAGCCAAAAATGCAGAGATAGAATGTACAATGATATGCCAAAGCAATCCCTAGTGTCCAACCATGAAAATGATTGAGAAATTACATGATATAGATAAGACTAACTCCTTCCCATGCCTCTAGGGGTCGAGCTCATCATTCTAGGAGGTGCTTGAACTAATTCTAAACTAGGAATTGAAAACTAGGTAGTCAAACAACTTACCCCTATATGCTAGGAAACTGATTCATTCACTCACATTTCACCTTTTGGTGAATGAATCTTCTAGAAAAAGTAAAAATGTGCCAATATTACATCATGGTTTTCAAAATTACATCATGAAAAGTCAAGAATAACTTCAAGAAGAAAAATTGGTGAAAACTGGGTGAATTGCTGAGCTGAATAGTGAAAAACAAGCCAAAATTCTCTATGTGTCGTGCCAAAATCTGTATGCGTCATGCCAATTTGGAGCTGATTTTGAGGCACTTATTGAAGTCCAAATTGAGCCCAAGTGTACTTTTTGGAAATCCCTGCCTATCTACTGTCCAACCCAAGTGGAATTTCTGAATTTGGATGTCATTTGCACCTCCAAAAATGCAATCTCCCAGGACTGCTTCCTGTGTGTCAAAATAGGGGCAGTGAGGTAATTTTTTGAGTGTTTTTGACCTCCTTAGAACTCAAAACTTGCCCAAACGTCTTGGCCATGCACCAGAAGTCATTATTTTTCATGCCAAATACAAAAATTTAAATGTTTTTCAATTTGGAGCTCCCTAGCAAAAGTGCGCGCCACGTGGCATGGCGCACAGGGAGAAAAACCTTGTTTTTTGTGCAAAAAATTTCCAAAATGCAAAAATTGCTCCAAATTTCTTGAAATTTGGACTGAAGGTGCCTCATCAAGCATCATGCTCAGCCAAAGAGGCTTCATCCAAGATTCGGAGTCTATCCTCCCTTTTATGGCGTTTTAGTGCCTTCCTGGTGCATGCAGTTTTAGTTGTAAAGTCACTATCTTGGTCATATAATGTATTGGTGCCCGCCTCCATGGTGTTGAAAGTCAATGCCAAGTGTATGTTTGGTTTGTTGAGAATAAGAAATGAGAACTTGGTGTCTTGTTTCAATGCCAAATGTGTGCCAAAGGGAAATGAGGGACTGTGGCAAAAATGTGACAGTGGGAACAATGAAGTCTTGCCAAGTGATAGATTTCCCTTTGACGATTTGACAAACTTTGGAGGAGGGGAAAACCACTAAATGTTGGAGTAACTTGGGATTTTACAAATGATATGGGGAAATAGGAATGATAGGGAATGATGTGACTTAGGGATAGGAAAAAGGGGCTTAGGAGTGAATGAGGGAGCTTTAGGGATAACAGCTAGGGTTTGGGATAGTGGGAGTTAGGAATATAGGGTTAATGAGAATTAGGGATATGGGGTTAGGGAATGGGTTTATGAAATTGGAAAATAAATTAGGGAGGGAGTGATGAAGTGGACTTGACAACAAAAGCTCAAACCGCAAACCCTAAGCAATTGTTTTTGAGGAAAAATTGCAAGGAGGTAGGGTTTGAAAATTTTCTCACTAAAACACCATAAACACCAAGGTAACTCATTCATTGGTCATGGGAGAAATGTTAACCTACTTGAACACAAAAGGATTGAGCAAAGTTTTCAATTTGAGAGAGTTTTTTGAGTGAATTTCAGGCTTTTTAGGCCAGTGCACCGCGCCTCCCCAGTGCAACCCGCCAGTGTAAATTTACACTGGAAATTATTGCCCACTGCGCCGAGCCTCCCCAGTGCTCCGCGCCTTTTTCCAGGAAACTTTTGGAGGCCTTCCCGGTGTCCCAATTGTGTGCAGGATAGCTCGTTAGAAAGGTATTGGAATTTATTTTTCAAGCCAACTAGAATTTTTCAATTTGGAGTTAATTTTCCCTGTCAAAAATCAAATCTCCCAAGACTTGTCAAAATGTGCCAAATGAGGCTGCCTAATGGCAGAGTGCTGTTATAGTCAACTTGTGAATGCCTTCCTCAACTCCAAATTGAGCTCATGATAGCTCATTGGAAAGAGCGTTATTTCTAGTTATCATGTAACTCATCATGAAAGTCATTTTGCCAACCCAGGTAGGAGAAAACGTGATTTTCCCAAGGTCACGTCAGAGGTACATCAATTCTCCCGAGGAAATTGTATTTTTGACATTTCTTTAAAACCATGACACCTGTGTAAAAAGTGAATGATGTTTTTCTTCCTTGGCCTGGTTTGGACAAAAACCTCTCTTAGATTTTCCAAATTCATCTTTACTTGCTCAGAAACATCATTTGAGTAAAACCTACCCCGATGTGTGGAACAAGAGATTTGTCGAAATGAAGCGAAAGGGGATAGGGAGATTCTAAATTCTTGAGGAAATTTTGGGAAGTAGTGATGGATGTTAGGAAGTAGGGGAAAGTGTAATCTCTAAAATTGAGTGAAGGGAAGGGGTCCAAAAGGGAAAAACACAGGCCTAGCCTAGAAAATACGGTTTGTAACAAGAAACTAGGGTTTGTGCGAAAATGAGGAATTTGGGGATTCTGAGTGATGGGAAATGTTTAATAAGGTACATTAAGGATAGGGGAAGGTGGATGAAGATTAGGATACAAGTTTTGCTGATGATTTGACCATCCAAGAAAAATTTCCCTAGGAGAGGGAAATGACCTTACCTAGGTGCAACTAAAGCATGAAAAAGGTGTAAAATGACCCATTAGACCCTGACGTGATGATGACAACCCTCTAAGTGATGGTACACTCAGTTGAATGGTGACACAGACTGACATTTGGAAAACTTTGACAGGAGTAAAAGCAAACCCTGGACCTAGTACCTAGTGACCAAATTTTGCTTGAAGACTCACTGAAATGACAAAATTTGACCTCGACACTTTAAAATCACTTTGTAAGAGCATGTTTGATCACTGGAGGAAGGCTCGAAAGACTGAAACTAACATTGGCTCCAATGGGGATGGTAGCTCCTTGGAGGTGCCAAGAACGGTAGATCTTTGGGAGAGCAGACTAGTGTCGTATCCATTGGGCAATGGAGTCATTATTTTGACAAACAACACAAGACTTTGACTCATTTATTTGACTGAAAATATGACTAAATTTTGAAACTGAAATGACTGAAAGACTTGACTCAACAGACCAAACATAAATGACTTATGACTGACTTAAAACAAAAGATTTTGAAAAAGGCAGCAGTCCATCAAGATTTGAAATCATGATGACAACCACCGGTGTTTCTTACAAAACAATATACCATCAAACTATATCAAAATGCCAATGTAACCAATCAAGCAGATGCCTTCTTGATTGATTCTCATGATCAGATCTTCTGTTCAACAATGAATAGTGGTAACTGGGCATCCAAAAACACAGTTGACTATGATCTCCTTCATCACTGAACACTGCAATAATCACCTTCACTACTGACTGCAACAGATTTGCCAGAGGATCTTGAAAACTATGAAGTCTATCCTCCTGTTGAAAGAGCAAGGTTTCTTTCTTCTTTGCTTCTAATTTTACTTCATAATGTACTTCAGTATGAGTATGTTCTTGATCCTCAAAAAATTCTTAACAAGTAGATGAGCAGATCTCCTCTTGAAAGAACATTTCAAAACATGAGACATATGAAGAAGAATCTGAAAGGGAATCCTGAATGGTCTGATCTTCTACAGTCTGAATATATTGTAGATCATCTTCATATGATATGACAGTCGAATTCTCATTACATTCATCAATCATAAGAAAAGAAACTTCAGATGTTTCGTGAAACCCAACACTATCATTTATATCATCTACCGACGATGCATCCAAAGAAACTTTTTCACTTACTTGAACAAAGATTTCATCTTGTTTTTCATGAATTGACTGGATTAATTTTTTATGAAGTCTTTTTTCTGATGACATGAGAAAATTTGGATTCATAACTCTGTCTTCTCTATTCCAGATGTTTTCAGCAGCAGGGTTCTCCTTCATGGGATTCAGTACAAGGTATTCTTGGTCTTCACAATCTGAATCTAAATCTGAAATGGCTGACCTAACTTTATCACATTCTGAATTCAAAACTTGACTTCCCTGCATGTTGTTTTCTTCTATGGACAGATCTGAAACAAAACTTTCTTTTTCATCATTTTCAGCCATATGGAAATCTTCAACCTATTGATCTATAAAGCTGCTTACAAGACTGTCATCCTTTTCAAAAGAGGAAGAAGTTCCCACATCACCTTCTTGACCATGTGCACACTGCAGATCTGCATTAACTTGAGCTGTAACATGACCGTGAAAGAGTTGATCTATCTCATCTTCAGACAGAGGAGATAATATTTTTTGTTTTCTTTTGCTCAAATAGCGATTGTCTTCATTAATTTCAAGTGAAGGAGTGTACAAATTTTCCTCATACTGTTGATCCATTTCATGTAATTCCTGTTGGCTGTCAAGATGAAAAATTCCTTCATCTTCCACCGTACTAAGATCTTGATACTACTGCAAATTTTCATGATCGTCTTTATGCTGCTGAAATGGATTTTCATACAGGGCTTCCATGATTTCTCCGTCCATGAAATTATCATCTTCATAAACTTTCTCAAGATTTTCAATAAAACTATGAACATGGCTACAACAGTCTTGAACTAAAGCCAAGGATGGATATGATTATTTATACCTTTCAAAGAATATTGCATGAAAATATTTTAAACCATAAATAGATGCCGGTGGCAAACTTTCATACCAACATTCGGCTTCGTCCTCCAAAGTAGCCATAAACAGTTTCATCAAACAGTCTTAAGGGAAAGTGATCTTTAATTTATGCACATGAATGTGAAATTTCACCAGACGAAGAGCAGCGTCATTACCTTCCGCGTTTATGAACATAGGAAAATTCTTTGACCAATCTACCTTGGGCATTTTATTTGGAAAATCTGGGATGTGATCTCGGCTCATGGGAGCGTATCTTCTTTCAACCCGATCCATATTGAAAACCTTAAAGCTACTAATTTTCCTGCAGTGGAGTCACCATGGAGCATTGATTTCTGGATTTTTCAGTGAATGGAGTCGCTAGGTGAATGATTTTATCCTTCTTATGTCTGATTGTTTTCCACCATCAACAATCAGATCTGAACTTGATACATGTACTGGGGCAATTAACAAGTTAGATGTCACGTTTACAAGCTAGAACGGAGATTGACTAAAGCAGCGTTTATCTACTTGCGCTAATGCAAAGCAAAAGCATTTCGAAGGCTACCTGGCATAACTTCAGGCTCCGTCTGTAGCTTATAAAACAAATTACATCAACAAGCAAACCATTTTCTTCCCTAGTATGTTCGCCACTATGTTAGAGCCTAGATTTGCCTTAGGCTGAAAAGACAAGGTTCTAGGTCCACATCAAACCATGCTTAGCCTCGTAGCTAGCCCTAAGAGGATAGGAGAGGGCTCTCTCCGGGTCAATCTTGGCAAAAGACAAGCGATAGGGTTCGAGATGACTGAAATAAAAGCTAATTTTAGGCTAGGTATTAAGTACAAGGGTTTGTTTTGAGTTTTTGGGGGTTTTGTGTTGGAAATAAGGAAAGGCAAATTGGGCTCGGGGATGAGGCACAATTTCTGCAGAGTTCTGATTGGGACAAGGAAGGAAATCATTTTGATGCTTTAAATTGAGTGAATGAATAGATTGGACTGGTGAGGAGCTAAGGAGAGAAAGAGAGTCTCAATAATTCTCCTTAAACAGATGAAAACATGGAAATTTAAACAAATTCAAAGGCAGAGCATAACAGTTAATGGATTCCACCTTAATCACTCATTTGTTCAAATTCAGAAGAAAAGAGAGGAAAATGATACACATAACACTAATGAAATTACAATTACTTAGAGAAGCACACCATCAAAACATAAAGCCACATGGATCCCAAACAGTGTTGCAAAACCCTGGTCTTTCCTTAGCCAAAAATGCAGAGATAGAATGTACAATGATATGCCAAAGCAATCCCTAGTGTCCAACCATGAAAATGACTGAGAAATTACATGATATAGACAAGCCTAACTCCTTCCCATGCCTCTATGGGTCGAACTCATCATTCTAGGAGCTGTTTGAACTAATTCTAAACTAGGAACTGAAAACTAGGTAGTCAAACAACTTACCTCTATATGCTAGGAAACTGATTCATTCACTCACATTTCACCTTTTAGTGAATGAATCTTCTAGAACAAGTAAAAATGTGCCAATATTACATCATGGTTATCAAATTACATCATGAAAATTCAAGAATAACTTCAAGAAGCAAAACTGGGTGAATTGCTGAGCTGAACAGTGGAAAACAAGCCAAAATTCTCTATGCACCGCACCAAAATCTTTATGCGTCATGCTACATTGGAGCTGATTGTGAGGCACTTCATGAAGTCCAAATTTAGCCCAAGTGTGCTTTCTGGAAAGCGCTACCTGTCTACTTTCCAACCCAAGCGGAATTTCTGAATTTGGATGTCATTTTCCCCTCAAAAACTGCAATCTCCCACGACTGCTTCCTGTGTGTCAAAATAGGGGCAATGAGGTCATTTTTTGAGTGGTTTTGACCTCCTGAGAACTCAAAACTTGCCCAAACTTCTTGGCCATGTACCAGAAGTCATGATTTTTCATGTCAAATCCAAAAATGTAAACGTTTTTCAATTTGGAGCTCCCTAGAAAAAGTGCACGCCACGTGGCACGGCGCACAGGGAGAAAAACCCTGTTTTTTGTGCAAAAAATTTCCAAAATGAAAAAATTGCTCCAAATTTCTTGAAATTTGGACTGAAGGTGCCTCATCAAGCATCATGCTCATTCAAAGAGGCTTCAGCCAAGATTCAGAGTCTATCCTCCCTTTTATGGCATTTTAGTGCCCTCCTGGTGCATGCAGTTTCAGTTGTAAAGTCACTATCTTGGTCATATAATGTATCGGTGCCCGCCTCCATGGTGTTGAAAGTCTATGCCAAGTGTATGTTTCGTTTCTTGAGAATGAGAAATGAGAACTTGGTGTCTTGTTTCAATGCCAAATGTGTGCCAAAGGGAAATGAGGGACTGTGTTAAAAATGTGACAGTGGGAACAATGAAGTCTTGCCAAGTGGTAGTTTTCCCTTTGACGATTTGACAAATTTTGGAGGAGGGGACAACCACTGAATGTTGGAGTAACTTGCGATTTTACAAATGATATGGGGAAAGAGGAATGATAGGGAATGATGTGAATTAGGGATAGGAAAAAGGGGCTTAGGAGTGAATGAGGGAGCTTTAGGGATAACAGCTAGGGTTTGGGATAGTGGGAGTTAGGAATATAGGGTTAATGAGAATTAGGGATAGGGGATTAGGGAATGGGTTATAAAATTTGAAAATAAATTAGGGAGGGAGTGATGAAGTGGACTTGACAACAAAAGCTCAAACTACAAACCCTAAGCAATTGTTTTTGAGGAAAAATTGCAAGGAGGTAGGGTTTGAAAATTTTCTCACTAAAACACTATAAACACCAAGGTAACTCATTCATTGGTCATGGGAGAAATGTTAACTTACTTGAATAGAAAATGATTGAGCAAAGTTTACAATTTGGGAGAGTTTTTTGAGTTAATTTCAGGCTTTTTAGCCCAGTGCGCCGCGCCAGTGTAAATTTACACTGGAAATTATTGCCCAGTGCGCCGCCCCTCCCCAGTGTGCCGCACCTTTTTCCACGCGACGTTTGGAGGCCTTCCCAGTGTCAAAATTTGGTTCAGTATAGCTCTTTAGAAAGGTCTTTGAATCTACTTTCCAACCCAATTGGAATTTTGTAATTTGGAGTTCATTTTCCCTATCAAAAATCAAATCTCCCAAGACTAGTCAAAATGTGCCAAATGAGGTTGCCTAAAGGCAAAGTGCTGTTACAGTCAAATTTTGAATGCCTTCCTCAACTCCAAATTGAGCTCATGATAGGAAAGCTCTTTGTTTTGAGTTATCATTTGACTCATCAAAAAAGTCATTTGGCTAACAAAGATAGGAGAATACTTGATTTTCCCAAGGTCACTTCAGAGGTGCATCAATTCTCCCGAGGCAATTGTATTTTTGACATTTCTCTAAAACCATGAATCCTGTGTAAAAAGTGAAGGATTTTGTTCTTCCTTGGCCTGTTGTGGACAAAAACCTCTCTCAGTTTTTTTGAATTCATCTTTCCTTTCTCAAAAACATCATTTGAGTAAAACCTACCCTGATGTGTGGAATAAGAGATTTGTCGAAATGAAGCGAAATGAAGGGGATAGGGAGCCTCTAAATTCTTGAGGAAATTTTGGGAGGTAGGGAGGGATGTTAGGAAGTAGGGGAAAGTGTAATCTCTGAAATTGAGTGAGGGGAAGGCGTCCAAAAGGGAAAAACACAGGCCTAGCCTAGAAAATAGGGTTTGTAACAAGAAACTAGTGTTTGTGCAAAAATGAGGAATTTGGGGAATCTCAGTGATGGGAAATGCTTAATAAGGTACATTAAGGATAGGGGAAGGTGGATGAAGATTAGGATACAAGTTTTGCTGATGATTTGACCGTCCAAGAGAAATTGCCCTAGGAGAGGGAAATGACCTTACCTAGGCACAACTGAAGCATGAAAAAGGTGTAAAATGACCCATTAGACCCTGACGTGATGATGAAAACCCTCTGAGTGATGGTACACTCAGCTGAATGGTGACACGGACTGAAATTTGGACAACTTTGACAGGAGTAAAAGCAAACCCTGGACCTAGTACCTAGTGACTAAATTTTGCTTGAAGACTCACTGAAATGACAAAATTTGACCTTGACGCTTTAAAATCACTTTGTAAGAGCATGTTTGATCACTGGAGGAAGGCTAGAAAGACTGACACTAACAGCATAGAAGATTGGGACATCTAAGCTTTTCTCAAATAAGAAAAGCATGCATATTCAAGGCTATTTGTGATCTTCCAGATATCAACATCCTAGAAAATAGAATATGCAAACCATGTCAAATCAGCAAGCAAACCAGAGTTCACTTCATGGAAAAGGAAGGGTCAGCTAGTAAGCCTCTTAAACATGTCCATACTGATTTATGTGGACCATCAAGGAGAAAGTCACCTCATGGAGAAGAATACTTTATTTTTTTCATTGATCATTTTTCCATAATGTTTTGGATAGGTCTTCTAAAGCATAAAGATGAAGCTTTTAAAAAGTTCCAAGCCTTCAAAGCTTTGGTTGAAAATGAATCAGATTGAAAAATTAAATGCATCAGATCTGATCGAGGAGAGGAATTTACCTCAGATGAATTCTTTGAATTTTGTGAACAACATGGAATGAAAAGGAAATTCTCCATGGCAAGGAATTCTCAGCAAAATGATGTGGTTGAAAGAATGAACAGAACAATTCAACAAATGGCCCAAGTTATGCTAGATGAATCTGGAACTCCTGTAACCTTCTGGGGTGAAGCTGCATTCGTTGCTGCAACTATTCTCAACCAAGAAAATGTTCGGGTAAACAACACTCAAACTCCACATGAACTTTGGTATGGTAAGACTCCTACAGTGAAATACTTTAAATTTTTTGGAAGAAAATGTTATATCAAAAGGACTGAGGAAAAACATGGTAAGTTTGAACCCAGAGCAGATGAAGGTATTATTCTTGGTTATACTTCCAGAAGTAAAAGATATAAATGTTATAATAAAAGATTTGGAAAAATTGTTGAAAGAATTGATGTTGTAGTTGATGAAGCATGCAAAAATCCAAAACAGATAAAATCAACAAAAGATTATGACAATGAAGAATAAGGGGATTATTTTCCCACATCAAATCAAAATCATATTGAAAAAGAAACCAATGAAGCACCAGAAGAAGAGATAATGTCAGAAGAAAAGACTATGTTCAGGTATGTTCAGAAAAATCATCCAAAAACTCAAATTTTAGGGGAAAAAGAGGCAACTGTACAGACAAGAAGAACTATTACAGGGACCTCAAGCTATCTAGCATTACTATCCTCCACCGAACCTTAAAATGTAAAAGAAGCATGCAAAGATGAATGTTGGGTCAAGGCCATGGATGAATAACTTGAGCAAATTGAAAAAAATGATACTTGGTAATTAGTTCCTAGACCTCATGATAAAAATATTATAGGAACTAAATGGATATTCAAAAACAAGTTGAATGAAAATGGAGAATTCATTAGAAAGAAGGCCAGACTTGTTTGTAAAGGGTATGATCAACAAGAAGGTATAGATTTTGAAGAAAGTTTTGCACCTGTTGCTAGACATGAAGCCATAAGGATGTTTCTTTCTCTTTCTAGCTTTCAGAAATTCAAAGTATACCAAATGGATGTAAAATCAACCTTCCTGAATGGAGATTTAGAAGAAGTTTATATTAAACAGCCAGAAGGATTCATTCTTGGAAATGATGCAAAACTTGTATGCAGGCTCAAAAAGGTCCTCTATGGTCTGAAATAGGCTCCAAGGTACTGATATTACCGCCTTGACAAATATCTACACCAACAAGGTTTTACAAAAGGTTCAACAGATAGCAATCTATATACAAATATTGAAACTGATAAATTGCTAATTATTATTGTTTATGTTGATGATATCATTTTTGGTAGCAATGAAGAATCCATGAGTCAGAATTTTTCTTCAGTAATGCAGCAAGAATTTGAAATGTCCTTGCTTGGTGAACTTACCTATTTTCTTGGTCTACAAGTTCAACAAAATAAAGATGGTATTTTTATTTCACAAACCAAATATCTAAAATAGATCTTGAAAAGGTATAGAATGGAAGATTCTAAACCTGTATGTACCCCAATGGTAACAGGATGCAGTCTCAGCTCAAATGATGAATCAACATTAGTACATCAACCAATTTATTGATCCATGATTGGTAGTCTGCTTTATCTAACAGGTACCCGACCTAACATCATGCGTGCAGTAGGGATAGTTGGAAGATTCCAAGCAAACCCAAAGGAATCACACCTTCAAGCAGTCAAAAGAATTTTCAAATATCTTCAAGGAACTGAGGACTTTGGTTTATGGTATCCTAGAGATGTAGATATTACTCTTCATGCATATACAGATGCAGATTGGGCAGGAAGTGTTGATGACAGAAAAAGCACTAGTGGTGGTGCATTTTATATGGGTTCCAGGTTAGTGTCTTGGTTCAGCAAGAAACAAAATTCAATTGTTTTATGTACAACTGAAGCAGAATATGTGGCCGTTGCATCTTGCTGCACACAACTACTCTGGATGATGCAAACCTTGAAAGACATTCAGATCACATATACTTCACCCATCTCCATTCTATGTGATAATACAAGTGCCATAAGTATTTCAAAGAATCCAATCATGCACTCCAAGACCAAGCACATACCCATCAAATACCATTTTCTATGTGAACAAGTGCTTGAACAAAAGGTCAAATTGGAGTATGTTCCCTCCAAAGAACAGGTTGCTGATATATTCACTAAACCAATGCCCAGAGAAACACTTGAATATCTCATAGAAAAGCTGGGAGTAGTTGCTGCATCATCTTTCTGTTAAATCTAATTTTTCAGAGAAAGGTTATTATACGCATGTTTCATGAAGTATAGTCATGTACACACATGGGTTTCTGTGGTTCAAGGAGCGTATATGTTTTTCACACAAGAAAAATAGTGGGGTAGGCTCTGATATGGGTGCTATGTCTGATGTTGATGATTACTGTCTATTGATATGCTTTGCTCATTAATTTTTATCTAACTAACAAAGATGCCTTGATCATTGACTTGTTAACAATGCACAGGTAGCATAGGTTTGGGGGGAGCATTAGCCTTCACTCACATTCTGCATTGTTGGAATTATGATTGCTGAGTCCAGCTATGGCTTTAGATATTTATACCCTTTTTTGCTTAAGTCATGTAAAAGTCTAGGGTGTGATATGTCTTCTCATACATTTGAATTAGTCCTATTGGACAAATGATGTCATTTGTATCCCCACTTTGCATAAGATGGATGATGTATTTATATTTCTGTCATGTATAAACAATTAGTATATCCCCACTTGGTTAGGAGATGGATGTATGTATGTCATTGGTGATAGGAAGGTCATACTCACATAGTTGAGTTATAAAGTCATTTTATATTTTTGGAGAATATTTTTACAGACTTTGCTTGTGCTCAGGGGGAGCATGGATGGTTTCAGTGCATCTCAGCATCTACAAAGGTGAGCTCAACTAGACAATTCAACATATACTCAAGGGGAGCATGAACAGCATAGGGGAGAGAATATCTTGGTCTGCCCTTTGCCCTTGATGTCAAAGGGGGAGAGTGTCTTGGTGTTGTTGCTGCCATCAAGTCCAAAGGGGGAGATTGTTGGCATTATGATACATGTGTTGTCCATGATGGAAAATCACTCAGATAAAATTTCATAGTGCAACAGGTCAACAACAAAGGATTATAGATCAGACTCCAAAGAATGAAGAAAGAGAGGTATACACTGGTTCACTTTGTCTAAAGCGCATATACACACAGTTTAACAAAAAAAAAGTAGTGTATAATGTATACACGCACTTTCACAGGAGGAAAAGTGTGTACATGTTGGAAAACCAAGTTTTTGGTCCAAGGTATTGACACTAGGTATTGAGTCCAAGGTATTGGTCCTAAGTGGTTTTGGTCCAAGGTATTGAGAAAGGCCTAAGAGTATATGAGGAGAAGATCATTAGGCCAAGTGGTGCAAACAATGAGATTCTAAGGAATACTTCTATCTAAAGTATATATATTATGTTGTAGGCTTATGTTTGGGATTTGGATCTGAAATTTTCATGTGCACCTTGAGTTCAACATTGGATCAGGAATCATGAGACTTGAAATGACTTATTCTTGAATGATCTAATATTGGTTGAGACCAGATCTTATGTTTTGCACTTGTTATAATTGTTATATATCATGATCTGGGTTTTTCTGAAGTATGAAATTGCAACAAAGTTCTGAGTCAAAATTTGCAAATCTGTACGTAGGTTCATCTTAGCCAAAGTTTGCGTACACGCAGGTTCGACTCTTTCAAGTAGCGTATACAAAAGGTAAGTTTTTTTTTCAGATTTGACTCATCTATTTGATCAAATTCTGTTGTTTTACTATTGTCTGTCAATGAATTCCTCTTAGATCTGAACGTAGAACTGTTGTATAAGGAAATTGAGTCTAATTTATTGATTGATTGAGAAGGAAGGGTGATCCTTGATACTATCGTTTTTTGAACTATATAATATGATAGTAGATCTTTAGAATGTTATTGATTGGTATAGTCTGTGGTTCAGAAGTTTATGATTCAATATATTTAGAGATATACATAGGTTGGGTTAAAGGAAGTAGCGTATACATGCAGGTTGGGTTCAACTAAGTAGCATATACACTCTAATGCATGATTTTTGAGGTTACAGCTGGTTCTGGATGATGATGCATGGTTCTGGGTTCAGCACAGTGTTTGGTATCAGTGATTTGGTTGTTCAAATTAACTGAATATTGGTTGATGCAGTTTAAGTTTAAAAGGCTTTGATGGGTCCAAGTGAAAATTTGATGAAACGTGGCCTTCAGTTTGTGGTGTTGTGATCTAGGAGTATCCAATCTGAAAATTCATGAAACGTGGTCCCTGGTGGAAGAGTGTAGTTTTCTGTAGGCTGGCACCTACATACTAGTAAACATATTGGCTAGTACAAGAGCTAGGGGGTTCTAGCTCCCTTCCAGTAGAAGTTAGAAAATGAGATAAGGTTGTAACCTTCTGTAGGTAGAAGCCTGCATACTGGTATGAGTCTGCACGAGTACAAGATTGTAAATATATTTTCTTATTATTAAAAGAAGACAAAGACAATAATAGCAGGTGGTTTTTTACCCACATTGGGTTTCCACCTTAAATATTGGTGTTCATGTGTGTTGCTTATGTGTTATGCTTTATTCTTCTTTTACTACACTATGTAATAGATCTCTGATATACTGGTTTAAGCTCAACACATGATAACTTGTCTAAATCAAAAGTTCTCTGCATATACGTTGGTTTCTTTAAGCACAGTCATGTGTACACTCTAGTTCACTTCCAACAACTACAACACCTATACTTTTGGTGATGCCACCTTTGGTGATGGTTAGTTTTTTATGACGGAGGCTATGGTCCATCACTGTTTCTCATATGAAATGGTGACGGTCATTATCCGTCATTATAAATCATTATTGGTGACGGAGTTTGTATGTCACTACAACACCTATACTTTTGGTGACGCTACCTTTGGTGACATTTAGTTTTTGGTGATGAATACTCTTTTGACCGTCACAAATGAGCTTATGGTGACATTTTTCGCCCCTCACCAATGACATTTTTCTTGTAGTGTTTAGACCGCGTTGGAATCGCGGGCATGTGAGCAGGACTAGCTGCAGTTAGTAGGTGTCCAGGGTAACCACACAGAAACCAAATAGTTAACTGCTAGTCATAACCGCAATGGAACCAATTTCACATGAGTAAGGAACTAACTGTTACGGTGACCAGGTGTTACACTAAAAAATGTCACCATGACTATTTACAGTTAGTATGGCTCAATCAACAGTCATGCTACCCTCTTAGGCAAGTCTTATGCCTCTGCTATCCATCTCAAACTCAAAAAAGAGAGAAAGTCTTGTAAAAAATGTGTTTATCTCTGGGGACGCAGGTTCTCTGAAGCCTTACCTGCGGGGACGCTCACAATGTTCACAAAGGCTGCGTCCTTGGACGCTCTGTATGTTAAGGGACAGGTGCGTCCTTCTGTAAAAGGCAAAATGCGCAAGTTTCATCTTAAAAAAGTTACTTGTGGTTACTTCTAGAACTTTCTAGAGGTCGGTTTGATGAAATGGATGCGCCTCCAGTTGGTTCATGTATCCCTATTAAGGAGGAACTTATCCCATCAATAAGGGAGCTATCCCACCCAAAGAGGGGGATTATCCCATTGATGGTGGACCTGAATAACCTCTTTACAGCACTATAAATAAAGACATTGAGCCAGAGGGAGGGGAGGTTGGAGCTATACATTTTCTTTGGGTAAATGCTGCAGGAATTAGGACTCCCATTTAGAACCTTGTGAGGAGAGATTGTCTTTGCTTGATTCTACTTGGAAGTGGGTGAGCTTTGTCAAAGTAGAGGAAAACCCTTGATGGACCCTGGGAGGAACTTGCACAACACCAAGGCCAGGTTGTAAGAGTTTCTTTGTTTCGTTATTAATACAAACTGGTTTATTTTTCTCAATAGCTTGTGTTAATGAGTTATTTCATGTGTTCCTTGGTCTGCATGTTGAATATATGTTTTATCATATGAAATGCAAGTGCTTGGTAATTGTTTGATTGTTTGTGGTTGCAGGAATTGACTTGAAGGAGGAGCTCATCCGGATCGGCAAGGACGGACTACAACAACCGCGTTTTGGAATAAGGTAAGCCTAAACACTTGTAGTTTTCATGTTTTAAAAGGTATATTTAGAGAAAGATCACTCCATTTTGTCTTGTTTGTCGCTAGAGAGTTTAGACTCCTAGGGAGGTCAGTTGTGTCCGCACAAACGACTTTTTCCGCCACGACAAATTGGCGACTCCGCTGGGGAATCCATTAATGTGAAAGTCTTTTCCTTTGTGTGAACTTTTCTCTGAGAAAATCATTTTTATTTTCTGGTTTTTGACTGTGAGAATTAGTATTTGGGTGGCTTAGCTTTAGATTTAGTTAGATTTGGTTTTTCTTAACTTTTCCAGAAGGACGCACCCTCTGAGTACTGCACAGTGCGTCTTTGGACGCGCTGTTGCCGTTTGCACAGAGCGGGCCCGCGCCTGTTCTAACGGGTTGCCTGCGTCTTCCTGTAAAAATTTAGGAAAACTCCATTTTTGCTTTAATTGCTTTTAGATTTTGTTTTTTCTTAGTGTTTTCTGCCCAGATCCTTTAGTACCCTGTCAAAAATTTTCACTTGAACTTGTTTCATTAGCATTCCTGCTTTTAGCTTTCATCAATTGGGTGTTTTGAGTCTCTTTTTTGAGAAATTCTTAATTTGATTTCCTTTGGTCATTACTTGGAGATTTCTCTCAGTCTTTTCACAATTTTGCATCTTTTTGCTTTTGTTTTTGCAAAAAAAATTTCCCCCTCATTCGCCGGGGGGGGCTAAATTGTGTATGAGTGTTAATCGCCTTTGAGTGTTTTTATGTTTTGATCTTTGGAACTCTCACCCAATTTTCTCGACTTGCACTTGATTGGTTCTTAGATCACATTAGAATCGTCTTGTGTTTGAGAATTCTTTTGCATAGATCACATTTGCGCAATTAGAATTCTCATTTTCAGAATATTATTGAAAAATGTGCATAGATTACATTTGCATACTTTTCGAATGAATTGTGCTTAGATTACAATTGCATAGTTTACATTCTGAAAAATCAATCGTAGATTTAGATCAGCTTTCTTTGATTTGAATTTACACAAAAATAAAAATAAAAATTGGTTTGGAATTGATTTGCATTAGTTTTTCTTGATGAAATTAGTGCATTAGAGAATTTGTTAAATTTTCTCTTAATGATCAATTTTTTGCATTGTTGGAAGTGAATGGAAACTCTCTCCTTACTTTAGTTAGGATTCATCGAATTGAAAAGATTACATTATCATATTCGATTGCATTCAGTTGAGTCGGGTCATAACACCATTGGTTTCGTATCCATTTACCCATTTGAGTAATAACAGCCTTAATAACACAGTGCTTAATTAAAATTCATCTAGTAATTTTTACATTTCTAGGGCTCTGAAACACCAACATAGCTTAGGCTAGGGTCTTGGAGTAGGTGAGTACTTAACTCTCCAAGACTACAAAACCAAACAGATAGTTTATCTTGAGTAGAATAAATCCAATTGTTTCAATTGCACTCTGGGAAAGCTCCTCTTAAAGGAGAAGCACGAGCTCGTTTCCGAACCAGTGAGGGGATCATTCCCCCCTCGTTGGGAACGACGCCAGACAGTACGTATTACAAACGGTAAACCTGGATTAACCATTGTCGAGGAGCCAGGGGTCACTTATCGGTAAACCTTGGATTGTTGTCAAGGAGCCGGTAAGGGGATTGAGCTTGCTACTCTGCCCTTGCGTGCTATCGGAGTTTAGACTGTTCCCCCAGGTGTATTTGTTACTGTTGGTGACCTTAGTGACCATAATCTTTAGGGTTCTACCGAGGTGACGGTGGAGGGAAGGTCCCACTGTACCTGGAGCAGACGTCGGTTATACTCACTTGGATTTTCCGGGGGGTTCACTTCACTTCGAGACGGTTAAAGTGGAGGAACTTGTGCCGGTCTATTCATTAAGCAGGTTTCTGGGGTAACTGTTCCACCCGCCATTTCTGTACTGAATTCTGCGAGGTTGGGCTTCATCACCAACTAGTGTTTTCGGTCCGGAGAGCTTACTGTTTGTGTGTGGTTTGACTCCTAGATTTGATAGCGCGTGTTAATTTGTTTGTTTTTACTTTTAGAGACCATAGGTGTGAATTGTGAATTTTAGTTGTTAAGTGTGAATTGTGAATTGTTAATTTTAGTTTTAAATTGTTAATAAAATTCACTGAAGTTGAATATAATGGCAAATGTTCCGGAATTTATCAACCTAGGCACCCCTCCTAATGAGAATCCTAGTAATTTTCCTTACTTTGGAAATGTTGGTCCTCCTTATATGGCTACTTTGTCATTACCTGGATTTACAATAGGTTTACCGATATGGTTATTTTCAACTTCGTTGGCCCAAAATACTCCAATTGTTCCATCTCAACCGGATGCTTCACCTCAACAGAGTTCACCATCTCAACATCACCAACCTTCTGTTGACCCTTTACCTTCTTCGCCTAATTTTTCTTCCTCCATTTCTTCCTCTTCGCCTGGTAAAAGCCTTGATGCTAGTAACCAGGAGGCTAAGAAGAAGAAGAAAGGGAAGAAGAAGAAGAAGAAGAAGAAGCAAGATAAGAAAGAAGTCAACCAACCAACCATGGCTGTAAGTGTTAGTTGTGTTGAGGAAAATTCCGACATGCATCGTAAACCCAAATACCCTTGCAGGCTTTGTAAGGGTGACCACTTCCTTGTCAATTGTCCTGGTATTCCAAAGGTCTTGGAAGTATGGTCAGAAAAATCTCATCAACTTTCCATTGATCCATCAACCAGTGATAGTCAGGTTCCTGGGAAAAAGGGTAAAGTTAGGTTTCCTTGTAAGTTATGCAAAGGGAGTCATCAAACTCACATTTGCCCTCACATGGATGAAGCCTCAACATTGTTGGAAAACCTTATTGTTCCACAGCAAGAATTTCCAACTGGTTACCGTAAACTTTCTCCCAACCTACCATCAACTGACGGAGTGATTGATCTAAATTCAAGTACAGTCGATCACACTCTCCCATTGGAGAGTGAAACTCATGTCACTCAGGTTGATGATCCATTAGTTGATCAAGTGGTCGATTCAATTTCACATTCGGTCGATCACACTCTCCTTTTCGAGAGTAAATTTCATACCGCTGATGTTCTTCTTGTTACATCGGATTCTTCTATGCCAGGGGGCATTTCACCTATTTCTACAGAACCCCCTCCAAGCACTGAGGTCTTTTCCTTTGATTGGAATAGATTGACAGAACCTCGTCTTCCTTCCTCCATCCCTTTCCAGATCATTGTCAAGGCTGGTGGTAGGGACGTACATCGTACTCAGGTAGATGAAGGTGCTTCTGTTAGTATTTTATCCTCAACTGTTTGGAAAGCTTTGGGTTCCCCTCAGCTTGCGCCTATTACGCAGAATCTGAAAGCTTTTAACAGAACAATTAGTGAACCTTTAGGGATCCTTCCTAAGTTTTCTATTACCTTGGAAGGTAAAACTGTTTGTGTTGATCTTATGGTAGTTCAAGGTCCCTTGGATTTCAATTTACTCCTTGGGCGAGACTATGTTTATGCAATGAAAGCTGTCGTATCGACACTCTTTCGCGTGATGTCTTTCCCTCACAATGGCAGTATTGTGACTGTAGACCAGCTTTCGTTCCCTAGTCTTTTTTCAACTACCAATAATATGACACCCCTAAATGTTCCTGATTCTAAAGTGGTATCTACCCTGCCACGGGTTAATTATGTGGCAACCGGTCCCATGATTTCAGTTACCGATGTAAGTGAGCCTCTCACTGTTTGCTCATCTTCCTTTGATTTAGCTCCGGTAATTGACATGGAAAACTCTATGGGATTACTTGAACACGATGTTCTTATCCCTTTTGAGTCCCTTGACATGTGTTCCTTCCCAAGAAGTATTCTTCCTTCGGATGAAGACCTCTTGGAAGCCATGATCAAGGTGTGTCCATTGACATGTCTTTCCTCCAGTTGGAAGCCATGATCAATGTTGCGAGGATAGTTCCTTTTCCTGTGCCAACCTCGTTAAAAAATGAAACAGGGTGCTGCGAGGATAATTTTTTCTTGTATCAACCTCGTTAAAAAATGAAACAAGGAGTGTGAGGAAAGTTCCTTTTACTGTGTCAACCTCGTTAAAAAATGAATCAGTGTGTACGAGGATAGTTTTTTCCTGTACCAACCTCGTTAAAAAATGAAACAGGCTAGAGTGAGGATAGTTTCTTCTAGTCTCAACCTCATTAAAAAATGAAACTGGAAGTCATGAGCATAGTTTCTTGTCTTGTGTCAAGCTCATTAAAAAATGAAACAAGGAGTTCCGAGGAAAGTTCCTTTTACTGTGTCAACCTCGTTAAAAAATGAATCAGCTAGTTCGAGGATAGTTCCTTGTCTTGTGTCAACTTCGTTATAACAATGAAACAAGGATAGGTTATATAGGAAAGTAGGATTAGAGAGGAAAGTTCCTTTTACTGTGTCAACCTCGTTAAAAAATGAATCAGTGTGTTCGAGGAAAGTTCCTTTTACTGTGTCGACCTCGTTAAAAAATGAATCAGTGTGTCCGAGGAAAGTTCCTTTTACTGTGTCAACCTCGTTAAAAAATGAATCAGTGTGTCCGAGGAAAGTTCCTTTTACTGTGTCAACCTCGTTAAAAAATGAATCAGTTGATGAGGATAGTTCTTTTACTGAGTCAACCTCATTAAAAAATGAATCAGCTAGATTTTAGGATATGTAGATAGATTGTAGAAAGTAGGATTTTGAGGACAGTTCCTGTTACTGAGTCAACCTCATTAAAAAATGAATCAGGTTTGAGGATAGTTCCTGTTACTGAGTCAACCTTGTTAAAAAAATGAATCAGGTATGAGGATAGTTCTTTTCTTGTGTCAACCTCTTTAAAAATGAAACAACTCCCTTTTCAAGTTAAATATTGAAAGTAAACCTTCATTTCATCCAGCCGGTTGAATGCAATGAAGCCTGGGGGGCATGTACCTTGATTTGCATCATTATGCCGGGGGCATGTGAACTTGCAACAAGCATAGTTTTTCATTTCAAGCTTGCATAAACATGAAACTGAATCCGAGCATAGTTCCTTGTCTTGTGTCAAGCTCGTTAAAAAATGAAACAAGGGTAGGTTAAGTAGATAGATTGTAGAGAGTAGTTATGAGCATAGTTCCTTGTCTTGTGTCAAGCTCACTAAAACATGAAACAACTCCCTTAAGTCTTTCCAAGATCTTGAAAGTAAAGCTTCTTTCCATCCACCTCATTGAATGCAATGAAGCTTGGGGGGCATGTACCTTGAATTGCGTCATTATGCTGGGGGCATGCGAACTTATAACAAGCATAGTTTTTCGTTTCAAGCTTGCGTAAACATGAAACCGAATCCGAGCATAGTTCTTTTCCTGTGTCAAGCTCGTTAAAAAATGAAACAAATCCTCCTCTACTTGAGTCGAGAGATTGACTAGATCTCATAAATGTTAAGTATTTAGGTTAGTTATTTCAGTTTTTTGCATAATTTTCTCATAGTTTTAGGTCGAGTCTTTCAAATGATCTCGTAACTCAACCTTCATTTCATCCAACTGGTTGAATGAAATGAAGCTGGGGGGGCATGCGCTCTAGCAATTATGCTTAGGGGGCATCAAGCACAGTTTTCTCTCTGTTTCAAGCTTGTGTAAAAATGAAACTACTTTGAAGCATAGTTTTTGTCTGTTTCAAGCTTTTGTAAAAATGAAACCTATCTCGAGTCAATTTCAGTTATTTTCAAGACTCGTTAAACTCATGAAAATACTGAGATTATTTTGCTACCTTTCATTCTCGTAAAACAAATGAAAATGCCGAGTTCTTTCCGTCTTTTCCTGCTCGTAAATTAAATTGAAAGTCGGCCATATGAGTACATTTTTATCATTTTTTCGAACTCATTAAAATTTACGAAAAAGTGAAAACCATGAGTACATTTTTATCCCTTTTTCGAACTCGTTAAAACCTACGAAAAAGTGAAACCTCAGAGTCATCTTTTAAGCTCTTTTCTGACTCCTAAAACATGAAAAGATTGCCGAGCATTTCTTTTACACTCGTTAAAACGGAATTAAAAGACGGTCCTCTTACAGCCCTTTTCTGACCGTAAAAACACGAAAAGATTGCCGGATTTTTGTCGTTTCAAATTCGATATTGGAAATAAAAAGACGTGTCCTTGATCGCTTTTTACTTTTCAGGTCAGTGACACTAATTATGAAAGTACTCCTTGGTCGCAAGATCAAGCGGTTCCCCCAGGTATTATTTTATACTTTTTCGGGCTTGAGGGACACAAATCTACGAAAAAGTTCAACGTGGAGTCTCCTTTAGTTTTTTCAGACTCTCTAAAATTGAAAAACGCCGAGTTTCTCCTATACTGGACTCGTTAAACTTTTACAGTAGAGGACCTGTTCAATTACAAACAGGAACGAACCACTCCTTCCTAGGGTTCGAATCAAAACTAGGTTGGACTCATCCGAAGGATGAGCTTATAATCAAGCATATGTTATCCTCCTCAAGCTTGTTAAAAATAAAGAGGTACTTGCCAGAAATGGTGGGGGAAAAGAGAGAAGAATGAACCTGTTTGTTACCTTTTATCTCAAAAGAAACTTTATTACCGCTCTTGAACACGACACTTTTTCATTCACCTGGGTTGGGAAATCTTTTACCTCATAGTTGATCAAACCACTTTGAAAGTCTTTAACCAGGTTCCGGGGATTAACTTTGAGTTATTCGTCACCAAGCCATCTGTCGTGTTGTTATGTGTTCAAGAGGTCTGCAAGCAAAACTTTCATCTGCAAAATACTTGTCATCCATTTGACCATCCCTGAGTCAGTCCTTACAGCAACATTTCTTCAACTTGAACAATGATTTCGTGTTGCGGGCTTGCCTGCAACGGGTCGCTTTCTATCGACATCAGCACATTATCTAGAAAGATGACTTAGGAATCGACAGTACCTTGAAGTCTGCATGCATCAATGGCAGGTTTCTCGCCTTTGACGTCAGTTTACATCATTGAATTTCGATCAAAGGATTCCGTGAAGTGTTCGACATCAAAACATCTATTCACATTTCACGGGTTGTGCTTGGTACTTTGAGAACCATTGACATTACTGGTGGTTTCTCTCACGCTTGTTAACAGTTTGCATCATCGACTGGTAATCAAGTGGTTTCTAACATGTTCGACATCGAATCATTTAATCACATGGCTAGAATCGTACCAATTCGGGAAGTAGAAGTGAAGACCCTGGATCCAGTTTCTACCATCCAGGCTGCGAGGAGTTTTGTATTCATTATCTATGTAGACTAATCATAAACAGATGGCTGCGTCCATACTGTGTCTACAAAAGTCTATAAAAATGATGTACTGCAAGATCATTCCTGTATCAGAATAGTTAGTCTATTAGTTAAAGTTTTGAATCTGAGTATGGGAATGCCTACCTCAGTGATGATATAATCTTATACATGTATTTTGTGTTGAAAATTGCAGGTTCCAACCAGGTCATCCACAAGATAATCCTTGAAATGATAAAGCGCTTCACCCTTCCTAGAATTACAAAACCCTAATCTATTCCAGGCTTCACACTTTAGGGGGCAATCTGTTACACTAAAAAATGTCACCATGACTATTTACAGTTAGTATGGCTCAATCAACAGTC
The DNA here is from genome assembly GCA_031772625.1 of Pinus tabuliformis. Lineage (NCBI taxonomy): Eukaryota > Viridiplantae > Streptophyta > Pinopsida > Pinales > Pinaceae > Pinus > Pinus tabuliformis. The sequence continues at coordinate 1,128,084,939 of CM062815.1, read as the reverse complement.
ATGCTACCCTCTTAGGCAAGTCTTATGCCTCTGCTATCCATCTCAAACTCAAAAAAGAGAGAAAGTCTTGTAAAAAATGTGTTTATCTCTGGGGACGTAGGTTCTCTCAAGCCTTACCTGCGGGGACGCTCACAATGTTCACAAAGGCTGCGTCCTTGGACGCTCTGTATGTTAAGGGACATGTGCGTCCTTCTGTAAAAGGCAAAATGCGCAAGTTTCATCTTAAAAAAGTTACTTGTGGTTACTTCTAGAACTTTCTAGAGGTCGGTTTGATGAAATGGATGCGCCTCCAGTTGGTTCATGTATCCCTATTAAGGAGGAACTTATCCCATCAATAAGGGAGCTATCCCACCCAAAGAGGGGGATTATCCCATTGATGGTGGACCTGAATAACCTCTTTACAGCACTATAAATAAAGACATTGAGCCAGAGGGAGGGGAGGTTGGAGCTATACATTTTCTTTTGGTAAATGCTGCAGGAATTAGGACTCCCATTTAGAACCTTGTGAGGAGAGATTGTCTTTGCTTGATTCTACTTGGAAGTGGGTGAGCTTTGTCAAAGTAGAGGAAAACCCTTGATGGACCCTGGGAGGAACTTGCACAACACCAAGGCCAGGTTGTAAGAGTTTCTTTGTTTCGTTATTAATACAAACTGGTTTATTTTTCTCAATAGCTTGTGTTAATGAGTTATTTCATGTGTTCCTTGGTCTGCATGTTGAATATATGTTTTATCATATGAAATGCAAGTGCTTGGTAATTGTTTGATTGTTTGTGGTTGCAGGAATTGACTTGAAGGAGGAGCTCATCCGGATCGGCAAGGACGGACTACAACAACCGCGTTTTGGAATAAGGTAAGCCTAAACACTTGTAGTTTTCATGTTTTAAAAGGTATATTTAGAGAAAGATCACTCCATTTTGTCTTGTTTGTCGCTAGAGAGTTTAGACTCCTAGGGAGGTCAGTTGTGTCCGCACAAACGACTTTTTCCGCCACGACACCAGGCTGTGGGAGGTTACACTAACCGCAATGTTAGAACCATGGGCATGTGAACACATGATAGAAGACCGCGCAGTCACCGAAAGTTACCCAAATCGACGGAGCCCTAACTGTGGGGTTAACCCACCTGTGCACATGCGTTGTCAGCACCTCCACCCGGTTAGCTAACCATTAATGGTTGGCGGGTTATTCCAAAGTCAAAAGTGGGTTTTTATTAAATATTTGTCGAACAAACTTGTAATGTCACTGAGTGACACACCAAAATACACCTAAAAAACCCTAAATTATATCTTCAAGTCAGCTGATGCATACCAATCTAAGAAAAAGTGGTTATGATGCATCTAACCATTATATAAATAAGAATTTACAGCCTTGTGAATAGTTAGTGAGGATTTTGAGTGTTTTTGGTACTTGTCATTCAGAGGCTGAGACAGAGAGGCAATTGATGTTTTGATAATATCTTGGGCATCTGAAGTCGGATTTGGAATCCATAAGTACCGTTGGAAAGCTGGTTTAAGGAGCTTTCTAGTTACAGAGGTCAGAATTGCTTGTGTGTAAGTTTAGTTTGACATAATTACTTTGTAATCAACTCCTTCTTTTCATTCCTAATAAAAATGGTCACCCATCTTGAAAGCGGACCTGGATACGTAGTCCATCAGGAACAAACTCTATCATCAATCTCATTGTCTGGTATAACTTTGTTTTTATAGTATATTGCTTCATTTCTTATGCATCTAATGATTTAAGTTCCGTCGCATATCCTTCTTCATTGCTTATGTCTTCTTGCTTAAATCACCTTTAGTTTCATTCAATTCACTAATCCATGCTAATAAATTTTGCCTAAGTTTTAATATATGATTGAATAGATCATATAATTTGATATCATAGCAGGTTACGCTGGAAGAGTTAGCCAGTGAATGTTAACCAGGTCGAGGTCGCGACGTGGAGAAGGAACAATTGAAGAAGGCGATCCCAAAGTTGGAAAGTGAAGGACTGTTCATAAATCAACCATGTCAAGACCTGATACAGGTGAAAACACTGAAACTAAGATGAGTGAAGAATAGTTTTAGAAGGAATTCTTGACTATGCAATAGATGTTGGGAGAATTGTATGAAGACAAGAAGGCGAGAGATGTAGCTTCTTCTTCAAAGAAATCGAAGAAGGACAAAGGTAAAGGCAAGGATGACAAACCTCCTTCACGTCCATCATCTCCATCATCATCTTCTTTATCTTCTTCTTCTATTTCAGAATCAGGTGAAGAAAAGAAGCCTCATAAAACTTCTCTTTTAAAGCTTGACATAAAGTTTGAGTTTCCTATTTATAATGGAGAAATGAGTCCTGAGAAATTGGATAATTGGATAAAGCAAATAGAAGTTTATTTTCAAATTCAAAATGTTATTGATGATAAAACTAATATCCAATTAGCTACCCTTAGGATGGGAGGTACAACCCTAATTTGGTGGGAGAGTCAAACCCAATCAGATTTAAAGCATAAGGGTACAGTAATTTCTTCATGGACCAAGTTTCTAAAAGCCCTTAGAAAGAAATTTTATCCTTTAGGTTATATGCAGCAAATTGTAATTGATTGGCAGTGCTTGCAACAAGGAAAAGGACAAAGTGTTCAAGATTTCACTCAAGAATTCCGAAAGAAAACACTTACACTTGGAATCTCAATGAAGTCAAGAGAAACTTTGTTAAAGTATATCGGTAGACTGCATTCTTATTTGCCACATACATTGTTAATGTCTAATCCTGATGACTTTGATCAAGTTTGTGCATAGTCTATTCATGTTGAATCAGGAGGTATACCTTTCAAGTTTACACCAAAAAATTCCAAGCAATTGGAAAACAAAGATTCAAAGGATAATAAGAGGAAGGGTTTTAAGAAAGGAAAGAAATCAGAAACAGTTCAAAAAGACAGTGATCAACCTACATGCACACATTGTCAGATAGTTGGCCATGACTAAGCTAGATGTTGGAAGCTTCATCCAGAACTTAGACCTCAGAAGTTTTAGAAGAATAAGGTTGAGAAGAAAGATATTATAGTTGTCCAACATGATCTTGGTTCAGATTTAGGATATGATTCAACAGTAACTACCATGGTGTCAGTAGGTAAAATTTCTGATGTAGCCTCTAGTTCTAATGCTACTTCTACCTCTTCAAACATAAGTCCTCCAAATGAGGATAAAAGAGGTGAACTCTTCCATATAATGATTATCTCTAAGCATAAAAAATAGACACATTATTTGATAGTAGGTCAAAGCTAGCTAATATGTACAAATCTAGTAAAGAAAATGGGTTTGGAAACTTATGATCATCCAACACCATACCCATTAGGATGGCTTACTAAGGATACACACCTGAAAGTAACTACGAAGTGTCACTTAAAATTTTCCATTGCAAATCATTTTATTGATGAAGTAGATCTAGATGTGATTTCGGCTTATATATGTGGGGTTGTGCTAGGGAGTCCTTACCTTTATGACCGTGATGTAGTATTTTACAGAAATGAGCATAAGTATATCTTAAAGAAAGATGGAATTGAATTTATTATTAGAGCACATAAAACTAAAACTCATATGGATTTAGTTACTGCAAGTCAAATGAAGTAGTTGATTAGTTCCAGTAAGAAATATGTTCTCTTAATGATCAAAGAACAACCTAAGTGTTTTAAAGATGTTTTTTCAAGTTGTGAAATTCCATTTAAAGATAGTTTGGTTTAAATAGTAGAATCTTTTTCAAATCTTTTTGAAGATCCCAAACATCTTCCTCCTAACAGAGAAATACAACATGAGATTCAGTTATTGTCAGATGCTACTCTTCCGAATGTTGGAGTGTATCGTATGTCGGTCATAGAAAATGAGGAAATCAAGAAGAAAATCCAAGACTTGTTAGAGAAAGGTTTTATCCAGCTGAGTTCTTCTCCATGTGGTTCACCCATAATCTTAGTGCCAAAGAAATATGGTACATGGAGAATGTGTGTCGATTTTAGAGCCTTAAATAAAATTACCATCAAGAACAGGTATCATTTTCTGAGAATAGATGATTTTCTTGATAAACTAAAACATGTTGTTTATTTCAGTAAGTTAGATCTAAGAAGCAGATATCATCAGATCCGTATTACAGAGAATAATATCTGGAAGACTGCATTTAAAACTAGATAAGGATTATTTGAATGGTTGGTAATGCCTTCTGGTTTGACTAGTGCACCAACAACTTTTATGCGAGTAATAAATGATGTGTTCCGTCCATATCTTGACAAATTTGTTATAATCTACTTAGATGACATTCTCATATTCAGTAAAAGAAAATAAGAACATGTTATACATGTAAGGAAGGTATTAGAAGTGTTATAGAAGGAACAATTGTATCTAAAACTTACCAAATGTGAGTTTGGAAGAACTTCACTAAATTATCTTGGTTACATAGTTGGAGGAGACAATATAAAAGTAGATCCAGCAAAAATTGAAGAAATTATTAAGTGGGCAAGACCACAAAATGTAACTGAAGTTTGAAGTTTCTTAGGTGCAATTTAGTATTGCAGAAAATTTATTTCTCAATTTTCTTTAATTGCAGCACCACTACATGCTTTAATAGGGTCTAAGGTTACTTTTCAGTGGGGAGGAAAGAAACAAAAAGCTTTCGATAATCTTAAGAAAAGGCTAGTCATAGCTCCAATATTAGCTTTTCCTGACTTACAACAGCCATTTGAGATAGAGACCAATGCCAGTGGTTATGCAATGGGTGCAGTTTTATTACAAAAAGGGAAACCTATTTTTTTCATTCAAAGACTTTTTCCAAAGAAACATTACTTAATGGGAAAAGAAATCGTGATTCATAAAGACCATTAGCCACTTCAATACCTTCAGTCACAGACTAAATTGCAACAATCTCGCCATTATAGGTGGATGGGATTTCTTCAGTAGTTTCATTTGGTCATCAAGTACAAGATGGGAACAACGAATAAAGTAGTTGATATTTTATCAACACCATATTTGAATGCTTTAGTAGTACTTCAAAATAGTTGTTTAAAGCATGAAAGTTATATAGAACAATATGCTACAGATGCTGACTTCAAAGATGTTTATGAATGACTGACTCAGGGTATTCAGATTGAAGAAATCAATTATCGTGTTCATGACAGGTTGTTATATCATTTGGGTAAGTTGTACATACCACAGACAAAAAGGGTGCATGTCATACGGGAAGCTCATTCTTCTCATATATCAGGACATTTTGGTGTAAGTAAGACAATGGAGCAAATACAGAGGTATTTTTACTAGCCCCGAATGTATGAAACAATTGTTAAATACATCAAGGGATGTATAATGTGTTCCACAAGCAAGCCAAGCAATCAAAATATTGGATCATATATGCCACTTCTGGTTCCTTTACGACCATGGGACAATATTTCCATGGATTTCATAAGAGGATTGCTAATGTCCAGGAGAGGACATGATTATATGTATGTTGTGGTGGATCGATTTAGCAAAATGTGCATTCTCATTCCATGAAAAAAGCAAGTCACTATTGAGCAGACTACACAGATGTTCTTTGAACAAGTATGGGTTCATTTTGGGTTACCTACTTCTATTATTTCTGACTGAGATACTCATTTTGTAGGAGAATTCTGGTCTAGTTTGTGGGGACTCATGGACACAAAACTAAAGAAGAGCACAACTTTTCATCTGCAGATAGATGGACAAACAGAAGTGGTTAATAGAACCATGATACAGATCCTTTGAGGTTATTGTAGCAAACATCCCAAGCTGTGGGATGAATCATTGTCTTATGTGCAACATGCTTATAATAGAGCCTTGCATTCTTCGACTAATAAGTCACCATTTGAGACATGTTTTGGGTATCTACCTAAATCACCAATAGAATTCATGTTTGGTGAAGATGAGGAAATAGATGTACATAGAGAAGCCAACAGGGTGCTCAAGTTCATTGAATGGATACAACAAATACATGAAGCAGTTTGAGAACAATTAGAGAAGAGTCAGGCCAAGTATGAACATCACCATGACCAGCATCGAGTTGATCATCATTTTCAAATCGGAGATCAGGTATGGTTGTATATCAACAAGGAAACATTGAAAGGAGAAGGTAGAAAACTAAAACCCATCAGGTATGGACCTTTTAGGATTATTGAAAAGATTAGTAATAATGCTTTTCGGCTAGATTTACCTTCTTATATGCATATTTACTCAGTCGTTAATGTCGAAAATATGAAGTTGTATGAACCTCCGATGAACCTCCGATGATCATGGATTTAGAGGAGGATACTCAGATTCCGACTATTAGTGATGTAGCACCTGAGTATATGGAAGAATTGCAAGAAGATACTATCTTGGATAGAAGAACTCACTCTTCAAAGAGAGGCGATGTTGAGTACCTTCGAGTGGGACTCAAAGGTACAAATCTGAGCAAGGCAAAGTGGATTGAGATCGGGAGAGTGAGGGAGCTCTACCCTCACCTAGTGTCTGTTTAGAATCCAACTTTCGTGATCCAAAATATTTCAAGTGGAGAGGAATGGTCCAGGAGGATTCCATTGATTCAGTTGCACATGATTAGTTTCATATCAGCATCGTCTTCAGTGTCCGATGTGGTCAGTAAAATCATGGGTGAAGGTTCAGTTATGTTTGTGAAGTGAATGGTGTCATGAATTTGTAAGGTACATTAAAAAAATGGACTTTAGCTTAAACATGCTAAAAGCCTAAGCTAAAGAGAAAACAAAACCTAATACTAAACCTAATGCATTACCTAAGAACTATGTTCTAAACCTACCAAAACCTAGCGCATTAAACTATGTGTTAAATCTAAAACATAAAACCCTAAACTTAAGTCGTGGCCCTACACATTGAAAACACATTACAAAACATTATATATATTAACCATAGTCCTCATTGTGGGTTTTACACCACATCAGAACCATGGGCATGTGAGCAGGACTAGCTACGGTTAGCAGGTGTCCAGGGTAATTGCACGGAAACCAAATAGTTAACCTGTGGTCGTAACCGTAGCAGAACCAGATTCACATGAGTAAGGAACTAACGGTTACGGTCACGAGGTTGTGGAAGGTTACGCTAACCGCAAAGACATAATTGCGGGCATGTGAACACATGACAGAAGACCGCGCAGTCACCGATAGTTACCTGAACCGACAGAGCCCTAACCGTGGGGTTAACCCACCTGTGCACATGCGCTGTCAGCTCCTCTATCCGGTTAGCTAACCACTAATGGTCGGTGGATTATTCCAAAGTTGAAAGTGGGTTTTTATTAAATATTTGTCAAACAAACTTGTATTGTCACTAAGTGACACACCAAAATACACCTAAAAAAACCTAAATTGTATCCTCAAGTCAGCTAATGCATACTGATCTGAGAAAAAGTGGTTATGATGCAGCTAACCACTTTATAAATAAGCATTTGTAGCCTTGTGAAGAGTTAGTGAGGATTTTGAGTGTTTTTAGTACTTATCATTCAGAGGCTAAAACAGATAGGCAGTCAGTATTGTGATCATATCTTGGGCATCCGAAGTCAAATTTGGAATCCGTAAGCAGCATTGGAAAGCTGGTTCAGAGAGATTTCTGGTTACAGAGGTCAAAATTTCCTATGTGTGTGGAGCTGTAACAAGGGTCTTTTTCACCTCTAGTTATCTCACATTACAAGTCAATCCGGGAGCGTTTTGTTATTGTAAAGGATATCTCAATTTGAGGCTATTTGTCAGGATAATGATTCGTAGTATAGATCTAAAGAATACAAGAGTAAACAGATGCTAAGCTACGCTAAATTACTTTTGCATAAAGAAATCACACACGCAGCAACTTCGTCGGTCGAGGGTATGGAATTAGTAACCTATCCCCCTAGAAACTGATGAAGGAGTATGGATCATGATCTGGGAGCATTATAGCGTCTGCTGTATCTCACAACAGCCTTGACCCTCCTCTCATGCCACTTCAATAAATGCAAGCGAAAGGAACAGCAAGAAAACAGAATGGAACAGCAACTTCAGAAATGGAACAACACTTCAGAAATGGAACAGCAATAAAAGGAACGGCAGTAAATGGAACGGCAGTAAAGAAACTAAGTCTCGCGAGGTCAACACTTCCAATCCTTGGCACACACTTACATACAAAGGGAAAGCAATCATTTATACAAGTTTGCAGCTTAATCAAATGGAACAGCAAATTATTAAATACAGGAAACGTCAATCATATACATATCAAATGGAACAGCAAATCATTAAAGACAGGAAACGTCAATCATATATACACGATCTGTAATAATCACCAATAGTCCATTACTCCAATCACCTGTAGCTGAAATATTCTACTTATGAATTCTGTAATTGATGCAAACAACTCAGATCAACATTATGCGAAGAATCCTGAAAGTATGATATGAACTTGTTGGCATTATGATTCAGGTGTTGTCCTTGATGGCAAACTCATTCAGGTGATAAATCAAGAAGGACGCAGAAAATATGTTCAGCAAGTGCGTCCCCGCAGGTAGACCATGCAGAACCCGCGTCCAGGGACGCAGGCCAGCCGTTCAGGAGGTGCGGCCGCCCAGTGCACACATTTCAAGGCAGAGAAAAGCACGTGGGGGTTTCTTGTGTGGTATCTAGCCGACGGTTTTGTGTTTCTATGGTGTCGGCTCGTGGTATTGTTCCACGCTTTGGAGAGAAGCTTGCCTATATAAAGCAAAGGAGTTCATTTGGATTGAGCATCATCTTGGTTGAACATCTTTTGGTGAGATCTAGTCCAAATCTATAAGGGCGAATCTTCTAATGGACTACGATCTATATGGCGCATGATCAGATCTGTGGATCTGAGTGTTTGGGTTGGTTCTGAAGTCCTCTTATCTTCTATATCTGAAGGGACGCAGATTCAGTGAAGGGAAAGTGCGCCGGGACGCAGTACAGTAAAGACTCAGGTGCGTCTCTGAGGCAAAGGACGCGGCGCGACTGTGGTATTGGGTGCATCTCTGAAGCGAAAGACGCGGCGCGATAGTGTTTCTGGGTGCGTCGGTCGCAGAAAAGCAAAAAGGAACAGTGCGTCTGCACGCAGAACAGCATAAGGTATACTGCGTCCAGTCGCAGGCCACAGAAAGAAAATATGCGTCCCTGTCTTAAGATGATCTGTTGACTGTATATTTCTGTTCATAAGGTGTTCTGGGTTGTTTATGTAATTACTGATCTGATATCTGTAGTAGACTGTATCTGTTGTATACTTGTTGATCATTTGATTCTTCATGAAAAGAAGTAGGGGGTTGTAGCTCCCTTCCAGGAGAGACTGGAAAACGAGAGAGAGTTGTAGCTCTCTGCAGGTTGCAGCCTGCGTGCTGGTAAAGGACTGCACCAGTACAAAATCATTGTAAAAAGAATTTCTTGAAAGAAGATAGAGACATATTGCAGCAGGTGGTTTTTCTCCCGCATTGGGTTTCCACCTTACATCTTGTGTTCTTTGGTGTGACTGTCTATTTTCTTTATTCATGCTCATTGTTTTATGGTACTGATATGCAAGAATATTTCAAAAGATCAAATAAGGAAGATTTGGTAAATTGCTAGATAATACTGATTCACCCCCCTCTCAGTATTATTTCCAACAATTGGTATCATAGCCGGTCCTTCAGGAAAGCTTGATCGCTTGAAGGTAGATCGTTCATCATGAGCAACTACGAGAGAGAAGCATCAATCAGGCCACCCGTCTTCGATGGGACAAACTTCAATTTTTGGAAGGTAAGAGTTACTGCATATCTTCAATCTCTTGGTACAGAAGTTTGGAACATTGTAGAATCAGGCTATGCCTTTCCTTCAGCTACTCCTACAGATCCAGCTGAGAAAAAGCAGTATGAAACAAATGCAAAAGCAGTCAGTACTCTATTAGGAAGTATATCTCAAACAGAGTTCATGAAGGTCATGCACTTCAAATCAGCAAAAGAGATATGGGACAAAATGATCACTAGCTATGAAGGAGATGAACAGGTAAAAGAAGCTAAACTTCAAACTCTCAGGATTCAATATGAGACTCTCAAGATGTATAATGATGAAAGTGTGGCTAATTATTTTCTTCGGGTAGATGAGATTGTTAATTGTATGAAAAATTTGGGTGAAGAAATAAAAGAGACTATAGTAGTTCAAAAGATTCTAAGATCTTTATCCCCCAAGTTTGAATCTAAAGTATCTGCAGTAGAAGAAAAGGAAAATCTTCGTGTTCTCACTATGTCTCAGCTGCATGGAATTCTAACTGCTTATGAAATGAGAAAGGGAGGTCCATCAGACAGAAGGGAAGCTGCTTTTAAAGCATCAGGCAAAGAAGATCACTATGAAGCAAGTCATGTTCCAGAAGAAGAGGAAGAAGAATCAAATTTTGTCAGAAATCTTCAAAGGGGTTCTGGAAGGTTCAGAGGTAAGCTACCTTTCAAATGTTTTGCTTGTGGAAGAGTAGGTCATTATGCTGCAAAATGCTCTTATAAGGATAAAGGAAAGGAACCAGTTAGATGGAACAAGAAACAGAGTGCAAATAAGAAAAGCTACTACACCCATGAAGATAGTGATGGCTTATCAAACAGTGATGAAGATGAACAAGGTAACAAATATAGATTGTTAATGGCATTTGAAGATGATGATTATGAGGATGCTGTAGATGTGGATAAACTTTATGATGAAATTACTAGACTCAAGAGATGTATAGAAGAAAAGAACATGATTATTGATACTCTACAATTTCAAATTGATGAAAAGGAAAAACATCTTGAAAAATTAGAAGGTGAAATTGTTGGTCTTAGAAAAGAAATTGAGAAAACAAAAACTATTAATCTCAAGTTTGTCAAAGGATCTGAAACTTTGAATGAGATTATCAGTGTGCAGCGGTCTCCACTAAATAAGACAGGTCTGGGCTATAATGGAGAAACTTCTCAAGCATCCACTTCAAAAAGTTATCTTGATGCAGCAAGAAGAAATGAGCAAGAGCACAAGGAAGATCATCAGGTAAAGCAGGGACAAACGTCAAACAGAAACTATCAGGGGCAATCCAGCTTAAGTGTGAACAAAAGCCACAACCAGCCACAGGTAAAATCTTCCCAATTTGGTTCAAGAATAGATGAAAATAGAAATTACAATCAGTTGGCTGGTAGATTCAATAATCGCAGAAACTTCTTCAATGGACAATGCTTTTCTTGCCATAACTTTGGTCACAAAGCAGCTCAATGTGTTGCGTATAAAACAATCATGACTAGGGAAGCTCAAAAACAAAGAAGTATGACAGGGATTACAAAAAGGACCTATAACAACTTTTCAGCTCTTGAAAATGAAGTTGAATGCTCTATTTGCAATAATTTTGGACATGAAGATTTTGAATGCAGAAGCAGGTTTCCGGAAAGAAAGGTACAAGAACAAAAAAAGGAACAAGCCTCAGGCACCAAAACATGGAAAATAAAGGAACCTCAAACAGAAAGATGTGGGATAGCATTCTATGCAGAAGGACAAGAAAATCTATGGTACATTGACAGTGGATGTTCAAAGCATATGACAGGTGATAAAGAAAAACTTGAATCTTATTCTAATTTAGAAAAGGGAAAGAAAGTCTCTTTTGGAAATGATACTCCTGCAACTATAAAAGGAAAAGGTATTGCTCCTTTAAAAGAAGATGTTAAGGCTGGAAATGTTTTGTTTGTTGATGGACTAAAGCATAATCTTCTAAGTGTAAGCCAGATGTGTGATCAAAGAACCGAGGTTATATTCAGATCAAATGGATGTCTTGTTCGTGATCTTGATACAGGTAAAACAGTTCTCAAAGGAAAAAGAACTCCAAATAATCTATACATATTTGATGAAGGACAACAACAATGCTATCTAAGCAAGGATGAAGAGCACTGGTTATGGCATCGAAGGTTGGGACATCTAAGCTTCTCACAAATAAGGAAAGCTTGCAAATATCAGGCAGTTCGCGATCTTCCAGATATCAAAATTCCTGACAACACCATATGCAGATCATGTCAGTTTGGAAAACAGACCAGAACTAACTTTCCAGAGAAAGAAGGATCAGCCAGCATGCCTCTTGAGCTAGTACATACAGATGTATGTGGACCATTCAGAAAAAGAACACCTAGAGGAGAGGAATACTTGATATTATTTATTGACGATTTCTCCAGGTTTGTTTGGTTAGGACTTATGAAGCACAAAGATGAAGCTTTCGAAAAATTCAAATCCTTCAAAGCTTTGGTTGAAAATGAATCAGGTCACAAAATTAAGTGCCTCAGATCCGACAGAGGTGGAGAATTTACTTCAAATGAATTTTTCGATTTCTGTGATGAACATGGGATAAGGAGAGAATTTTCTACAGCTAGAACTCCTCAGCAAAATGGAGTAGTGGAAAGAATGAACAGAACAATCCAACAAATGGCTCGTGCTATGCTTGATGAATCAGGAACTCCTGCAACCTTCTGGGGTGAAGCTGCACATGCAGCAGTTATTATTCTCAACAAGACAAATGTCCGAGTGAACAGCACTCAAACTCCTCATGAGCTCTGGAGTGGTAAAACTCCTTCGGTAAAGCACTTCAAAATCTTTGGGAGAAAATGCTATATCAAGAATACTGAGGAGCAGCTTGGCAAACTTGATCCTAGAGCAGATGAAGGAATTCTTCTTGGCTACTCTCCACATAGCAAAGCATACAAATGCTACAATAAAAGACTTGGCAGAATTGTTGACAACATTGATGTAGTGGTTGATGAGAAGGGATACATTCCTAGGCAAATACATCGTGAAGACATTGAAGAAGATGAAAGCTACCCTCAAAGACAGAATGATGAAGAAGAAGAACCGCAAGAACAATCTCAAGAAGGACCTCACGAAGAAGCAGAAGAAAGAACAAGAATAGAAGAAAAGACTCCATCCAGATATGTTCAAAAGAACCATCCAGAATCTCAGATCATGGGACAAAAAGAAGCAGGTATACAAACTAGAAGAACAGTTGCAGAAGCTTCAAGTTATTTGGCATTACTTTCCTCTACTGAACCACAAAATGTGAAAGAGGCATGCAAAGATGAATGTTGGGTGAAAGCAATGGATGAAGAACTTGAGCAAATCGAAAAGAACAACACTTGGGAGCTGGTTCCTAGACCAAAGGATAAGAATGTTATCGGAACAAAATGGGTTTTCAAAAATAAATTGAATGAAAATGGAGAAGTAATTAGAAACAAAGCCAGACTTGTTTGTAAAGGGTATGCACAGCAAGAAGGAATAGACTTTGAAGAAACTTTTGCTCCTGTTGCAAGACTTGAGGCCATCCGAATGTTTCTTGCTCTCTCAAGTTGTCAGAACTTCAAAGTATTTCAAATGGATGTGAAATCAGCCTTTCTGAATGGAGACTTGGATGAAGAAGTGTACATTGAACAACCAGATGGTTTCATTCTTGGAAACGATCCAAATCTTGTATGCCGATTAAAAAAGGCTCTCTATGGTCTCAAACAAGCTCCAAGGGCTTGGTACTACCGGTTGGACAAATATCTTCATCAACAAGGTTTTTCAAAAGGTTCAGCAGATAGCAATCTTTATATAAAAGTTGAAAATGACAAATTACTAATACTTGTTGTGTATGTAGATGACATTATTTTTGGCAGTAATGAAGAAGCTATGAGTCAAAGCATTGCCTCGGTCATGCAGAAAGAATTTGAGATGTCCTTGCTAGGAGAACTGACATACTTCCTTGGTTTGCAAATCCAACAAAAGAAAGGAGGAATCTTTTTATCTCAAACCAAGTATCTCAAGCAGATTTTGAAGAAATATGGCATGGAAGATGCAAAACCAGTATGTACACCCATGGTCACAGGATGTAGTCTCAGTGCAAATGATGAATCTGTAGCAGTACATCAACCAACCTACAGATCTATGATTGGAAGTTTACTATATTTGACAGGTACCCGACCAGACATCATGCATGCAGTTGGAATAGTTGGAAGGTTTCAGGCAAATCCAAAGGAGACTCATCTTCAAGCAGTGAAGAGAATCTTCAAATATCTTCAAGGGACTCAAAATTATGGCCTATGGTATCCTAGAGATACAGATCTCACTCTTCATGCTTATACAGATGCAGATTGGGCCGGAAGCGTGGATGACAGGAAAAGCACAAGTGGTGGTGCATTCTTTATGGGTCCCAGACTGGTATCTTGGTTCAGCAAGAAACAGAGTTCAATTGCCTTGTCTACAGCTGAAGCGGAATATGTTGCTGCTGCATCTTGTTGCACCCAACTTCTTTGGATGATGCAGACTTTGCAGGATTATCAAATCACTTGTACACCTCCTATTCCTATCTTATGTGACAACACAAGTGCAATCAGCATCTCAAAGAATCCGGTTATGCATTCAAAAACCAAGCACATACCAATCAAGTACCATTTTCTCCGAGAACAAGTACTTGAACAGAAGGTCAAGTTGGAGTATGTTCCTTCTAAGGAACAAGTTGCTGATATTTTCACCAAACCGTTGCCCAGGGACACTTTTGAATACCTCAGGCAAAAGCTGGGGGTTGTTGATGCATCATCTCACTATTGATCCTCTTCCTATTGATGGTATAGGCTCAGGGGGAGCACATAATGCATTGTTGGCATTATGGAGAAGGAGATCTTGGAAATAGCTGCAATATGTCTCTGTCTCCTTCATGATGGATTTCTGGTTACCGATCTGGAGAAGCATGAGCTTAGGGGGAGCATACCCTTTGCCCTTGATGTCAAAGGGGGAGAATGATGAAGCTGAAGATTATGTGGTTGCCATCAAGTCCAAAGGGGGAGTTTGTTGGCATTATGATTCAGGTGTTGTCCTTGATGGCAAACTCATTCAGGTGATAAATCAAGAAGGACGCAGAAAATATGTTCAGCAAGTGCGTCCCCGCAGGTAGACCATGCAGAACCCGTGTCCAGGGACGCAGGCCAGCCGTTCAGGAGGTGCGGCCGCCCAGTGCACACATTTCAAGGCAGAGAAAAGCACGTGGGGGTTTCTTGTGTGGTATCTAGCCGACGGTTTTGTGTTTCTATGGTGTCGGCTCGTGGTATTGTTCCACGCTTTGGAGAGAAGCTTGCCTATATAAAGCAAAGGAGTTCATTTGGATTGAGCATCATCTTGGTTGAACATCTTTTGGTGAGATCTAGTCCAAATCTATAAGGGCGAATCTTCTAATGGACTACGATCTATATGGCGCATGATCAGATCTGTGGATCTGAGTGTTTGGGTTGGTTCTGAAGTCCTCTTATCTTCTATATCTGAAGGGACGCAGATTCAGTGAAGGGAAAGTGCGCCGGGACGCAGTACAGTAAAGACTCAGGTGCGTCTCTGAGGCAAAGGACGCGGCGCGACTGTGGTATTGGGTGCGTCTCTGAAGCGAAAGACGCGGCGCGATAGTGTTTCTGGGTGCGTCGGTCGCAGAAAAGCAAAAAGGAACAGTGCGTCTGCACGCAGAACAACATAAGGTATACTGCGTCCAGTCGCAGGCCACAGAAAGAAAATATGCGTCCCTGTCTTAAGATGATCTGTTGACTGTATATTTCTGTTCATAAGGTGTTCTGGGTTGTTTATGTAATTACTGATCTGATATCTGTAGTAGACTGTATCTGTTGTATACTTGTTGATCATTTGATTCTTCATGAAAAGAAGTAGGGGGTTGTAGCTCCCTTCCAGGAGAGACTGGAAAACGAGAGAGAGTTGTAGCTCTCTGCAGGTTGCAGCCTGCGTGCTGGTAAAGGACTGCACCAGTACACAATCATTGTAAAAAGAATTTCTTGAAAGAAGATAGAGACATATTGCAGCAGGTGGTTTTTCTCCCGCATTGGGTTTCCACCTTACATCTTGTGTTCTTTGGTGTGACTGTCTATTTTCTTTATTCATGCTCATTGTTTTATGGTACTGATATGCAAGAATATTTCAAAAGATCAAATAAGGAAGATTTGGTAAATTGCTAGATAATACTGATTCACCCCCCCTCTCAGTATTATTTCCAACAGAACTTGCTACAGAGATTTATAACAGGAAAGCTACAGATGAATAAGTATGAGATGACATGCAATCATAACAGATTATAAGAAACAAACCACACAAAGCAGAGTTGTAATGGTACAATCAGCCAGTGTCCGTTGGAGCCGGGCCCAAAGCTTCCAATGGCGCACTGCTGTAAACTACTTCAGACGCAGGGAGAAATTAACACCAAAGATATTATATTAACTCATCAATGAGAGTACAAAACTAAGTTTCAGATAGACTCAATAGTCTGAGTTCAACTGACAGTAAAATCCGTGAACAGAAAGTTAAAGATACAAAAATATATATCTCCCCCTTTAATTTCCAATGCTGCCCCCCTTTTATACAATCAATGGCGGAGTTCTCCAGACGACAAAATGATTGAACGTAGCGATCCCTCAGGATCAAAGATCCTGAGTGATCCGCTAAACTGTTAACGCCTTCCTTTACTCGGCCTGTATTTCCGAACTGGCAGTCCTTCGTCTCGTTCCGGACTGATCTTCCTTGATTTACTCGACCTGGTCTGAACCTTATTTAGAATTGGAGGGACAACCGTTATCTTCTCATCAAATTCTCGTTTTGCGTTACGCTTTCCTGCTTTTACCTTTCCCTGCGTAGAGAAGACAACTATTAGTGATTGGATCATTTTGGACTCGTTCTTATTGCGTTTTCCCTACTTTATAATAAAGAAAAGATTACAACTATTTCTTAAAACATCACTAAATTATTTATTAAAACATACCTTCCCAATGCTCTACACACCCCCCGACTTACTCTGTTTCATGGCCTCATGAAAACGTTATAATTAACATGGAGAGCAGTAAGAGAATAGGCTGGAGAGGGTACTTCATGAGGGGGTCTGCAACCATGATAGGCAACCAGATTATCAAAGAAGTAATGCAACTGATCTGCCGGCATATTATACAAGGCCTGGTACCCCGGTGCAGGGTGCCAGATAATTAGGCTGCGGAACCGATATCCTAACCATGATGGTCCAGCTTGCAGAATGCACTGGCCATAAAAGGGCAATCGTTCAGCAGCCAGCTCAAAGTTCTCGTATTTGAGGGGCTCCCTGAGCTGGACGCTTGGGGTGGAAATCCGATAACGGAATTAGGCAGCCTCCAAGGCGGAATCTTTAATAACCAGGAAGTATTCTAAGCTATTTCGGATCAACTCCTCATGCATGGGTCCTAGTAGTTCTATAACGCCAGGGTTTCTCATAAGGCTTTTGTGTGATTGCCATAGGCGAACTGGATCTTGAGGCTCAGCCCTGACCCATAGATCTAGGCTATGCTCCTGCCTCTGAAAGGCATTGTAAGCCCTGAGCCACTTTAACTGATTGACCCCGAATGAAACAAAGGCTTGCAGCTGTGTATCCCCCACAAAGGGACCAGGGTTTAGGTCAGTTTCCTGCTCAAGCACCATATTGTGCAAATAAAATTCGCATAATAATTGTTGGACCTTAACCCCATAATGTTTGCAACAATCAATGAAATCATTAACAGTATTAATCTGAATGGGGGCACCTGCCCTAGCAGCTTTTATTTTCAATCTTAAGTATCTTTCAAGGAGGAATAAAGCATAATTCTTCGCGGGGGCCCTGCAAGTCAAAACATCATCATACAACGAACATACAGTGTCCAATTGTTTAATAACAACATCTAGTCGACGTGTTACCTTAGCAACCTTTTCCTGTTCCTTCTGCCATCCTTCAAAAGCCTGACTCTCCGATTGACTCATGTTTCTCAGCTGCTGTTGCAGTTCTTCATGTTTTTCCAGAGGGATCCTTTGTTCCTCTAACTGCTCAGCCCTCTGCTGCAATTCTTCGTATTTTTCTCGAGGAATCCTCTGCTCAACTTCCTGTTGCAGCTCCTCATATTTCTCTCGAGGGATCATTTGTTCCCGTAGCTGTTCAGCCTCCTGTTGGGCCTGTCTTATCTCGCGGCGCAAGGCCTTGGTTTTTGGATCCCTTTCCCATGATTCCTTGGAGGCAGGAAATTTCGCCTGGACCTTCACATTTCGTCGCTTAATTTTCCCTGAAGGTGGTGTCTCAGTGTGAACTGCTCTATTTTCCCCTTCCTTCTTGACATGTATAAAGGGGTACGGTGGTCCCTCTGTAAATGGGATGTCATTTTGTGGCTCCGTTTTAATTGGAACGGCCGTTGGTTCTAATGGGCTGTTTGAAATATCAGCCTGCTCCTCTATGTCAATAGGAACGGCATTCTGGTGTTCTATTCCAGATGGAACAGCATTTTGTTCCTTAGTATTAATTGGAACAGCTGCAGGTTCGCTAGCAGAGTATCGACCTACTAGATGCCTATAGGTGCTCTGCCTTCTCCTCTGACAGGACCCAGCTATATTTGTCCTTCTTTTTCTTCTTACAGTCCTCCTTATTCTCAAACTGGCTTTCAGACTTCGAATTTTCTGCCGAAGCTGGCCTATAATATTCAGCAATTTCTGCTGTTTTCTTCTCAACTTCGTAATTTCTCTTGCCTCGGCTGTGGCCACATGGGCGGCCCTCAGTTCTGCTCCGCTTTCATCGAGGGTTTCTTCTGTCATTCGGGGAACGTCCTGTTCCCGACAAACATTTTCATCCTCCATGGCATCAGCAGGTGGATCTCCTCCTGGAGTTTTGGGAACGGCTTGTTCCTGATTGGTATTCACATTTTCTTTGTCAACGACAGGGGGGTTTTCTTCCCCTGCCATTCCATCATGCAATTCTTCACGCGTCTCTTCCTCAGAGGGTCCTTCGGGAGGCTCTGCCGGACTGGAGGGTGAAGGATAACCTCTAAGGCTGGCCAAGATGGTGGCCAGCTCTTCTTCCTCCACAGGGGTTTGCGAATGGCTACCCCCCAATTGTTCCATCTCCTTCTCCTGAATTGGCTACTCAGTAGCTGCCTCTGGATAGCTGGTCTCGGCCGCAGAGTCATCATTCTTATTTCCTTCTTCAGCTTCGTTCTCTGTTTGTCCCACGTTTTCCCCAGGTATTTGTTCTGGCGCTGGAGGTTCCTCTATTATTTCAATCGGCTGGTCAATGTTTGGCTGGATTTTTTCCAGCCTACCTCTTATCTTTGCCAACCGAGCTGACTTTCTAGGCCTCTCGGGCTGTTTGGGTGTGCTGGCCACTTGTTCTTCCACCTCCACCTTTCTGCGTTTTTCAAACTGTTCTGGCGTGCCAGAGGAATACCTTCGCTTTACGGTAGCACGTATTTCTTCGGGAAATTCCTTACGTTTTTCTGCATGTCTAGTTGCTTTAGGGGTACATTTTTGTTTCCCCAGCTTTATGCGTTTCTTCGTTTGCTCGGTTGTGCCCGAGGGTTGCTTAGGTTTTGGCGATTCTCTGGGTTTTTTAGGTGTTCCAGAGGTGCTAGCGGGGTGCTTCGCCTTTGGGGATGGTGATGCTGCTTCCCCTCCAATTGCTGTAATAAGTTCCCGCCAGCTACTTTGCTGCTGAGCGAGACTGTATGTCACTATCAGGCGGATTAACCCGTGGTGGCTAACCACTACGTCTTCATGGTGTGCCTTTTTCAAGCTCCGAGAGGCATCATGCAGCAATGAATTTAACAATGCAGGGATATTCACAGCACATTTTCCTTTTAACACAGCTAAGAGCTTAAGGTGACGCGGCCTTACCACATATTTTCGTCCTTCGCAGGTGATGTAGCTCTGTACTACCTTTGCCAGTTCGCTCCAAGGTTCTTCCAGTGTTGCCGGCAGCACTCCTTTTCCCTTCACTGTCAGCTTCTGCCCTTCATCTTGGAAGATTTCTACGATCTTCTGCAGTCTTTCTTTCTTTGTCGTCCATATTGGACCTGAGTCTGGTAATCCGGTTACTTCCGCAATTATTTCCTTCGTGACTGCTATCTGCTTCCCATCTACCACTGAGTGTTCTTCCTGCAAATTCTGCAGGAATTCCATGCCCACTATTTCGTTTGATTTGCGCAGGCGGCCAAAATAAGTTAACCACCCTGCCTTTTCTAAGATCTTCCGAGCGGCTTCGGAGACTACGAGCTCGCTCGGCTCGCTTCTGATAGACTTTCCCCCCATGGTTCTGTTTCAGGGTCTAGATGGAACAGCAATGCAAAGAACGTAATTGCGGCAAAAAAAGAAAAGACACAGAGCATGCATGAATAATTGATCATAAATAACAACTTTTGCAAAAAAAATAGCATTGTCATGCCGTTAACGCATATCGTACCTTCGTATCATATCATTTCCGAATGATGTGTTAACACGTGGCCGGCGGAGTAATGAAGTCACCTCCCCCCCGCGCGAAATGATAGGCTGCCTCAGCCGTCAAATAGAAGAAGGCGGTCATCCCATCACCGAGTCATAATGGAACAGCTTATAAAGTTTTGCCATGTTTCAGATTAGACAAAGAAATACCGAGATCGATGCGACAGATAGATCGCGTTTAACATAAGCCTTCGTGATCTGATGCAGAACATAAGGATAGGACGTCTAGCACTCATGGAAAGTCTGAGATAGTCATAGTCAATACCTTTGCCATAATTGGTAATGATAGATGTTCATGTGACGTATCCATTAAGGTGTAAGATATAATTATTACGAGGATAGAAAGAAATATTTAATAAGATCCAAATTGGTGTATATGTTTTGACTCCAATACCATTAACAGAGCTCTGCTGCCGACCGGTGTTTATAACCGTGGCAGAGTTGTTTATTTCACCCCGGAACCATAGTCCTTTGTGTAGTTTTGAAGAGCAATTCTTGTCAACATGCAGGCCATCATGCTGGCTTGGTAACCAGATAACCATGACGCCATTCACCAGAGAGGCGCGAAACGTGGGCAGGCTGGCTCGTGATGAGACCCCCTGTTCCAAGGTTTGTTTATATAATGAACCTGTTGGACCATATCCCTTGTGTGGTGGCCATGATGGGAATGCCACTTCGCTTCCAATCTTATGATCATAGTAGGCTGGTTCTTTAATGAAACCCCCTATCCTGCACTTGACAAATAATTTCTTTTGATTTTGCTTTTGCTTTTTTTTTTTCTTTTGAGATGGACTTTTGCTCTTGTATAGTTACACATAAGGGTGGTTCAGCCCTCCTTAAGAGTGGGAATGGCGGAAGAAGTCTTGTTATCCCAATAGGAAGATATAAATTTTCTATTCTTATTTCCAAGTAATAATAAAGAAAATTGTAGGAACGTAACATGATGAAGTTTTCCAACAGGGCAGAGGAGGTGAGACTTATGGCTGAAAAAATGATGAGTGTATGGATCCTTCCTTTGTTGCATCAATACTAGGGCTGTTATAGATAGCGATTTATGATGTGCTGATCTCGATATATCATGCCTTTTATATTTGTTGCATATATAGCTGCTACTTATGGCCTCAGGAAAAGGATGGACAACGCTTTCTTCTTATAGAAAGGACGAGGGCATACTATTTCTTTCTTACAAGGGAAGGTGGGAGGGTTCTTTTGATGCAATGTCCTAAGATAACAAAAGCACTCAAATGCTGCTTGCTAAAAAAAGAACTGAAAAAAACACACAAATGTTGCTCCTTCTAAAAAGGAATAAAATTCAAAAGTGCTGTTCCTTTTGAAAAGGAACAGCAAAAACTCAAGGGTGCCGTTCCTTTTGAAAAAGGAACAGCAAAACATGTAGGTGTTGTTCCTTTTGAAAAGGAACAGCAAAACACACTAGTGCTGTTCCTTTTGAAAAGGAACAGCAAAACACGCAAGTGCTGTTCCTTTTGAAAAGGAACAGCGAAAACACGCACTCGAAACATATATACAAAATTTACAATCTTATATACAAAATGTGGTAATAAAGAATGAACTGCTTACCAATCTATAGGGGAGGAAGTTTTTGCTTCCTCTCCCATCATCTTGATGTTAGTATCTTGGCGTAGCTGCTGGCAAAATGATTCCCGAGTGAGCGGTTTGTGATACAGACGAACTCGGTGGCCGTTTACCTTAAATGTATATCCAGATCCATCGATTGTAATCAAAGTAAGGGTCCCATTGTCATGGACTTTTTGAATCTCGTATGGTCCCAACCATCGAGTCTGAAGCTTCCCCGGGAAATCCTGAAATCTAGAATCATATAACAGAGCCCAGTCTCCTTCGTGAAATATCTTGTTTTTGATGAGCGCATCATGCCACTTGGCTCGCTGTTGCTGGATGAGTGCTGTATTCTGTAATGCAGCGAGCCTTGTTTCGTCCAACTCATTAATTTGTTGTAATCGATTTTTCTGTGCTTCACTTAAATCCAATCCGACTTCTTGGGCAGTTCGCAGGGTTTGGATCTCAAATTCTATAGGAAAAATGGGTTGCTTTCCAAACACTAAGTGATATGGTGAATAGCCGGTGGTACTTCTCCATGTGGTTCGATAAGCCCACAGTGCCTCCGGTAGTCGGGCGGCCCAATCGCGGCGGTGTGAGGCAACAGTTTTTGTCAAAATTGACTCTATTATCTTATTACTGTTCTCGACTTGCCCATTTGCCTGCGGATGGTATGGGGTAGTAATTTTGTGGTGGATGTGATGGTTGTTGAGTGTTGCAGCTAATTTATGTCCCACAAATTGTGGTCCTCCATCTGTAACCACTTCCCTTGGAAGACCATAATGTACAAACAAATGGAACAAGAACTGTATTACCGACTCCTCTGTAGCTCTGGGTAATGCCTCCGCCTCAACCCATTTGGTAACATATTCAGTTGCCACCAAAATGTAGGTTTTTTGGTTTGATGGGGGGTTGATGGGTCCGACAAAGTCCAGAGCCCAGCGTTCGAAAGGTTCGATCACTAATTGAGGCCGCAAAGGCATTTCGTCTGCTGGGCCAGGTCGTCCTACACGCTGACAACTATCACAGGCCTGGACAAATTTTTTGGCATCTTTGAAAATTGTAGGCCAGTAATATCCCGTTTGTAATACTTTGTGTGTTGTTCTGCGTTCAGCGAAATGTCCTCCACATGGCCCGTCATGGCAGGCTTTCAAGATATCAAAGATTTTGTCTTCTCGAATACATCTTCTGATTTCCATATCTGCGCCTGTGTGAAACAGATAGCCCCCAACCGACGAAAATCGATTGCTTTTCTGGACGATCTGTTTCCGTTCATTGGGAGTTAAATGTTTTGGAAGCTTACCTACTGCGAGATAATTAGCCACATCAGTGTACCAGGGAGTCTGGACAGCGACAGAAAATAAGTGTTCATCTGGGAATTGGTCCTCAACTGCTGCTGTTTCAACTGATTTTGGTATTCGTGAAAGAAAATCAGCTACAGGGTTCTCCTTCCCTGGTCGGTCTCTGATTGTAATGTCGAATTCCTGCAACAAGATCAACCACCTGGTTATTCTTCCATTTGTAACAGGCTTGTTTGCTAAATACCTAATAGCAGAATGGTCTGTATACAAAATAACGGGATAGCCTGTAATATAGTGTCTAAACTTATTAATAGCATGTATCACAGCTAAAAATTCTTTTTCGGTGACAGTGTAATTTAATTCAGCCGGAGCCAAATTTTTGCTGATGTAATAGATAGCGTATGGTCTTTTCTCTTCTTCTTGGCCCAGAACTGCACCGATTGCTGTGTCTGAGGCGTCGGTTGAAATTTGGAATGGTAAGTTCCAATTAGGTCCTCTGAGAACTGGAGCTGTAGATAGCAACTTCTTTAATTTTGTGAAGGCTCGATCACATTTTTCTGTCCATAAGAAATCAACATTTCCAGTTAATGCATGTAGATGTGCGGCAATATGTGAGTAATGTTGTATAAATCGTCTATAATACCCAGAAAAACCAAGAAAACTGCGTACCTCTGTTTGATTAGTGGGGGTTGGGATAAGCATGAGTATTTGAATTTTAGCCGGGTCTACCTGAATGCCAGCTGCTGAGATGTAATGTCCCAGAATGAGTCCTTCTGTCATCATCATGTAACATTTTTCGTGACTCAAGCAAAGCCTGGTAGCGATGCAGCGCTCTAGAACTTTTTCGAGAGTGTCCAGGGCTGGATCAAAGTCATCTCCATATGGTGTGAAATCATCCATATAGACTTCCAATCCATCATTAATTAAATCTGCGAAGATGCTAAGAACAGCCCGTTGGAATGTGGCCGGAGCATTACATAATCCAAAGGGTAAGACTCGGTAGGCGAACGTTCCCCAGGGGCAAGTAAAGGTAGTCTTGTCCTGGTCTTCAGGGGCAATCTGAATCTGGTTATATCCGCTGAAGCCATCCAAAAAAGAAAAAAATTTCTTGCCTGCTAAGGTGTCCAATACCTGGTCTATGAAAGGGAGAGGGAAGTGATCTTTTTGTGTAGCTTTGTTTAATTCTCTGTAATCGACACAGATCCTCCATTTCCCGTTCTTTTTAGGTACTACCACAAGTGGGGAGACCCATTTGCTGTCAGAAATAGGATAAATAAAATTAACGTCTAATAATTTCTGCAGCTCATCTTTTACAACATCTTTTAAATGGGGATTGAGTCTTCTCTGTGGTTGGCGAACAGGTCTTGCATCTTTCTCGATATAGATACGATGTGTACATAGCTGGGGATCAATCCCTTTCATATCGAGATAGTCCCAAGCAAATGCCTCCTGATACTTTCGTAGGAGCTGGATGAGTTTGGTCTCTTGCTCTGGTGTCAGATTAGCGTTAATATTTAAAGTTCTGCCCGGTTCAATTTGTATTACTTTGCTGTTAGCAACAGAGGTTACAGGTATATTTGGGTCATGGTCATCTTTTAGAGGATCTTCCTCTAATTCGTTATCAAATGCCGCTTTTATCATAAAGCATTGTGTATACGATGTGGATTCTGTTTGATTAATGAATTTATTGATGGCATCGTCTTCCGTTTGATCTTTAAAATCTAGTGCTTCCTGGACTGTTAATGGTGGTCTAATATTATCAGTAATATATGAGGCAGGGCGCAGATTGGTCAGTGATATATGAGGTGTGATGCTTGGCTGGGCTGGCGGGTACAAGATTAAATTTTTGATATCCGGCCCTCTGGTTATGGTCATGTTTCCCTGCCGGCATCCAATGTAGGCGTCAGCAGTAGCGAGCCATGGTCTACCTAGAATTAGCGGATGTCCATCTAGTCGGGTTTTTGGATTAATCACCAGAAAATCGGTCGGGTATTCCCAAGAGTCCACTGAAACCATGACATCATACAAGGTTCCTTCTGGTCTTATTACTGATCGGTCAGCTAGCTCTAGTAAAGTGGAAGTAGGTTCTACCGATGTGATTCCAAGCTTCTGGCAGGTTGATGTTGTCAGGATATTAATTGCAGCCCCTAGATCTACTAAAACGTTGGTCAGGGTCTGCCCACGGACTTGAACAGTGACAATTGGGTTTCCAGGATCCTCATATTTAATTGGTGTTTCTTTCCCTGATAAGAGGTCGGATAAGGTGCCGACTACCTGGACTCTAGGGTTAGGGGTTATATTTCTTTTTGATTTTCTGCTACACAGGTCTTTTATGGTTTTTGCATATATGGGAATATCCTGTATAGCCTGAAGGAATGGAATTCTTATATACAAGTTTTGGAGTTCTCCCAGAATATCAAAATCCGGATATTGCATTTGTCTCGGAATGTCCAGTCGTTCTGGGAAAGGTGGAGAAGATGTAATTACTTGCTGATGAACCTGGTCTTTACTTACATCTTCTTGTTGTGACGGCTGTTCTATCGGTAACTGGTTTTCAATATGAGCGGTTCTATGTCCCTCAGTTTCTATTATTCGCCCAGATCTCAACTGAAGATCATTGCACTCCTGCAGAGCAGATTCAATCTCGGAAGATTCTATAATTTGAAGAGATTGAACTGGTCGATTGTTTGGGTTAGGGTTGGGTTGGGCTGGGAGCTGCGGTCTTAGGTTGGGCTGGGGATTTTGTTGCAAGGCTGGCAGAGTTGGTTGAGGGAGCGGAATTGATCCTGGTGTTTGATATGTCGATCTTGGCCAGTTGCTCTGCCAGGGTGAACTTTGCGAAGTGGAAGGGGTCCACTGCGGAGGATATGAATTATTTGGCCAATATGGCGGAGGATAAGGAAAGTTTGGCCAACCAGCTTGGTTCATCCAAGGGTTCGGAGTAGGAAACATTTGAGGCGACCAATTTGAAAACGGGTGCTGAGACTGATTTTGCCACATATTCTGTTGCTGAGCATTAAATTGCGGAGATTGAAAAGAAGAGGAGGGATCTTGAAACATACCAGATTGCCTAGGCTGCCATTGACGACGCTGGTTAATAAAATATGCTGATTCTGGTTCCTCTTCTGCTTCTTTGTACACCGCCTTCAAACCAGGAAGCGAGGGACAGCTTTCAGTCGGATGGTCCTTGGTGCAAATAGCACATATTTGAACTGTATCGAGCGGGCATTCTTTCTAGCTATGTTTCTTTCTGCACCGAGGGCAGAAAATTGCCAGATTCTGTTCCGCCTCTGCTTGCTTCTGTTTAGCCTGCACAATATCAAGCTGTGTAGCTAATGTCCCCATGATATCAGTTTTAAAATTCTCTAGCAGATTTCCAAGTTCCACTCGTGATACTCCTTCTATTGATGTTCTATTGTCTCTAGTGAAGCGATCATATTCTGCTGGTTTTATCCTTGTGCTGCCTCTTGAGCTCCTGATACACAGATTAATGATGTCAGCAAAATTTTCCTGATAAATGTCTCCTTTTCCCATAATATTCAACGTTTCAATCCATTGCTCTTTCATACCTCTAATCAATGTAGTTTTCAACACGTTATCGGGCAGAGGTAACGATGCATAGGGAGATCTTTGCAAGTTATATTGGAAACGTTCTACATATTCTTCTAAAGTTTCATTTGGTCTGGCTGACATTTGAAAGATTTCATCCTTTAGTTCTCTTGATCTACAGTAATCCTGATATTTTTTTAAGAAGGCCCCTTTCATTTCTTCCCAATTGTTTATGACTCCACCACCTAAACCCATGAACCATTTCAGGGCTGCTCCCTTCAAAGTAGAGGGAAACAGCTTTAACTTCTGGGGGTCAGTGGTGTAATCGTATCCCCTGCATAACACATCAAATTCGAATAAAAACGCATCAGGTTCTTCTGATGTGAGTCCATGAAACGTCGGGATATGTTGAAGCGGAATTGCCTTCATCGGTGCATTCACAGCGGAATCTACTATGGGATATTGCAAAGTAGAGGTTTGGGTATTTGGCTGATTCTGCGCCATGGAATCAAATATATGCCAGTAATCTTCAGGAATTTCTAAGAGAGTATCCCTTGGTTGAGGAGGGGTAATCTTAGCGGGAACTGTTTTTACAGCACTCCCTTTATCAGGGATAATGATGGCCCCTACTGTCTGAGGTGAATGAATTCCTTCAACGAGGATTTTTGCAGCGCTTCCTTTATCTGGACTGTTTAAAGGCTGGTTTGGTTCAATAGGAGATCTAGGTTCCTCGATTTCCCCTGTTTCTCCTTCTCCTTCGCAAAGATTGCTAAAATTTCCTTCGTGCACTGGTCCAAGAGTCGAATTGTCAGGTTCTTGAAAGTCCTGCTCCTCTGTCTGACTGTGCACCTCAGCAAAGGCTTCAGATAGTGATTCTGAGGTCTGAAGGGAACTAGCAGGTTGTTTAGAGTTTACTTTCCTATAACCTACTGATTGCTGAGATTCGACTTTCTTATAAATTTCATCTATAAAGGTCTTTCGTCCAAGGGTCGCCGACCCCTTGGCTTTTTCGGTTTTGGATGGAGGCTTTTGATTCTTTTCTGGCTTTTTCTGCTTAGTCATGCACTCCAATTAAATTACTAAATCAATTCTGCTAGGAAAGCAGACGGTGGAGCAGGGCTTTTACATGCTCCGCACGCAGGTTCTTACCTTCCGTTTTTAGAATCCAGTTCTCCCCTAACAGATTCGCACACTACCCTGTTAAAAGACAAATGGCTATACCCTTCCCCGGCAACGGCGCCAAAATGTGGAGCTGTAACAAGGGTCTTTTTCACCTCTAGTTATCTCACATTACAAGTCAATCCGGGAGCGTTTTGTTATTGTAAAGGATATCTCAATTTGAGGCTATTTGTCAGGATAATGATTCGTAGTATAGATCTAAAGAATACAAGAGTAAACGGATGCTAAGCTACACTAAATTACTTTTGCATAAAGAAATCACACACGTAGCAACTTCGTCGGTCGAGGGTATGGAATTAGTAACCTATCCCCCTAGAAACTGATGAAGGAGTATGGATCATGATCTGGGAGCATTATAGCGTCTGCTGTATCTCACAACAGCCTTGACCCTCCTCTCATGCCACTTCAATAAATGCAAGCGAAAGGAACAGCAAGAAAACAGAATGGAACAACAACTTCAGAAATGGAACAGCAACTTCAGAAATGGAACAGCAATAAAAGGAACGGCAATAAATGGAACGGCAGTAAAGAAACTAAGTCTCGCGAGGTCAACACTTCCAATCCTTGGCACACACTTACATACAAAGGGAAAGCAATCATTTATACAAGTTTGCAGCTTAATCAAATGGAACAGCAAATTATTAAAGACAGGAAACGTCAATCATATACATATCAAATGGAACAGTAAATCATTAAAGACAGGAAACGTCAATCATATATACACGATCTGCAATAATCACCAATAGTCCATTACTCCAATCACCTGTAGCTGAAGTATTCTACTTATGAATTCTGTAATTGATGCAAACAACTCAGATCAACAGTATGCGAAGAATCCTGAAAGTATGATATGAACTTGCTACAGAGATTTATAACAGGAAAGCTACAGATGAATAAGTATGAGATGACATGCAATCATATCAGATTATAAGAAACAAACCACACAAAGCAGAGTTGTAATGGTACAATCAGCCAGTGTCCGTTGGAGCCGGGCCCGAAGCTTCCAATGGCGCACTGCCGTAAACTACTTCAGACGCAGGGAGAAATTAACACCAAAGATATTATATTAACTCATCAATGAGAGTACAAAACTAAGTTTCAGATAGACTCAATAGTCTGAGTTCAACTGACAGTAAAATCCGTGAACAGAAAGTTAAAGATAAAAAAATATATATCTCCCCCTTTAATTTCCAATGCTGCCCCCCTTTTATACAATCAACGGCGGAGTTCTCCAGACGACAAAACGATTGAACGTAGCGATCCCTCAGGATCAAAGATCCTGAGTGATCCGCTAAACTGTTAACGCCTTCCTTTACTCGGCCTGTATTTCCGAACTGGCAGTCCTTCGTCTTGTCCGGACTGATCTTCCTTGATTTACTCGACCTGGTCTGAACCTTATTTAGAATTGGAGGGACAGCCGTTATCTTCTCATCAAATTCTCGTTTTGCGTTACGCTTTCCTGATTTTACCTTTCCCTGCGTAGAGAAGACAACTATTAGTGATTGGATCATTTTGGACTCGTTCTTATTGCGTTTTCCCTACTTTATAATAAAGAAAAGATTACAACTATTTCTTAAAACATCACTAAATTATTTATTAAAACATACCTTCCCAATGCTCTACAATGTGCAAGTTCAACTTGACAGAATTACTGTGTAATCAACTCCTTCTTTTCATTCCTAATAAAAACAGTCGCCCATCTTGAAAGCAGACCCGGAGACGTAGTCCATCAGGGATGAACTCCGTCATCAATCTCGTTGTCTAGTATAACTATGTTTTTACAGTATATTACTTAATTTATTATGCATCTAATGATTTAATTTGCGTCGCATATCCTTCTTCATTGCTTATGTCTTCTCACTTAAAGCACCTTTGGTTTCATTCAATTCACCAATCGGTGCTAATAACTTCTGCTTAAGTTTTATTATATGATCGATCAGATCATAAGCAAACCTTCTCCTTGTATTTCCGATTGAGGCGGTAAGGCCTCTGCTTAATTGGCTTTGCACCAGGCTTTAACATGATCTTCATGACTCCTAAGTCTCTGATTATTCCTTTCAGATCTGTAAACTTGGTATGGAATAAGTCCTGGTATTCGCGGAGAAATTTAGCAAACTTATCCACCATCACATCATCCCAGTAGTCTCTAATCTTCATGAATTTGGGTTCTGCCTTCTTACCAATGTTCACTTGTTTTTTTTTCACCAGGGCCGTTATATCAAGGTTCTCAATCTGTGGTCCTTGAACCTCGCGTTTGCCTTCTCTTTCTAGAATGTTAATCTTCTATGGATCCTCATCCTCTGTGTCAATAGTTATGTTATAACATTCAAGTGCATGACTCACTTGAGAGGCCCATTCAGGTTGAATCAGGTCTAAGGGATCCTGCGGTATCCTAAAGATGGATGCTTTTACCTCTTGTAGCACTTCATCAATACTGTCAAACCCATCCTCAAACTGAATGCCATCATGAATCCTTTGTGTAGGATATCCCATTCGCCTGTCCCATGGCGGAGCTCTGTTTCTATATACCAATTCATTGGGATAACATCTAGGGGATGACAGAATAGGTGCACCCACTCAGGTTGCGGCTTTTCTCCATAAGCTTGCGTCAATTTGGCCAGATGCGGGCACAGATCATTCTGCCCATCGTACTTATCTATCAGTCACATCTTAGGCTTCCCACATCACGTTCTCATCATCCTCCTATATTCGCACCAATCATCAAAGCTTCCCTTGTGCATACCCCACCATCTTGTGGGTGTAGTGCACAGTGCCCAGTACAAGGCCTGGAAGCACTGCTTTTCTGGTACCTCCCTTCCAAATGCATCCAAAAAGATATCTACCTCATTTAGACCATCATAAATAGGCATATTTCTTACCTTTGATGACACACAGCGCAGCGACCGGGTCATCATGTTGCAATTCAATGTAGTTACTTCATTTAACTGATTCTTCCAACATTCTATTGCTTCATCAGAGTCTGAAGTGTAGGAACTATCACGATCCCACGTAATCATCCATTCGTGGCGGGATTCACCCAATCTTGGTCTTGCACTATTATATTATAGATACAATCCAATTCGTCATCACTCTCATAATCACAGACAAGTTCAGTATAGCATGATCTTTCAATAGGATCGAGGGGTATTATTATGCACAATGATTTCTTCTCAAAGATCATCTTTCGCTTCTTCATATTGATGACCCTGTTCATATCAGTAGCCCAGTCAATTCCCAGGAGCATAGGGTAGGGATTGTTATCATCCACTATCTCTATTACTTCAAAATCCACCAACGCGCTCACTCCCTCAATATCCATGGTCACCCCTTGCAGCCACCCCATGGGGATGATTTTATGTTGATTCACCATCTTCGGCTGAATCGGAGACCATTATAGCATAGGTCTCCCCATTCACTCCCAAGTTTGATTTGGTAGGATATTTGCATCTAACCCGAGGTCCAAAATGACTTGA
Organism: Pinus tabuliformis; assembly: GCA_031772625.1. Taxonomy (NCBI): domain Eukaryota; kingdom Viridiplantae; phylum Streptophyta; class Pinopsida; order Pinales; family Pinaceae; genus Pinus; species Pinus tabuliformis. The sequence goes on along the minus strand of CM062815.1, from coordinate 1,128,053,617 downwards.
TCCATTTTGTCATGCGGAAAGAGTCAATTTTGCGGACAAAACCGACCTCCCTAGAAGCTAAGGATTTCTAGTGACAAACAAGACAAGTAAACACTACCTTTCTCTAAATATGCATTTATAATACAAGTAATCAGGTGTTTATAACATACCTTTAGTCCAACGCTTTGTAGTAGTCCAACCTTGCCGATCCGGATGAGCTCCTCCTTCTCTTCGAAACCTGCATTCACTAACAAGCCAAAAGATTACATAGCACCTGATAAACTTATAAAATAAAACATATTCATCATACAGACCAAGGAGTATATGAAACAAATCATGTATAACAATCTGTTGAGAAAAGTGAGCTTAATTGTATTAAGTGGAAACAAAAGAAACCATTACAACCTGAGCCTTGGTGTTGTGCAGGTCCCTCCTAGGGTCCAGCAAGAGTTCTCCCTTACTTTGATCAGCTCACCCACTTCCAAATAAGGCTAGGAAACGATGGGAATCTCTCCTCACAAGCTCTATAAGGGAGTCCTAATTCCAGTAGCATCTACCCTTAGGAATGTTCAGCTTTCAACCTCCCCTACCTCTGGCCCAATGCCTGTATTTATAGTGCTGTAGAGGAAGTTAATCAGGTCCACCATCAATGGGATAAGCCCCTCTTTGAATGGGATAGCTCCCTTCTTGATGGGATAAGTTCCTCTTTCATAGGGATACATGAACCATCTGGAGGCGCTCAATACACGTCAAACAAGCTTCTAGAATTCTCTAGAAATGACCACAAGTAACGTTTTTGAAGTGAAACTTGCGTCTTTTGACCTGTACAGGAGTACGCACCCACCCCTTTACAGACAGAGCGTACAAGTATGCAGGTATTGTGAACTTGAGGTGCATACACGCCGGTAAGGCTAAGAGAAACTGCGTACCCAGAGATATATAGATTTTTAAAGACTTTCTCTCTTTTTTGGAGTTTGACATGAAGAGCAAAGGTATGAGACTTGCCAAGGAGGATAGTATGACAGTTGATAGATCCATACTAACTGCAAATAGTCATGGTGACAAATTTTAGTGTAACACATTTCATACTCTGCTATTTGTGCAATCAGTCTCATCTCTCGTCTTGTCCTTGTTTTATGCTTTCCAATATTTCATACTACACGTGGCTCACCTGGTGTAGTTCCAGTGCATCTATTGATGAGTTCTTGTAACCCTTTCACAACCTTACTGGCACGTAGTAACTTCATAGACGTTTCCAGGAAAGTTGTGAGCATAGAGGGGTCCATCTCTGGCTCAATCTTATCCTTTCTTCCTGAGGTGGAGGCCTCATCGAAGCTCTTCTTAGCTTCCATGAAGGTTTTATGAGCACACTCCAAATAGAACTTAGCCTCTTTCATCGGGGCTTTATGAACCCATGTACTATCTTCTGGCTATTTTCCCTTGTCATCTCCCGTCACGATTCCACTTCTGAGTACTATATTTACATTTGGAGCTTCCTTGCATGGCCAGATCTCATCATATGCAGGTTTTGAGTCGGCGGAGGTGGTAGCGCCCCTTTGTCATGTATCCTAGCTATCAGCATAGGACAATCTTCCATTTCATGATCAAATAGCTTGTAAAACTTGCACGACAGATTTATTGGCTTAGTGCAATCACAGGCATAGTGTCCTCGTCCTCCGCAATTGTAGAAAATCAACTGTCCTCGACCTCTATCAGGTCCTCCTCTGCCTCAGCCTCATCCATGCCATCCCTACATTCTGGTCAAGGGGCCACCTTTCGGCTTGAACCCTATAGGCAGGAGTTCTATCCATCATCAATTCATAGCTCCTGCAAGTATGCTTATCATGTCCTACCAACCTACAAAAGTTGCAGAACAACTATTTCGGTGCTTGTACATACTTCTGTAGCAAGTGCCAGTTATCCGTGGCATGTTTTTCGGCTCCCTGACAGATAGCGCACCATAATACAGGCCCTACGCTAGGTCCTACTTGAGTTTCTAGCCTTAAAGGCACCAATCCTCCTCCTGCAATGTAATTTTCAAAGACTGGGCAATGGTCTTTGTCATGACCCTGACTCTTGCATTTCAAGCACCATACCTCCTCGCATACCTCTGGCTGAACCATCTTGTCCTGCTTCAGACTTTGCATCTCAAGGCACAAATTCTTCAGCTATGCATGGATCTGTTGAACTCCTAGATTATGATATTTCATCGGAGTCTCATGTAGTCTCATGGAAATCTCCAAGGCCTCTGCCTGAGTTGTTATCTTCTCCCATGACAACGCACTCCTTAAGTGTGGTAGTAGCGAAGCCACAAACCACTCACATTGTTGTCCACCTGTCAAATTCATGTTGGCTTCATGGATTGTACATTTCAGCCTTGATCTAGTTCCCAAGGCATCTCGCCTGGTTGCATTGAGATCTCTTTGAATCCCACAATCAACTACGCCTCAGATTCAGGCCTACTAAATTCGCTATTCAGTGATGCCTGGATTTCTGCTACTCCAACATTTGGGTTATCGTTAGAGTACTTAATATACCAGGTTAGAGTGCAATCTTGCAGAGCACTAACCAATGTCGCCTTCTTTATATGATCATCCGTAACACCTTGAGCTTCCCATAAAGACCTTACAATGAACCAGAATTGGTCCGGGTCCTCATTTCCCAAGCCTTTGAACAAAGGAAAATTCACTGTATTTTCCATACTGAACTATGGTGGAGGTGGAGGTGGTACCGGTGAAGCTGTAGGCGATGGTGGTGAAGTCAGAGGTGGTGTGGGTGGAGGTGGTATTCACGGGAATCCTTGTCTTATTAACTGAATAGCACTTCACGGAGAAACCTTCACTATCCCTTCTTTATCTCTTCGCAGAGGTGAAATCAAGGGGCTATACTCTGACCCCTTTTTCCTTCGTTCCTGTAAGTTTTTTTGCTTCGTGTAGTCTGGAACATCAAGGTAGCTGCATAAGCCATTTTTCATACAACAACATTTTAATCCGAGTATTCAAAGATTTTATGTACTTACCTCGGGGTCCTTTGAAAAAGTGTCACCCTACCTTGCTATAGCTGGTTGAGATGTCAACCGTGAATTCATTCACAAATCCTCCTATGACGTGATTGAGCCAATGATCGATAACGCAGATGATCTTATCCTTCGATGCTTCCAACCTTCGCACTAGCTCTGGGGTCCACACAATAGTACCGTCAAGTTTCCACCTTCCTTGGCTATCCGCTAGCTTTGCGATCCACTCATATAGCTCAATAGGGAAAGAGCAGAAAAGGATCTTGCGGATCTTTGTATATAGGTATTGGTCCAACCATTGTTCCTCTATCAGTCATGGGTTTCTGTTCTCTTGTGCTACGAATTCGTGGACCTTTCTATCCAACTAGTCTCCAATCTCCTTCTTAGTTGGATTCCAGTGATACGACATCACACATATCTTATGCAAATTGCGGACCCAGCAACGAAACCATTTGTTGGCTTGAGGGGGCCTGACCCAGGTTCAACGTTATTTAGCCAAACAAATCCCCACACTACTGGCCCTTTTGGCATTCGCCTACGGAGTGTGGACTGAAGTCTCACCCAAAGCAATATGGGGGGATGTTGGAACCAAGTTTCTACACCCTTAGATGGTTGTGATGTCGTTTGATCTCTTCTATCCCTGCCTTCGTGCAGGAGATCTCTTTCTAGGGCTTGTAAGACAAACCCTTTATTCCAGCTTTCAATACCTTCGTGAAAGTATACGGTCAACCTTTGCGCAACCCTAACCTGTGGCTTAGGTACTTTCGTGCTGCTATGGTAGCGTGCCATGCAGATTCCTCAATTATCCTAAGTGATTTTCTTATCTTGTTAAATACTTAAAGTTATCACCATGTAAGCAGTTATTCATGATTGCGTTCAATTATTCAATGCAATTGCATTCATTCGTGCATCATATAAGCATAATAAAGGAAATTCATACACAAAATATCCAAACCCATTAACATAACAAATACACAAAAATTGTAGAATAACTCCTTTTATTAATATCTTCCAAGTGTTACAAACTCTGTTCACCCTGCACACACAGCTGCAGGGGTATGCACACTCAGTTGCAGACTTATACCCTAGGCCTCTACGCACTTAGTTGCAGAGCCTCTACCTACGCTACAACCCAAGACTTAGACTTCTTGCTCTAAATCTATAACTCTCTTACTTCTTCCATTGTTCCCTCTAACTACTTAGAGCTTAGCTCTTTTTATACAATCCCATGGTCCACGGACCATGGGTAGATCTCTTGCGACTTTACTTTACAAAACTAAGGGCGGACTACCCTTTGTGACACATAATAACTTCGCGCTCCACGACCACAAAATGCAGAGTCTTTACAATAATATTACAAAAACTTGACTTAAACATGGGCTTTTAGCCCCAAAACTACCCTTGGGGGATCCCGCTCCCAACAAAACCATTCCTTGTGAGCTTCTTCAATCCAATCTGGTATGGGAAGAGAGATTGATAGCAGGGTGCTTTCATCTTCAAATTGGTGTGATAAAGCATCCGCTACTACATTGTCATGCCCTTTCTTGTAATGTATCTGTTGACACCTAATCCGAAACGGATGAGGTGAAGTCGGACAGTCATCTAGAAGATGAACTGATCTGTTTTACATTTGTATAAATAATGATAGTTGAATGAATAATAATCATCCAGTTGCTTCTTGCGCTCATTAATTTCTGAGCTAACCTGGCCTGACATGGTATCAGAGCACAGGTCCCAGGCTTCAGAAATAGCGTAACTCCTCTGCTGCCATTGCTCCCTGGCGCACCAGCGCTGCATAAGCTCTCTGAATGGCCTGACATCTGCTCCCTTCTGACAGCCCTGCATACGCTGCCTTGAGGACCGTTCAAGAAAATGAAGACCTGCGTTTATGGTTTTGAAGACACTGTGACTGCGTTTTTTGCAAGGTATTGAGACCTGCGTTTGCTGCCTTTAATGTTATACCTTTAACGTTTTGAAGTCTGCGTTTATGGTTGAGTGTGTCTATGGTATCAAAGACCTGCCCTGAAAGGTATGGAAGCCAGCGTTTAACGTATGGAAGACCTGATGGTATATTGAGACTGCGTGTTTTGCAAACCTGCGTTTTTTTTTGAAGCTTTGGTGAATGCCGGATGGTATATGGTGCTGGTGACTGCGTCTTTTAAGAAAGACTGCGTTTTTTAAATCGATTGACTGTATTAAAACCTGAGTTTATGGTGGATCGGTCACTGCCTTTTGTAATGAATAATGGTCATCGAAGACTGGGTTGATGGTATTGTCTGCGTCCTTATAGCTGGTTGCTGCGATAAGCTTTCCTACAATCAGCCTCAACCCGCCTCCAAACATTCTGTTTCATGTGACAAAGTGCTCGATTTGTCCAATAAATTGCATTATTTGGGAAAAGGGTTATAGCCTCCGTATATGCATCGATTGCTGCTGTAAAACGTTTTTTTTCTGAAGCATGTTGTGAGTTCGATTAGCTGTGGTGACTGCGTTGCGGAAGACTGGAACCCATGATGTGGGTGCGCCATAGTGCGCCACTGTTCATTAAATCTTTTTTTTGTAATCTGTGCATCAATTTTTGCGGGATTTGAAAACATCAAGTCATCGGAGCGCCCTCTTTTTTAAAAAAACTGTGATATATTGGTATATGTTTTGTTGTGAGATATTGATATATAACCAGTAAGCGCCCTGAATATATATTGAACAGTGATATTAATATATGTTGAATATATTGATGCGAGATATAAGCAGTGAGCGCCCTTGATTTTTTCATTGAGACAGTGATATATGTTGAAGATACAGCACTCTCCTTTTTCTCTAATGAACAGTGATATATGTTGAAGATACATATGAGCGCTTTCTTTTTCTCTGTTGAACACTAATATATATATAAGATTTTTTTTCCAGCAGAAGTCTTGCTGTGATATAAGGATTTTTTTTTCCCAGCAGAAGTTTTCTATCAACAGAAGTTTTCTTTGGCAGAGATAATTTTTTTTCACAGAATGCACTCAATCATTTCTATGGTCGGAATAGTTCTCACTGGCAAGAAGAACTATTCTGAATGGTCTCGGATGGTAAAACACACCCTCATCTACAATGAGCTGTGGAAAGGTGTGTGTGTCGGAGAAGAAGACAGAGACCCTGTGCAGCCCACATCAGACAAAGAACTCGCCATTTGGGAAAACAAGAACAGCAAAGCCTTTGCATTGATCGCAGCATCTGTCAATGAGGAAGTAAGTCGTCATATTTCCTGCTATTCCACTGCTTTTGAAGCTATACAAAAGCTGAAAGAACTCTATGATACACATTCTGCACTTGAAGTTGTGCAGCTCATGATTAAACTCTTCACTCTTGAACTGAAAAATAATGATCCTCTTGCTCTTGCATCTGAAATAAAGTCTATAATGCATGATATAAAATCCACTAAGGTTGAGCTAGATATCTCTCTTATTGCCTTTCTCAAAGCACTCTATCCTACCTACTCCAATTATCTTGAGTCTTTACAAGCAAATGGAAACCTTAAAGATATAACCTTTGACTCTCTTGTGAAAAAGTTTGCTGAAAGAGAGAAAGCCTTTGGAAAGAAAACAGTCCCTGAATCTTCTGAAGAGACTGTTTGCCTTGCTCACAAAGAAAAGCATCCTGCTCAAGATTCTGCAAGAGGAAGAGGTGGACGAAGAGGAAGAGGAAGATACTTCAGAGGCAGGGGGGGCAGACATTCTCAAGCAGAAAAGGCAGATCTGCATTGCATTCGCTGCAAACGAAATGGATCACATGATGCTTCTACATGCAAGCTACCATGGGACAAAGTTGAGCAGAGAAGAAATCAGCAGAAAGGTAAAACTGATGACTCAGACAAAGGTAAAGCACCCGAATCTGCACACTATATTGAGGCACAATGTAATATTGGAGTAAATGAAGATTTGTTTAATGCTTCACTTGCTTCTTCGAAAAATGACTGGTTGCTTGATTCAGGAGCAACCTGTCATATGACTCATAGGAGAGATTTCTTTGAAGATTTCACTAACAATGTTGATGGAGCAGTATACTTTGCAGATCAGTCAAAAATCAAGCCATCAGGGCTTGGCACAATCAGGCTTAAACTGCCTGGTCTTCCAGACTTTCTTCTGGATCATGTTCTATATCTCCCACAGCTGAAGAGAAACTTGCTGTCCCTGGTTCACATCCGCCAGCAAGGTCACTCCATTCACATGTTTGATGGCAAGCTTGAGGTAAGAAAGGCATCTGACCACTCACTTGTCATGAGGGGTATAGAAGAAGAAAGACTCTTTAAACTGCAAGGAACCTCTGCTCATGCACAACATTTCTCATATATTTCTCATCATGAAGAATGTACACTTCCATCAAGTTTATTATGGCATGCTAGATTTGGGCATTTAAACTATGATAGTCTCCGCTTGTTGAAGAAAAATGGTGTTGCTAGTTTGCCTACAATTCCTAGAAAACATAAACAATGTGATGCTTGCATTCTAGGAAAGCATAGCAAACAGTCTTTTCATGATTCACATTCAAGAGCACATAGGAAGCTTGAACTTATTCATTCAGATTTATGTGGTCCAATGCCTGTTCCTTCTGCAAATGGAAATAAATATATCATGACATTTATTGATGATTACACCAGAATGTGTTGGGTTTACTTATTGAAGAACAAATCTGATGCTTTTCAAACATTTAAGAATTTTCATAAGTGGATTGAAAATGATGCACAATCTCATATTGGGTCTATTCGCACTGATAATGGAAAAGAATATACATCAAATGAATTTGAACACTATCTTCGCCAACATGGGATTAAACATCAAACAACTGTGCCTTATAATCCTCAACAGAATGGTGTAGCTGAAAGAATGAACAGAACAATTTCGAATATGGTACGATCTATGCTTTTCTTCAAGAATGTAAAGACAATGTTTTGGGCTGATGCTGTTCTATGTGCTGCATATATAAAGAATAGATGTCCATCTAGTGCTATAAGAAACAAGACTCCTTATGAATTGTGGTATGGACATGTTCCTTCGGTAAAACATCTCAGGATATTTGGTTCCACCTGTTATGCTTTAATACCAAAGGTACATAGAAACAAACTTGGTGCTAGAAGTCGTAAGTGTATCTTCCTGGGGTATTCAAACACATCTAAAGCATACCGCCTTTATGATGAAGTAAATAAAAAGTTTGTTTTATCTAGAGATGTCATTTTTCTTGAATCATCCAAATCTGACAGTGTTGTTGAGCGGCAACTTGATCGCTTGGATAGATTCACAAAACCAAAATCATTTCAAGAGTTTGATAATCAGATTCCACATCTTGAAGGGGGGATTCCTATACTACATCAACATGTGGAATCTTCTTCTGAAGAACAATCTCCCCTGCATGACACTCCAACAACGGATGATGCTTTAAGTGACGTAATTGATAGAATTGGGAGACTCAATCTTGATTCAGACCCAACTCCATCAACAGAACAGCCTGGACCATCTCAGAAAGGTCCTCCAAAGTGGCTGACAAAGACACTTGAAAGTGTTCATCCTGATGAAATTGGAAAAACAGGAACCAGAAATTCAAACCGACAAGATGGAGGTGATGTAGATAACTCTAATTCACCTGTTGATATGGATGTTACTTATGATTGTGAATTGAACTTGTCTACAGATTTTGAACCAACTTCCTTCAAAGAAGCTGCTTCTCATGATGAATGGAAAGAAGCAATGCGGAAGGAGTATGATGCCCTCATAAAGAATGGCACTTGGAAGCTGGTTGATCCTCCATTTGGAACCAAACCAATTGGCTGCAAGTGGGTCTACAAGAACAAGTACAAAGCTGATGGCTCACTTGACAAGCACAAAGCTAGGCTTGTGGCAAAAGGATTTGCACAGAAAGAAGGGGTCGATTACGAGGAAACTTTTGCTCCCACAGCAAAATGGGCCACCATCCGAACACTCTTTGCACTAGCTGCTCAGAACGGTTGGAAAGTCCATCAAATGGATGTAAAAACTGCATTCTTGAATGGAGATCTAAAAGAGAATGTTTTTATGTCCCAGCCTGAAGGATTTGTTGTGAAAGGACATGAACACAAAGTATGCAAACTTGTGAAGTCCTTGTATGGCCTCAAACAAGCACCACGAGCCTGGTATGAAAAACTAACTGAGCATCTTCTGAAACTCAACTTCAAACATTTTGATCTTGATGATGCAACTTTATTTGTCAAGAAAGTTGGCAAAACAGTTGTATATCTTGTGGTATATGTAGATGATCTTTTAATGACAGGGAACAATGAAAGCTATATTGCATCCATAAAGAAAGAATTAGGAAAAATTTTTGAAATGACTGATTTGGGTTATGTTCATTACTATCTTGGCATTGAAGTAACCCAACATCCAAAGTCCATATTTCTTTCTCAAAAGAAATACATTGGAGATTTGTTATACAGATTTGGCATGACAGAGTGCAATCCCCTTTCTACTCCAATGGAACAAAACTTGAAGCTCACATCTACTGAAGGAAAGGAATTTGAGGATGCAACAAGGTATAGACAGCTTGTAGGAAGTCTCATCTACCTCACTACTACCAGACCAGACATTTCATTTGCTGTTGGAATCCTCTCCAGGTTTATGCAAAAGCCTTGTGAGGGACATTGGTCTGCTGCAAAAAGAGTTCTAAGGTACTTGAAGGGAACTCAAGACCTTGGAATCAAGTATACACAGGTGGACGACTTCAACTTGATTGGATACTCTGATTTAGACTTCGATGGAGACAAAGAAACTGGGGTATCTACTTCAGGATATGCTATGAGTCTTGGATCAGGAGCTGTCTCCTGGAGATCACGCAAACAATCAGTACCAGCGGATTCCACAACAGAAGCAGAATACGTGGCAGCAGCTGAAGCAACGAAAGAAATTGTGTGGCTCAGGAAAATTCTTGAAGATTTGCAAGTAAAACAAATACAATCTACTCCACTCATGATTGATAACACATCTGCAATAAAGTTGGCCAAGAATCCAAAATTCCATGATCGTACTAAGCACATCAATACTAAATATCATCTGATCCGACATCATGTTGAGGCCAAAACAATCCATCTCCGTCATTGTTCCACAAACGAGCAAATTGCAGACATCTTCACCAAAGCGCTTGGAAGAGAAAAGCTTGAAAGATTCAGAACGATGCTTGGACTCACCAACATCCCTTCAGATTAAGGGGGGGAATGTTGACACCTAATCCGAAACGGATGAGGTGAAGTCGGACAGTCATCTAGAAGATGAACTGATCCGTTTTACATTTGTATAAATAATGATAGTTGAATGAATAATAATCATCCAGTTGCTTCTTGCGCTCATTAATTTCTGAGCTAACCTGGCCTGACAGTATCTCATAATCATATCCCAACATTTTGCCAGCCATTTATTTTGTTGGGGCAAGGATAGACATTGCTCCAAAAAATATTTGAGGCTTTGATGGTCTGTGCAGATTTGGAAATGCTACCCCAATAAATATGGTTGTCGGGTATCTATTGCATGTAATATGGCCATCATCTCCTTCTCATAGGTTGATTGTCCCAGATGTTTCCCACTCAGTTGTTGGCTGGTGAAAGCCAAGGGTCAACGTTCCTACATTAATACAGCACCAATACCAATACCTGAAGCATCACATTCAATCACAAAAGATCTGGTGAAGTCGGGTAGTGCCAATACGGAAGTGGAACACATGGCCTGTTTGAGAGCCATAAACGCGTGTTGTGCTGCATCAATCCAAAGAAATGATTTTTTCTTGAGAAGGTTAGTGAGGGGTCTATCAATGCAACCATAATTGCGGACAAAGTTGTGACAATAGCCGATGAGACCCTAGAATCCCCTCAAACTCTTTAAGGTTTTTGGTTGGGGCCAGTATTGCATTTCCTGTATCTTTTTAGGATCCACCCGAACACCTTCATGACCCACAATGTGGCCCAAATACTCAATTTCTTCCCTGCCAAAAGAGCACTTGGACAATTTGACAAATAATTTGTGATTCCGGAGTAGTTGCAAGAGTAGGTCTACATGCTGAAGATGCTTTTCCCAAGTTAGTATGTAGATGAGAATGTCACCAAAGAAAACGAGGAAAAATTTTCAGAGATATGGTTTCAGCGGGTGATTCATGAGGCTTTGAAAAGTGGATGGGACATTATAGAGACCAAAAGGCATGACCAAGAATTCATAATCTCCTTCATGAGTTTGGAAAGCAGTCTTGGGAATGTCTACTTCTTTCATTCATATTTGGTGATAGCTAGAGCGAAGATCTAGCTTCGTAAAGAATTGAGCACCATGTAGTTCATCAAGGAGATCATCAACAACTGGGATAGGGAATTTGTCTTTGACAGTGAGCTTGTTGAGGGCCCTAAAGTCTAGACACATGCGCCATTCCCCATCTTTCTTGAGCACCATGACTACTAGCAATGAATAAGGACTGATGCTAGGATGAATAACACTGGCTTCAAGGAGTTCCTTGATGATTTTTCTAATTTCATTCTTTTGGGTGAAAGGATATCGATATGGGCACACATTCAGAGGTTATGTCCCTAGGACCAAAGTGATGCCATGATCATGTTCCCCTCTAGAGGGTGGAGGATCTTTAGGTTTTTCAAATACCTGTTGGTGGTAGTTTAAAATCTATTGCATCTAAGGATGAATATGAAAACTAGTGGGCTTGATGGCTTGGATGGAATTAAACTAGGCAATAACTCCATGATGGCCCTTTTTCAACAAATTTTCCATTCGATGCGAGCAGATGATAGAAGGGGAACCTGCGTGGAGTCCACGTAGGGTATGCATGTGGTCATTCTTTTTAAAACTCATATATAACTCTTGGAAATCCATTGTGATTAGGCCTAGTGTGTGAAGCCATTCAACACCCAAGACAATGTCATAACCACCCATGTTAATTGCAAATATATGGGCCTTTAGGTGGTAGTCTCCCATCTAAAGTTTGATATTTTCGTAGCAGCCTTCACATTTCATTGTCCCCCCATCAGCAATGTGGACCTGGAAATTAGAGACTACCTTGGCAAAACAATGAACAGCTTCTCCGACTCGTTGATGGATAAAGTTATGAGTGTTGCCACTATCAATCAATACTACTACCAGGCGATTTTTAATAAATCCTCTGATTTTGAGAGTTTGGGGCACATAAATGCCCACCAAAGCATGTAGCGAGATAACTGGTTCCTCTGGCATAGTTAGGAGCTCATTGGCCTACTAGATGTCCTCAAATTTGTCCTCTGGTCCCTCAAGGGTTGGGTCTTCCTCAGATGAGCTCGGATCAGTAGCATCAATTTTAAATAATTTGGGTTCCTTGCATTTATGCCATGGTGAGTATTTGTCATCACAGTAGTAGCACAATCCTTGTTTTCTTCTTTCAGCCATTTCTGCTGGAGACGCCTTTTGAACCTTAAGTGTTTGGGTAGGGCCCTGAGCCTGGGTGGGGCATCCCTTGGCTATGAAATTTTGATGAGGCGACTACGCAGCTAAATCATGTTCCACTTCGATAGCCTTTGTGCAAGCATCCATCCATGTAGGTGGGTGGTGCATCCGAACATGGGCTTGGATGGCTTCTTTGAGACCACTTATAAAGCATTCCAAGTATAATTCATCTCCCAAACCTTCCATACATATGGCCAATGTCTCAAAGGATGCAATGTAGTGTTTTACTATGCCTATTTGTTAGAGCTTAGTAAGGTGACCCAAAAAATTAGACTCTCTGTCAAAGCAGTCACAAAAAGATTTTGAGAACACCAGCCAAGTTATGTTCCCAAGATAGCATTTTCAATGCCACTGCCACCATTACCATCTCTCTTGGTCTAATTAAAGGGCTCCCACACGTAGTTTAGTTTGATCATCTCGGATATCATTTAGAATGAAATATTGTTCCATTTGTGTTACCCACACTGCCGGATTAGAGTGATCAAATTTATAAATTTCCATCTTGGGTGGTCGTGGGTGGGAATGTGGGTGATTTCCATGGAAGTGAATATGATGGCTAGACTCTCCTTCAAAATCCTCATTAATAACATGTGCCTCCAAATGCAACCCCAACGTGTTCGGTTTGAATTGTGCCATGAATTGTTGCATCTGGTCTGCTAGGCTCTGGAAAGCCTCCAACTTTTGTTCAAGGCTTCTGATCTTCTCGTTGGCCATGACTTGAGCTTTGGTTTCTACCATACATAGGTCTTGGTCACTTTTTGTCACTTAGAAAAAATTTGGGACTGCCCGAAAATTGACGCTGACAAGTGAATGGTACCATTGCGATCAGCTCGTCATCTTAAATCTTATGGGCTAAGTCTCTTGTAAGCGTCCCTCGAAGGCCTCTGTTTTTTTTTTTTTTTTTTTTTTTTTTTTTTTTTTTTACTCTAAATGGAGTTTTACTCACCGCTGATTAATACTGCAGTGGCCAAATTCCAGAAAACTTGATCCTACCCAATGTCCTGCAAAAATTGGCCCAGACTATAGGATCCACAAGCCTCACTGTGCACATGGTCAGATCTGCCTGCGAAACCCCAACGGATGAATGCAAGTTGGACTGTGGCGGCGACAGAACCCCAACTGCTAGATTTGAATGGTGTTGTGGTGGTAGAACCTCAATTGGTGCATTTGATTGTTACGACAGCGACAAAACCCTAACTTCTAGATCTGATCTGGCAAATATGATAATGGGTGATCTTTAGAGAGTCAAGGGAACTATGGTCTCAAAGGAGTGTCAAGTGCTATAGATCGCAATATACATAAGGGTTCAATAATAATACTCAGCCCAATATTTCAAGGCACTAACTAAGGAGGATCAAGCCTACCCTTAGCTGTACTATCCGACTACCCTATCATACGCGCGATTAATCTCCCCTAGTGATGTTCTCAGTGTACTGTAGCAGCAATATGGCCAATGGTTTATCTAAGGTGAGGTTTTAGGTGAGCTTAGGGGGCTTTTGATATACCCAAAGGGTACGTGGAAGGCATTCTGTGCACAATTTTGTCTAATATGCTACTGTTGGAAGGGGTATCCATAGGGGTTACAACGGAGTCCAACAAGTGTGACTACCTCTTGTATTTCTTGTGTGCATGCCTCCCAAAATCCGCCAGTTTATGCGCTCAATGACAAATCCTATGGTTTAAAGACATCGGAACATGTCTCTAGCCTAAGAAAAATTCTACCAAAAATGGAAGTACCACCGGCCCTGGAAAGTGCTCTCATTCCACTTGTTATGCTCCTGACCTGCGAGAAATTCCAGAATACCAAATATGTGAAGAAATACAACCCAGAACACAGAATGAAATGAGAAAAACAACAAGTATTTTATTATTTAGAGATGAAAGCAATGTTCGCTTGCCTCTTCGAGGGGGCAACCTCCAACAGAGCAGAGCTCGATTACAAAATAAAACTCGATATTTATCAATGGGGAGTCTCTATCCTTTATATAGATTCATACATACAATACCATGGGTCATTACCATGGTTCTATCAATACCATCTATCTAATACCATGGCCCATTTACAACTAACTATGGTCCCTTTCGTAAATGCGAGTTAACACATAAAATCATTAATATGGGCTTTATTGACTCTTTAACTAACTATAACTATGACTTGACCCTATTACATAAATAAAGGGGTTAGGGCTGGACCCTAACATCCACTTCTTAGGTTCGTCATTTTTGAAACAGTTCTTATGCTTAGCTAAGTTAGATATCCACTCATGAAATTCAATGTGGAACAAACCAAAGAAAATCTCATATTGATCTTCAAATATATATCTCTACAACCAAGCTTCAGTAGATAAACACGGGTTTTTTTTCTCTATTTCTGCAAATTCTCTTTCTTTCTATTTGACCCACTTCTATAGTTCTTTCTTCGATGGATTCCAAATCATATCCCTTTAAGCATATCTTGGTCCTAGCAATGGAACCATTTTTTGGTTTGAGGGGGCTTGCCCTAGGTTCAGAGTGTGTTGCACACCAAAAAGCCCCTCAACTACTGGCCTTTCCCGCAATGACCCACAAGCAAGTCACAGTTTCACCCGAAGCAGTTATGGGAGCTTGTTGTTGGGCCACAAATTTGTCATTATTATTATCACTTTTTAATGTCTATTTCATCCATTTCTACCATTCTTTATCACGTCAGTTATCATAATTTATCATATAATTCCATTTTATAATTCTTTATGCCCTTATGGATCAATATTATTTCTTCTCCTTTATTTTTAATATATTTAAGATTATTATGCATTATTTTCCAATGATGGTTTATTAATATCACTCATTTTAGCCTCGAAGATCTTTTCCAGATTGCAAATATGATTGCCAACTCATAATCAAATATTCCAACTCAGAAATTTGCTGGGATAAGAAGTGATAGTTTTTCATTGGACATTCCAGACAAATGAAGGTGAGTATTGAAAATCCGAGACATCGGTTTTATCTCGAACAGACCAAATTAGTTTTTTGATGAGCCGTTTTCCAAAATTTGGTTTGGATTGAGAGAAACTCAAGGTTCTTCGAAGGAAATTTTCTCATATTTGTTGTTGCGGTTGTTTTCAAAATTCTTCCAATTGCAATACTAGATTTGACTTCTTCCTGTTGAATGTTGATGGGAAGATCTTTTAGATATGATCTTGTTTATTAAGATTATATAATCAATCCAAAATTTTAATGGAAATCATTTTGTAATCAACTTTGTTGTAACTTCCCTTTTCTCTCTGTGTATTTAAATGAAAACAGAGATCAAAGAAGGGGATAATGGGGGGATAATGGAAGGATAATTAGGAGATAGGAGATGGAAAATTCTTATATAGGATGTAGGAGAAGAGATAAGAGATGAGAGATGAATAATTGTTGAATTTGAGGCAAAGCTAAGAGCTTCCTTATGCTGTAATTATTTCTCTCATATGTTTTAATGAAGGAAGTTATCCATTGAGTTCTATATCAGTTATTTGTAATTTGATCTGAGTTATTTCTCAAGGCGGAACTGAGTCTTGGGCAGTTGGGCCCACTACCTTGGACGAGGTGCTGCCTTGAACATCTACAGTAGTTTAGTTGTGTTCTTGTTTCTTTGAATTTCAATTGTTGTTCTTTAAAGTAAATTTCCATTTTAATCAAGTAATTTGTTAAGTTGCTACATTTTCCAGATTTTTTATTTCCTACAAATTCTAGATTTCATTTGATTTTTCGCTCTAGATTAGCATTTGAATTTTGTTGAGTGCAATAGCTTAAATTTCCAATTCAGCAAGGTGTGATTTAATTTAGCAAAGATTCAATTTGTGTGATTAGCATAATTTCTTTTCCTATCATTTACTTTCTTCTTTTTAATTTTAGTTTTATTATTCAAGTCTTACATTTTATTTCTTGTTGAATGATCTTGATAGTATAGAACACAATCATATAGAACCAGTGTTAATTGTTGGTATTTGTTATGCATATATTTTTCCGATTGCCTTGAAATAAAAAAATGCTCCTCGGGTTGATAATTAATGTCTAGGTGATTAGTTGTTTTATTTATTTATTAAGCAATTAATTTTACCCAACAATTGCAAAACTAGGTTTCCACAACCAAAGGGATATACACGAAGTGGAATCATTTATTTACTTATATTGTAAATAAATCTTATAAATTTGCATGCATAAGAAATTCACGCAGATGACTAGTTTATATAAATGCATAAATTCTAGCACATAACAATATATCTTACAAGTCTTCGTATAATTCAGTAACAAGCATACATAATCAAATACAGAGATACAATACTTCACCAAAAATTATTCTTTATTAAATATATCTTCAATTACATTCAATTCTCTGGCCTGTGCACTCAGTTGCAGGTGGTCTGCGCACTCAGCTACAAAGCCTTATACAAAACTATAGACTACAGACGCAAATACAGAGACTCAATGATATTTCATCACTTGCCTTATTCTTAATTTCCTTTCGCTAAGGTATTACATATCCTTTTATACAATTCATCTATACAAACACCATGGTCCACATACCAAGTATCCATACAACAAGGACTACTAACTGATACTCTTTACAAAATAAGGGCTTTATCCCATCCCAAAAGCCCTAAAAGTCTGCGCGATGAATATATCTTCGCCAGCTCCGTGATATCCACTCCTTCTTTCACAGGGTATTTTACCCAAAACTTGGACCAAGTTGGGTCGTTCCCAACATTTACAAACAAATTTTTGGACAATCTAGGAGGAAAAGAGGCCTACTCTTTTATGGATGGCTTCTCAAGGTATCAACAATTAGAATTATGCCGGAAGACAGACATAAGATAATGTTTACCATAGAATGGGGCTCCTATTAGTATACAGTGATGCCTTTTGGGTTGAAGAATGCACTTGCTATTTTTTCTAGAGTTGTAATTGTAGCTTTCAAGGAGTACATACACAAATTTCTAGAAGTTTACTTCGACGATTGGACAATATTTGAGCTATTTTAGAAGCATGATGGAGAGCTTAAGATTGATATTGGATAGATGTAGGCAGTATCAAACATCATTGAACCTGAAGAAGTGCATCTTCTTTGCACCATTTAGAATATTGTTGGGATGTGTGGTTTGTAAACAAGGATTGATGGTGGATTCGGTGAAAATTGTAGTCATTGTGAACCTACCAGCACCGAAAACAATAAGACAATTGCGTACTACACTAGGACACACTAGTTACTATATAGAGTTTATAAAAGGATATGCATAGATATCTACACCGATGGAGAATTTGCTGAAGAAGGATGTGAGCTTCCAGTGGGATGAAGAATTCCATAAGATCTTGGATGTGTTGAAAGAAAAGATGGTAACTGCGTCGATTCTAGTTTTTCCAAATTGGAAGAAAGAGTTTCATGTGCATGTTGATGCATCTTGCATAAATTTGGGAGTAGTACTAGCCCAGACGAGAGTATGGGATATTGATCATCCCATAACATCTGCAAGTAGGAAGTTGTCTAAGGCAGAAAAGAATTACAACACGACATAAAGGGAGGGGCTAGGTATGGTGTATGCATTGTACAGGTTCAGACATTACTTCTTGGGAGCACATTTTAAGATGTTCATACATCATTCCACGCCGGAGTACTTGGTGAATAAGCCTATTTTAGGAGGGAAGATATGTCAATGGTTGTTATTATTCCTAGAATATGACTTCAAAGTTATAGTGAAGTTGGGAAGATTGAATGTTGGGCCTGATCATCTATCCAAGATAGAGGCAAGAGAAGAACCTACAAGTATTGAAGATAACCTGCCCAATGTACAGTTGTTTGCAATTAAAGTCACATATGATCACTTTGCGGATATTATTCAGTTTTTTTCCATAGGAATGGCATTCGCAAAGTACACTACAAACCAAAGGAAGGAATTGGTGGTTCGAGCAGCTGATTTCTTGATGATCGTGGGACACTTGTATAAAATGGGACCAGATGAAGTACTGCGCACATATTTCCTTGGACATGAAAGATAAAGAATTCTGACAAAAGCTCATGGAGGAGTCGCATTTGGGAATTATGCAAGAAAAGCGATTGCATAGAATATTTTGCGAGCTAGGTTATGGTGGCCTACAGTGCATAAGGATGTGAAAGACTTTTGTCAAGCATGTGACATATGTCAAAGGACAAGAAAGCCATCCAGAAGAGATGAAATTCCATTACTACCACAGGTGACTTTGTAGGATTTTGATAAATGGGAAATTGACTTTGTTGGACCTATCAATCCACTAGGGAAAAGGACTGATGCAGGATACATCATCACCACAACTGATTATTTGACAAGATGAGCCAAGGCGAAGCGAGGAAAGGATTGCAGTGCAGAAACCACTACGAAGTTTATTTTTGAATATATATTGTCCATATTTGGCTATCCGAAGACCTTCATGAACGATCAGGGGACACCTTTTTTGTATAAGATGATTGAAGCACTAATTGAGGAATTTCAAGTCTACCATCAAAAGAGAACTCCTTATCGTCCTCCAGAAAATGGCACAATGGAAGCTTTCAATAAGATTATGGAGAATGCATTGACCAATGTGTGCAACATAGATAGAGATGACTAGGATTTGAGGATTCCAACGGTGCTGTGGGCACATAGAACGACATGCAAGAAATTAACAGGAGAGACACCTCTCAGATTGTTATATGAACAAGAAGCACTTATGCCTATGGAATACATTGTGCCAAGTCTAAGAATTGCAGTTGTCATAGATATGGAAGACCCCGACATGATGAAGGAACGAATGTCGTAGATACTAACTTTAGAAGAAGAAAGTTTCATAGAAGGATTCCATCAGTAGGTGAAAAAATAAATGGAGAAAGCCCGACATCATAAACATATTAAGAAGAAGATATTCCAGGAAGGGAATCTTGTATTATTATACGGCAGTAAGTTCACAAAATTCCCAGGGAAATTCAAAACACATTGGTTGGGGCCATATATCATCAAGAACATTTTAGATGGTAGTGTTGTTCTACTCACGTAGTTGAATGGTCAGATGATTCCAGGATGAGTTAATGGTAGTAGATTGAAGATATACAATGAGGACTATGTCCGTAGAGCTTTGCACTAAAAAACGAAGGGGAGGAAGTCTTAGTGCCACCTATAGTTGAAAGTGGGCATGAGACTATAAACTACTCTGCAGGAAGGGACTTCACTGAAGGACAATTACTGCACGATACTCAGGAGTATGACAAAGTCCAAAGAAGTTGTTATGAAAAAGATGTGACTACGCCAAATCTAACAAAGTTAGTAGGAAATATGATCGTTGGAAGGAAAAAGGGCATCATTAAAAGGAAATTACCCGTTAGCTACCTATACCAATAGGTTTCATTTTTCATGATTGGCAAGGGAAGTGCCAATATGATCTACTTTGGTGATGCAAAGATCTCATATTCTTGTGGAAGATACATACCTACAGTTGGTTGATGTTGTCCTACTTCTGAGTGGGTGATCCAATAGTCTAAGCTGGGTCATGCCATGTTTCAATTGTTTGTCGTAGATTAGAGAAAGGAATCTGTCCAAACTGTTCAATGTTGGTAGATAAAGTAGTTAGGTAGAGAATGAAGGTTCCCAACTGTTTAATCTGGGGCCTTGGAAGTAATAAGGGTAGCCTTAGATAGAGAATCAAAAGAAAAAGCCAAAAGCAAAAGAAAAGGCACATGAGGGTTTGCAAGTCTAATTGCACCCTCGAAGTAACAAAAAATGCTAGGAAATAGAATGGGTAGGTGATGGGGTTGCAGAAGCATGATTTATGACATTTCACTGGCCTAAGCAAAGGAAAAACATGGTGTTAGTGCAGATCTTCCTATTCAGCAGTGTTGTAGCAGAAAAATGATGCATGTCTAACTTCCCAATCATCCCCAATCATATTCCTTGCTAACATCCCAATACTACCTCTGTTCATGAGAGCAGTCAAACTCTTTTGCTGATTCATGTTTTATAAAAAGCCACATTTCTTGTGTAAAATTCTTTTCATTTTGATCTACTCCCTAACTAAGTTTATTTCCTAAAAAACTTAGTATCTATCACTTCCCATTCACATTCCCCTCCAAAACTAACTACTGACTCTATCTATACTTAACTCCCTGTGCTTCCCCCCTCCCTATTACTATAACACTATTGTGTATAAAACCCCAGAAATATGTATATTCTCCCCCCCTTTGGCACTATAGCCATATGTCCAAATATTGGACAACCATGCAGAATCTAAGTCTGGTTCCAGATGTTTTGTTCAAAATCAGGGATTAAACTAACCCCACGTTGGTTTAATAACCTAGGTCCTACCCGTTTTTCCTTTACATCCCCTTTGAAGTGTTTTACCCGCATCATTTGTAAAAAACCTTGTAAAAACCCACTATTATCTCTAACCCGTGCTATTTCAAATATGCACCAATAAACCCACTTTTACCCCTTATCCAAAAGTTTTGTGGGAATGCGCATTTGAATACAAAAAACATTGAAAAACCCATATTTTCTTTGGTTTCCAAACTCCCGCCCGGGCGCGCATCTCAAGAAATACAAATTGTTTATTCCCCGCCCCGCTGCCGTATCGTCCTTTCATTTTATTGACCCGTCGACCGTCGGATCTGGGCTTTCCCATCCAACGGCCCATATCCATATCAGGCCGCCCCCAAGGTCCGGACGTTACCTCCCGAAAAGTGTCAGACCATGACGTCAGGTCTCTACCACGCGTCGCTCCCATGTCGTATCGGGAGACCGCCTGCCAATACCGCCCCCGTACCATAAGCGGTCCGATGGAACCGCTTACCGCCTTCTGTATACCGCCTGCCCACGAGTCGCCAAGTCAGCGTCGCATCAGCGCCCAGCCCGCCATTGCTCCGACATGTCCGCCACCTCACCAGTCCCCGTGGACCACTCACAGGTCACCACGTCACCCTTCCGTACCCGAACCCACCCAATGATGTCATGTTGATGTCATCCAAAAAAAAGCACCAATAGCCAAAAAAGTCCATATTTTCACCAAAATTCGCGTTTTTTGTCACTTTTGCCAAAAGAACTATTTCTTCTATCTGCATGCAAATTACGACCATCTCGCCGCCAACTTGCAGAAATCGACTTGAAGACCGTGGGCGCCCTCAATCTGCCTCCATTTGTCACCGTTGCCAGAATCCACCAGGTATTTCTCCAATTTCCCCTCTGCACCTGGTTTTGTGCACAATTTACCAAAGCAAGCGTAAAAAGAGTGAAAAACACTGTAACCTCCAATAATTCCCTGGTGACCAGCATTTATCTTCACTTATAAGGTCAAAATTCACCTGCAGAAGTTCACATTGAGTCGAGTTTCCATAAATTTACAGTCAGTTCGCGCATTCGTGAACTTAAAAGCTTTGCTGCAATAATTCACCGGGAAAACCACCTGTGAATCTCAAATGTCTGCTCATTGAACCTCTTTCAGGGGCATTGTGACTTGTTTTCGCCATAATCCACCTGTTTTCCTCCGCAAATCACCCTGCTTTTGCGAAATTCATTGCCCTGTGTTGCTGTGCCTACAAAATCAAGCTCAAATCCATTTCCAAGTGTTAGTGAAGCATGGAGACCCCAGTTGCACTGAATGTTGCACCTCTTAATGCCCCACACAGAGAGTTGGAATGGCAGGCCCTAGGTGATAGAGATTACCAGATGACAGAAACACTCTCAATGCGCACTAAATATAATATCCATGTACTCAATGAGCTGAAGGCCCAGCACCTCAGTGGGACTGATATTCTAGGGATTTGGGACTCCAATTTGCCCATTTACAACCTCCCTCAAGTCAATGTCCTTCCGGATTTAATTCACAGATGCAGTGCCAACTATGACCCATGTCAAAGAGCTGTCCTCAATACCTCAGGTGCAATTTTGTTCCATGTCACCCTTGAGGCTATAAATCAGATGCTGAACTTCCACTCTACAAAGCCATTGACTCCTCTTTCCATGAAGGACTTGCTAAAGAAAGGAGGCAAGCTGTCTAGTGCCCAAATTTTAAAGATTAATCAGCTATTCATTGAATCGGGCTCTGAAACTGTGAGAACCCCTCCTATAGGAAATGTATATTTCAATGAGTTGGGCAAGTTGCTTGTATATTTGATCAGTTATGTCCTGGGTTACAGATCAGCTGAGGATGCTGATGAAACCATTCTGGCAATGATGTCTATCTTCTCCCCTGGAATGCCTCCTGCTGTGCACTATGACTATGTTGCAGACATTGCCAATAAGATTCATGAACAATTGATGAATCTAGAGAGGGAAAAGGTGTTTAGATACACTTCATACATCTATCACTTGTTCTTATTTTATCAACCTGATGGCTTCCCTATTTCTCTCAAGAAGTTTGATGCTCAGGGGAACCCAAGGTCTGTGGTATTTTGGACTTCAGTATTTCACCACACATCTTATTCACCATACAACTACTGTGAGTTCATAGACCTCTTTATCCATCCAGCTATGTCCTTGCTATTGGGTACCCCTCCTCCAAGATTGATAGATGAGATGCAAAGGATTCTCCAGCTCTCAAAGGCCTACAGCATTGGGGATTGGTACTTTTACCAAAACCATACAGTAATCAGAATATATGGCTTTGAATTGGCCCCATATAGACTGCCAAGATATGTGCCTATGAGACTCTTTGCCTTAGAATATTTCAAGCAATTCGGAAATGTAGACATGGTCCATTTCCACAGCAAAAACAAGAAGGTACAGCTCAAAATCAGAAACCAGCTAGGCCCATTTCTGTATAATAAAAGGGAAGAAGGATGGAAAGAAGCAGATAGGATCCTAGAGGGCCTCCAATTGAAAACCAGTTTCCTCTGGTCACCCTATGACCCCAACCATTTGATTAGTCTTAGAAGGGTCAAGCATAAATTGGCTAGTTATGATCATATAAGGCTGCCTCACATTGAAAAATATGCTAATCTGTTAGGATGGAAAGAGGGCACTTTAGAGGAGGCAAGTCCTAGAGAGGAAATACTACAAAGAAAAGCTAAAAATCTTGAGAAAGAAGCTGACTTGGAAACTTGTGGGCAGGTTTCCTCTTCTTATCAAAGGCAACTTGGAGCAGCTACCTCGTCCTCTATAGCCCACCAGCAAGCAGCTAAAACTACTCATCAGGCAGCCAGCAAGGGTAAAGAAAAGGAGATGGAGCAGGAACAGCCACCCCCTACAGCAGAACAACAAAAAGAGCAGCCAAAACAGCAAGAACAAGTCGCTGAAGCTCCCATTTCTACAGAGCAACAGGATCAACAAAGTGTGCCTCCAAGGCTGGAAACAATAGTGGAGACCTCAGTGCTCCAAACACCAGTAAATGAAGAAAGAGGCAAGAAGAGGGACGGAGAGCAAGAGACTCCCCTCACTGCATCCACAAATCAAGGGGAGAAAAGGCAGAGATTAAATCCCCTCTCTGAAGAAGAAATGCCTATTGGGCAATCCTTGGGTATGGGCCCTCCTAGCATGGAGGCATCTGCCAGTTCCTTTCAACAGGAACAAGAACGAACCCTTGGAGGAGAGGTCAGCTCCTCAAGTCAGCAGAGGAGGGCAGAGTCCAGTATAAAACAACAGTTCATTGACATCAAAAAGAGAAATGAGCCGGTGAGACTTCAGCTGTACAATCACTTGCTAAAAATGGCTCCCACAAACCAACAAAGACTTATGTCAGCATATGACATAATAGAGGGGAAAATGACCATGAGTCATTTCATGCCTACCATGCTGCAGCCACAGTCAGCTGCAGATTATATACGGACCAACCTTGAGGTTCTCGCCAAAGACATCCACCCTATGGACCAGATAGAGCTTCACAAGCAAACGGGTGAGATGGTCTATTCAACACTTGCAGACAAGACCTTCCTGGCACATAAGTTGCAAAACAGTCTACATAATACAACTTCTCAGCTCGAGTTGGAGAAGGCATCCTCCTAGGCCAAAGACAACAGGATCAGGTCTTTGGAAGACATCATTATAGAGCTTGGGCATGACCTAAAGGATCCCAAAGCTATAAAGGAGCTGCTAAAGATAAGAGATTCAGACATTGCAGCTTTGAGAAAAATGATAAAGATCCCAACAACCCTTCACCCTCAAACGGAAGAGGTTGCTCAACAGAGGAAAGACCAGGATGTAGCAGCCATGCTGGTAACACTACATAAGCAACTGGTTCAAACAGAAGGGAAGCTGGTAGAGACAGAGGCTGCACTTCAGGACGCATTAAAGCAGAAAGGGGAAGTTCAAAAATCTCAGCCCCCTCAACCAGTGATAAACCTTGAGGACCCCCCTCAAACTATCACTCCTCCCACAGGGCAGACAGTTGAAACAGGCCCATCAACAACAACACCAGCAATGACATCAGAACAGGCTCAAAGCCTCGACATGCAGAAGATGATGAAAGAAATTCAGGTTCTAGAGGCACAGATGGCAGAGCTGAATGAAGCCAAGGAGAAATTGGCCACACTCAATGAGAAATATGACAAATCAAAGCAAAGTGTAGCTGAAAAGTCAAGAGAGGTGAAAGCTCTTAAGGAGAAGATAAAAGAGCTAGGGAAAGAACTCACCCTTGAGAAAATATTGGCCAAGATCAAGAAAGTTTTATGGGCCAATATTGGCCAATCAATAACAGATCAATGGCAGTACATAGAGACTATTCATGAGCACATGGAGCTCATAGGCAGAGCACACAAGGAAAGCCAAAGAGCAAGGGCATCTCTAGGCAATATGCCTGAGATAGCCAACAGAATGATAAATATCTGTAATAACCGCACAGGCCCTCAGCTAGCAGTAATAGGGATCACCAATAGAACTGACACCATCCTGATGATAAAGAGGGTCCTAACTTTGAGAAATCTGGTGCAGACATTGGATAGAAGGTGCCAAGAAATGCAAACAGAAGTAAATAAGTTCACAGTTAAATTTACAGCATTGCATAGCAGAGGCCTTCCCAGCTTACTGAAAAGCGCGGGAAGGCTACTATCCCATGAAAATTATGCTAAAAGGGTAAACACATTTGCCACCAGTCAGATCACTACAGGATCAAGCATCCCAAAGGAGGTAAGGCCTGCATCTGGGCAGAGCCTTTATGAGAAAGTGGAAAATTTGTTTTTTATTATGAATGAAATCAGACATTTGTTTGAAGTACCTCCAAATTACTTCAAATATACAGAGGCAGATGAAACATTAGGCGCAATTTTGAGGCATCAGTTGCCTACACAGGAATGGTGGACCAGCACGATACAGCTATTGCTGTGAACCAACAGGTATCCATCAAGTTTTTGCATAAAAAATATATAATCAGTAGGTTCAGAAGGTTAATGCATCCAGTATGACTGAAAAGACTAGCATGAGCCAACTCAGCAAAGTAATTCGGCCACGAAAGCAACAGTGCCAAGTACAGATGACAGAGCCGAGAAAGCTACAGCATGACAGAGCCATCAAGACATATCATTCAGAATTAATGAAGAGCGCTCAACCGACTCAGTGGCCTCCAAAGGTCAAAGATTTCTGACAGAATTAAAGGGCATTCATTATAAATTTAAGACAACAATAACTTTCATATCTGCTATTTTTGAAAGTTGGTGAAACGCATTTATTTATCAAGTGACTCAACGATTCAGATATTTTGTAAAACCGATTGTATATATTTCCCCTCGCATAAGCTTGCAGGGGTTGTTGATTTTCTCTAAAAAAGAGCCTATGTTGTAAATTTCAGAGTTTAATACAGGGAGCTAATGGAATTTCCAAAGTTCTATGTTGTTTGATGCGTTGTGGTGTGTTTGCTAACTGCTACGGGATTCCTGCATATTTCGTGGCACAATAAGTTTCTTTAACCTTCTTGTTATGTATTTCATTCTTTCATAATCCGTTCACGCTCTATGTTTCACAGTTTAATAGCACAGAAAAAGAATAGTCTCAGGATTTATTCACTGAATACCCTGAACTCAATCTATGTTGTTATGAATGTTTTTCTCTAGTCATAGTTATGAAAGTGTAATTCTTAATTGTTGCACCTTCAAACTTAAACTTTCGCAGTGACTATTATCCAGGCATTCAAATCTGCTCCTGGGTGATATGTCTCTTTCTCACATCACCAGCTTAGTGAAAAACTCTTAATTGCCTTTCACTGGCTAATCATATTTCATCACCACAATCTTAAGTTTGTTTCATGACCTATCTAAAGGCCCTGTATTTCCAAGCAATCTTACCAACACCTCAAGCAACCCATAATCACAGACTCCATTGCCCAATGGACTGAAACTATCTGAATATCTCATCTTAGGCACTAATAGACATCATTCAACCAAAATTTAAATCAAAACCCATACCTCATAACTAGCCTAAGATCCTTAAGAACAAAGCAAAAACTAAAAGAGAGGGCCCTCTCTGATTACAGGTTGGCTAGAACCTGTAATCCAAAGCTTGGTTAGTGGTTACCCCGGCCTTATTCCCTCTGGAGTCAAAGGGAACAACCTGGGTGTTAACATAAATGGCAACTCCACTGGGGACTGAATGAACTTTATAACCCCCTGTCTGATTCTTAATACTGTAGAGAAAGCCTAAGTGATAGCCAGACAGCCTTAGAAACTGCCTCTGCTTTGCATTTGCAGGAGTACATAAAAGCTGCCTCAGTCAATCTTTATTCAGTCTTAAGCTCCATACAGATGTGCTATGCCTGATCAGTCCTTGTCAAATATCACTATCTTTTAGAAAAATTCTCCAAGAGAAACTCATAGAAACTGGCTCCTAAGAAGAAAATGCGCTATACAAGGTCCAACCCAGACCCTCATCCATCAAGCTATCATTCCAACCCCTGCTAAGGTTTCTCCACATCCTCACATCACTGTCCCACAACCTCCTAGTTCTTCATCCACTTCACAAGGTATCCTTTCAGCTACTCCATCAACTACACATACCCCTCTCATCCCCTTCCCTCCATTTGTCCCATTCATTCCTGTTATCCCTATTGTTCCACCAAACATGGCTAATAGATATGCTCCACTACAGTTACCGGCCAACCCAGGGCCTATGCCTCAAGATTACCAAAGCAAGATTTCATATTTTGATGGTACTGGCTCTTATCCAGCCCTTCAACATACTAAGAAAATGCAGGACTACTTTGAAAATTATGAGATAGATGATGATGGGGTTAGGATGAAAATTTTTGTGCAAAGCCTAACAGGTGATGTAAGAACATGGTTCAGAGGACTCCCGGTAAATTCCATAGGTGACCCTGAAGCCCTGTATCAAACCTTTATTAATAGATGGGAGAAGAAAAAGGATCCACTTCATATTTTATCTGAATACAATACCATCAAAAGGGGTCCCCAAGAAACTGTCTTGGACTATTGTGCTCGGTTCAACAATGTTTACAATGCCATTCCCCAAAATCTCAGACCCCCACCTGATCTAGCTCTATACACCTTTCCTGATGGGTTTGATTCAGATATGGCATATCAATTGAGAGAAAGAGCTCCTCAAACTTTAGCTGAAATGCAAGACATAGCAGTGAGTGTAGAAGCCAACTTGATAGCTAGGAGAAATAGGACCAGAACCGAAAGAAAGACTACCTTCAAAGAAGAGCCTTCAGGCTTGGATCAGAAATTGGATGCAATAATCACGGGCATGCATAGGTTAGGTGACAGAGTAGAATCAGTTGAGAGGAAGTCATCATGGGAAGTACCACAGAATAATCCTATCAGGAATCCCAATTTTAGAAGAAACCAAAATCCTAATGTTGGCAAGGCCAGCCCTGAACCAGAAATTAGACCCCCACTCCAAGAAAACTATGTCGAAACATCCACTGCTAATGAGCAGGTAGATGATACCCACATCAATTTGATGGGCCTCAACAATGATCAGCAAGTCTTTCTGAGTCAAGAGGATCATGAAGATGAAGACATCAAGCAATTTCATACCAAGTCAGGTGAGTCATTTGACTTTAAACAAGGCTATGACACAGCCGTTTATGAAGTTCATAAGCAATACAAACTAAGGAGCAGAACTATAAACGTGACAGAGCCTAAGAAAACAAAGGATAGCCTACAGCCTAGGAAAGCTATTGTCACAGAGCCTATTAACAAAACTGATTCAAATACAAATGAAATAACAGTTGAAGAGGTAACCGAACCATTCCCCTCACATCAAGAAACAAGGGTTATACCTCCTTTGCAGCACAATCCAATCAACACTTCCCACAAGATGAGCACAAAGGATAAGCCTCAAGATCAAAATGAAAATCAAGAAGAAAACTCTAAGAATTTAATTAACAAAGAAAAGGTGGTTAAACAGGATACTAAGATCCAGTCTGAAAAACCTTTTGACTTAGAGGCTGAAATTGGAAAATTGAAGATAGTCATTCCTCTCTCAGAGCTAGCCAAGCATGACATTTACAAACAACAAATCAAGAAGTCCCTTCAACTGACCCACCACAAAGATGATGTCAATGTACTGGATGACACCCTAGAACTGCTTTTCGGTCCAAAGGTTGATGGAAAGACAGCAGTTACTGGAATCCTACCTTTTTATGTCAGCTTGCATGTTCATGATAAGATATTACACAATGCAATGTTTGATTCAGGTGCTTCTCATAACCTTATGCCTAAATCAGTCATGGAGAGGTTGAATCTAGATATTACAAGACCATATAAGGACCTATTCTCATTTGATTCCAGCCAAGTTAAGTGTTTAGGCTTGATAAAGGATCTATGTGTGTCTCTAGTCCAGTACCCAAATAAAACAATCTTAATGGATGTGGTAGTTGCTGATATCCCACCCAAATATGGAATGTTGTTATCACGATCATGGGGGGCTAAACTCCAAGGTTCCTTGCAATTAGACATGTCATATGCCACCATCTCTATCTTTGGGCAACCCAAAAGGCTATACAGAGAGTCACTCATGAAATACATGGTGAGCAGTGAAGAAAAACCTCAAAATTTCCCCATTTATGCAGTCCATTCAGATATGGATTCCTTTATCCTGTTCAATGATGATATAGGTCCAATGAGTGATAACAAATCTATCATACTTGAACAAGATCTGCATATCAGTCAGGAATCAAGTTCCCAAGAAATCAAGGTTGTGCAATCAAGAGACGAAACTGTTCTAGAAAGCAAACCTGGTGAAAGACAAGAACTTCAGCTCACAATCCCAAGTCATAGTGAAAATGTTGAAACTCCCCTAAATCAAGAGATCTTATGGTTTCTTGAGTTTGATGGATCAGTCAACAAATTAGGGGCAGGAGCCGGAGTGTGGATTCATAACAAACAAAGAAATCATGTAGAAGGTAGAGCCTATAGGCTTAATTTCAGATGTACTAATAATATGGCAGAATATGAGGCTCTTCTGTTAGGCCTCAAACTGGTAAAATTCTTACAGGCCACAAAACTTTCAATCATGGGAGATTCAGATCTTATTATTCAACAAGTAAAAGGCAACTTTGTCACCAATGACAAAAGACTAAGATCATACAGGGCTGTTGCTATGGAAATACTCAAAGTTTTCACAGAATTTCAAATAACCAAAATACCTAGGACTCATAACCTTCATGCTCACAGTTTAGCTACATTTGCCAGTACATGCAAATTGCCTTTTGAACCCAATCACCGCTTTACAGCTGAGATAAAACACAGACCTTCTGTCCCAGACAATGTCAAAGATTGGCAAGTGTTTGAGGATGACACGCAAATAAACAGTTTCCTAACCTTGCAACATGAATTTTCAAGCTTGAACATCGATGTTGACACCATGAAAGACACACAGCCAGTGAGTGATGAGGACCAAACAACAATATCACCTGAAACAGCAAATCAAATACTCTGCCCAACGAACTTTGACAAGGAAAAAATACAGCAACTTGAACAATTGCATTTTGATGAAGTGGCTGGTACAGAGGCTGAAATCATAGAGCTAAAGGATAACTTTCTACCAACAGGCCTAACTCCATTGGAAGACATTTTTGACTCAAATGACGTTCCTAGAAAACCAAAAATGCAACCCCTTAATGTTGCCATTGAAGAATGCAACATTGGAACTAGTGAAAAACCCAAGATAATAAAATTGTCTGCCTCTTTACCTCCTTACCAAAAGCCTAAATACATTGATCTCTTTAAAGAGTTCCAAGATGTGTTTGCATGGAGTTATGAGGATTTGAAATCCTATGACACCTCTGTTATTCAACACACTATCCCTCTCAAGCCCAATCAAAAGCCATTCAAGCAAAAATTGAGAAGAATCAATCCTATGCTCCTCCCTTCAATTGAGAAAGAGGTACAAAAAATGTTTAAAGTTGGCATCATAGCACCAATCAGATTTTCAGACTGGATTTCAAACTTAGTGCCCACAAGAAAGAAAACTGGGGAGATTAGGCTTTTTGTTGACCTAAGGAATTTGAATCAAGTGTCCCTTAAGGACAATTATCCCTTACCAAAAATGGATCATATTCTCCAAAGAGTGGTGGGGGCTTCAAGAATCTCATTACTTGATGGATTCTCAGGCTTTAATCAGATCCTAGTCCACCCTGATGATCAAGATAAAACAGCTTTCACAACCCCATGGGGAACTTTTAAATATGTTAAAATGCCGTTTGGATTGAAAAATGCAGGAGCTACATTTCAGAGAGCAATGGATATTGCTTTTGCCAAAGAGATCCATGAGTTCCTTGTTATTTACTTAGATGATCTCACACCTTTTTCAAAATCTGACCAAGAACACTTAAAACATTTGAGACAAATATTCATAACATGTAAGAAATATGGAATTTCCTTAAATCCCAAGAAGTCCCTGTTTGGCTTGGAAGAAGGTAAGCTATTAGGTCATATCATTTCAAAGGATGGCATTAGAATTGACCCAGGCAGAATACAGGCCATCTTGCAAATACCCCATCCAAGAAACATCAAAGAATTACAAGCCTTCTTGGGAAAGATTAACTTTTTAAGAAGATTTATCCCAAACTTAGCAGAACTGATCAGATTATTAAACAACATGCTAAAGAAGGATTCAAAAGTGAAGTGGACAGTAGAATCAAATCAAGCTTTTGAAGGTATTAAAGTGGCCCTTACCCAAACCCCAGTATTAACAAA
The DNA here is from genome assembly GCA_031772625.1 of Pinus tabuliformis. NCBI lineage: Eukaryota > Viridiplantae > Streptophyta > Pinopsida > Pinales > Pinaceae > Pinus > Pinus tabuliformis. The sequence continues at coordinate 1,128,022,044 of CM062815.1, read as the reverse complement.
TCCTCAATTTGACAAAGAATTTATTATTTTCTCTTTTGCCTCCCAGCATACTATTGCTGTTGTGTTATTACAGAAAGATGATCAAGGGAATGAAAAACCCATTGCTTTCTTTAGCAGAGCCCTTACAGATGCACCTCTGAAATATCAGATCATGGAAAAACAAGCTTCTGCTTTGGTCAAAGCCATCAAAGACTTTAGGATTTACATCCTATATTCCCATGTTATAGCTTATGTACCAAATCCCATTGTGAAAGATATACTAACTCAAGAAAACTTAGAGGGAAGAAGAGGAAAATGGATTGCTAGTATTTTAGAATTCGACATTGAAATAAAACCTACAAAACTGATAAAAGGGCAAGGTTTGGCCAAATTAATGTCTGAAACAAACTTTCAAGCCTTGGACATTAACCAACTGGACAATGAATCGAAGCTGGCGACTCCAAAGATCAATGTAGCCTTTGAACAATTCCTGTGGTATTCTGATATCTGTTACATATTGCAAAACCTGTGTGCTCCCCTAGGATTGTCCAGAACCAAATCTAGATTTTTTAAAATGAAGGCTTCAAGATTTTGTGTTATAAATGGTAATTTACTATGGAAAAATCATGAAGGTATACTGCTGAGCTGTTTGAATATGGATGAAACTAACAATGTTATGAGAGAATTCCATGCAGGAGATTGTGGTGGACATTTGTACTGGAAGTCCACTGTGGACAAGATATTAAGGGCAGGTTACTATTGGCCCACTCTGTTCTCTGATGTCAAAAAATTTACCACTTCATGCCACAAATGTCAGGTGTTTGAGGGAAAAAGAAAGTTGCTACCACTTCCCCTAAAGCCTATCGCAACAGAAAGGCCCTTTCAGCAATGGGGCTTGGACTTCATTGGGGAAATTCATCCTTCATCCTCAGGCCAGCATAGATGGATTCTAACAGCCACAGATTACTTTACTAAATGGATTGAGGCTATTCCATGTAGACAAGCAAATGATTCCACTATCATTCAGTTCCTTGAGACTAATATCCTTTCTAGATTTGGTTGTCCTGACAAGATTATAACAGACAACGCTGCCGCTTTTAGATCCAAGAAAATGGTGAACTTTTGCCACAAATTCCAGCTTACTTTGGGACATTCTACTGTGTACTATCCTCAAGGGAATGGGTTAGCAGAATCATCGAACAAAAGTCTTATCAACATCATTAATAAAATACTAGAAGAAAATAAGAAAAATTGGCACAAGAAGCTTGTAAATGCTTTGTGGGCAGACAGGCTAACAACCAAAAGATCTATAGGGGTCAGCCCATATGAGTTGGTTTATGGAATGGAAGCCAAATTCCCCTCATCATTGGGGGTCCCTGTCATGAAGCTGCTTCAGGAAAGTCAAGCTAAACCTAATGACATGCAAAGAAGAATAAACCAGGTCATATGCTTACAGCAAACCAGGGATCAAGTGTATGACAGAGTTCAAGTCCTACAAGAGAAGCTGAAGAAAGCCTTTGATAGAAGAACCAAAGCTGAAGATTTCTTCATTGGGGAAAAAGTGCTTAAATGGGATTCAAGAAGAGAAGACATGGGCAAGCATGGCAAATTTGACTCCCTTTGGAGGGGGCCTTTTGTTATTCAAGCAGTACAAGGAAATAACACTTATTTTTTGGAAAATTTGGATGGCACTGAAGCTGAAGAGGGCCCTGTGAATGGCCAGATGTTAAAGCACTACATTGATTACTTTCCATGTATATAGCATGGCTCTGCCCTGTACATAATCAGTTGTATATACTATTCTCTTTCATCCTTTAAATAGTTCAATTCAAGAAGTTTTGAAAATAAGCAGGAAATAGGCTTTTGTTTCAAAGGTTCCACAACGGTGGCAGATTCTAGTTTTGAGGTCCAAAGTAACAAGTTTGTAAGTTTTGAGAACAAGTCAAAAGCCAAGGCATTCTGACCTGCTATTCTTGGTCTTTCAAGTAGAAAAACCATCCCCAAGTGGAGCCACTGTTAGCTACCTATACCAATAGGTTTCATTTTTCATGATTGGCAGGGGAAGTGCCAATATGATCTACTTTGGTGATGCAAAGATCTCATATTCTTGTGGAAGATACATACCTACAGTTGATTGATGCTGTCCTACTTCTGAGTGGGTGATCCAACAGTCTAAGCTGGGTCATGCCATGTTTCAATTGTTTGTCGTAGATTAGAGAAAGGAATCTGTCCAAACTGTTCAATCTTGGCAGATAAAGTAGTTAGGTAGAGAATGAAGGTTCCCAACTGTTTAATATGGGGCCTTGGAAGTAATAAGGGTAGCCTTAGATAAAGAATCAAAATAAAAAGCCAAAAGCAAAAGAAAAGGCACATGAGGGTTTGCAAGTCTAAGTGCACCCTCCTTGAAGTAACAAAAAATGCTAGGAAATAGAATGGGTAGGTGATGGGGTTGCAGAAGCATGATTTATGACATTTCACTGGCCTAAGCAAAGGAAAAACATGGTGTGAGTGCAGATCTTCCTATTCAGCAGTGTTGTAGCAGCAAAATGATGCATGTCTAACCTCCCAATCATCCCCAATCATATTCCTTGCTAACATCCCAATACTACCTCTGTTCATGAGAGCAGTCAAACTCTTTTGTTGATTCATGTTTTATAAAAAGCCACATTTCTTGTGTAAAATTCTTTTCATTTTGATCTACTCCCTAACTAAGTTTATTTCCTAAAAACTTAGTATCTATCACTTCCCATTCACAATCCCCTCCAAAACTAACTACTGACTCTATCTATACTTCTCCCTGTGCTTCCCCCCTCCCTATTACTATAACACTATCATGTATAAAACCCCAGAAATATGTATATTCTCCCCCCCTTTGGCTCTATAGCCATATGTCCAAATATTGGACAACCATGCAGAATCTAAGTTTGGTTCCAGATGTTTTGTTCAAAATCAGGGATTAAACTAACCCCACGTTGGTTTAATAACCTAGGTCCTACCCGTTTTTCCTTTACATCCCCTTTGAAGTGTTTTACTCGCATCATTTGTAAAAAACCTTGTAAAAACCCACTATTATCTCTAACCTGCGCTATTTGAAATATGCACCAATAAACCCACTTTTACCCCTTATCCAAAGTTTTGTGGTAATGCGCATTTGAATACAAAAAACACTGAAAAACCCATATTTTCTTTGGTTTCCAAACTCCCGCCCAAGCGCGCATCTCAAGAAATACAAATTTTTTATTCCTCGCCCCGCTGCCGTATCGTCCTTTCATTTTATTGACCCGTCGACCGTCGGATCTGGGCTTTCCCATCCGACGGCCCATATCCATATCGGGCCGCCCCCGAGGTCCAGACGTTACCTCCCGAAAAGTGTCAGACCATGACATCAGGCCTCTACCACGCGTCGCTCCCATGTCGTATCGGGAGACCGCCTACCAATACCGCCCCCGTACCATAAGCGGTCCGATGGAACCGCTTACCGCCTTCCGTATAACGCCTGCCCACGAGTCGCCAAGTCAGCGTCGCATCAGCGCCCGGCCTGCCATTGCTCCGACATGTCCGCCACCTCACCAGTCCCCATGGACCACTCAAAGGTCACCACGTCACCCTTCCGTACCCGACCCCACCCGATGACGTCATGCTGACGTCATCCAAAAAAAAGCGCCAATAGCCCAAAAAGTCCATATTTTCACCAAAATTCGCGTTTTTTGTCACTTTTGCCAAAAGAACTATTTCTGCTCTCTGCATGCAAATTACGACCATCTCGCCGCCAACCTACAGAAATCGACTTGAAGACCGTGGGCGCCCTCAATCTGCCTCCATTTGTCACCGTTGCCAGAATCCACCAGGTATTTCTCCAATTTCCCCTCCGCACCTGGTTTTGTGCACAATTCACCAAAGCAAGCATAAAAAGAGTGAAAAACACTGTAACCTCCAATAATTCCCCGGTGACCAGCATTTATCTTCACTTATAAGGTCGAAATTCACCTGCAGAAGTTCACATTGAGTCGCGTTTCCATAAATTTACAGTCAGTTCGCGCATTCGTGAACTTAAAAGCTTTGCTGCACTAATTCACCGGGAAAACCACCTGTGAATCTCAAATGTTTGCTCATTGAACCTCTTTCAGGGGCATTGTGACTTGTTTTCGCCATAATCCACCTATTTTCCTCCGCAAATCACCCTGCTTTTGCGAAATTCACTGCCCTGTGTTGTTGTGCCTACAAAATCAAGCTCAAATCCATTTCCAAGTGTTAGTGAAGCATGAAGACCCCAGTTGCACTGAATGTTGCACCTCTTAATGCCCCACACAGAGAGTTGGAATGGCAGGCCCTAGGTGATAGAGATTACCAGATGACAGAAACACTCTCAATGCGCACTAAATATAATATCCATGTACTCAATGAGCTGAAGGCCCAGCACCTCAGTGGGACTGATATTCTAGGGATTTGGGACTCCAATTTGCCCATTTACAACCTCCCTCAAGTCAATTTCCTTCCGGATTTAATTCACAGATGTAGTGCCAACTATGACCCATGTCAAAGAGCTGTCCTCAATACCTTAGGTGCAGTTTTGTTCCATGTCACCCTTGAGGCTATAAATCAGATGCTGAACTTCCACTCTACAAAGCCATTGACTCCTCTTTCCATGAAGGACTTGCTAAAGAAAGGAGGCAAGCTGTCTAGTGCCCAAATTTTAAAGCTTAATCAGCTATTCATTGAATCGGGCTCTGAAACTGTGAGAACCCCTCCTATAGGAAATGTATATTTCAATGAGTTGGGAAAGTTGCTTGTAGATTTGATCATTTATGTCCTGGGTTACAGATCAGCTGAGGATGCTGATGAAACCATTCTGGCAATGATGTCTATCTTCTCCCCTGGAATGCCTCCTGCTGTGCACTATGACTGTGTTGCATACATTGCCAATAAGATTCATGAACAATTGATGAATCTAGAGAGGGAAAAGGTGTTTAGATACACTTCATACATCTATCACTTGTTCTTGTTTTATCAACCTGATGGCTTCCCTATTTCTCTCAAGAAGTTTGATGCTCAGGGGAACCCAAGGTCTGTGGTATTTTGGACTTCAGTCTTTCACCACACATCTTATTCACCATACAGCTACTGTGAGTTCATAGACCTCTTTATCCATCCAGCTATGTCCTTGCTATTGGGTACCCCTCCTCCAAGATTGACAGATGAGATGCAAAGGATTCTCCAGCTCTCAAAGGCCTACAGCATTGGGGATTGGTACTTTTACCAAAACCATACAGTAATCAGAATATATGGCTGTGAATTGGCCCCATATAGACTGCCAAGATATGTGCCTATGAGACTCTTTGCCTTAGAATATTTCAGGCAATTCGGAAATGCAGACATGGTCCATTTCCACAGCAAAAACAAGAAGGTACAGCTCAAAATCAGAAACCAGCTAGGCCCATTTCTGTATAATAAAAGGGAAGAAGGATGGAAAGAAGCAGATAGGATCCTAGAGGGCCTCCAATTGAAAACCAGTTTCCTCTGGTCACCCTATGACCCCAACCATTTCATTAGTCTTAGAAGGGTCAAGCATAAATTGGCTAGTTATGATCATATAAGGCTACCTCACATTGAAAAATATGCTAATCTGTTAGGATGGAAAGAGGGCACTTTAGAGGAGGCAAGTCCTAGAGAGGAAATACTACAAAGAAAAGCTAAAAATCTTGAGAAAGAAGCTGACTTGGAAACTTGTGGGAAGGTTTCCTCTTCTTATCAAAGGCAACTTGGAGTAGCTGCCTCGTCCTCTATAGCCCACTAGCAAGCAGCTAAAACTACTCATCGGGCAGCCAGCAAGGGTAAAGAAAAGGAGATGGAGCAGGAACAGCCACCCCCTACAGCAGAACAGCAAAAAGAGCAGCCAAAACAGCAAGAACAAGTGGCTGAAGCTCCCATTTCTACATAGCAGCAGGCTCAACAAAGTGGGCCTCCAAGGCTGGAAACAATAGTGGAGACCTCAGTGCTCCAAACACCAGTAAATGAAGAAAGAGGCAAGAAGAGGGATGGAGAGCAAGAGACTCCCCTCACTGCATCCACAAATCAAGGGGAGAAAAGGCAGAGATTAAATCCCCTCTATGAAGAAGAAATGCCTATTGGGCAATCCTTGGGTATGGGCCCTCCTAGCATGGAGGCATCTGCCAGTTCCTTTCAACAGGAACAAGAACGAACCCTTGGATGAGAGTTCAGCTCCTCAAGTCAGCAGAGGAGCGCAGAGTCCAGTATAAAACAACAGTTCATTGACATCAAAAAGAGAAATGAGCCGGTGAGACTTCAGCTGTACAATCACTTGCTAAAAATGGCTCCCACAAACCAACAAAGACTTATGTCAGCATATGACATAACAGAGGGGAAAATGACCATGAGTCATTTCATGCCTACCATGCTACAGCCACAGTCAGCTGCAGATTATATACGGACCAACCTTGAGGTTCTCGCCAAAGACATCCACCCTATGGACCAGATAGAGCTTCACAAGCAAACGGGTGAGATGGTCTATTCAACACTTGCAGACAAGACCTTCCTGGCACATAAGTTGCAAAACAGTCTGCATAATACAACTTCTCAGCTCGAGTTGGAGAAGGCATCCTCCCAGGCCAAAGACAACAGGATCAGGTCTTTGGAAGACATCATTATAGAGCTTGGGCATGACCTAAAGGATCCCAAAGCTATAAAGGAGCTGCTAAAGATAAGATATTTAGACATTGCAGCTTTGAGAAAAATGATAAAGATCCCAGCAACCCTTCACCCTCAAATGGAAGAGGTTGCTCAACAGAGGAAAGACCAGGATGTAGCAGCCATGCTGCTAACACTACATAAGCAACTGGTACAAACAGAAGGGAAGCTGGTAGAGACAGAGGCTGCACTTCAGGAGGCATTAAAGCAAAAGGGGGAAGTTCAAAAATCTCAGCCCCCTCAACCAGTGATAAACCTTGAGGAGCCCCCTCAAACTATCACTCCTCCCACAGGGCAAACAGTTGAAACAGGCCCATCAACAACAGCACCAGCAACTACATCAGAACAGGCTCAAAGCCTCGACATGCAGAAGATGATGAAAGAAATTCAGGTTCTAGAGGCACAAATGGCAGAGCTGAATGAAGCCAAGGAGATATTGGCCACACTCAATGAGAAATATGACAAATCAAAGCAAAGTGTAGCCGAAAAGGCAAGAGAGGTGAAAGCTCTTAAGGAGAAGATAAAAGAGCTAGAGAAAGAACTCACCCTTGAGAAAATATTGGCTGAGATCAAGAAAGTTTTATGGGCCAATATTGGCCAATCAATAACAGATCAATGGCAGTACATAGAGACTATTCATGAGCACATGGAGCTCATAGGCAGAGCACACAAGGAAAGCCAAAGAGCAAGGGCATCTCTAGGCAATATGCCTGAGATAGCCAACAGAATGATAAATATCCTTAATAACCGCACATGCCCTCAGCTAGCAGCAATAGGGATCACCAATAGAACTGAAAACATCCTGATGATAAAGAGGGTCCTAACTTTGAGAAATCTGGTGCAGACATTGGATAGAAGGTGCCAGGAAATGCAAACAGAAGTAAATAAGTTCACAGTGAAATTTACAGCATTGCATAGCAGAGGCCTTCCCAGCTTACTGAACAGCGCGGGAAGGCTACTATCCCATGAAAATTATGCTAAAAGGGTAAACACATTTTCCACCAGTCAGATCACTGCAGGATCAAGCATCCCAGAGGAAGCAGGGCCTGCATCTGGGCAGAGCCTTTATGAGAATGTGGAAATTTTGTTTTTTATTATGAATGAAATCAAACATTTGTTTGAAGTACCTCCAAATTACTTCAAATATACACAGGCAGATGAAACATTAGGTGCAGTTTTGAGGCATCAGTTGCCTACACAGGAATGATGGACCAGCACGATACAGCTATTGCTGTGAACCAACAGGTATCCATCAAGTTTTTGCATAAAAAATATATAATCAACAGGTTCAGAAGGTTAATGCATCCAGTATGACTGAAAAGACTGGCATGAGCCAACTCAGCAAAGTAATTCGGCCACGAAAGCAACAGTGCCAAGTACAGATGACAGAGCCGAGAAAGCTACAGCACGATAGAGCCATCAAGACATATCATTCAGAATTAATGAAGAGCGCTCAACCGACTCAGTGGCCTCCAAAGGTCAAAGATTTCTGACAGAAGTAAAGGGCATTCATTATAAATTTAAGACAACAATAACTTTCATATCTGCTATTTTTGAAAGTTGGTGAAACGCATTTATTTATCAAGTGACTCAGCGATTCAGATATTTTGTAAAACCGATTGCATATATTTCCCCTCGCATAAGCTTGTAGGGGTTGTTGATTTTCTCTAAAAGAGAGCCTATGTTGTAAATTTCAGAGTTTAATACAGGGAGCTAATGGAATTTCCAAAGTTCTGTGTTGTTTGATGCGTTGTGGTGTGTTTGCTAACTGCTATAGGATTCCTGCATATTTCGTGGCACAATAAGTTTCTTTAGCCTTCTTGTTATGTATTTCACTCTTTCATAATCTGTTCACACTCTATGTTTCACAGTTTAATAGCACAGAAAAAGAATAGTCTCAGGATTTATTAACTGAATACCCTGAACTCAATCTATGCTGTTATGAATGTTTTTCTCTAGTCATAGTTATGAAAGTGTAATTCTTAATTGCTACACCTTCAAACTTAAACTTTCGCAGTGACTATTATCCAGGAATTCAATTCTGCTCCTGGGTGATATGTCTCTTTCTCACATCACCAGCTTAGTGAAAAACTCTTAATTGCCTTTCACTGGCTAATCATATTTCATCACCACAATCTTAAGTTTGTTTCACGACCTATCTAAAGGCCCTGTATTTCCAAGCAATCTTACCAACACCTCAAGCAACCCATAATCACAGAATCCATTGCCCAATGGACTGAAACTATCTGAATATCTCATCTTAGGCACTAATAGACATCATTCAACCAAAATTTAAATCAAAACCCATACCTCATAACTAGCCTAAGATCCTCAAGAACAAAGCAAAAACTAAAAGAGAGAGCCCTCTCTGATTACAGGTTGGCTAGACCCTGTAATCCAAAGCTTGGTTAGTGGTTACCCCAGCCGTATTCCCTCTGGAGTCAAAGGGAACAACCTGGGTGTTAACATTACCATTGAAGGGCGCAGGAGAAAATAATTTATGAAGCACAGTTGGCTGTATCTAGCCCATAACTGCAGTAAATGAGCCAAACCCAATCCAATCATGAGCTTGGGAATTCAAAATTGTTATAAAAACCGCATCCCATGCCACATTTTACACTTTGTTGCCTAGAGAGATAAAAAATTGTATCTAAGCGTAGAAGAGTTATTGCATGTCTGAGAGGATCTGGGAAGAGTTGGTTAGGATATTTAAAAACAAATGTCTATCTGGTCTCATGAAGTCACAAGTAGGAAAGACCGCAGGGAAAAATGTACCCATGTCCCTGACATGCTTAAGGTTGCCAAGAAAGGTTCCTATACATCTACAAGCACACCTATAATCACAGCCATAGAATACAAAGGATAAGAGACCAACCAAAGTCTCTGCAGTAGAATTGAGAACATCACCGTGAAAGAAGACATAGGAAGAAGTTCAAATAAAGAACGCAGAGGATAAAGGAAAAATTCCCATGTAGAAAGGTGTCAGGCGGAAAGAGTCGATAGTGCGGACACAACCAACCTCCCTAGGAGCCTAAGACTCTCTAGTGACAAACAAGACAAATAAGAGCAATCCTTCTCTAAACATGCATTTACTATATAAGAAATCAAGTGTTTAGATCCTACCTGTAGTCCAATGCTGTTGTAGCAGTCCAGCTCCGCTGATCCGGATGAGCTCCTCCTTCACTTTGAAACCTGCATCCACTAACAATCAAACGATTAAATAGCACTTGATAATCTCATAGAATAAAACATATTTAACACATAGACCAAGGAGTACATGAAACAACTCATAAATAACAAGTTATTGAGAAGAATGGACTCATTTGCATTAATAGGAAACAAAAGGAACAATTACAACCTGAGCCTTGGTGTTGTGCAAGTCCCTCCCAGGGTCCATCAAGAGTTCTCCTTTACTTTGACAAAGCTCACCCACTTCCAAATAGAACAAGCAAAGATGGCAATCTCTCCTCACAAGCTTCTAAATGGGAGTCCTAATTCCAGCAGCATCTACCCTTAGAAATGTTTAGCTTCCAACCTCCTCTCCTTCTGGCCCAATGCCTGTATTTATAGTGCTCAAGAGGAAGTTAATCAGGTCCACCATCAATGGGATAATCCCCTCTTTGGATGGGATAGCTCCCTTATTGATGGGATAAGTTCCTCTTTGGTAGGGGTACATGAACCATCTGGAGGCGCTCAATACACGTCGAACAACCTTCTAGAATGCTCTAGAAATGACTACAAGTAACTTTTTAAAGATGAAACTTGCGCATTTTGACCTTTACAGGGGGATGCACCTGCCCCTTTACATACAGAGCGTACAAGTACGCAGCTTTTGTGAACATTGGATGCGTACCCGCAGGTAAGGTTGAGAGAACCTGCGTACCCAGAGATAAATACATTTATAAAGACTTTCTCTCTTTTTGGAGTTTGACATGGAGAGCAGAGGCATAAGACTTGCCTAAGAGGATAGCATGACTGTTGATAGAGCCATACTAACTGTAAATAGCCATGGTGACATTTTTTAGTGTAACAGATTGCCCCCTAAAGTGCGAAGCCTGTAATAGATTAGGGTTTTGTATTATCTAGGAAGGGTGAAGCGCTTTATCATTTCAAGGATTATCTCGTGGAGAGCCTGGTCAGAACCTGCAATTTTCAACACAAAATACATGTATAAGATTATATCATCTCTGAGGTAGGCATTCCCATACTCAGATCAAAACTTTAACTAACAGACTAACTACTCTGATACAGGAATGATCTTGCAGTACATCATAATCATAGACTTTTGTAGACACAGTATGGGTGCAGCCATCTGTTTATGATTAGTCTACTATATAATGAATACAAAACTCCTCGCAGCCTGGATGGTGGAAACTAGATCCAGGGTCTTCATTTCTACTTCCCAAATTGGTACGATTCTAGCCATGCGAATAAATGAGTTGATGTCGAACATGGTAGAAACCACTTGATTACCAGTCGATGATGTAAACTGTTAACAAGTGTGAGAGAGACCACCAGTAATGTCAATGGTTCTCAAAGTACCCAGTACAATCCATGAGATGTGAATGAATGAGTTGATGTCGAACATTTCACGGAATCCTTTGATCGAAATTCAATGATGTAAACTGATGTCAAAGGCGAGAAACCTGCCATTGATGCATGCAGACTTCAAGGTACTGACGATTTCTAAGTCATCTCTCTAGATAGTGTGCTGATGTCGATAGAAAGCGACCCGTTGCAGGCAAGCCCACAACACGAAATCATTTGTTCAAGTTGAAGAAATGTTGCTATAAGGACTGACTCAGGGATGGTCGAATGGGTGACAAGTATTTTGCAGATGAAAGTTTTGCTTGCAGACCTCTTGAACACATAACGACACAACAGATGGTTTGGTGATAAACGACTCAAAGTTAATCCCTGGAACCCGGCTGAAGACTTTCAATGTGGTTTGATCAACTGTGAGGTAAAGGATTTCCCAACCCAGGTGAATGAAAAGTGTCGTGTCCAAGAGTGGTAATAAAGTTTCTTCTGAGACAAAAGATAACAAATAGGCTCATTCTTCTCTCTTTTCCCCCACCATTTCTGGCAAGTACCTCTTTATTTTTAACAAGCTTGAGGAGGATAACATATGCTTGATTATAAGATCATCCTTCGGATGAGTCCAACCTAGTTTTGATTCGAACCCTAGGAAGGAGTGGTTCGTTCCCGTTTGTAATTGAACAGGTCCTTTACTGTGAAATTTTAACGAGTCCAGTATAGGAGAAACTCGGCGTTTTTTAATTTTAGAGAGTCTAAAAAACTTAAGAAGACTCCAAGTTGAACTTTTTCGTAGATTTGTGTCCCTCAAGCCCGAAAAAGTATAAAATAATACTTGGGGGAACCACTTGATCTTGCGACCAAGGAGTACTTTCATGATTAGTGTCTCTGACCTGAAAAGTAAAAAGCGATCAAGGACACGTCGTTTTATTTCCGTATCGAGTTTGAAATGACAAAAACCCGGCAATCTTTTCTTGTTTTTACGGTCAGAAAAGGGCTATAAGGGGACCGTCTTTTAATTCCATTTTAACGAGTGTAAAAGAAACGCTCGGCAATCTTTTCATATTTTAGGAGTCAGAAAAGAGCTTAAAAGATGACTCTGATATTTTGGTTCGTGAAAAATGACAATTTTCCCTCTAAATCCCTTTGTCCTGCACAAAAACTACACATTACTCATACCTGTTTAAGATAGGCAAAAATACATTGAAAAATATCCTTCCATGGTAAAAAATAAACAAACCTAGCATTCATTTATCCAAAAAACCTATAAAAAGACTTTTTACCATGTCATTTTTACCATTTTACTGTTGAGGTTGAGAAAAGGGCTTTTGGCAAGAAACTTCCCGTGGTCATTGCGGAGAATCCGACCGTCAGAATCGAACGCCGTCTCTTCCAGGTATTTCACAACATCCTCCTCTTCAATTTCATCCGATTAAAATTTTGTTTTAGGTTTTAGTTTTGGTTTTTGGGGGGTTTTAGGTTTTAAAATCCTCTCTGCGGGGGACGCAGGTGCCCTAAGGGTGACCTGCGTCCCCCGACCTTTTCCTACACAGGAAAAAGGTCGGGGTACGCAGCCCACCTTCAGGCCAGCTGCGTCCTGGCGCTCTGTGTCCTAAATGCGGGGTGCGTCCCCCGCGAAGGGCGGAATTTGAAACCCCAAACCCCAAAAATAACCATTCAAATTTTCCCAAATTAATTCTAACCTTTACTTCTTGGTGTGTAGGGCACTCACCATGTTGGATTGGAGAGAAAGAGAGCACGAGGACGTTGATTTAGCCGCAATTAATCACCAAACTTCCATTGATGCCCTAAAAGCATGCGGACTATATAAATACTGGGCCATACCTGGCATGAGGGCTCAGGTGAGATTCTTGGAGTGGCTGGTAGAGAGATGGAACATTCATGAGCAATGCTTTTACATCGGAGGGCACCAGCTCGAGATAGAGCCCTCTGACATATACTTTCTCACTGGCTTGCCAAATAGGGGCAAGCAACTCAATCTAGCCGGGACTAGGCCGGGTGGCCAATCCCTTGCTAGTCTCCGGGCAGACTGGTGCATACCCAATCAAAACCATGCGAAAGGCGTAGAAATCAAATACATCTCTCGGCGTGAACTCAAGGTTATAGCTTTCACGGTTACCAGAATTTGCGGTGCAGCCGCTTTACATATTTCCACCGGGTCCCAAATGCGGATGGCGATTGACTGTTTCCGAGGCACCATCTTCAACTGGTGCGATGTTGTGTCGGCCAATATGAAGGGCCAACTGACTAGGGAAAAGAACGGACAACTGAAGACCTTTGGATATGGGCCTCTAGTTGTGAGCTTTGCCTTAGAGAGAGTTCCAATGCTGATCCCTCAGCAACTCACTGTTGATATCTTGGGTCCTCAGGAGCCAAAGTTGATACGATGGGTTACGGTGATGGCCCGGCATCCTGACGAGGGCGCGGCAGTTGTTCGATTCCCTGATGGTTATTTTCACTGGTTAGAGGACCAGGTCTTTGCGATTCAGGACTTTCCGTATGCCGGAGTAGATTTTCGAGGTGATCCGGACATGGTTCTTCCACAGGGAGAACAATGGGATGACAGAGGTACTTTATTTTTCACAAGTTTTCAAATTATATATTTTTTTGTTTTTTATATATATCGTCTCAAAACTGACAGTAAAAATTTTCAAAATGCAGATGTTGGTCCACAACGCCCAGCCAACCTCCGGCCTTTTGAGAGGAGAGTACCAGCTGTACCAGCACCACCCCCACAGGATGCGGCCGCAGAGACCTTAGCCGAGCTGGAACAGGATCTAGAGCGTCTGACGGCAGATATACCAGAGACCACCATAGATGATATTCCTATTCGACTTCAGCGCTATGTGGTCGCAGTCCCAGGACCTTTTAGTAGGTTCTTGTGTAGGGTAGCGCGGGCAGTGGTCTTGTATAGAGAGCACCACCAGTGATTGGCTAGTCACTTTTGTAGACACATATGACATTTTTGGTTTTTTGTACTTATCATTTTTGCCGATCATAAGGTGTTTTTCAACCTATGATCGAAGACGATGTATATTTTTTGACACACTCCTATCTATATATATATCATTATTATCGGCTTATCTTGTTTAACATATGTGATGAAATGTTTTTAAATTTACTTCCATGATTATCGTAAATGTCTGTCCAACATTCGAGAAGCAATTGCATCTGCTAATGTATTTAAAGACCTTGGAATATGCTGATATTCAATGTAATCAAATTCACGTTCCAAGAGACGCACTCTCAAAAACAACCTTAATAACACAGGATTTCTAATGGCATATACTCTATTAAGCTGTAATACAACGAGTTCAGAATCTAACCTCACTATCAAACGTCGAATTCCAAATGTAATAGATTCAGATAATAATTCAACCACTGCACTGTATTCTGCAATGTTGTTCGTCGTTTGACCGAGGCTTACCCCATGCATAGAAACTAACTCGTCAGAGGGCAAATAGATAACCCAAGCTGCGGAAGAGATATTCTGTGTACTACGACAAGCACCATCAGCAAATCCAATGTATGTTTGGAGAGGCGTCGACATCTGCAATATCAAGAGTAAAACCAAGATAAGCCAGAATAACGACGAAAAACACACTCTCTAAGCTAAGCACACTATCTAAACTAACAAACATACTAGCTAGAAAGAAAACCTAACCTAACTAACATTCTCCATACCCATCATTTAAGCATAATACCTCTTAAGGTAAAGTCCATTTCTGGGTTTACCTAAAGAGTCCCCATCAAAATCTACCAGCTCATAGGCCCCTTTTGCTAACTTTCGCTTTACAATGTAGGGTCCATGCCACATAGGAACGAATTTTCCAGCACCTAGCTTATCGTTATCTTGATCATATAATAGCACTAGGTCTCCCTCCGAAAAACTTCGAGGGGTCACATTTCTATCATACTAAGCTTTCATTCGCTTCGCGTGAGTCTCGATTGCCAATGCAGCGTCATGTCGAGTCTCATCTAATTTAGCTAAGTATAATAAACGCTTCTCCTCTTCGGAAGTAGCTAGAAGTAATTCGACAGCCATTTGAAGTGATGGGATTTCGCATTCAATGGGTAACACAGCTTCCAAGCCATAAACTAGCTGGAAAGGAGTGAACCCTGTTGAAGTTTTCACTGAGGTTCGGTATGCCCATAGCGCTGAAAATAACATGTTGTGCTAATTCGACCGATGAATACCAATGGTTCGTCGGATCATGATAACCAGAAATTTGTTGATAGACTCAACCAAACCGTTGGCTTGCGGATAATAAGGAGTAGAGCTATCGTGGCGCAAACCAAGCTGGCTTGTAAGCTCAGTCATCATGATGTTTCGAAAATGGCTCCCATGGTCAGTGATGATTGCTTGTGGGACACCAAACCTAGTTATAATATGATTGAATACGAAAACTGCAGCTGTTTTGCCGCTTGTGTCGAATGTAGGCATCGCCTCGGCCCATTTAGTAAAATAATCAACTGCAAGGATGATATACGCATGCCCCCCGGCCGAGTGAGGGTTACAAGTAATAAAATCGATACCCCATTTGGCGAATGGACCAACGGCAATTATAGGGTGGAGAGGAGCAGGTGGTGCGCGCATCTTGCGATCAAACACTTGACAGTTGTGGCACTTCCGGACTGCAATGATACAATCTTTAAACATAGACGGCTAGAAACACCTTCTGAGTTGTGGCATACCCAGACATATAACCGCCACATGCTCCAGAGTGACAATCATTCAAAACCCTCTCAGCCTCTTCGTGAGTTAAACAACATCGAAAAACTAAGTCTGCCCCCCGGCGATAAAGTGTATCTCCAATAATCTTGTATTGCTGGGATTGAAACCGAATTTTTCGACGTTCCGACTTTGAAGCTTCAGGCCGAAAGGTTTGGGTTTGGAGATAGATGATTATATCCCCGTACCACGGATCTAAAGTACTGATAAGAAACAAAGATTCGTCTGCAATGGACTCCTCTGCCACAGTTTCTGTGTCAGCATGCGGGAAATCACACATCAATTCCGCAAAAACTAAGGATTTCTTAGACTTGGACTTCTCAAACTCCAAGTCGAACTCTTGCAAGATAACGATCAATTTAGAGTACTTGCCCCCTAGCAGCTGTTTTGTCAAAATATAAATCATAGGGTTGCAATCCGAAATAACCGTAGTTTTACGGAGAAGAATGTAGTGACGAAAACGCTGGACAGCTTGAACGGCTGCCAGGGCCAATTTCTCCACATGTGAATATTTTAGCTCAGTAGGGTTTAATGTCCTACTAAGATAATATATCACATGTTCCGATCCGAATTCATCTTCTTGAACTAACACCATTCCAATAGTGGAATGCGATGCTGCGAGGTATAAGAAGTAGTCCTGGTTGTAGTTGGGAGGATGCAACAACGGTGCATGGGTCAACGCGTGTTTAAGTGCATCAAAAGATTGTTGGGCAATCTCATCCCAAAAGAATTGAGCATTCTGTTTCAACAACCGTGTAAAACCTTTAGTGACCTCGGCGTAGTTTGGAATGAATCGGCGTAAAAAGTTCGCTTTCCCTTGCAAACTTTGGAGTTGGCGCAAACTCGAAGGAGGAGGCAATTTGATGATAGCTTCGACCTTCGAGGGATCGACGCGAATGCCGGCTTTTGAAACAACAAATCCCAGCAATCGACCCGTCTCTATACAGAACACACACTTGTGGGGATTCAACCGAATTCGATAATGCCTACACCTCATAAAGATTGCTCGTAAGTGGACAAGGTGATCAGTTCGATGTAAAGAATGAGCAGGAAAATCATCGAGGTACGGTTGCACAATGTGCTTGATGTCATGAAATGCATAAGACATCGCCCGTTGAAAAGTGGCCCCGACATTCTTAAGCCCAAAAGGTAATTTGCAATAAGCAAATGTCCCCCATGGACAAATGAATGTCGTTTTTGGTTGGTCGGCAGGTAGAATATTGATTTGATTATAGCCCGAAAAACCATCCATGAAGGAAAACATTTCACTTCCGGCACAATCATCAATAATTTGATCGATATAAGGCGTAGGATAATTGTCTTTTGGACAAGCTCGATTTATATCCCTATAGTCGATACAGATTCTTATTGTTCCTTGTTTCTTGTTGACCGGAACAATATTCGATACCCAATCCGTTAACGGGATTGGATAAATGAAACCTGCTTTCAACAGCTTTTCGACTTCTGCTTTAATTGCAGCCGCTTTCCGAGGGTGAATCTGACGCAACCGTTGCCGGACGGGTTTAGCATCCGGGTAGGTCTTTATTTCATGAACAACAATGGCAGGATCGATTCCCGGCATTTCCTCGTAAGTCCAGGCAAACACATCGCGGAATTCTTGGAATAGGGCCTTGTAAGTTTGGATTTCATCTTCTGTACATGAGGAACCTATATGAATGTTTTCCTCAATTCCGGGCTTCACTGAAATATCAATGGGAATAGTGCGAGAAATATTCCCTAAATTCAACTCTGAATCAGAATGTTTCGTTGGATTCTGAGCATCTTTGACATATTCAGCGGTAAAGATAGATGAAAAATCATTTTCAAAAGCATCATCCTTAGGTAAAAACGAAGATCTGTGATGAAGATCTTCCCATGGTAGATCGTCTACACTGAGGATTTCGCGAAGTTGTTCGTCAGATGACACGACTTCGGGAAACGCTATCCGTTCTAAGGTTGATGTGAAAAGTGATTCTTCACTGACCACATTCATTTGGTCCATTTGGGTTGAACGCGAGTCGGTAAAAGACATGACAGCTTCATAAGCAATTTCATATGGACTCAAAGGCATAGCATCACCGAATGAGTCCATCTCAGATTCAGATGGGACGATCCAAGGATCATCATAAATAATGTTGTTTGATGTAATCATATGAATTGATGCAAATGAAGGGTCTGCGTTGATTGGAGGGAAAGGAAAAGTTCCCAGTAAACCGGAATCTTTAACTAAACCTACGCCAACGTCCCTATAAGGGATTGTCGTCTTACCGACATGCTGGATACTCTCTGAAGAGGCTGGGTCGGATGAAAAGTATGTCAGCTGATCAATCGTCACAATTTTATCGTTATGTGGAAACTTAATTACTCTGAAGACCGATGAAATGATCGCTGTCATAGCATATGACCAACTTCGACCCAAAAGAAGGTTGTAGTCTAGAGGGGCATCAACCACCTCCACATCCAGACTAACGGTTTTACCTTCTACCCCTATAGGCAATTCCTGTAGAATACCAAACGGACGGAACCCACGGCCATCAAAGGCCTTAAGGATGGTCGGGGATTGGTTCAATGAAGGAGAACCAAGCGATCTCCAACATTGAATCGACATAATACACGTAGAAGCTCCCTCATCAATCACAGTCCGATGAATAGGCCTGTTTTTTACTATCACTGGAATTTGGAAAGCCATTTGATGGGGTAGACGTGGTGTACTATTTTCTAGATCGAAGATTATCAGATTCGGGTCCTGAACATCAACAGCTCCGATAGCCGACAAAAGTAATTTGCGTTGTGCTGGGCATGATTGCAGCACTTCTAAAGCCGACATTGCTGAGGGTGAAACAGCTAAGTCCGCAACGATGTTGTAATTCTGGGCTGCTCTCGCATGTGGATTGAAAGTAGACCTTCGAAGTACACCCTTGGCGGGCGGTTTGATTACTAGGTCCGGGTTAGGTTTTTCGATCTGTAGTGGATCGGAACTAGGAGCTGAGGTTGATGGATTAGAATGAGAAGATTCTGCTTCTTTACCATCAACAGGATTCTTACTACCATAATCTTGAGATCGAGTCGCAATCCTCACATGAGACATCATCAAAATGGGTTCTTCACTGGCAGTCGAGGAAGAACCTATCATCTTATTCTCCTGCTCTGGAAATGGATTTTTTAACACAACAGGAGTGGGAGAACCTTTGACTATTTTCACAACCTCGGCCCGATGAGGGAAATCTCTTGTAAAATGATCCTCTTCACAAATAAGACAAGGATATCGAGGTTTGCGCTTTTCGTCATTGGTTTCCGACTTTTCTGTTTTCTCCTTCGGAGCCTTGTCTGCTTTAGCCTTCTTCTTTCCTTTCTTCTTTCCACCGTTTTTTGATTTGGCCGTAGATGACTCTACAGCGTGAATATCGGCGGAAAGTTCAGGAGAAGACTCTCCTGTCGGGGAATCGGGCAAAGTGATTATAGGAGTAGTTGAAGCCTTGGAAGACTTCTTCTTACTCTTTGTATTCACGATACCAATCATACCATCAGCGGCATGAGATCCCGAAGGAGCAGCAGCAATTTGATTCGATTTTGGAAGATCTGGAATCTTCTCGTGTAACGTACCCGACTGAGTATAAACTAAGTCAAGGTATTGCGCCTGAGCAATGACGTGCTCCTCAGTAACTACTCCGGCCTTAGCTACATCTTCAGTAATCTTCGGTAATAATGATTTAACAAACCATTCAGCTAAGATTTGGTCCGGGATGAAAACTTTCACCAACCTTCTTCGACGTCTCCACTCATGAATGTGATCAGAAATATACGTGGACGTCGATTGTTTTAGTGAAGTTAATAATTCCGTGCCGTTATCGTATCTGACCGGCAACTGAAAATGAGTTAGGAACGAGGTAGCTAACTGGCTGAAATTGTAAAAAGAGGCCCGTGGTAACTCAATGTACCACTTGGCCGCGAGACCAATGAGTGTACGCTGGAAAAGACGTAAGCGGATCGAATCATCCGAGATAGAATTTGAAGCACACCAAAGGTGGTAAGGCATCACATGATTGGACGGATCCTCTCCAGACTTACCTTCGAACTTGGGTATATCACTGGGCAACTTATTTGGCATTGGCGGCCAGAACTGAAGATATTGAATTGGATCATTCGTTAGGCGCGTCAAGTCTAGTAAATCCAAAGTTGCGATAAACGATAACTGCCGGTTAGGATCTCTAAAACTCTGGGTCACAAGACCAGTCCCAGGAGGAGGATATCCAGGATAACTAGGAACAGGAGTCACATTAGGGATATTATATCCTCCTGGAAAACTAGGATTAACCGGACCGTACTGGGGTTGTTGAGGTTGTTGATAAGTGTACCCAGGATACGGTTGATACTGGTAAACCGGCTGTTGGACAGCTTGCCCATGTTGGTACTGTCCCTGGTATGGTTGTTGAACAAATTGAGGTTGAGTAGTGACAACTGTACTTATACCAGGCTGACCTGTAGGCATCTGGACCGTGGTTTGAATCGTATATCCAGACAACGGTAAAGATGTCTGAGGCGTGGTTGCAGAGACAGTAGAAACCGGAGCTGTCAATACTCCAGAAGTAAGTATGGTAGATGTGGCGGTAGTTGCAGCAGCCGTTTGAGATGGAGTACTAGGTGCAATTGGCGGCTGAGTAACTACCGAAGTTACAGAAGTTTGAACATTTGACTGGACAGGTTGCGGTTGCTGGGGTGGACCAGAAACTACGGGTTGTCCAGCTTGAGGTACCAACTGTAAACTTGGCTGCAACACCTGTTGACCCTGTGATGGATCCCACACTAACATTCCGGGGTATTGACCCGTAACAGGTTGAGGATACTGAGATCCATAACCGGATTGAGGATAGGATTGATAATTGAAAGGTGCAGTTCCCATACCTGGAACATATGACTGACCTTGAGGTGGTTGATAACCTTGACTCGAGTATTGACCTTGAGGTTGATAACCTTGAGGTAAATACGGATACTGGGGTTGACCTTGACCTTGAGGTTGATACCCTTGAGGTTGCCATCCTTGAGGTTGCCATCCTTGAGGTTGATATTGATACTGAGGTTGACCCTGGGGTACATATTGAGGTTGGGGTTGACCTTGAGGCATGTATTGCACCATAGGTACATACTGACCTTGAGGTTGCCCCCCAGACACGATTTGTGTACCTTGAGGTTGCCCCCCAGGCGTTAACTGAGGCTGCCCCCCAGGTGGTAATTGGCCACCTTGAGGTTGGGAAACAGGAACTGAACCTGACATCATGTAAATGTCTCCTACACCCAATGGTATATTACCATTTTTTCCAGCTAATAACCCATGATCAACGGGTTGAGGAGATGCCCCCGCAAAGGTACCAGAAAGTGATTGATACCCAGTGGGAACAGAAGGACCGCCGTGTAAGAAAGATTCAGGAGTTTGAGTAAACACGGACGACTGACCAGACATATTTACAGGAGTATAAATACCTCCAGGTGGAAAGGGAGTACGAGGTGTAGAAAAACCTACCCCTAAGTTGTCTAAATAATTGGTTAACGAAAGGTACGAAGTAGTACTTCTAGGAGGACTGTAAAAGATAGATTCACGCTCCTTGAGATCAATAGTAAGTTGATCTTCAAGGTTAGAGACGCCTATTTCTTCCTCCGGAGCAAGTTCTTCGATAGCAATCAAACCGGTAGGAATATTTTCGGTGATAACTCGTTCTATTCTTGGTGAATTTGGAACACTAGAAGTCGGAGTAACAGGTTCAGATATTTCAGGTTCTTCGCCTGTATCACTAGTAGACGAAAAACTACCAACAAGCTCAGAAACTGTAACAGCTTCAAGATTATAACCTGTCTCTAAACCTTGGTAATCTGAATGGACTACCAAGGAAGATTCTCCTTCTTCAGGTGAACCTACTCTACTGCCACTAGGAGGAGTTACAAGGACCTTCAAACCTTCTAGATTACTGGGGTCGTCTCGAGGAGGTTCACCCCTAAGTCTATGGGATCTTCTCAACAATTCGGCCACAGAAACAACTTCAGGAGACTGGCCCCGAAGTCTACGAGACTGTCTCGGTAATTCCGCCACAGTTAAAAACTTTTAACTACTACACACGAAAACAAAGTAAAATTTCAAATCAAACCACCTAAAGTCTCTAAAGAACCAAACAAATTTGAATCACACGCCTAAAGAATCTAGGGCATCAAACCAAGCACAAACAGTAGCCTTCCAGACCGAAAACGCTAGTTGGAGATGAAACCCAACATCGCCGGATTCAGTACAGAAGTGGCGGGTGGAACAGTTACCCCGGCAACCTGCTTAATGAATAGACCGGCACAAGTTCCTCCACTTTAACCGTCTCGAGTGAAGTGAACCCCCCGGAAAATCCAAGTGAGTCTAGCCGACGTCTGCTCCAGGTACAGTGGGATCTTCCCTCCACTGTCACCTCAGTAGAATCCTAAAGATAATGGTCACTAAGGTTACCAACCGCAACAAATGCACCTGGGGGAACAGTCTACACTCCGACAGTACGCAAGGGCAGAGTATCAAGCTCAATCCCCTTGCCGGTTCCTTGAAAATAATCCAAGGTTTACTGACAAGTGACCCCTGGCTCCTCGACAATGGTTAATCCGAGGTTTACCATTTGTAATACGTGCATGTCTGGCATCGTTCCCAACAAGGGGGGATTGATTCCCTCACTGGTTCGGACACGAGCTCGTGCTTCTCCTTAAAGAGGAGCTTTCCCAGAGTACAAATGAGACAATTGGATTTATTCTATCACAAGATAAGCTACTTGTTTGGTTTTGTTGTCTTGGAGAGTTAATTACTCTCCTACTCCAAGACACTAGCCTGATCTAAATTGGTGTTTCAGAGCCCTAGTAAATAAAAGTTACTACGTTGATTTTACTTTAAGCGTTAATTTTATGGTTTTTCTTAAAGACAAAAGGTAGCGGAAGTGAAACCAATGGTGTGTAGACTCGACTCAAACCACTACAAAGATGCACCTAAGATGATTTACGCTACTTTTCTCTTTCAATGAAATTCCTAACTAAGAGAGTTGAGAAATGAAAATTTTATAGAAAACAACTTTCTTAGTAAAGACAATCAAAGAAACAATTCTCTTTATCTTTCCAAGCATACAAACATGACCACTCCTTATGTACACGAAAAACTCTTTTTCTTTCAAAACTCTTCAAAGCTACTTGAAACAAAACTTTTCAAAGGAGATGTTTTTGTATTTTCTCTTATTTAATAAAGCATATAAATCTATTTTAACGAAAATCAATCTCAAAAGCTATAAAATCTATGAAAACTTGACTCACAAGCAAATCAAAAAGAAATTTACTCTAATCAAACCTAACGAGGAAAAAGCCTACAAAGATGATTCTAGGTTGTTTTACTTGACCACAATCAAGTCAAGGACCAGCTAATGCAGAATCAAAAGACCAGTCAAAACAAAACTCAAATCTTTTTGTTCTTTTTGTAAAATGGAATTCAATACTTAATCAACAAGCACTTCGAAATTTGCCAAAGAGACCACTTAAATGTAAGTTTCTCTCACAGGTAGACTTTATGACAGGTCTGACTGCTAAGAATGCTGACAAAACCAGAGAGATCTAAGGCTTGACAACTTCTACCGCCAAAGTCACTACAAGACCTACCCAAAAATCAAACCCTAGGGCTTAAACTTCTATGAAATCCACTAAAACACTCAATGCTATCGAAACAAGTTCAGGTGAAGATCTTTGACAAGAGACTAATGGATCTGGGCAGTAAAAACTAAGAAAAAGCAAAATCTAAGAGAAAAAATGCAAAAAATGGAATTTTCTTAAATTTTAGCAAGGGACGCAGGCAACCCGTTAAGACAGGTGCGGGCCCGCTCTGTGCACACAGCGACAGTGCGTACAGGGACACACTGTGCAATACTCAGAGGGTGCGTCCGACTGGAAAATTCAAGAAAAACTAAATTGAATCTAACCCTAAGCTAACCCACCCAAAAACAAAGTCACAGAGCCAAAAACCAGAAAATAAATGACTTTTCTCAGAGCAAAGTTACATACAAAGGAAAAGACTTTCACATCAATGGAGTCCCCAGTATGGTCGCCAATTTGTCAGGCGGAAAGAGTCGATAGTGCGGACACAACCAACCTCCCTAGGAGCCTAAGACTCTCTAGTGACAAACAAGACAAATAAGAGCAATCCTTCTCTAAACATGCATTTACTATATAAGAAATCAAGTGTTTAGATCCTACCTGTAGTCCAACGCTGTTGTAGCAGTCCAGCTCTGCTGATCCGAATGAGCTCCTCCTTCACTTTGAAACCTGCATCCACTAACAATCAAACGATTAAATAGCACTTGATAATCTCATAGAATAAAACATATTTAACACATAGACCAAGGAGTACATGAAACAACTCATAAATAACAAGTTATTGAGAAGAATGGACTCATTTGCATTAATAGGAAACAAAAGGAACAATTACAACCTGAGCCTTGGTGTTGTGCAAGTCCCTCCCAGGGTCTATCAAGAGTTCTCCTTTACTTTGACAAAGCTCACCCACTTCCAAATAGAACAAGCAAAGATGGCAATCTCTCCTCACAAGCTTCTAAATGGGAGTCCTAATTCCAGCAGCATCTACCCTTAGAAATGTTTAGCTTCCAACCTCCTCTCCTTCTGGCCCAATGCCTGTATTTATAGTGCTCAAGAGGAAGTTAATCAGGTCCACCATCAATGGGATAATCCCCTCTTTGGATGGGATAGCTCCCTTATTGATGGGATAAGTTTCTCTTTGGTAGCGGTACATGAACCATCTGGAGGCGCTCAATACACGTCGAACAACCTTCTAGAATGCTCTAGAAATGACTACAAGTAACTTTTTAAAGATGAAACTTGTGCATTTTGACCTTTACAGGGGGACGCACCTGCCCCTTTACATACAGAGCGTACAAGTACGCAGCTTTCGTGAACATTGGATGCGTACCCACAGGTAAGGTTGAGAGAACCTATGTACCCAGAGATAAATACATTTATAAATACTTTCTCTCTTTTTGGAGTTTGACATGGAGAGCAGAGGCATAAGACTTGCCTAAGAGGATAGCATGACTGTTGATAGAGCCATACTAACTGTAAATAGCCATGGTGACATTTTTTAGTGTAACAAAAGGAAAGAAGTTGGCGTAGTAGGAGGGACCTCAACAGGTCCATGATAGTGAGGAAGAATTCAAGTTTTAGTGGAATGAGATAGAGGATGTGGAGATTCCCTCTGTGGTCCCAGCGTACATGCCACCGCGAAATCTAGGTGCAAAGCTATTTAGGGATCTGAAGGAATGGAAATTTTCTACCTATATGCCACTATGGCTAGAAGAGGTTCCTTTTGAATGAGAAGTGTTGGGGAAGATTCCCCAGCTCAAAATGGAAGACTGGGATTTAAATGACAGAAGAAAATACCCACATTTTGAGCCCAATAGATACCTGAAGAAAGTCTACTACCCGGAGAGCGGACTTACAAGATTGGAACCAGAACAATGGGTTGTGGGAGTGCAGAGAGCATGGATTTTGAAAATGCTGAATGTTCCACACTTTGGTCGAAGCCCATTTAGTACAATCTGTGCATGACAACTCCTCACACTAGTACATGATGGTTGCATTTGGCTAAGGACAAGGATCCCAATTAATGAGATGCTCATCAGGAGAATAACAACGTTTCCATATTAAGGAAAGGACCCCGCAGATGAATTCATGGGTAATAAGAAAGACAAGGATATGTCCCAAATGATGAAGGAAAAGTTTGGATTAGTGAAGAAATCTCACGGATATGAGATACACTCTATCAAGGATCAGGGCGTGTGTTTTGTCGCACATATCTTAGAAGGGAAGATCATGAGGAAGTGCAGGGCCAATGAGGGTCCTACAACAGTAGTGTCATTGGCTGAGTAGTGCGAGAGAGGAGTACAGTTCAACTGGGCTTCTTATCTATGTAAATATTTTTTTATGGATTCTAGGGAAGCACAGGAAGAAGGAAAGACCTTCCACTATGCCTGGTTTCTAATTCTTATTGGACTTATTACATGGAATGAGCCAAAATATTCTCAATTTCTGACTGTTGAGGTAGATGTATGCAAAGCAGCAAGGTATGCCTCACTATGGTTTACAAGGGAGATGACGCGCATAGTAGAAAATAAGATCTTCTCTGTACTGAATCTTCATAGGGTGGTGAATCAATATCCCAAACTATCACCAAGCTTGTATAAACAGTACTATCATATCATGGAGTTCAAGGTAGACTTTCACAGGGCGCATGTGAAAGCAATAAAGGATTGAATGAAGACATGTCATCGATTTCCATATCTGGTAATAGAAGATGATATCCTCGCGGTAGTGCAGGATTGGTTGAAGGAATGGATGACTCCACCCAGTGGAGTGGTTAGAGCAATTGGAATAGAGAAGGGTACATCGCAGGGTGAGGGTACAAGTAGGAAGCATGTTAATGTAGAGACAGAAGAAACAACGCACGGATAGGAACATGAAGAAAACCTTAGTGATGTGGGGGTATCAGAAGACCCTCCTTTCGTCGTAAAAATGAGACCAAGAAAGAAGAAAAAGGTAGATAAGGGTAAGGGAGCGGTGCCACTTGTCCTCACTGATGGGGAAATTGACGAGATAATGGAAACGATCCAGGAGATCAACACAGAAACTTGGGACAAGATTGATGATCACTGCAAAGTGATCTTGGTTTAGGTGCAATAGGGCATCGAAGAGCTGAAGGTGTTTCCATAAGTGTTGGGCATGGAATCCCCCCAAGGCATGTTTTGGGACTCAAAGCCCAAGTTTTGACCTGATATTGTTGTAAAGACTTCGCGAATTGTGGGCGCAGAGCACGAAATGTATGATAGAGTCATAGGGTTGTCCGCCCTAGTTTTGAAATGTAATGTCAGCCTACCCATGGTCCATGGACAATGGGATTGTATAAATAGAGCGAGGCTCTAAGTGTAAGAGGGAGTGAAGTAGGAGAGAGAAGAAAGAGTCTAAGTGACTAAGTGTCTCTTGGGTCGTAGAGTAGGAGAAGGCTCTGCACCTGAGTGTGCAGAGGCCTAGTAGTGCACAACTGAGCATTCGAACCCCTACAGCTGAGTGCGCAGGGCGGAGTCAAGTCTGTAACCGAAGAAGGGATTAATAAAGAGAAGTTTGATATCAATTTGTGTATTTGTGCTTGGATTAATACATGTTTGATATAAATTGCAAATATATTGGTTATTTAAGTGCGCACCTGTATGAATGATTTATGTTATTAAGTATAACTTAAAGCATGCAAGTAGGCTAAAATAATCAACTAACATTGGAATACTAGTAAGGACTGGGTAATAACAATGTTCGGCCCTCGAGTAGGGCTGTGCGAAGGCAGCATCTCAGGTTGCAAGGTATAGGAAAGTGCGCGTAGTGATGTGCATGTAGGGTTGAACCGCGGACCAGTTGAACTCATCAGACATCTCCAGGGTGCCAAAACCTAGTTCTAGCACCCTCCCATACTACTTCAGGTGAGACCTCAGTCTGTGCTCCACGGACTGTTGCCGAAAGGGCCAGTAGTACCAGGATTTGTTTGGCTAACTTAACTTTGAACCTGGGTCAGGCCCCAATAAGCTAACAAATGGTTCCGTTGCTGGGACCGGGATCTACATAAGAGATGTCTGATGTTGTGTCGCTGGAATCCGATAAAGAAAGAAATTGAAGAGTGGTGGGATAGGAAAATTCATGAGTTCACAGCGCAAGAAAACAAGAATCTGTGAGTATCAAAGGAAGAGTGGTTAGAACACTACTTATATATGGAAATCCATGAAATTTTCTTTACATCCTTCCCCTCTGAGTTGTACGAGTGGATCGTGAAGCTAGCAAATAGTCAAGGAAGGTGTAGGCTCGACAAACCTATTGTGTGGACTCCAAAGTTGGTGCGCATACTGGAAGGATCGAAAGATAAGATTACGTGCGCTGGGGACCATTGGCTCAATCGAATTATAGGAGGGTTTATCGCCAAGTTCGCGGCAGATACTTCAATCAGCTACAGCGAGGCAGAATGATGCTTCCTCAAAGGACCGTGAGGTAAGTACGTTAAATCTTTGAACACTTGGATTAAAATGTTGCTGTGTGAAAAGTAGGTTATGTGAATAAATTGATGTTTGGGGCTATGCAAAGTGGGAAGATCTATAGAAACAAGGGTAGCACAGAATTAGAGACTAGTCCCTTGACTTCACCTCCAAGGGAGAGTGAGGAAGAGCCCATGAAAGTTTCACCAAGAAGTGCGCTCAGTCTGATAAGACAGCAAATTCCGCGCATACCAACCCCACCTACACCACCACCAGTTTCACCATATTCACCCACACCACCTCCACCACCACCACAGTTCAATATGGAAAGCGTAATAAAATTTCCTATGTTCAAAGGAGTAGGGAATGAAGATCCAGACCAATTTTGGTTCATGGTAAAGGCTGTATGGGAAGCACAAGGAGTCATAGATGACAATATAAAGAAGGCAACACTGGTGAGCACATTGTAGGATCGCGCACTGACGTGGTACATTAAGCATTCCAATGATAATCCAAACGCAGGGATCGCAGGTATCTAAGATGCGCTAAACAGGGAATTTAGCAGGCCAAATCAGAGACACATTCAATTATTGGATTTAACAAAATCGCGATGCCTCCAAGCGAGACCCCTTGGGAGCTAGATCAGAGACTAAAGTGTATGATTCATGAAGCCAACATGACCTTGACGGATGGGCAACACCGCGCATGGTTTGTAGCATCGCTAACACCGCATCTAAGTGTTAGTGTCAGTATCTTCACACTTCCATCAGTGATCTAATTGCTCTTTTGCATGCATATTAGGTGTCTCATCCAATCAGTTGCATCCCATTAGGTCATGGATCAACTGATGGTAGTGGCTTCATGTCAATTTCCCTCATGACATTCACCTGCTGACCTGTTTTCACATTTTTTAGGTCATTTATTGTTATCCTATTTCATTTCATTTACAAAAATCAGTTCTAGGGTTTTAGTCCCACTAGGTCTAGGGTTTGTCATCATGGTCATCCAAAACTGAATAAAGATCAGCAGGCACATGAGGAGGATAAATAAGTTCATCAAAATCATAAATTTACTTTTGATATGCCCAATAAATCTTTTCTACCTCAAAACTCTGTTTTGAGGTGAAAACAGAGTTTTTTTCATTTTATGTACAAATTTCATGTAATTTAAGTGTTTCTATATCTAATAAGTTTAGAAGCCTCTTTTGGTCACCTTGCCAACTGCAGCCACTGCAAAAACAAAAGCACCAATGCATCAATCCATCAAATGGTCAAGAAAAAGTCAAACTTCAAATGAAAAATAGAGTTTTTGAGAAAAAGTGACTAAGACTTTATAAAAGTGGGTTTGCAATGAGAAAAAATTAAAGTGCATCCATTTATAAAGTGAATTCATGCTATCCATCCATTTCATTGTGCAAAACATCAAGTGAAGAAGCAAAATCACGATTTGGAGGGAAATCGAGTAAAGGAGGAAGAAAACCCTGTTTTTGCAGCAAGTTTGCCTGGCGCTGCACATCAGAGGGTTGGTGTTGTGCATCAGACCAGTGCTACGCATCAGACAATTTCTGCCAATGTAAAAATACACAGGTGCTGGGCATCAGGGAGGGGTTGCGCATTAGGCCTAGTGCACTGCGCATTGGCCAGGGACATTCCAAAATTAGTCAACTTCATCCTAAACTCTCCCAAATGTTGCATTTTACTCATTCAAGTAATTTTTCATCGATATTGAGCTAAATTTTGTCTTCTTCATGTTTTCTTCATGATTTTTGCTTCTTGAGATCAAACCCTAGCTTGTATTCATATATTTTCATCTCATTGCAAAAATTCTCACTGCATTACAAAACCAACATCTTTTTCCCCTTTTCCACACTTCATTGCCCTAAATCTACCCATTAATTTCATTTTCCCTTTCCCATTCCCCTAAGAAAACTAACTCCCTTCATCAAACCCTAAGTCCCTCATAAGTCAAAACCCTAATTTCCTAAATCTGTCCGTCCATTCCCCTACTCCACTTCACATTTGTAAAATCTCTTCATACTCATCTTCTTTGTCCCCATCCATTGTGATTGTGCACCATACCATCACCACATCACATCCCTAAGACAAGCATCATGGCAAGAGGCAGTGAATCAAGTTTTGAAGAAGAAACACTTAGTGATAGCTCAAGGGAAAGAAATGTGCAGCCCAGGAGACCTCACAAGGGTGGAAAAATTATTAGGGAGGAACCTATTAGCATGACTGAACTCCTTGCTTTCCCTCTAGCCACCACATGTTTTAGATATCAGTCCTGTTTTGAGTTTTGTGAAATGGTTGAGAGGGTCAAATATCATCATGGGTTGGCAAGGTAGTTTTTCATAAACATGGAAAATAATGTGGTACATCTTGCTGGGGTCAATTTCACTCTTTCACCAGTTATCATTGCAGAAGCTACAAGAATGCCAGATGTAGGGGAAAAGTGGAACAAAAGGCAGAATATCAGTAAGCAGCATTATGAACCTTATATCAACGCCAAATACCATGGTAAACTTAGCAAGGTGTTTCCTTTCAAATTTTGGAGGACTGGTATGTTCCACTCATGAAGCTTATCATCAAATACTTTACATGTGAGGGTAGGTTCTCTAGACTTTATGCCTACCACATTAGATTGCTTATGCACTTCACCAGGGTTAGAATGATGATCATTCCTTATTTCATATGTAAAAACATAGAGAGGATGACAATGATTGCAAAAAGAAAACCATTTCCACAGCAGCTCAATAGTATTTACCATTTTTCTATCATTAAAATTGTGGTTTTTCATCAACTCACTCAATTGGGACTATCATGGGAAAATTTCATTGCCCATGAATTCTTCAAGGGGCCTAAAATATTTTCAGATCCTTAAGAGGAAGGTGAACCTTCTGGGAAATAAAAAGAGCCTGAGAAAACAGAAGAGGCTCATGTTCTTGTGTTTGTTACTTATGAAAGAGGCACTAGGATGCTTTTTGCAGCTACCAAACCAGTACTATCTCCACCACGGGTGGAAGGGGTCTCGTTTTATTCATCGGTTCATAGGCAAATGCTATGAAAGAGGCACTAGGATGCTTTTTGCAGCTACCAAACGAGTACTATCTCCACCAGGGGTGGAAGGGGTCTCATTTTCTTCACCGGATCACAGGCAAATGCTATCTTCACCAGTGGTGAAAGGGGCTTTGCCTTCTTCTCCAGCTAAACAAGTACAGGGCAGAGAGAAAGGAAAGCAACATATGCATGAAGAGGGCCCTACTGAAGGGCAAGACAGGGATTTTGTTTTGGTTGAGGAGGATTGTTATCGGAAAATCTAGTGTCTATGCAGAGCTGCTAGTCCCACTAAGGCTGGTAGCTACCTTAGAAACAAACAAACTAAAACCACTTTCGTTTTCCTTTATGAGAAGTAGATAAGAGGAGAAAGAAGGAGACCAACCTCTGTCTTGCACTTGGTTCCTTGCTTGATTCCTCTCTCTTCTAATAGATCTTTGCCACTCGCTTCCTCGTCTACCCAGCTTCAAGGAGCACCTGTAGAATCAAAGCAGCATAACACTATCCAAGAACATAGATCTACTATCATAAACAATATAGGACCATATATATATTGACCACACAAATGCATATATCATCAATCATACAAGAATGTGGAGGAAAACTTGAATAGCTTTATTAATAATCAAGAATAGCAAAGAGGATTACAACCAATTGTTCTAACCCAGCATCATCCTCTCAACAAGAAAGCCCTTCTTCACCTCATGAAAAGCTTAGATCACCCAACACTATGATGTTACACCAAGAAACCAGCAGCACTTCTTTACAAGATACAAAATTCCGGCCTCTAGATCTCTGGGATAAGGGATCCACATATAGATGTTTGTAAGGGGGGTGAGTCAGCTTTTGAGATTTGATTAGTGTCCTCTCTCTGATAGTTCTTGATTCCACTTGGAGATTGATGATCTCTTACTCATCCCTGGGCGAATGCAGAGAGGCAAGTGTCACAGGAGAAGTTTCTGGAAGATTCCATGATCCTCCACCTTGCAGATTGACCCTGCCATTTGTCCACTCTCGCCCATCGCACCCCATAGAAGGAATTTTCAGTATGCATCGCACTCCCGTGTGTATTTAGGTGGGATGCAGCACACTTTGACCATGGAGCAGGTGAGATGGTCCAGTTTTGACCAGTTCTGAGTAGTTTTTCATGGAGAACTTCTGGGAGAAGATGTAATCAGTTGACCTTGTTCTTTTAGAGGTTGGAACAAAACTTTTAGGGACTTAAGAGCCCTTGGTTTATATACATTTATGATTGGGGTTACGGTACCCAAAAATGTCTATAACAGTTGCCCCCTAAAGCATGAGGTCGTTAATCTGTTGATGTCGGGTGAAATGGTTTATCATGAGGATCTGAAGTTTTTTTGAGCTGGAAGGTGACCTGTAATAAGATACAATACAACACATTATCTTCATAATATTTTCATGATCTAGCTAAGGCGGGCATTCCCATGCTCAGCTTTATAAATTCATTTTCATGTACATAAGACAGACAATCGTCTGAGTGCAGACTGATGATTCTGGTAGAGCCATCATCCCTTAGATTGGATGATTATCTGTGCAACAATGATGTACATTTGATGTCTTTATTTTCCTGAATATATATCGCAGCCTGGATGGATGAAACTAGATCCAGGGTCTTCAATCTCGTTCGATCTTCACTCAAAGTACAAGTCGATCCATGTGAGAGATGTTCTGGGGTCGAACAAGGAAAGACATCGCCTGATTAGTAGCCAATGATGTAAGCTGTTAACAGGCGCGAGAGGAATCACCGATAATGATGATGACCCTCAAGGTACTACAGTACAATTCACGTGGTGTGAATAAGGGACTTGGCGTTGAACACCACGCAAAATCTTTCAGTCGAAGGCCATTGATGTAAACCTATCGCCAGAAGTGAGAAACTTGCCAGTGAGGCATGCAAGCTTCAAAGTACTGAAAGGGTTGTTCCTAGATCGACTTCCTGGATAATGGGCTGATGTCGACAAGAAGCGATCCATCATAGGAGGGCCTTAGTGAATCCCACATCAATGACACGGAATGGAGCAAATGATTTTAATGGAGGTGAAAACGATCTGATGATATAAGGTTCAGGGTGGCGGTCATGAAAGGATAGAGCGTAAATGTATTGCAGTCGATGAGACACAGGTGAATTCTCTAAGCGACTTCTCTTGAACATATCGGCGACACTGACATGATGGATTGGTAGCGTTAACCCAAAATATGGATGGTGTGATGGACCCATGGTGATATGACCAGTGAACGGAACAACCCAACCCGACTCGGATGTGGAGTGAAAGTGTCATGTTCAAGAGCGACTTGCTACCAATAAAGTTTCTTCAAGTTTTCTTCCCAATTTTTCCCCAGTCATTGCTGACCAGTACCTATTTAGTTTTGTCAAGCTTGAGGAGGATACCATATGCTTGTTTCATAATTTGCCCTTCGGGAAAACCCATCGCTATGTTTTAACGAGCCTAGTGATAATGAACCTCGTTCTTGTCTGTATGGACAAGTTTGTCGCTATTCAGTTTCAACGAGTTGAACGACAAGGATAACTTGGTCTTTTTCAATTTTAGAGAGTCTGAAAAAGGGACGTAAAGAAAACTCCAATAATCCTTTTTCGTCATATAATCCCTTGAGTCTGAAAAAGTATAAAACAATACAAAAGGGATGAATTTTCGGTACTTTTAATGAGCCGAACAAAACAAGCGCTCGATCTTTTTGTGTAATAATCCCTCAAGTCCAAAAAGATTAAAATCTAAAGGAGAGATAGCACTTCCGGTCACTTTAACGAGCTGGAGAGGCCAATTGCTCAGCAATCTTTTCATATTTTATGAGTTAGTTGAAAAGAGCTTAAAGGAGACTCATTTTTCGAAGAACGAGTGAAAAATATGGGTAGCAGCTAATTCCAGGTAAGGTTTGGAATTTTCCAATCACGACAGTGTCACAAGGATGGCTAACAGGATCAATCTTCGCAGTTGTTCCTCAAAAAGGGTAAACAATCAAATGGAGGTGAATGATCGGCCAATACAGAGTGGAGGTGATGATGAGAACACGACCAAGGCTTCAAAGGATGATGATAATACATTCACGATGGTTATTTACCGGAAAATGGTTCATTTTTTAATGAGCTTAAACTCTGGGGAAACATTTGCTCATTGCTTATGTTTATTTTTTAACGAGCTTGAATTCCGCGTTAAAACTGCTCGATCCAGGCGTATAATAAGGATGTCTCATTTTAAAAATGGCATTTTTTCAAAGCTTTGCCCCACATCCTTTCTTTATGCAAGTTAGGAAATGACCAATCCTACGAGTTTAAAGGGTTAGAGGACCTACAAATTTAAAAAATAAATGGTCGCTCTTCTCTTGCATGCCAAAAGGTTTGCATGCCCCCAGGTATAGTGAAGTAGAGTTTCCAGGTTACCCCTCAATTTGCAGACAAAACATTTGTTTTATCAGGAGAGGCCTACCATTTAACAGAGGTATCTTATTCCGGTCTAACCCCATTTTCCTAAATGGACGGGCGTTTCAACCAGTCATATATCCTTCGCGGAAACCTACCCTATACCCAAGGTTTTCCTGTCGAAATAGGCTAGGGTGCATGCCCCCTGGGTTTCAGTCATATCCTCTGAATCACTCGCGCTCATTAGGAGGATGGACTGGGGATTGGTGAGACATTCCTTGCATGAAAAGACCATTCACGGATGGTATATGACTATTTGCAATGTGTGAACTGGGGAATGAAAGCTGGTCTACGAGCTTGACCACTCTTCCTTCATGCGGAAAACACATTACTCTAGAGAGTGAGGAGACAATGGCTCCCATGCAATAAATATAGTCGCATCCAAGGAGTAGATTATAATCCAGGGGTCCTTGGACTACCATTACGTTCATGCGAACGATTTTCCTTCTCAATTTTATCGGCACATTGGGGAGGATCCCTAATGGTCGACTGGTTCCTTTGTCACATCCTGTTAGATTTCTCATTTCAGGCAAAAGCGATGGCGAACCAAGCGCTTTCCAAGCAGTTGAGGAAAGGATACTCATAGAAGCCCCTTCATCTATGATTGTACCGGCCATGACCATTCTGTATATTTGAGCAATTATTCGAAATGGTACACTAGCCGGTAAGCGGGGTCTGCCTAGTAGATTCCAATCAAAGGAAACAACTAGGTTGCTTGGAGGTGGGACTGAATAGACGGCCAGATATGACTCTGACGAACTTCTTTCCTGCGGTAAAGGAACGGGTAGACTACCCCCATGTTCATCGGAGTTTTTTCTTACGAAGAGAATTTGGATGGTGTTATTCTTGTTCTCTCTGGTGACTGTATCATCTAAAGATGGATCCTCTGAAGGCAAGACCAGGTCAACTGCCGCCTCGACCTTTTGACTTTCATCTGGTGTGGATTCATATGGTTTATCTTCAATGATAGACGCTTCGGCCGACCACAATGGTGTGTCAGCCGGCTTTTCAACTAGTGATGGACTCAGCAAGAGCTTCTTATATCCAGGAGGAAGCCGTAACGGTGAAACCGGACGGTCGTCCAAAACTCTTTTAGCCTCATCTAAGAAGGGACAATGGTGGATGGCGTGATCACCTTCACATAGTTTACAAGGAAATTTACATTTTCCTTTTTTCCCAGGGGCTTCACTTTCACTAGTTGATGGTGTATTTTCAACATGATCATCAGAGGTTGATGACACCAGATTGCGCAAACGACGAGACCAGTCCCTTAAGATCCGAGGGATGCAAGGACAATCTCGATGATAGTGGTCTCCTTTGAAAATGACACATGGTGATTTAGGCCTGGACGGTGCAGTGTGTGGATTTTCACTAGACGATGCATGGTCGCCCCTTTTCGCCTTTGGCTCCTTCTTCTTCTTCTCTTTCTTCTTCTCAGTTACTTGATTTCTGGATTTACCAGCTTTATCAAGCGAAGAGGGAGGAGAGGGAGAACTGGACGAAGTAGAAGGTTGGGGGGTAACTTTGGTATCGTTTAGTTGCTGACTTGATTGTGCAGGAATCACGGTGTTCTGAGTGACGGAGGTCGAGAAGAGCCATACGAGCAAGCCAATTTTCAATCCTAGAAGCGACAATGTGGCCATATGGGGTGCACCAACATCTCCCCAAGAGGAGAAAGGACTAGGATTTCCTCCAAGGGGAAATCCTTGGTTGGTGGACTCCAATTTTCTCAACCTAAGACCAACATGGGAAAGGTGATGTTTATTCTGATTAAAATAAATTTTAGATGCTTTGACACAACTTGTTTTTTCAATTTTTAAGAGTCGAGAAAAAACAAAAGATGACTCTAGTCGCCTTCGATTTTTAATGAGACTGAAGTGACAAGTGCTCAGATGGACTTTTTCCATTAAGGAGTCTGAAAAGGAATGAAAGAGACTGCTCTGGAAATCTAGACAGAGGAATTACCAAACCAATCACAAAACTGCAGAATATTTTTATAGTACGGCAGTCAATCTTCCTGAATGCTGTGTTCAATGCATTGCAATCGATAGGGCGGCAGACACGGCTTCCTATGGATAAAGGATAAAGCCTATTGTGGTCTCCCAATATATACTCGACAGTACGTGGGAGGAATCACCCAACCAGCGATGGAAACAACAGCTACCAGGCTTTACGACCCCGGAATACGTCTCTAGCCTAGACTTCTAAATGTTGTGCGTTAGGTTCCAAAGAGATTTTAGATTCATTAAATTTATTTTACAGTTGATCTTGCTTAAGAAATTTTCCTTTCAGGTTCACCGCGTGATGTAGATATACAATTCCTAAAATTCAATCTAAGATGATAAACAATCATTTAATCTTCTTTTTGCAATGAAAATCCTAGCTACTAAGGAAAGAGAGATGATATTCTTTCAACATAAAGCAGAGAGCACACA
This sequence comes from Pinus tabuliformis, assembly GCA_031772625.1. NCBI lineage: Eukaryota > Viridiplantae > Streptophyta > Pinopsida > Pinales > Pinaceae > Pinus > Pinus tabuliformis. Next base: position 1,127,985,046 of record CM062815.1, on the reverse strand, counting down.
CTATATGCACTGTCCTAAATCAAACCAACAAACAGTCTAAATGCAAATGCACATGCATGTATTTGTTTTCAACCTTCTTAATGTGTGAATGATAAAAGAAAGCTAAGCGCAAATCTGAATTATTTTTCAAAGCGACATTACTAACAAGTTTCTTTTCAAGACAAAATGAAGGCAATGACGACACTTTGCGATTTGGAATTGAAAACTTGCTTTCGACACTTGAAAAACTATTAATTCAAATCAAATACAAGAGTAACAGTGTAATCGACTATCAAGGACAACCAGATTCTCTTTTATGACTGAAAATGACACTTGCGACACTTTCAATCAAGAAGCGACAATTCAATTACGCTACTTCTTTGTAAAAGAGAAGTGAAAATGGATCACAATACATAAAAAAAAATTACAGTTCTTTACACAATGGAGGTGGAATAATGGTAAGGAAGGGGGTTTCAACAGAGGTATACTGACTACAGACAGCAAAACTCCTGAATAGAGCTGAAAAGAGTGAACACAGAAACCAAAATCTAAGAGTAGAAGAGGTCTTGTCTGATCAGCGCACCTGTAACACAAGGAAAGTGAGATGCAGCGCACCTACTACACTCGGGAAGTGCGATGCATCTAGATTCCAAAGAAGAGACAGTGCGATGGTCCAGGGACGAGACTTCAACTGGGTTCCAGGTCACAGTTTGTAGCTCAGTTCAGGGATTTAGGTCGAGCAAGTGGTAATCAGTAAATAAATCACAGGGGTAGATCTAAGGAGGTTACTAGAGCCACCACAAGGGCAATTATAGAGCTTGTAAATCGATTGTTCAGTTCATAAACAAAACCTGGAGATAGACTGAAGCAACATTGATCTACTTTGCACTTGCATAGCAAATGCAGTTCGAAGGCTAGCTGGCTTGACTTCAGGCTCCGTCTGTAAGTTTATAAAGTAAACAAATATCGACAAACAAACAATATATTCTCTCCCCAGTATGGTCACCATTTTGTTATTGGGAAATCTAGTGTCTATGCAGAGCTGCTAGTCCCACTAAGGCTAGTAGCTACCTTAGAAACAAATAAACTAAAACCACTTTCGTTTTCCTTTATGAGAAGTAGATAAGAGGGGAAAGAAGGAGACCAACCTCTGTCTTGCGCTTGGTTCCTTGCTTGATTCCTCTCTCTTCTGATAGATCTTTTCCACTCACTTCCTCGTCTACCCAACTTCAAGGAGCACCTGTAGAATCAAAGCAGCATAACACTACCCAAGAACATAGATCTACTATCATAAACAATATAGGACCAGATATATATTGACCACACAAATGCATATATCATCAATCATACAAGAATGTGGAGGAAAAATTGAATAGCTTTATTAATAATCAAGAATAGCAAAGAGGATTACAACCAATTGTTCTAACCCAGCATCATCCTCTCAACAAGAAAGCCCTTCTTCACCTCATGAAAAGCTTAGATCACCCAACACTATGATAATACACCAAGAAACCAACAGCACTTCTTTGCAAGATACAAAATTCCAGCCTCGGATCTCTGGGATGAGGGATCCATATATAGATGTTTGCAAGGGGGGTGAGTCAGCTTTTGAGATTTGATTAGTGTCCTCTCTCTGATAGTTCTTGATTCCACTTGGAGATTGATGATCTCTTACTCATCCCTGGGCGAATGCAGAGAGGCAAGTGTCACAGGAGAAGTTTCTGGAAGATTCCATGATCCTCCACCTTGCAGATTGACCCTGCCATTTGTCCACTCTCGCCCATCACACCCCATGTAAGGGCTTTTCAGTATGCATCGCACCTCCCATGTGTATTTAGGTGGGATGCAGCGCACTTTGACCATGGAGCAGGTGAGATGGTCCAATTTTGACTAGTTTTGAGTAGTTCTTCATGGAGAACTTCTGGGAGAAGATGTAATCAGTTGACCTTGTTCTTTTAGAGGTTGGAACAACACTTTTAGGGACTTAAGAGCCCTTAGTTTATAGACATTTATGATTGGGGTTGCAGTGCCCAAAAATGTCTATAACAAGGATGTCACTGATTTGTGCTCTCAAAGATCAAGACTCAAGGATATGATTATCAACGAGAAGGAGGCTGAAATACAAGCCTTATCACTTGATTTTGAGAGGGCCAAATGGATCATCAACTTTCTTGAGTAAGAGAACAAGCAACTGGAAGATAAGCAAGCTATTATGGAGCTGCAAACAATTAGAGAAAATAGGCAAGTGGCAAAGAGAAGAAAAATCAAGATGACATCCCTTGAGCAAGAAGTTGAGGCTGACTGAGAATCATGGTTGGAAAGGGTGAACATCCACCTTGAGAAGGTGCTTGAGAAAGATAACAAAGAAAAGAAAATGCTACGCCATATGGCTTATCATTACTTAGCTCGAAATAAAATTTGCAAGACAAGGATAAACAACCTAAAAGCTAAATTAAAGAGAGCCTTGAGGGCCAAAAAGGAACAAGATAAACTTAAATTTTTCATTGAAGCTTCACTAGCATAGAAAAGTAGTTAGTAAGCTTTCCTCTTTCCAAATTTGGAGAAATTTTGGGAAATTTTTGTCATTTCACAATTTTGTAATTAAAAACACAAGAATTTTCAGCTGATGCACAGTGCCACCGGCGCTGCGCATTGATTTGGCTCAGTATTTTGCAAAATGGTTTGTATTTTTGGATTCATCATGGAAAAACAATGAAACCTAGAAAGTTTCATGAAATTTGGAGGAGATCTGGGTCACCTAAAGGGCAAACAACACCTAAAAAATGCCCTCTCTGCCACTTTTTGGACCCACATGAACCAGTCTTGGGAAAAATGATTTTTTGAGGGCCAAATCAACTCCAAATCATAAAATTCAAAGTTTTCTAGAAACTAGATGGGTAGAGATTTCCAACAAGCTATCTTGGGCCAGATTTGGTGAAGTGGAAGGCCTCCAAAAGCATCCTTGAAGTGGCGCTGCGCATCAGTCAAAATTTTGCCAATTTTGCATAATAACTCAAAATTTCGCCTAGTTTGACTAGCAATTGACTTTTTCTCTTCGTCTTAGTAAATTTGTAATGGTTAATGATGTAATATGATGTAAATATGATGAAAAATTACTTGAGGGGGTAGATACATCAGTTAGAGGTGGTTTGAGGTTGAATGAATCAGTTTCCATAGTTTTAGAGGCAAGCTTTTCCACTGCCTATTTTCTAGTTCCTAGTTTAGATGTTGTTGAAACAGCTCCTTGATTCATGGATTCGACAACTGATGGCTAGCATAGGTAGTTTGATGCCTATATTATGTACTTTCTTAGTCATTTGTAAAGGTTGGACTCTTGTGGATGCATTGAGCTTTACTGTAAGTCACTTCTGTAGTTTGGCAAGGAAATGAACCAGGGTTTTGCGGCATTTTGTGGGATTCTTGTGGTAATGTGTCTTGGCATTGTTTATTCCTCTGTTATTTAGTTTCTCTTATATGTATATGTTCCAGCATCTATTTCTTTCTTCATATATAAATGAATCAAGATAAATAGGTGGAATCCATTGATATTTAGTGCTCTGCCTCAAGGATACATTTAGTTTTTAATGTTTTCTACTATTTGAAGAGGACTCATGAACCTTGCATGCCCTCTCCAACTCCTCAATGGTCTTAGAATTACCATCACATCCAATTCAAAGTGCCAAAACACTTTCCTAACTCACCCCACAGAACCTCCTGCAAATCTGAGTTGATTTCCCAGACCCAAAGTTGCCTTCTTCATTTGATCCAACAACCAACCATCAAAATCAAATAAAATCCTCTGACCTAATATACCTAGCCTAAAATCAACATTTATTTTCAGTCATCTCAAGCCCTAGTTTCCAATATCCAAATTGAGATTGACAAGGAGAGAGCCCTCTCCCAACCTGGTAGGGCTATCTACTAGGTTAAGCATGGTTTGATGTTACCCTAGACCTTCCTTCCTTTAGCTTGAGGTAGATTTAGGCACTAACACTAAGGACCACACTGTCACAACAGAAACTGTCCACTCAGGTCGAGGCCTTGGAGATCACAATGAGACTACACGAGACCCCGATACAAGATCTTAACTTGGGAGTCCAACAGATCCACGTGCAGTTGAAAAACTTGTGTCTTGAGATGTAGAGCTTGAAACAAGACAAGTCAACTCGCCTAGAAGTGCGCGAGGAGGTATGGAGCGTAAAGTGCAAAGGCCAAGGACATGACAAGGACCACTGTCCACTCTTCATGAACTACCTAACTTGAGGAGGGCCAATGCCATTGATACTAGAAGCACAAGCAGGGCCGAGTGCGGTGCCTGCATTATGGTGCACAATTTGTCAGATAGGAGAGAAGCATGCTACAAATAAGTGCCACCTATTACAGAAGTATACGCAGACATCCTGCAGTTGTTCTATAATTTTTGCAGGTCAGTAGGCCATGATGAGCGTACCTGTAGAAGTTATGAACTGATGATAGATTAGACTCCTACCTATAGAGTTCAGACCGAAACGCAAGCCCTCGATCAAAATGTGGGGATGGCGCGCACTAGATTTCGGGGGCGCGGACAAGGTCGAGGTGGAATGGGGCCAGGACGAGGTTGTAGATAGATGATTTGTTACAATTGCGGAGGACAGGGTATTATGCTTGCGATTGAACAAATTCAACGAGAGCATTATGTTTATATTGTATCCAGTTTGATCATGAGATGGAGGAATGTCCCACACTGATAGCGAGGTTGTGTGATAAAGGAGCACTCCAACCTCCCCTGACTCAGAACCTGTAAATGATGAGGTCTAAGCCACACGAGGAAGAAATAAATGTAAATATTGTGCTCCAAAGTGGTATTACAACAGGAGATGACAAAGGAAAGCAGCCCGAAGAGAGTGCCTGGGTTTGCAAGGCTCCAACAAAGGAACCAGAATTCGATTTGGAGCACACGAAGGAGACATTCATGGAAGCTAAGAAGAGCTTCACGAAGGCCTCCACTTCAGGTAATAAAGACAAACTAGAACCAGAAATGGACCAATCAATGCTCACTACCTTTCTGGAGACATGCATGAAGCTACTGCGTGACAACAAAGCTATGAAGGGACTACAAGAACTCATCACTAGATGTGTTGGACCGGGAGAACTGCGCGTAGTCCAGAAGCTCAGAAATCACACAACACGAGCAGGAAGGGAGATGAGATTGACCATGCAGATCAGGGAATATGAAATGGATCAAGTGATTTTGGATCTAGGATCGGACGTGAACGTCCTGCCAAAGCATACATCAGAGCACATGGGCAGGCCCACGTTTCATTGGTATCCTATTCAATTGCAAATGGCAAACCAGCAAAAGATCCCACCCATGGGAAGATTGTAGGAAATCATGGTGGATATCGAAGGTGCAAGCGTGCTTACAAATTTCGAAGTGATATATATTGTTGATGACAACAATCCCTATCCCGTGCTACTGGGAATAGGTTGGGCCATTGACATGAATGGAGTGATAAATCTAAAGAAGCACAAGATGATTTTTGAGAAAAAGTCACTATGCATAATGGTACCTTTAGACCCTGCGGAAGGATCACGTTACATAGAGTCAGTGCGTGACTGCGATAGCGATGATGATCTAGACTATATATACAAGATAACCACACGGGAGTAGGACTGGGTGAATCCAACATCGGATGGTAGGATTTAGTGGGAGCGCGAAAGCTCCTGCACCTCATATTCGGATGAAGAAGTAGAATGGTGGCAGAACTAATTAGACGAGGTAGCCACGCTCAACTATAACATGATGACAAGGTTGCTTCACTGCATGAGAACAGAGGTATGATATCTACCTATGTATGATAGGTTGAATGAGGTGGATGATTTCCTGAAAAAATTTGAAAAAGTAGTATCGTAATAGCAGAGTTTTGAGGCTCTAAAATGGGCACTACACACTACGCTCGTAAGATGGTGGGGTACGCATCAAAGAAGTTTTGAGGACTGGCGCAAATGTAGAAGGATGATGCGCATGTAGTTTGGGATGCCTTAGATGAGGCTAACATACAAGTATGATGGACGGGATGGTCCACGTGCACACCTCGTGAAATGGACCAAGGTCTACGGGGAAGAGCCACAACCTAAATGAGTGCAACTGTTCTGTCATACCCTAGATATCATACCCATGAATTGGTATACTGAGACAGAGCTCCACCATGGCACAAGTGAATGGGATATCTTGCGCGAAGGATTCCCGTTAACCTTCACGTTTGAGGATCGTTGGTGGGATACTATTGATGATGTGCTACAAGCAGTAAAAGTATCTATCTTCAAAATACCCCAAGAGCCAATGGAAGTGCTTCAGCTGGAATGGGCGACCCAGCTGAGCTACGCACTGGAGTGTTACAATGTAAATATTGAGGAGGATGATGAGGATCCACAGAAAATTAACATTCCAGAAATTGAAGGCTGTCGTGAGGTTCAAGGACCATTGATTGAAGATCCTGACATCACCGTGCCACTAAAAACAAAGCAGGTAAACATTGGGACAGAGGCTAAACCAAAATATGCAATGCTCGGTGATTATTGGGATGATGCCATAGTGGATAAGGTTGCTGAGTTACTTTGCAAGTACCAAGACTTATTCTCGACCAAGATTATGGACATAAAAGGGATCGTTGGTGACTTAGGGATGATGAAGATCACCCTAAAACACGACACGAAGCCGATCAAGTAGAGGCCTTACCGCCTGAATCTGAAGTATAAGGAAAAGGCTCGCGTAGAACTAGACAAAATGCTTGCAGCCAGAATTATTGAGCCGATGGAAGAATTCGACTAGGTGAGCCCTATGGTAGTGCAGGAGAAAAAGCAAAAGGGTGAGATAAGAATATGGGTGGACCTCAGGAAGTTGAATGATGCCTGGGTACATGACCCATTCTCGACATTGTTTACAGATGAAGTATTAGAAAATGTTGGCGGGCAAGAAGCATATTCCTTCACCAATGGGTTCTCAGGGTACCACCAAATCAAAATCGTGCCGAAAGATAAGAGCAAGACCACCTTCGCCACTGAATGGGGCTATTTTCAGTACACTATCATGCCGTTTGGGTTAAAGAACACACTAGCCATATTTTCACGCATAGTTGTTGCCGCCTTCAAAGAATACATCCACAAATTCCTAGACGTCTATCTGGATGATTGGACTGTCTTTGGATTGGTTAAACACCATGTAGCAAGCTTACGCTTGATGTTGGATACTTATCGACCACACCAGATTGTGTTGAACCTTAAGAAGTGTACATTCCTCATTCCCTTTGGGAACCTACTGGTACATGTGTTCTGCAAATAGGGACTAATGGTAGACCCTGCGAAGATTGGAGTAATTCTGAATTTGGAAGCACCGCGAAGTGTTAAACAGTTGCGCGCTACCTTGGGACACATAGGGTACTACCGAAAGTTCATCAAAAGCTATGCCCAAATCACCGCGCTGATGGAGAAACTATTGAAAAAGGATGTCACATTTTGCTGGAATGATGATTGCATGAAGAGCCTGGATGTCCTAAAGGGGAAATTGGCCTCTACTCCAATCCTAGTCCTCCCAAAATGGGATGTGGAGTTTCATGTCCATGTTGATGCATCATGTATCGCACTGAGAGCAGTGCTCACACAAGAGGGCGGAGAGGGCTTGGAACACCCTATCTAGTTTCCAAGTCGTAGATTTCCCAAAGCCAAGAATAACTATTCCACAACCGAACACAAGGGGTTGGCAATTGTGTACACGCTCCAAAAATACCAGCACTATTTACTAGGTGGAAATTTCAAGATGTATACAGACCATTCCACGTTCAAGTACTTGGTCAATAAGCTTGTGTTGGGGGGGTGCATATGTAGGTGGCTCTTATTGTTCCAAGAATATGACTTTAAGGTCGTGATAAAACCTGGATGCCTGAATGCAGGACTGGATCACTTGTCGCGTATTGAGGCAGGCGACGAACCTACTAGTTTGGAGGAAGGATTACCTGACACACAAATCTTTGTTGTGCACATCGCAGACAAACACTTCGAAGATATAATCCACTTTCTGACAAAAGGGACCGCGCCGAAGGAATACTCTGTCCAAGAGAAGAAGGAATTGGTGGTGCGTATGGTGGACTTTTCCATCATCGTGGGGCACCTATATAAAATGGGAAATGATGACATATTGTGAAGGTATGTACCTGAATTTGAAAGAAGTTAGATCCTCACGGAAGCACATGGGGGCACTGCAGGAGGACACTATGTAGGATGAGTGACCACACAAAATATTCTTCACGTAGGGTTGTGGTGGCCAACCCTTCACCAGGATTCAAAAGCACACTGTAAGGCCTACGATATATGTCAAAGGACCAGAAAACCATCATGGTGGGATGAGATGTTGTTGAATCCACAAATGACGCTACAATCATTCAAGAAATGGGCAATGGATATTGTGGGACCTATCAATCCTCAGGAAAAAATGGACGTGCGCTACATCATCATCGCAACGGAGTACCTAACACGATGGGCAAAAGCGTAGCTTGTCAAAGACTGCATAGCCGCTATGGCTATGAAGTTTTTGTTTGAACATGTGTTGACCTGATTTGGTTGTCCAAAAATCTTAATGAGTGATTGCGGTACACATTTCCTGAATGAAACCATCAGTGCGCTCATAGAAGAGTTCCAGGTGTATCATCAGAAAAGCAGACCATATCACCCACAAGCCAATAGGACAGTAGAAGCATTCAACAAAATACTAGAGACTACGCTGACCAAAGTGTGCAATGCGCAGCGAAGTGATTGGGACATGCGCATACCTACAGTGCTATGGGCTTATAGGACAAGGTGCAAGAAACTAATGGCACAAACACCTTTCCGGTTAGTTTATGGCATGGAAGCTGTCATGCCAATGGAATATATTGTACCTAGTATGTGCATAACAACTCTCATAGGGATGATAGACTGCGAGGCTCTGGAGGAAAGGCTTGCACAATTGGAAGAACTTGAGGAGGAACGGTTCTTGGCTGGTTTTCATCAGCAAGTACAAAAGAAATTTGAAAAGGCCTGGCACGATCACCATATTAAGTTACACACCTTCAAGGTAAATGACTTAGTGTTGTTGTATGACAGTAAGTTTGAAAAATTTCTGGGAAAATTCAGAATGCATTGGCTGGGACCATACATGGTTAAGGAGGTCACAAACGGAGGTGCGGTCCAGCTAGTTAAACTAAATGGAGAACCCTTTCTAGGCAAAGTGAATGGCAGCCGCTTGAAGCCCTACACGGGTGGGCCAGCTATTTGACTAGCCGGCAGAAGCATAGTCTTCGCGCTCCAAGGATCTGGACAAGGGCGTAGGAGTATAAACATATGCAGTAGATACCAGTACAGATGTAGAAAAGCACCCCAAACATAGAGGTCTCGGAACAATGGATGCAACAAATCCAGCAAGCAGCAACTCAGTGTGTTGTTGACCTCAGCATAGTTCGAGAAAAGTTGGAGGGACTCCGTGCAAATATTGTCGTGCTGACAGAGTGACTCGAGGGCGAGTCAGGATGTTTGTGTTAGGGGCTTGTTGGGCATGGAATCCCCCCGCCTGTTGGGCATGGAACCCCCCCAAGGCATGTTTTGGGGCTCAAAGCCCAAGCTTTGACCCGATATTGTTGTAAATACTTCGCGAATTGTGGGCACGGAGCGCGAAATGTATGCTAGAGTCATAGGGTTGTCCGCCTATGACATAGGTAAGTTCCCTCTGCAGACAGAGGCAAACCCTCTAGCCCTAGAGTGGGTCTAGTCACTGCACAGACAATATCAAAGCAAACTTCCTTAGAAATTTGGTGTTATGAAGACCTACCTTCAATCCAATGTTCGATGAAGTCCTCATCATGTTTCTCCAGCTCTTTGTTCTTCTAGTCATTCATACCTGAAAACAACATGTAGAGAAACACCACAAACACAAATAGAAAACAACCAAACAATCTACTTGAAGAGTCAAGGAACCTCAAGCTATCGACATATAATTTAACGCATGATATAGGAAACAAGCTATTGATTTGTATTAATATAAACCAAAGTAAACTTACAACAGGCCTTGATGTCGTAAGCCTCCTTGAAGGGTCCTATCGGTATGTCTTCGTAAGCATTTACTTGTGAACCGTCTCCCAAGGGAACATATGACTCTCTCTTTTCTCCAAAAGGGTTGATACTAGAAAGTTCTCAAGCCAACTCTACTAAAGCATCTCTCAAATCACAACACAAATGAGGCTACTTCCACACTCCAATAACACTCTTTACCTCTACTCCTCTCCTAGAAACTTGAAACTATCAAATCACATCTAGCTATCATTCCATTTCATCCAAACTAGCTGATGTTATTCATGGAGGAGGTATTTATAGGAGGGATATGTCCCATAATAGAAGGAAGGAGGAGCTTATATCTTAGTGAGGTTGCACAAAAGGTGGAACAACTATCCCAGACAAGAAGGGCGAGCTCAACTGACCCAACAACCAGCCCTAGGACTGCCCATGAAGCAATTTCATCTAGAAGTTTCGACGAGTTGCTAAAAAACTTGCCAAATCTGGCTTGTCACGGGTGAAACACAGGGACAGAGTGAAGACTTCGCTAGGGCTAGTGATAACTTGTCAATCTTCACGAGGAGGATAACTCTTGACTCGTGCTGACCCAGAAACTTAGGTAAAAAGGGTCTTCTTCACGGATAATGAAATGAGACACTCTTCCTGAGATTGCAAGGAAGGTAATAACACATAGTTGGCAACATGACACAACATAGATGTCGGTAACATGGACTGGCAGTATCCGGGATCAGGGAATGCAAAGTCAGTGACAAATTACTGTGTAATAGATGACCCCTAAAGCATGAAGGCTGAGAGAGTGGGAGGGGTGAAATGCTTTACGAATACATAACCGAAATAGAACATCCTCATGGAGAACCTGTAGACGCAAGTACAACTGATATCTCTGATACATGAGTACATAGTGAAAAGAAATATATGTGCATATGGTATGGGCGCAGCCATATAGAAGATACACATAAATGGTCCATGGTATGGATGTAGCCATCTAATCAGAAAGACCAAAAAGATGACTCAGGTATGGTCGTAGCCATCCAATCAAAAGATTCATGTATAAATCAATCCACGCAACCTAGACTTGTGTAATCTGATCCCAGGGTCTTGAATCCCGACTTGTCCATCGTACAATTTCCAATATGTGAATAGATGTGTTGAAGTACAGCACACTAGAAAATCACTTGATTACCGACCAATGATGTGAACCGTTAACAAGCACAAGAGAGACCACCCGTAATGTCAATAGTTCTCAAGGTACTGCTAGTATAATTCACAAAGTGTGAAAAATTTATCTAGAGTCGAACACTTGTGAAATCACCCAATCGATGACTAATGATGCAAGCCTGTCATCGTGTGTGAAGAACTTATCATTGAGGCATGCAAGCTCCAAGGTACGAGAAAGGAGTCTCTAGGTCAACTTCCTGGATAATGAGCTGAAGTCGATAGGAAGCGACCATCGAAGGAGGGCCATAATGTTTCCCACATCATCAACGTGAGACGAAGGAACAAGATGATGGTGAATGAGAGAGAGAATCTAAGGAAGGTGTGTAAGGCTACAAAACTGCAGAAGGATTAAGCTCTTGGACATATTGGTGACATGACTCTAGGATTTGGCATCATTTTGGTACCAAGGGATCAAAGGTCATGACAATGCAACAGGGATCAGATGGAATGTGGCAAAATGAATAACCCAAAAACCCAGAAGGCAAATGATAAAATTAGGATACCACAACCCGACACAAAGCAGAAAGAGTGTCCATGTCAAAGAGAGGCAAGCTACTGTAATAACTAATACAATCAATAGAATGTTTCCAAATTTTCCCCCACCATTTTTTGCGAGTACCCCAATTATTTTTTAAACACAAGCTTTAAGGGGATAACATATGCTTGTAATGTAAGTTCATCCTTCGGACAAATCCGACCTAGTGAGTTCTAACAAGCCCTAGGAAGGAGAAGCTCGATCTGATCATGGTGACAAGTCCAATGTCATCAGGGTTTAACGAGTCTAATATAGGTGAAACTCAAAGTCTTTTTCATGTTTAGAGAGTTTGAAAAAGACACGGAAAAGAAAACTCCAAAGGTCCCTTTTCATAAATTTGTCCCTCGAACCCGAAAAGGTAGGAAATAATATCTAAGGGAACCTATTAACCATGAAATATCAATGTATACCTTTTTCGTAAATAATCTTTCCTAGCTTGAAAAAGGGGTAAACGTATACTGGGTAGATGAAACTTCGTAGCCTTTAACGAGTTCAAAGCGACAAGATCTTGGCGATCTTTTCATGTTTCAAGAGTCAGAAAAGAGCTTAAAGACGACTCCATGACAGACTTTTTCGTGTTTTTACCAAGTCTGAAAAAGTATAAAATACAACTTGTAGAGCAGTCACCAAGGTTTGCGAAACCTGTTGTTGCACCAAAACAAGCATAAGATCCATCTTTGATATAAAATTACGCGAAATAGTCAAAACCCCTAATTTGACAAAAAAGGCTTATAAAAGAGTCATTTGGTAAAAACAAATTACTTTTCACCATTTTACCTCAGAGCTAAAATTTTACCCTCATGCATTCGAAATTTCAATGGTCGAGTGGGGAAAGATCAGCAGCTTTTCAGCAAATTCATCCAGTTCAGGTAAGCGCTAATCGTTTTCTTGCACTTTTTCATAAATAATTTGTCATTTTTGATGGTTTGAACTACCCTTAAGGAAGATTTTAGGGTTGGAATATGCACAGCAGTCGTTGCGAGTCGCCAACTTGGGACCGCGACGACCCGAAATCTCAACGGGGAGAAAATAGGGTCTTCGCAACTGTACACGAAAAAGTTGCGAAGATCTCAATTTTTCTCAACGAGTGATTTCGAGTTGGCGCACCTATTTGCAAAACAAGCGCGTCAAGCATCGATTCTTTGCAATTCTCAAAATTAAAGCCATTTATTTGGATTTGAAATGCAAACAAAGTATTTATAATCCTTGTTGTGTATGTGTAGGAAGAAAAAATGGTGATTGAGTGGAAAGAACGAGAGCATACCGGCAATGATGAACTGGCCATGGGAGACCAAGATTGTCTGAACATGCTCTGGAACTGTGGTCTGCTAAAATTCTTTATGGTGCCTAGTCTGAGGGCACAAACAGATTTACTCCAGTATTTGATTGGAGCATGGAATCTGAATGAGGCTAAGTTCATTATCTAAGGGCAAGAGCTGGAGATTGAGGTAGCAGATATCTATTTCTTGACAAGTTTGTCTCGGAGGGGGGAAAGGCCCCACATGACCGGGACTCGGATCACTAGAGAAACTAGGGACATGATGATGGAAAGAATGTGTCCAAAGGCAGAGAAGTTAGACAAGGGCAGAAAGCCCAAGATTTCTACTGTTGGAAACTTATCTCTCCATGTCCTTCTCTTGACCATTACTAGAGCGGCTAGCCTACAGACCCCTCATGAGGCCACCAAAACACAACTGCAGCTGGTCGCCGACTGCATGGATCCCGCTGTATTCAACTGGGCCGAGGCCGTGGATGATAACATGAAGTGACAATTAACAAAGTGCCACCGAGGGGATGTAAAACAGTTCAGGTATGGGTCCATCTTGGTATCATTTATCCTTGAGCGCCTTCCTATCTTTCAGAGACAGGAAGCAGTTGTAGCATGGTCAACTCCATGGGAGCCGAGGATGACTTGATGGGTGCTACTGATGCCTAGAGGAGGTGAGGGTCAGCATATGTCCTGGAGACCCAAATTTTTCCAGTGGTTGGACCACTAGCTTGTCGTTGTCGAGGACTGGTATATGTTGTGCTAGATTTCAGAGGTGATCCGGAGTTACACTTCCCCTTGGGGAACACTGGGACCACAGAGGTAACAAATTTTGATTTTAATGATTTTATAATTTTTTATCATTTTTTATACATGTTCTGATCACTACGTTTCAATCTGGTAGATGTTGGGTCAGAAAGGCTTGCAGGCTTGTCCCCGATTTCTTAGATAGGGGAGTAGGAGTTTGAGATTCCTCCTCCTGGTGGAGACGTAGAGGATGAGATTGCTCGAGACCTGGAGGGATTGATGGAGAGAATCCCTGACTATGCGAGATTCGAGGATGTCCCTCGACAATAGCGGCCCACACATAGCAGGGGTGTCGAACAGGATCCATCGACTTCTCAGACGTGTGGTTCGAGTAGTCATGTGCTACAGAGAGCACCACGTAGATTATACTCCTAGGTTTAATTTTTGCCATTTTTGAAAGACACAATGTCTTGTGATGTAACCGAACACATATTTTTTGAGCACTGTGATGTGCAACACTAATATATATATATATATATATATATATATATATATATATATATATATATATATATATATATATATATATATATATATATATATATATACATACATATATATATATATACATACATACATATATATATATATGACTTATTATGTCTTTAATGGTTTACTTTCATAAATGCCGCAAATGTCTATCTAATACATGATTCACCAATGCATTAGTTAATGTATTTAGTCTTCTAGGAATGTGTCGATATGTAATATAATCAAAATTCTTTTCCAGTAAACGAACACATAAATACAACCTTAAAATTTGAGGATTTCTGATAGAATAATGCCCGTTGAGTTGAAGAACAACAAGCTGGGAGTCTAGATTCACAATCAATGCACGAATATTGAGGAAAATAGCCTCAGCCAGTAATTCAATGACGACACTATATTCAATGACATTGTTTGTGGTACATCCTAGACAAATGCCTTGAAGATCCACTAACTCACCGTGAGGATCGTAGATAACCCATGCCATAGAGGAAAGATTCCGGGTACTGCGACAAGCACCATCAACAAAACCGATATAAGGTGTGATAGACATCTGCATAAGAAGAAAAAATGACATAATAAGCGGCAAATGTTTACACACCAAGCCAAACATGTACAAAATGAAAAACACACTTATGTACACAATAATACATGAAAGACTCATGCATAGTATTTCTTAAGATAAAGCCCATTCTGGGGTTTATCTAAAGGGTTACCTTCATAATCAATTAGCTCATAAGCCCCTTTTTACAACACATGTTGGACGATATAGGGCCCATGCCACATGGGTTTTAATTTTCCTCCCCCTAGCTTGTCATTAGCTTGATCATACAGTAGGACTAAATCTCCCTCCGTGAAGGAACGTCGGTTGACTGTCTGATCAAAGTGAGCTTTGACTCTCTTCTTTTGTGCTTCAATGACTAAAGAAGCAAGTCGATGAGTCTTGTCAAGCCGTGCTAGATAGAGAAGGTGTTCTTCCATCGGAGTAGTATTTGGGAGCAATTCGACAGCTAATTTGAGAGAAGGGATTTCGCATTCAATCGGGAGGGTAGCTTCCAGACCATAAACAATTTGAAAGCCCATAGGGCAGAAAACAACATCAAATGCTAGTTGTACTTGCGCATTCCAATGGTACGCTGAAGCATGGTAACCAATACTTTGTTTACGGCTTTGACTTGGCCGTTGGCCTGAGGGTAATAAGGTGTCAAACTATCGTGATGCATGCCTAACTGGGTTGTCAACTCAGTCATCATATAACCACAGAAATGGGAACCATGATCAGTGACTATAGCCTGAGGGACTCTGAACTGGATAATCACATGATTGAATATAAATTTCACAACTGTATTACCGCTGTTAGACAATGTAGGCATTGCTTCGGCCCATTTTGTAAAATAACTGACGGCAACGATGATATACCCATGCCCCCCAATCGAGCGAGGGTTACAAATCATAAAATCAATGCCCCATTTGGAAAAAGGGCCTACGATAATGACAGGGTGCAAAAGGGAAGGTGGTGCATGCATTTTCCGCTAGTAAATTTGACACGCGTGACAGGAACAGATAGCTAGAATGCAATATTTGAAAATGGAGTGCCAAAAGTAACCAGCACGAAGAATTTTGATGGGCATGGTTTGTGTAATATTACCCATATTACAGGAATATAGGAATACAAGAAGCAAACTTACCTAGAGAAGTAGTCATGGCCCCATGGCTTGGGAGAAACGAGGAACGATGGTGATGATCAAGCCAAGGAGGATCCTCAAAAGACATAGTCTCAAGAATTGCTTCATTGGAAGGAAATGTCTCTCGCAACAGGTCTAGAGAAACAATGTCTCCAAGCCAAGGGGATTGCACATACGTGCTAAGAGATCTGTTCAAAGGAGCAGAATTAGAAGAGGAAACCGAAACTGAAACGATTTCAACATAGTTGAGCTCTACAGTGCTCAACGACATAACCTCACCCCATGAATCCACTTGATCGATAGGGGGAATCACCCAAGGATCAAGATTGATAGAAATCATATTAACAAAGGTGACATTAGGGGGTGGTGTTGGGCCATTACTTTTTCATTATTATTATCACTCTTTAATGCCTATTTCATCCATTTCTACCATTCTTTGTCACGTCATTTATCATGGTTTATCATATAATTCCATTTTATAATTATTTATGCTCTTATGGATAAATATTATTTTTTCTCCTTTATTTTTAATGAATTGATGATTATTATGAATGATTTTACCAATGATGGTTTATTAATAAATTTTTTGTAACATCACTCACCATTTTAGCCTCCAAGATATTTTCCAGATTGCAGATTGATCTCCAGCTCATCATTATATATTACAACTCAGAAATTCGTTGGAATAAGAAGTGGCAGTTTTGCATTGGGCATTTCGAGCAAATGCAGAAGAATCTGGAAAATCTAAAACATAGGTTTTGTTCAGAACGGTCCCAATTAGTTTTGTGATGAGCATTTTTCCCAAATTCGTTCTGTATTAGGAGAAATGGAAGGTTCTATGAATACATTTTTCTTAGATTCGCTGTTGTGGCCAGTTTCCAAATTATCTCAATTGCAATACCAGATTCGACCTGTTCCTATTGAATGTTGATGGAAATATATTTCATATATGATCTTTCTAATAAATTTGTTGTGAACAATCCAATTTTGTTATGGGAATAATTTTGTAATCATATCGATTGTAACTTCTCTCTGTTCTCTGTGTATTTAAATGAGAACAAAGATCAAAGGGGGATATGGATCATTAGAGATAGGATAGGTGTTGTAGGGAAAAGTATCCGATTCGGATGACCCTATCCCACTCTAAGGGTGATAGTACCTCAGTAACAACTGTAAAGAAAACTACTTAAGGTTTACTTCTTTATGAAAGCAAGAGAGAATGAAGAAATGCACTAACCGTTGTCTTGCGCTTAATGTCGAATCCAAACTCTTCTCTTTGCTTGCTTGCTCCCAGCTCCTTGCTCTTTTGCTGGCCCAGCTACAATGAGATCCTGCAAAATAACAAAGAAGGAAACTACAAGAAGCATGCAATCATAACTGATTCAAGGATTAGCATAAATCAAATATACAATTATCACAATACATCATTGAAACAAGTGCATATAGAAGAACCTCAATAGCTTTTATTAATGGAAGAAGTAAAGTTCTGAGAGTGTTACAACCATTGAAGGCCCCAATCCAGCAACACCTCCCAGCAGAAAGAATTTCTCCTCTTCACCTCCTTCAAGCAATCACCCAATAGCTCTATAGTGAAACCAACAGCATATCATTACTTTGCACAAAATTCCAGCCTCCTGAGCTCATAGGAGAGAGCTCAATATATAGATGAATTGAGAAAGGATGAGTCAACTTGCAACTGATGTGTAGCTGCCTTGTGTCCTCTCTCTCTTCAGTTGATCTTCAGTTCTTGAGTCCACTTGGAGAACCTTGCTTCCACTTGGAGAAACAGAGCCTCTGACTCATCACAAGGCGAAATCCCCGATCCAAGTGTCATTTTTGGAAGATTCCAGAGCAATGACTCAGTGTGCCACTTGTCCCATCTCGCTCAGCGCAGGTGGCCTTTGTTCTACCTGCTTTGCAACGCAGGTACACCATGGAGGAGTTGAGTCTCAGCGCAGAAGCCTAGTGGAGCACCTGCTTTGATTTCGGGATTGCTTGTTTTTGAGTGTTTTCAGGTGGAGAACTGATCTGAGAGTTGTTGGTTTGCTGACCTTGTTCCTCTAGGGGTAGGAACATCATGTTTAGGGACTTTGGATCCCTTGGATTATTGACAATTCATGCCTGATGCTGCAAGGCACAAAATTGTCTATAACAATAGGATAGGATAGGAGGAGAGGGGATAATGGAGAGATGTTGATATATACATGTAATCATTGTTGAATTACAGGTAGACTATGTTATATTATTTTCATTTAATGAAAGAGTCTGTTGATTTCCCTTGATGCGTGCAGATCGAATCGAATGAGATGTGTTGATTAAGCCTGAGTGGTTTCCAATTCTCTGGTTATTGTAAGTTCTTTCCTCCCAAAAGTGGCAAGGGCCTGCCACAACTAGGAGATCTAGCTAGATTAGCACCAGCACTGTAGATTTCCATTATCAGTTGCATTTCAATTCTGTCAATTCTGTAGGTTGTGAGTGTTAATTTCATTGTAGAGCGTGTGTTAATTTCATTACAGAGTGTTTAATTTCTAGCATAAGCATGAGTTATTTTTACAAAGGCAGGTGTGGATAAGGCGTGGATTAGAGCATTTATTTCATTTTCTTTCATTTACAACATTGCAGAATAGGGCATACGTGAGAGTGTGGTTATTATAGAATCAACTGAAAGAGATTGGTTAATGCTACTGAACTCTCGGTTGACATCATTTCCATTTGAATTGCTTAATTGAGATTGAGTGTGATTTAGATAGAATCAGCTAGAAGAGATTGGTTAATGCTACTATGCTCTCGATTGATGCTATTTTCAATTGAATTGCTTGCTTCAGATTTGATTATGGTTTTGCTTGAGATTAAGTCCTGATGCTTAGATTTATTATTTCATTTAAAAGTTACAGCTTGAGTTTTATAAATGCATCCATTTACTCGTGTATCAAGTTTTATAGTTCAACTTAAAAATCATTACTCTATGGATTTATAGCTTGCACATATTGCGTACACTCTTGAAACAAAAATACTTACCCAGGTTGATAATTAGTGTGAGGTAATTAGGAGTTTTAAAAGACACCTTTTAGCACCCAACATTTTGGCATTGTTACTGGGGAGAGTGTTGTCATTTCATAGAGAGTGATGTATGTTTGATATTTGTTGCTGGGCAGAATTGGGTATTAAAAATGGAAGGTAAGAACCTATGTAACGAGCAAGTAAAGTGATTTCTCCTCTGCCTGCTTTTTAGCACAATTGCATAGAAGTTGAAGTAGGTGTTTGATGTTTGTCTGCTATGAAAGAATTGTGTATTAAAAATCGGAGGTAAGAACCTGCATAATGAGAAATTAAAGTGCTTGCTCCTCCACCCGCTTTTCAACATAATTTCATAGGAATTGAAGTAGGAAATTTAGAGGTAGAATTTTTGAAAAGATCTCATAATTCCACTCAAGTGGTGATGTAAGCACTACCCATTTCACTAACCAATTGACAGGAACATTTGAAGGAGGATCCTCAAAGAAACACATGAAGACCATCTTCTATTATGGTAAGAAACGACTCACATTTCTACTTTTGAATTCCCTATCAAAGATCTAGGAGGAGTGACACAAATGCACATAATTCCCCCATATTCTATACCAAATTTTCATCGTTTGGCAAACGAAGATTGTTTTTGGGAAAACTAGTATTCCTAAAGAATGCTAGCCCTCTAGGTTTGGCAGCTACCCTAGAAACAACAATTTAAAGCAATTCAATGATTTCTTCTATGTGTAACAGATAAGAGAGAGATAATGGAACCAACCTGGAACTTTTTCTTGATCCCTTGCTTGATCTCTCTCCCCTTTGACAGAACCCGCAACTCCTCCCCATAGTTAACTTTCTTGGAGAGTACCTGCACAAGTACAACAACAAAGAACCGTCAAAGCATCGTGATCTATTACAACATAAACATTACAGAATCAGATATATAATGAACAAATGATAGAATTTACAAATAATAACATTCACAATTGCACAATCATATGGAAGAAAACTTGAAGAACTTTATTAATAGAAGGGAGAATTACAACCCAGTTGTCTGATCCAGCATCATCATCCCAGCTTCAATCCTTCTTCACCTCATGAAATAGCAAGATCACTCCAACAATACAATGCTCTTTCCTCAATTACAAACTATCAGCGCTTACTTGCAATTCACAACATTCTAGCCTCTAGATCTCTTGGATGAGGGATCCATTTATAGATGTATGCAAGGGTGTGAGTCATCCATGGTGTTTGATTAGTTTCATTCCACTTGTTACAATTGGTTCCACAAGAGAAGGGATAACTGAAGGTTTTAGATCCCTTATTCATCCTTGGGTGAATTCAGAGAGGCAAGTGGCACAGGAGAAGTTTCTAGAAGATTCCATGAGCATCCACTTAGCAAACTGTCTCAGACATTTGTCCATCCTTGCCCATCGCACCCTATAGAAGGCCTAAATAGTATGCATCACACCCTGGCAGTGTACCACTCAGTATGCATCGCACTTTGCTAGTGGAGCAGTCAGTATGGTTCAATTTAGGCCATTTCTGGATGGTTTCTCAAATGGAACTTTTGGGGAATGATGTATTCAGATGACTATGTTCCTTTAGAGTATGAAAAAGCTCTTTTAGGGTTTGAATGAGCCCTAATACGTCGACATATAAGCTTGGGGTTGATGTGCCCAAATACGTCTATAAAATTTCCCCCCTAAAGCATGTGGTCGTAAATATTCATGTTGGGTGAAATGCTTTATCATGAGGATATGAAGTTTCGAACTGGAAGGTGACCTGCATAAGTTACAATACAATACATCATCATAATATGATTTTCATGATCTAGCTGAGGGAGGTATTCCCATGCTCATCTTTATAAATTTCATTTCATGTACATAGATCAGATAGTCGTCTGCAGATACAAACTTGTGATCCTACAGATATAGAGTCACAATCCATGGTTAGGATGGCCATCTATGAAGAGCCTTTGTACATTTGATGTTTTTATACTTCTGAATATATCGCAGCTCGGATGGATGAAAATAGATTTGGGGTCTTCAAAACTCATTCAATATTTGCTCGATGCACAAATCAATTCATGTGAAGAGATGTTCTGAAGTCGAACACGGAAAAACATCGCCTGATTACCAACCAATGATGTAAGTTGTTAACAGGCACAAAAGGAATCATTGATAATGAAAATGATCCTCAAGGTACTACAATACAATTCACGTGGTGTGAATACATGATCCGATGTCAAACACCACGCAAAATCTTTCGGTCGAAGGCCATTGATGTCAACTTGTCGCCCGGAAGTGAGAAACTCGCCATTGATGTATGCAAGCTTCAAAGCACTAAAAGGGTTGTTTCTAAGCAACTTCTTGGATAATGAGCTGATGTCGACAAGAAGTGACTCGTCATAGGAGGGCCTTGATGTATCCCACATCTACGACATGAAATGAAGCAAATGATTTTTGGAGGTGAAAAATGAACTGACAACACAAGGTTCAGGAATGACGGTCATGAAAAAATGAAGGTTGGAGGTATTGCAGTGGATGAGACATTAACTGGATTGTGATTTCTCAACTAAATGACTTCTCTTGAACATGTCGGCAACACTAAGATGAATTGGTAGCGTTAACCCCAAAATATGGATGGTATGAAATACCAATGGTGAGATGACTGGTGAACGGAATAACCCAACCCAACTCAATAATGGAGATGAAGTGAAAGTGTCATGTTCAAGAGCGACCTGCTACCTTAAATTCTTCAAGTTTTTTCCATCTTTCCCCAGTCATTACTGACCAGTAGCTCTTTATTTTTTTCAAGCTTGAGGAGGATAACATATGATTTTTCTATAATTCACCCTTCGGGCAAACCTGTTGCTATTTGATGTTTTAACGAGTCTAGCGACAGTAAAACTCGGTCTTGTCTAGAATGGACAAGTTTGTCGCTATTGTTTTAATGAGTTTAATGACAAGGACAACTCAGTCCTTTTCATGTTTAGATAGTTTGAAAAGGGACGAAAAGAAATCTCCATAAGTTTTCATAAAGTAATCCCTCGGGTCTGAAAAAGGATAAAACAATACAGGGGGGATGACATTTCCAATCACTTTAACGAGCTGAAAATGACAAGCGCTCGACAATATTTTCATATTTAACAAGTCTGAAAAGGGTTTAAACAGGACTATGTTTTGAGGAACGAGTGGTGTCTAGGGTAGCGACTGGTTCCGATGATGTTGGAACTTCTCAAAACATGTTGAATTCTGTGAAGAGGCTGGCTAATAAGACCACTCATTGCAACTGTTCCTCAAAAAGGGTAAAATAACCAAGTGAGAGCATATGATCGGCCAAAGGGATGGTGGTGATGGGATGTACACAAATAAGGTTCAAAAGGCTGATAAAATGGCAATCACAAGGGTTAAAATTTGAAAATGGGTTCATTTTTAGACAAGCTTAAACCATGGGGAACTATGCTTGGATTCGGTTTCATGTTTACACAAGCTTGAAATGAACAAACTATGCTTGGATTTAGTTTCATTTTTACACAAGCTTGAAATAAAAAACTTTTCTTGAATTCAGTTTCATTTTTACACAAGCTCGAAATGACAAAACTATGCTTGAATTCAGTTTCATTTTTACACAAGCTTGAAAAAAAAAACTATGCTTGAAGTCAGTTTCATTTTTACACAAGCTTGAAACAGAAAAACTATCCTTGAAGTTAGTTTTATTTTTACACAAGCTTGAAACGAAAAACTATGCTTGAATTTAGTTTCATTTTTACATAAGCTCGAAACAACAAAACTATGCTTAAAGTCAGTTTCATTTTTACGCAAGCTTGAAATGGAAAAACTATGCTTGAAGTCAGTTTTATTTTTACACAAGCTTGAAACGACAAACTATGCTTGAATTCAGTTTCATTTTTACACAAGCTCAAAATGAAAAAACTATGCTTGAATTCAGTTTCATTTTTACACAAGCTCAAAACGACAAAACTAATATTGAATTCAGTTTCATTTTTACACAAGCTCGAAACGACAAAACTATGCTTGAAAAATGGTTTGCATGCCCCTAGCATGATGAAAAGGAGAGTCCCCTGTAACCAGATGGAAAATCACTATGGTAAAGTAGGACGGTTATCCAACACCTTCTTGGTTTCGTCCAGAATAGATAAAGGTGAATGGTGTGATAGACCAATCACATAACCTTCAGGGAAACTTATATTTACCATTAGGTGCATGCCCTCCAAGCTTCATTACATTCACCAGACTAATCATGGCTATCAGGTGGATGGAACGAAGGTTCAAGTGATACCATTGATGTAAATGGAGTATTTAGGGATGATGATTGACTTGGAGCTATGTTTGGACCAGGAAACGAGAGCTAGTCAATGGTGACAATCTTTCCTTCATGCGGGAAACGCATCACTCAGAAGAGTGTTGAAACAATAGCTTCCATGTTATAAACATAGTCACACCCAAGAAGTAAATTGTAATCTAAAGGTCCTGGGACTACCATCACGTTTAGATAAATGGTCATTTTTCCCAAAGTAATAGGTAACTTAGGAAGGATCCCTAACAGTCGACTGGTTCCTTTGTCAAAGCCTAATATATTTTGTGTAACAGGCATAAACGGTGGCGAACCAAGCGCTTTCCAAGTAGCTGAGGAAAGGATACTCATTGATGCACCTTCATCTATAATAGTGCCAGACATGATCATTTTACAAACTTGTACTATGATCTGGAAAGGTACATAGGGAGGAAGGTGGGATCTTGCTAGTCGATTCCAATCAAAGGAACTGACTAGACTACTTGGAGGGGGTACCAAAGAAATGGGAGAATTAACTCCTTGAGTTACAAGAACTGGAGGATTTTCCTCCTGTCTTGAAGGTACATGTGGATTTCCTCCAAGCTCATTAGAATCCGAACTAACAAAAAGAACTTGAATGGTATCATTTTCACTCTCTTTGGGAAAGGTACAATTATCTGAAGGTGAAATTGGGTCAACTGTTACCTTGACCTGTTGACTTTGGTCATGTATAGACTCATAATATTCACTTTCAGAGAGAGTGGTTTCGATCAACGATTGATTTAAGTCAGTCAGTTTTTCAACTAGTGAAGGAATTAGGGAGAGTTTCCCTGGAACCAGATGGAAGTCACTGTGGTGAAGCAGGATGGTTATCCAACACTCTTCTGGCTTCATTCAAAAAGGGACAAAGGTGAAGGGAATGATTATCTTCACATAACCTACATGGAATCCTGACCTCTCCCTTTCATCCATGAACTTTACTATCACTAGTTGTTGGTGTGTTACCAACATAATCTTCAGAGGTTGATGACACAGGATGGTGTGAATGGGAAGACCATTCTTTCAAGATTCGAGGAAAGTAAGGACATTCTCGATGAAAATGGTCTCCCACACAAATTATGCACGGATATTTAGCTTTGGGAAACTTAATGGATGGATTTTCATTAGTTGATGCATTCAAAGCAATGGTTGCTTGGTTGCCCCCTTGCTGAATTGGCTTCTTCTTCCTCTCCTTCCCTTTCTTCTTTTTCTCAGCCACTTGGTTACTAGTATCACTACTTTCACTAAGCGAAGAGGAAGAAGGGGTGGGAGAAACAAATGAGGAAGAAGGAAAAGGGCCAATTTTAGGTTCAACTAGAGGTGTACTCGATTTCGGAGAAATCACGACATTTGGAACCACAGAGGTTGAGAACAACCATACTGGTAGGCCAATGGTAAGTCCCGGAAGGGACAATGTAGCCATATAAGGAGCACCAATATTTCCCCAAGGAGGAAAAGGGTTAGGATTCCCCTCAAAAGGGATTCCTTGATCAGTGGACTCTGGATTCGTCGCCATATGTCTCAACCTAAGATCAACTAAGGAATAGGGATGTTATTCCAAATTCAATTAATTTTAATGACACTTGGACACAACTTTGCTTTTTTAGTTTTTAAGAGTCGAGAAAAAGCTAAAGATGACTCTAGTCTCCTTTGATTTTTAATGACTCTGAAAGGACAAGTGCTCAGATGGACCTTTTCTTTTAAAGAGTCGAAAAGGAATGAAAGTGACTACTCTAAAAAATCTAGACAGAGGGATTACCAAACCAATCGCAAAACTGCAATATACACCTTGCTGATAAATTAAAAAGAAATTACTAAGGACTTATGTATGGCAGTCAATCTTAACGAACGCTGTGTTCGGTGCATTGCGATAAATAAGGCGGCAGACTCAGTTTCCTATGGATATAGGATTTAAGCCTATTGTGGTTTCCCAATATATATGCGACGGTATAGGGAGCACAAGTTCGTGCTAGCACTTGTCATATCAAGGAGGAGGAATCACCCAACCTTCAACAAAAACGATAGCCACTAGTTTTAACGACGCTGGAACAAGTCACTAGCCTAGACTTCTAGATATGTTGCGTTAAGTTCCAAAGCATTGTTAGGTTCATTGAAATTCATTTTAAAGTTGATCTTGTTTAGAGTTTTCCTTTCAATGGTTCATCGCATGATGATGATCTGAAATTCCTAAGATGCAATCTACAATGATAAACAATCTTTGTTTATTTAAGCAATGAAAATCCTAGCTACTAGGGAAAGAAGATAACAGTGCTTTTAAGCAAAGAGAAAAGAGCACACACTAATGCATTTCCCTAAATCCTGTTTTCGCACAAAAATAAAAAAAAAATGCTAAATGCAAATGCATGTATTTGTTTTCATTCTCCTTAATGTGAAAAATTCTAGAAGGAAAATTGAATGTAGCAAAGATCTGAAATATCACACTCAAAATGACATTTTTGACAATTTCTTATTCAAAAGAGAAAGGAAGACTCTAAACGACACTTTTCAATTTCGAATAAAAATGCTTTTGACACTTCGAATATAAACAAATCAAATAAAATGCATGAAGAAAAAGTTCAATCGATTGTCAAGGGAAGGAAGAATTTACGACACTTCTCTTTTTGACACAAAATGACAATTACGACACTTTTTGTATTAAAGCGACAAATCGATTTAAACAACTTTTCGACAAAGGATTGTAAATGAGGAACAAAGACACAAAAAACATTCACCAATCCTAATGTAATTGAGGCTGATCTAAGTGATACAAGTAAGTTTCAGTAAAGAGGCATTGTTCATATGCAGCAAAACAACCAAACAAAACTGAAAATAAGGTCAAAACCCTCAATTTCTAGAATGGAAAAAGAGTTCAGTCAATCATCACACCTAGGCTTCACAAAATATGAGATGCATCACACTTACTGCACTTGGGAGGTGCTATGCATACTGATTCATAGTGGGAGACAATGCGATGGTCTAGGGAGCACAACTGAAATGGGTTTTGGTCAAATGTGGAGCTGTTTTCAATGAGTTAAGGTGGGTTTTGATGAAAAATGATGAGAAAGTATGATGAAGTGTCTTGAGAGGTTACTGAGCTATGAAAAGGGCACCTAGATGTGCTTGCAAGTCAAATGTTTAATTCATAAACTAAACCAGAGATCGACTGAAGCAGCATTCATCTACTTTGCAATTGTAGAGCAAGAGCAGTTCGAAGGCTACCTGGCTGACTTCAAACTCTATCTATAGCTTATCAAGTTGAACATAAAACAAACAATAACAAAAAAAAAACATCTAATCGTTCCCCAGCGGAGTCGCCAATTTGTTTCTAGGAAAACTAGTATTCCTAAAGAATGCTAGCCCTCTAGGTTTGGCAGCTACCCTAGAAACAATAGTTTAAAGAAATTCAACGATTTCTTCTATGTGTAACAGATAAGAGAGAGATAATGGAACCAACCTGGAACTTCCGCTTGATCCCTTGCTTGATCTCTCTCCCCTTTGATAGAACCCCCAGCTCCTCCCCGTACTTAACACACTTGGAGAGTACCTGCACAAGTACAACAACAAATAATTGTCAAAGCATCGTGATCTATTACAACATAAACATTACAGAATCAGATTTATAATGAACAAATGATAGCATTCACAAATGATAACATTCACAATTTCACAATCACATAGAAGAAAACTTGAAGAACTTTATTAATAGAAGGGAGAATTACAACCCAGTTGTCTGATCCAACATCATCCTCCCAACTTCAATCCTTCTTCACCTCATGAAATAGCAAGATCACTCCAATAATACAATGCTCTTTCCTCAATTACAAACTATCACCACTTACTTGCAACTCACAACATTCCAGCCTCTAGATCTGTTGGATGAGGGATCCATTTATAGATGTTTGCAAGGTTGTGAGACATCCATGGGGTTTGATTAGTGTCATTCCACTTGTTACAATTGGTTCAACAAGAGAAGGGATAATTGAAGGTTTTAGATCCCTTATTCATCCTTGGGCGAATTCAGAGAGGCAAGTGGCACAGGAGAAGTTTCTAGAAGATTCCATGAGCATCCACTTAGCAAACTATCTCGGACATTTGTCCATCCTCGCCCATCACACCCTATAGAAGGCCTAAATAGTATGCATCGCACCCTGGCAGTGTACCACTCAGTATGCATTGCACTTTGCTAGTGGAGCAGTCAGTATGGTTCAATTTAGGCCATTTCTGGATGGTTTCTCAGGTGGAACTTTTGGGGAATGATATATTCAGATGACTATGTTCCTTTAGGGTACGAAACAACCCTTTTAGGGGTTGAATGAGCCCTAATACATCGACATATAAGCTTGGGGTTGATGTGCCAAGATATGTCTATAACAAAGACCCAGATACATTTTTATTTGAGTTTGAAGTAATTTGTAGAGGATATGATTATTGTCCTAATGATCAAAGGTTGAAAGTGTTTCCTCTTACTCTAAAAGGAGCAGCTCTCCGATGGTTCATGAGCCTTGGTGGGAACTGCATCCAAACATGGGAGGACATGAAGAACGTATTCTTGAAGAAGTACCAAGACTATTGCAAGGCCGATGAAGATATTTTCAATATGATACAAGGGGAAGATGAAATCTTGGAGGACTATGTAGAGCGATTTCAATATAGCCTTCAAAAATCAAAGCATAAGTATTTGGAAAAGGAGATCTTAAAAACACTCCTACTTAAAGGAATCAAAGATGAATTTTTAGAACTCTTAAATCTGATAGGAAAAGGTGATGTTTTTCAGTTGTCATATGATGATGTTTGTGAATTGTGCATAAGGTATTCAAGAGGAATCTCCAAGGCTGGTAAGAATTCTAGAGAATTTTCTTCTTTCTTTTCCAAATCTGCTACAAGAACAGGAGACATAAGAGCTGAAATCAATGTTTTATTTGAAAATTTTAAAGTTGATTTTATTAGCTCTCTAAATTCAAAATTGGATGTTTTGCAGGTTCAGAAAAATCAAGAAATTGAAGAAGTGTTTTTCCCTCATTACCGAAAGGAGCATCCCATAGATAGTTGTTCTTCCTTATCTAGGATGGAAGTAGCATATCAAAGAGATGAGGAAGCTGCAACAAGGTCAAAACCATGGAAATCATGGCCTATAGGTATGGTTCAAAACACTTCCTCTCCATTCTCTTACTTGCATAATCCATTATGGAATACTCATGTTTTAGGGCAGCCATGTCAATCTCAATATAACCACCACAAATCTTGTCTACAAGTTTGGCATGGTTCATCTTATGATTGCATGACTACTCTCCCTCATCTTGTAGCACAAACACATCCTTCGTATTCTTCACTAGCTCTTTCGCAACATCTTGCTTGCCTATCAAAATCATCCACTCAACCTTATCAACTACATCATCAAAATGCTCCATTCCCTACACAATTTCTTGCTCAACTCATTCCACACCCTCACTATAATAAACCAGTACAACATGCTTACAGTGTTGAACTACAAAATTTACCCACCCTTCCCACCCATTCTATCTCACATGCACCATTGGAGAAAACTTATATTGAGATTCAGAATGTTTCAAATTCAAAAATTGTAGAAGTTATGGAAGAAAATGAGGTTTCTTTTAGTCTGCATCAACAAGCCATTTTAAAAGCTCAAGAACTTCATGATATGATGGCTATGAGAAATCAAGAATTTAAAGGATATATTGAAGATTGGTTTCACTCCATCATTTGTTTGCAGCATCACTCCATACTTCAACAATTTTTGACACCATCTTTTCAAGGGAAGTTGGCTTCTCATACCCTAATATTTATTAACATGCATTTTTCAAATTTGGGTATGTACATACTTGAAGCCTTATTTCGAAAATGGTTCCACTGGAAGTACTCTTATACGTAATCATATTCATTTTTCAAATCATAGTAGGTTAGTGTAAAAAATAAAATAAATAAGGACATAAATAAATACATTTTGTTTTTATGTAAAAATGGTTGTTTTTGTTGCAACACGCTATGGAAATCAACATCGGTGATAAATATTTTAATTCATTTGTATAGGTAGATGAATTATAATGGAAATAACAGTTCTACAAACACTCATATTCATTTTTATCACCGATTTGAAAGAAATGCTTGAATATCATATTTTTTTGGCTTCTAGTCTTGATAAACTTTCTTAAAACACAGCCGGGATAGTCATGTTTTGAGGGACCAAAAGGGAATATTTTTAAAACCTATTTCTATCCTAAGTAGCCTTTTCTTTATACTTTCCAACCCAATTTTAATTACTCAATTTGGATTTGAAACGAAAAAGTTATAACCAAAACATTGACAGGATGTCTAGTAGGTAGCTCAGGAATAGAGTTGGGACAGTCCGTTTTTGGAGGCCTAAATGACTATATTTTGAAAACCTGTTTCTATGGTATATTTCCCTATGAATATAGTTTACAAGTCAATTTTAATCACTCATTTTTGATATCATATGAGAAAGTTATGACCAAAATATTGACTGTCTATCGTAAATCAACACTCTTAAAACTCTATTTTTCCAGCTATTCATTAGAGTATTTGACCTATCAATTATTCTTTTCTTCAAAACCTGTTTCAATTGGAGATAAATAAATGAATCTAATTTCATTTCCAATTTGAATCATTCGAATCCATCATCAAACGAAAAATCTATGCTTAAAATATCCATTATTGTTCTATATGGGGAAATCGAAAATGACTCTGTTATGCAGGTTGTTCTAAGTAAAATTGACATATCATATCATGGAATTTTCAAAACCTATTTCTATTGGTGATATAACTTTGAATTAGGTCTCATTTGGTTTTTGAATCACTCAAATCGGACCAAAAACAATGGAGTTGTGATTAAAACACTGCTGGTTAGTATGATTGGCCACTGCTCTCCCGAAGGTAATAAATTAATTTTACTTTGTTATTTTTTTCTGTAGATTAGTTTTACAGAATAACTACTTGTTAGTTTTTTGGCATAATTCTTGGATTAAGGGAGCCTGATCACCTCTCTTTCTCCATGATTTAATGTTTTATTGCAGGTATACAGTCATTTTGCAGGTCTTAAGAGAATAAAGAAGGTCAATTTATGGGTGAGCGATTCTTGAAAGAAAATTTAATGAAACAAGGGCATTTCATCCAATTCATTACCTAACGGATTCATAATAGAAGAAATGAAGAATTTATTTCCATTTGAAGATTCATGTCACTGCTACCAATACATTTTTCCAAGAGATCATTTTTTTCCATTGACAGATTGATATTCCCTTAGGAAATAACATCATAGCTGTTGTAACTTAATTCATTTATTTATATACTATTTTTAAATAAAGTGTTGTTTCTTTTCTGATTTCTCTTATGTTTTTGTGTTTTAGGTGTTGCTTCCTTCAAATTGTAGTTTCCGCTCCATTGGCGATTGAACAATGAGGACCCCACCATGCAAGTTTCAGTTGCAGAAGGCAATCCTTCGACAGCTTCATTTCTGTAAAAAGTTATTTCTTTCTTTTTCTATAAATACGATTGCTTTTCTCTGTTTTTTTGTTTGTTTGTAGCTATAAATATGATTGCTTGTCTGTGTTTTTTTCTATCCCTGTTTTTTTCGTTGTTCCCTACATGGAATAGTTGTTGTTCCCTCCAAGGAACAGTTGAGGGAACAACACTTTTTCATGTGTAGATTTGTTGTTCCCTACAGGGAACAACTGCCATTCCCTAAAGGGAACACTTTTTTGTGTGTAGATTTGTTATTTCCTATAGGGAACAGTTGTCGTTCCCTAAAGGGAACAACACTTTTTCATGTGTTGATTTTTTGTTCCCCACAGGGAACAACTGTTGCTCCCTCAAGGGAACAATTGTTGTTCCCTAAAGGGAACAACACTTTTTCATGTGTTGATTTGTTGTTCCCTACAGGGAATAGCTATTGTTCCCTAAAGGGAACAACACTTTTTCATGTGTATATTTTTTGTTCCCTATAGGAAACAACTATTGTTCCCTGAAGGGAACAGTTGTTGTTCCCTCAAGGGAACAACACTTTTTCATGTGTGTTGATTTGTTATTCGCTACAGGGAACAGCTACTGTTCCCTAAAGGGAACAATACTTTTTCATGTGTGTTGAGTTGTTGTTCCCTAAAGGGAACAACACTTTTTCGTGTGTGTTGATTTGTTGTTCCCTACAGGGAACAGCTACTATTCCCTTTATTTTTCGTGTGTGTTGATTTGTTGTTCCCTATAGGGAACAACACTTTTTTGTGTGTGTTGATTTGTTATTCCCTACAAGGAACAACTGCTATTCCCTAAAGGGAACAACACTTTTTCCATGTGTTTTTGTTGTTCCCTACAGGGAATAACTGTTGTTCCCTGCAAGGAAACAACGCTTTCTGCAAGTATTTTTGATGTTCCCTAAAGGGAACAACACTTTTTTGTATGTTTTCCTTTGTTGTTCCCTACAGGAAACAAAGAAGTTTTTTCTGAGTATGATTTTCCTGTTCCTTCCAGGGAACAACTCTTATTCCCTAAAGGGAACAACACCTTTTCCAAGTGTTTTTTTGCTATTCCTTCCGGGGAACAACACTTTTTTCGAGTGCTTTTTTTGTTGTTCCATCAAGGGAACAACACTTTTGGGGATTTTTGTTCCCTCAAGGGAACAACGCTTTTTTCGAGTGTTTTTTTTTTGTTCCCTCAAGGCAACAACACTTTTGGAGTTTGTTGTTCCCTCAAGGGAACAACACTTTTTTTGGAGTTTTTTTTGTTGTTCCTTTAGGGGAACATCTGTTGTTCCCTCAAGGGAACAACACTCTTTTTCAAGTGTTTTTTTGCTGTTCCCTCTAGGGAACAACACATTTTTAGTGTTTTTGTTGTTCCTTCTAGGGAACAACATTTTTTGAGTTTTTTTGCTATTCCCTCTTAGGGACAACACATTTTTTGTTTTTGTTGTCCCCTCTTCGGAACAACATTTTTTCTTCTTGTGAAGTTTTGTGTGCTGTGATTAGCACCTCCTTCCTCTTATGGGATTCTTCCTAGTTCATCTCAACCACATTTTACTAATTCCCTTTCATGGCATGAAGTACACTACTTTTATGAGGACAAGAATTATGGATTCTATTGAAGCGAGTTAATATCATTCACGTTATGATCTTTAACAGGACAACTTCTGGATGAGAGATTTTTTTTAAGAAAAGGGACACAGTTATTTATATACTACTTTATTGCATCATTTTCTGTTGTACATGATATTGATTGATCATCATAATACTATGTTGGCTCCACCCTTCCTGGTTATAAGCTTCTCTATCTGTAATAAATGAGATTATGGGTATATTTTTTCTATTGACATCTTCAACTTCTTCCACCATCCCTTCTCTTAAGGACTACTGAGCCTCCCTTTATTTATCACAAAAATGTGTAATAACAGCAAAATTTTGTTTGCAGATGGAGGATAGGGGGTCTCACTAAGAGCCAACCTACCATGTTTATAAGGTTGTAACAAAGTGACATTCCCATTATGGCCACCACACCAGGTTATGATCCGTTGGATAGCCAAAATATCCTTGGAACATGAGGTCTCATCACGAGCAGGCCTAATCACTTTTACTACATCCCAATGAATGGCAGTGTGGTTATCTAGTTACCACGCTAGCACACTGATCTCTTCTATAGAACAACACTAGAACTCTCCATTTATAAATTGAGGATCCTAGTTCATATGGGTTAAAAAGCAACCCGGCCGAGGCTATGGACACCTGCTGGCAGTAGAGGCTCTGCTTATGGTATTGAAGTTATATCTTATCATCAATTATTACTATAATACCCTTTTCTTATTCTCTCTTTTTAGCGGAGAAGTTATTTCCTTAATTTTTCCCTGTTTTGAACCTTTAAGCATGAGAAATTCTTTTCCGATCAATCGCATCATTCTCGGCTAGAATACTGTTAGCAAAGCATCTTTTTGGCATATTGCTATCCTTTTTCTTTTTGGCATAACTTATCATCAATCCAAAGCATCCTATCTCTTATTCATAACTATATTTACACACTCTGCTCTCATTATAACCATGCCTCTTGTTGTCATATCATTGATATGTGTACTCTGCTTCATTTACTATCGTACTGTTCATTCCCTTGCCTTGCCATCAGAACAACATTTTTCCTATACTCTATGGTCATGAACGCCCTTTTCCAATTGGAGGGGGAAGGTATGCATTATGGGATAGCATGCGATATAATTACTGCACTCTGCCATAACTTGTTGATTTGACAAAATATTAGTACTGCATTTATGCAAAAGTTTTTTCTGGTTGAAATTTTTGCATATGGGTTATCTGTTGTTGTTCAAAACTAAAATTGTGGATTCAAGAAATTTGCATGCAAAATAGTGATTTATTTATAGGAGAACAAAAAGTATGGGGGGAAACTCTTTTCGCAGCAAGGCCACACTATTGCAACCAATAGAAGAAGCTTGAGAAACTCACGAACGTGAACAATTATTCAGACATGACGTGCTTGCCTAGATTCCACCTTTTGCATCACTTTCAGCATCAACTCAACCTACATCAGCTTCAACAAATGCCGGTCCATACATGTCATTTCACATTTTTTTCGGAGGTAAAACTTGAGGTAAAATAGATTTTATTTATTTATTACGAATTGAGGAGAATTTCATGCAAAATCCAGTGAGCATTATTTATCATCATTCATTCCATATCTTTACCACTTCCCATTTTCAGAGAGAGAATCTTTCAGTTTGGGGGAGTGTTCCTTTCATTTATTTATTTATTATGACGATGCCATTAATATTCTTTATCATCCATTGTTGTTCTTATTCATTCTCAACACCTCCCTTATTCCATGTTGTTTTACACCAAGCATAGATTTCAACAGATTGTAGCAACGACCTCAATTTGTTTTCTAGCATTGCATGAAGGCATGCTAACTCTCCAGTTTGGGGGAGTAATTGTTACACATGATGAATGTTTTCTACTTTCCTTCTCATTTAAGGCATACAATTTCATTTTTATACAGGTTATAAATTGATTTGCATATATCTTTAAAACTATGAACTGAATTCTTGTGATTTCCAGAAAACAAAGAGGTATCATTAAAATACAAAAACCCAGATAATTTCAAGTTAAATTAGTTCATAAAATTTCGGAAATCATGCACTATCACCTATAGCCATTTTGTTTATATCTCATTATCCGTGCATCAAAACGATATGATTTTTGGATCATAGAAGCATTAATATAGTAGAAATCTACTTGCAAAATTTCAGCAAAATCTGCTTTATAGTTTTGAGGAAATGGTTAATGAAGTTTGTTGTTACTTATATCATATTTTACTGCAACTTCATATACATATAGTTGAACGTCAATGTAAAAATTGTTACGCCTTCATCAACATTGCTAAAATTGAATATTCATTATTTGAGGAAGAATTCATTTGTTCCATCCATTTCATGAGTTGGGATGAACAATTTTTGTATTATTGTTTGGTTAACACGGAGTCTTTGGGTTCCATGAGGACATGCAATATATTCAGTTTGGGGGTATGTTGGGCCGCTAGTTTTTCATTATTATTATCACTCTTTAACACCTACTTCATCCATTTCTACTAGTCTTTATCACGTCATTTATCATGGTTTATCATATAATTCCATTTTATAATTATTTATGCTCTTATGGATAAATATTATTTCTTCTCCTTTATTTTTAATAAATTGATGATTATTATGCATGATTTTACCAATGATGGTTTATTAATAAATTTGTTGTAACATCACTCACCATTTTAGCCTCCAAGATATTTTCCAGATTGCAGATTTGATCTCCAGCTCATCATTAAATATTCCAGCTCAAAAATTCACTGGAATAAGAAGTGACAGTTTTGCATTGGAAGTTTCGGGAAAATGGAGAAGAATCTGGAAAATCTGAAACATGGGTTTTGTTCAAAACGGACCAAATTAGTTTTGTAATAAGTAGTTTTCCCAAATTTGGTCCGTATTAAGAGAAACAGAAGGTTCTATGAAGACATTTTTCTTAGATTCGTTGTTGCGGCCGGTTTCCAAATTATCTCAGTTGCAATACCAAATTCAACCTGTTCCTGTTGAATGTTGATGGAAAGATATTTTAGATATGATATTGCTGATCAATTTGTTGTGAACAATCAAATTTTGTTATGGGAATCATTTTGTAATCATATCTGTTGTAACTTCTCTCTGCTCTCTGTATATTTAAATGAGAACAGAGATCAAAGAGGGATATGGATCATTAGAGATAGGATAAGATAGGATAGGATAGGAGGAGAGGGGATAATGGAGAGATTTTGATATATACATGTAATCAATATTGAATTACAGGCAGACTATGTTATATTATTTTCATTCAATGAAAGAGTCTATTGATTTCCCTTAATGCATGCAAATCGAATCGAATGAGACGTGTTGATTAAGCCTGAGTGGTTTTTAATTCTCTGGTTACTGTAAATTCTTTCCTCCGAGAAGTGGCAAGGGCCTACCACAACTGGGAGATCTAACTAGATTAGCACGAGCATGGTAGATTTCCATTACCAGTTGCATTTCAATTCTGTCAATTATGTAGGTTGTGAGTGTTAATTTCATTACAGAGTGTTTAATTTCTAGCATAAGCGTGAGTTATTTTTACAAAGGCAGGCGTGGATAAGGCATGGATTAGAGCATTGATTTCATTTTATTTCATTTACAGCATTGTAGAATAGGGCATACGTGAGAGTGTGGTTATTATAGAATCAGTTAAAATAGATTGGTTAATGCTACTGAACTCTCGGTTGACATCATTTCCATTTGAATTGCTTAATTGAGATTGAGTGTGATTTAGATAGAATCAGATAGAAGAGATTGGTTAATGCTACTATGTTCTTGGTTGATGCTATTTTCAATTGAATTTCTTTCTTCAGATTTGATTATGGTTTTTCTTGAGATTAATTCCTGATGCTTAGATGTATTATTTCCTTTAAAAGTTATAGCTTGAGTTTTATAAATGCATCCATTTACTCTTGTATCAAGTTTTATAGCTCAACTTAAAAAGAATTACTCTCTGGATTTATAGCTTGCACATATTGTGTACACTCTTTAAACAAAAATACTTACCCAGGTTGATAATTAATGTGAGGAAATTAGGAGTTTTAAAAGACACCTTTTAGCACCCAACAGGTGGGAGTGAAAAAACACCCATAAGGGTAGGATCTTTAAAGAGTTCAGCACCCACACTTTCGTAGGGAATACTGGTATGCTCCACAAATGGAACATTGCCATCTGAGGAAGAGGAAGAAAATAAAGACAACTGATTAACCGTGACGATTTTCCCTTGATGAGGAAAACGAAGTACACGAAATAACGACGAAGCCACGGCACGCATAGCATACATCCAGCTTCGTCCCAACAAAAGGTTGTAAGTTAGATTAGCGTCAACAACTTCGACTTTGAAATCGACGGTCTTCCCTTCCAGGGTGATAGGCAAGCGCGGGAGAATACCAAATGGACAAGAATCTCTGCCATCAAAGGCTTCCAAGGTATTAAGATATTGACTCAAAGACGGGGAACCGATGGCCTTCCAACAAGAAACATACATGATGTAAGTGGAGGCACCTTCATCAATAATAGTACGATGAATATTCTTTGAGTTAATGATGACTTGAATGAGAAAAACTATTTGATGAGGTAATCGCGGCACATGGCTTTCAAGATCGAATGTAATTAACTCCGAATCGGTTGGGTCAATGCCACCAATGGCAGATAGAAGAGACTTTCGTTGGGGTGGAAAACTCTGGAGAACTTCCAAGGTGGACATAGCCGAAGGAGCTTGGGCTAATTCTTCAACAATACTATAGTGCTACATGGCATGAGCATTGGGCTTGTAGGAAGATTTCCAGAGAACTCCCTTAGTAGGAGGTCTAATGACAGACTCAGTGCTGGGCTGTTTAATATGAGGAGGGCAAGAACTAGACAAAGGAACATTTGAAGGGACTTCAGCTTCCTTGCCGGCAGATGGAGGATATTCTTTCGATAGAGTACTCACATGAATAGGGATAGTCCCAGCCATAAAAAATTGGGAGCAAAAAGTGGAAGAGGACTGAGGTGATTGACCACCATTTGAGTTTACTGGGAGGGAAAAGGATCTTTAAGTACAACAGGAGTTCGTGAAGTCCCCTTAAGTAAACGACTAACTTCAGGGTAGTGATCCTCATCACAGATAAGACAAGAATACTTAGATTTGCATTTAGAACCATCAACGGCAGGAGGCTTAGGAGGATCTTGCTTCGGTGGATCAGCCTTATTTTTACCTTTCCCCTTCTTCTTACCTTTCAAAGTTTTCTCTGCCGTGGTGGATTGAATGACATTGACTTCGGAGGTTTTACCAGTATTAGTTGTGGACTGAGAAGAATTTTCACTAGGAGTAGTAGGATTTTGCTTCACAGGAGTCATGGAAGACTTTCAAGAAGATTGAGCAACGGAACCAATAACACCGTCGATGGAAGGCGTCGATGGAGCTTAAAAGTTCCAGGTTGTGGAGCATGAGGAAAGACATCATAAAGCATGCCAGATTGGGAATAAACCAAATCAAGATACTGAGCATGTTCGATAGCTTGCTCTTAAGTAACACATGCGCCCATAGCAATATCTCAAGCTATCGGACAGATAAAAGAGGTAGTAAACCAGTCAGTCAGAAGCTAATCAGGGATCCAAAACTTAATCAAACGACGTCGCCTTCTCCATTCATGAATATGATTGGAGATGTGAGTAGTCATGTCCTGTTTTAGAGAAGTAAGGAGATGTGTTCCCGTTTCATAATGAATCGGTAACTGAAAATGGGTAAGAAATGCCATTGCAAGTGAATTGAAGTCTTGGAAAGTTCCACGGGTAAGCTCAATATACCATTTCACAACGGAACCAGTAAGAGTCCTTTGAAAAAGATGGAGGCGGATAGAATCATCAAGCCATGAGTTAGATGAGCACCAAAGGTGATAAGTCATAACATGCGCTTGGAGATCCTCTCCAGATTTACTGTCAAATTTAGGACAATCACTAGAAATCTTGGTTGGAATTGGTGGCCAATATGGATTATGAAGGATAGGGTCGCTCGTTAGCTTGGACACATCAGGTAGTTCCAAAGTTGAAAGAAAAGGTAATTGAGGATTAAAGGACATCATAGGCCTCTGATAAGGGCCATCATTAGGGTTCCAACCAGAGCCTTGTTGCCCCCATGGATTTTGTCCATAAGGATTTTGTCCATAAGGGTTATAGTTGGGCGGGTTAATGCCATAACCTGGTTGTTGACCCGGATTTTGACCGCCAGAAAATCATTGGTTACTAGCTTGACCAATAGGGGCAGCATATGGCTGTTGAAAATTTTGATAAGGATTAACCTATGGTTGCTGATAATTTTGATACAGAGCACCCTGCGGTTGCCCTTGGGGTTACTGAGGTACTTGGAAACCGTATTGCAGCTAAGGTCCAAACTGTGCTTGAGGCCCAGACTGCATTTGATAAACAGGTTGGGCTTGAAATCCAACTTGAGTTTGGAGACCGGGTTGAGCTTGGAGTCTAGCCTAAGTCTAGAAACCAGGTGGGGCTTGGGAACCAGTTAGCATCTGAACGCCCAGTTGACTGAGAGGTGGATTGATTTGACCAGACTAATGTCCTTGTTGGAACTGGGGCTGACCCAACTGGCCAGAAGGTTGGCCTTGTTGGAACTAAGGTTGACCTACTTGTCTAGAAGGTTGAGCTTGCTGGGTGATAGGTTGACCTTGCTAAAACTAAGGCTGTCCCACTTGACCAGAGGGTTGACCTTGCTGGGAAATAGGTTGGCCTTGCTGAAACTGAGGCTGACCTAGCTGCCCAGAAGGTTGACCTTGCTGGGCAATAGGTTGGCCTGGATGGAATTGAGGCTAACCTGGCTGACCAAAAGGTTGCGCTAAATAAACAAAAGAGGAACCTATGGAGGCCGAAGGCTATCCCTAAAAGGGTTGTCCTTGTAGGCCCAAAGGTTTCCCTTGCAAAACCGAAGGTTGCCCTTGTAAAGTTTTTCCTTGCGTGCCATGATAGGTAGTATGATTCTAGGCAACCGAAAGTGGAACATAATTCTCAACTGGGACCCTCAGAGGAAGCAACCCAGTGTAATAAATATGAGCTCCACGGTGATCATAGTAATGCATAGGGTTATGCAGAATGGACAGCAATTGAGAACCCAAAGGATTATGGGTCAAATTTTGGAGAGCATACAGGTATTTCTCATATGACAATCCCATTGGAATGGAATTCGAAGGGATTGGTACACTACCCATAGGTTGACCAACTCTAGAAATCGAAGGTGAAGGACCGCCGCTAGCAAGTCCAGACGATATCCAGTAACAGTAGTAATTACCAAAGATGTGGTAACCACACTAACAGAAGGAGCGGTGGATGCCACACACATGGTGGGCATTGATGGAATGGATGTGATGGATGTAACCTGCATCTGAGGTATGGAAGCCATGGCCGACTGAGTAGACATAAAAGGTCCAGAAGACGGAATGGTAGTATGAGACCACATAGAGCTCTGATGCAAAGAAGTAGAACCAAGTATGTCAGCTAGAGCACGATAGCAAAGTGGCAATGACACATTTGGGGCAGTGTGGAAAGGAAAACCTTCCGGGGGAAACTGATGTTCCCCAGTTGACCCAAGGCTTTCTTGACTGCTAATAGGACTTGACTCATCCATGTCGGAAGTGGCCATCGGAATCGAAGCACCAAGAGGAGTAGATGGGAGATCCACATCTAAAAAGTCCCAAATGTTGGGAGGAGTCCAATCAAAAGGATCCTCACCTGGAGCTCGAGAATCAAGAGGCTGAACACTTGGGACAATGGGAAGAGTACCAGTAATAGATGATACCTCAGAAGAGACAGGAGAAAGTGGCTCTCCATCACTTGGCAGGGACGACAAATTCGGTGAGTCTGCCAGGATGGCCTAGCTCAAAAGTCTGGGAGAAAAGATATAATTAATAGGGTTGCAAAAAATCTATCAAGATGTGATCAAAATGTGGCCAAGATTAATAGGTAAAATATTATCGCAAACAAATAAATTTTATGACGGTGGAACGAAACATTGCCTTTTCATGTTTAAAGAGTCGAGAAAAAGGGCTAAAGATGACTCTAGTCGCCTTTGAAGTTTAATGAGGCTGAAAGGAAAAGTGCTTAGATGATCCTTTTACTTTTAAAGAGTTGAAAAGGAACAAAATTGATTGCTCTGGAATTCTAGGCAAGAGGTTAACCAGAAAAATCGTAAAACTGCATATACACCTTAGTAATAAAATGAAAGAGAAATGACCAAGGACTTTCCGTACGGTAGTCAATCTTCCCGAATTCTGTGTTCAGTGCATTATGACTTGTAAGGTGGTATACTCGGATTGCTATGGATAATCGGATGATAACCTAGTGGGGTCTCCCAATATATATGTGACGGTATGGGGAGCACAAATATGTGCTAGCATCTATTACATCACAAAAGGAGGAATCACCCAACCTTAGTGAGAACAATGGGAACTAGGTTTAATGACATCGGAACACGTCTCTAGCCTAGACCTCTAGATATGTGAGTGTTAGGTTCCAATGTGTTGCGTTTTTAAGTTCATTCAATAGATTTTAACAATTAATCTTGAATTAAGTCTCGATTTCAAGGCCCTATTGAATGTACCTTTAACACTCCTACAATGCAACTAGATGAGCAAAAATACCATTTTCATTGGATGAATAACTAGCTAAGGAAGAGTAAGAGGTTCAATGCATAATAGCTGAATGGAAAACAAGAAAATGAATCAAAGAAAAAGGAACACTTCTACCATCTACTCAAACTTGCAAGCAATCCAAGAAAGAATGAGAAACACACTTTTTGCTTTTCAATATCCTAATCGTAAGGATCTACGAATGCAAAAATTCATTTTTCAAACCTTAATACAAGATTAACACACTTTTTTATTTTCTTGAATAAATGATAAGAAACTACATGCACAAATGAATCAAAGACTCAAAACTAAAGAAATAATCCTTTTTCACAAAACTAGAAAACTATCTCATTGACTGGGAAGCAAAGCAATTTATGCCAAGCGAAAGAAGGAGACCAAACGAATAAGACAAGGAAGTTCAGTGACCAAACACATACACCAATCAAGAGGATGAAAAATAACAAAAAGGAAGAAGCCTCAAACTACGAGAGAGATTCTACCAAGCAGAGTCTAAAGATCTCAATGAAGGAGTGACCCAAGCAAACCAGGCAGTCGAGAAACCCTAGGGCATTTAGGTCACATGATTCAAGAGAGAGGATTTCAAAAGACTTGAAAACCGAAATAAAAAATCTTAACAACCAACACTTTTGACACAACAAAGAGTAGAAAAACAAGCTTTGAGGACAAAACACACTGGTCGATAAACCAAACAAACCTTAAAATTTGAAACTCACAAGAATCATCGCAAGTAAAACACTAGCAACATGCATCGACCGCAAATCGTTGCACTTCCCTAACTAAGCACTTTGCAACGTCATCGCGAAAGTACATTAGTTAGCTGCGCTGAGCTGATTTTAGGCCTCGATGTGACTGTTAGACAATTTATCCACACTGTACAGTAAAAGTTGCAACCCAGCAGTCAACGCGAATGTGACTACTTCGCGACTGTTATGAAATAAACAACTAAGACCCAGAATCAAAAGCAAAAAATGAAAGTTTGACTAGAACAGGACTAGATCTATCACCCAAAAGGTTGGGAAGGCTATAGAAGTAGTTTAACAGCTTCCAAAATGAAGTATGTTACCCAAACAGTAAGGAATATAATAAACCAACAAAGCCAATCAACACAAAAGACAAAAGACAAGTCCCCAGTATGGTCACCAACTTCTGACACAGGTAAGTTCCCTCTGTGGACAGAGGCAACACCTCTAGCCCTAGAGTGGGTCTAGTCACTGCATAGACAATATCAAAGAAAACTTCCTTAGAAATTTGGTGTTATGAAGACTTACCTTCAATTTGACATTCGATGAAGTCCTCGTCGTGTTGCTCCAACTCTTTGTTCTTCTAGTCATTCATACCTAAAAACAACATGTAGAGAAACACCACAAATGCAAATAGAAAACAACCAAACAATCTACTTGAAGAGTCAAGGAACCTTAAGCTATCGACATATAATTTAACGCATGATATAGGAAACAAGCTATTGATTTGTATCAATATAAATCAAAGTAAACTTACAACCGGGCCTTGACGTTGTAAGCCTCCTTGAAGGGTCATGTCGGTATGTCTCCATAAGCATTTACTTGTGAACTGTCTCCCAAGGGAACATATGACTCTCTCTTCTGTCCAAAAGGGTTGATACTAGAAAGCTCTCAAGCCAACTCTACTCAAGAATCTCCCAAATCACAACACAAATGAGGCTACATCCACACTCCAATAACACTCTCTACCTCTACTCCTCTCTTAGAAACTTGAAACTATCAAATTACATCCAACTATGATTCCATTGCATCCAAGCTAGCTGATGTTATTCATGGAGGATGTATTTATAGGAGGGAGAGGTCCCATAAGAGAAGGAAGGAGGAGCTTATCTCTTAGGGAGGTTGCACAAAAGGTGGAACAACTATCCTAGAGGAGAAAGGCGAGCTCAACTGACCCAACGACTAGCCCAGGACTGCCCATGAAGCAATTTCATCTAGAAGTTTCGACAAGTTGTTGAAAAACTTTCCAAATCTAGCTTGTCACAAGTGAAACACAGGGATAGAGAAAATACTTCGCTAGGCTAGTGTTAACTTGTCAATCTTCGTGACGAGGATAACTTCTAATTCGCGTCGACCCAAAAACTTAGGTAAAAAGGGTCTTGTTCAGGGATAATGGAAGGTAATAACACATAGTTGGCAACATGACACAACAAAGATGTCGATAACATGGACTGGTAGTATCCCGGATCAGGGAATGCAAAGTCAGTGACAAATTACTGTGTAACACCGCCCTAGTTTTGTAATGTAATGTCGGCCTACCCATGGTCCGCGGACCATGGGATTGTATAAATAGAGCGAGGCTCTAAGTGTAAGAGGGAGCGAACTAGGAGAGAGAAGAAAGAATCTAAGTGACTAAGTGTGTCTTGGGTCATAGAGTAGGAGAAGGCTCTGCACCTAAGTGCGCAGAGGCCTAGTAGTCCACAGTTGAGTGGGCGGACCCCTATAGCTGAGTGTGCAGGGGAGAGTCAAGTCTGTAACCAAAGAAGGGATTAATAAAGAGAAGTTTGATATCAATTTGTGTATTTGTTCTTGGATTAATACATGTTTGATATAAATTGTAAATATACTGGTTATTTACTGTGTGCACCTGTACGAATTATTTATGTTGTTAAGTATAATTTAAAGCACGAAAGTAGGCTAAAATAATCAACTAACATTGGAATACTAGTAAGGACTTGGGTAATAATAGTGTTCGGCCCCCAAGTAGGGTTGCGTGAAGGCAAAATCTCAGGCTATGAGGTACAGGAAAGTACACATAGTGACGTGCACGCAGGGTCAAACTGTGGACCACTTGAACTCATCAGACATCTCCAGGTTGCAGAAACCTAGTTCTAGAACCCTCCCATACTAGTTTGGGTGAAACCTCAGTCCGCGCTCCACGGACTATTTCCCAAAGGGCCAGTAGTATTGGGATTTTTTTGGCTAACTTAACTCTAAACCTGGGTCAGGCCCTGTCATGCGGAAAGAGTCAATTTTGCGGAAAAAACTGACCTCCCTAGAAGCTAAGGCTTTCTAGTGACAAACAAGACAAGTAAACACTACCTTTCTCTAAATATGCATTCATAATACAAGTAATCAGGTGATTATAACATACCTTTAGTCCAACGCTTTGTAGTAGTCCAGCCTCGCCGATCCGGATGAGCTCCTCCTTCTCTTCGAAACCTGCATTCACTAACAAGCCAAAAGATTAAATAGCACCTGATAAACTTATAAAATAACACATATTCATCATACAGACCAAGGAGTATATGAAACAAATCATGAATAACAATCTGTTGAGAAAAATGAGTTTATTTGCATTAAGTGGAAACAAAAGAAACCATTACAACCTGAGCCTTGGTGTTGTGCAGGTCCCTCCTAGGGTCTAGCAAGAGTTTTCCTTTACTTTGATCAGCTCACCCACTTCCAAATAAGG
This sequence comes from Pinus tabuliformis, assembly GCA_031772625.1. Lineage (NCBI taxonomy): Eukaryota > Viridiplantae > Streptophyta > Pinopsida > Pinales > Pinaceae > Pinus > Pinus tabuliformis. The sequence continues at coordinate 1,127,940,459 of CM062815.1, read as the reverse complement.
CTAGGAAAGGATAGGAATCTCTCCTCTCAAGATCTATAAGGGAGTCCTAGTTCCAGCAGCATCTACCCTTAGGAATGTTCAGCTTTCGACCTCTTCTCCTTCTGGCCCAATGCCTGTATTTATAGTGCTCTAGAGGAAGTTAATCAGGTCCACCATCAATGGGATAAGCCCCTCTTTGGATGGGATAGCTCCCCTCTTGATGGGATAAGTTCCTCTTTCATAGGGATACATGAACCATCTGGAGACGCTCAATACACGTCAAACAAGCTTCTAGAATGCTCTAGAAATGACCACAAGTAACTTTTGTGGAGTGAAACTTGCGCCTTTTGACCTTTATAGGAGTACGCACCCAGCCCTTTATAGACAGAGCGTACAAGTACGCAGGTATTGTGAACTTGAGGTGCGTACACGCAGGTAAGGCTAAGAGAAACTGCGTACCCAGAGATATATAGATTTTAAAAGACTTTCTCTCTTTCTTGGAGTTTGACATGAAGAGCAGAGGTATGAGACTTGCCAAGGAGGATAGTATGACAGTTGATGGAGCCATACTAACTGTAAATAGTCGTGGTGACAAATTTTAGTGTAACATATTGCCCCCTAAAGTGCGAAGCCTGTAGTAGATTAGGGTTTCATATCATCTAGGAAGGGTGAAGTACTTTATCATTTCAAGGATTATCTTGTGGAGAGCCCAGTCGGAACCTGCAAATATTCAACACAAAATACATATATAAGATCATATCATCGCTGAGGTAGGCATTCCCATACTCAGATTGAAAGCTTTAGCTAACAAACTAACTACTGCTCTGATACAGGAATGATTTTGCAGTACATCATAATCATACACTCTTGTAGACACAGTATGGACGCAGCCATCTGTTTATAGCTGGTCTACTATACAATGAATACAAAACTCCTCGCAGCCTGGATGGTGGAAACTAGATCCAGGGTCTTCATTTCTACTTCCTGAAAAGGTACGATTCTATCCATGCGAATAAATGAGTTGATGTCAAACATGGTAGAAACCACTTGATTACCAGTCAATGATGTAAACTGTTAACAAGTGTGAGAGAGACCACCAGTAATGTCAATGGCTCTCAAAGTACCCAGTACAATCCATGAGATGTGAATGAATGAGTTGATGTCGAACATTTCACGGAGTCCTTCGATCGAAAGTCAATGATGTAAACCGTCGTCAAAGGCGAGAAACCTGCCATTGATGCATGCAGATTTCAAGGTACTGACGATTTCTAGGTCATCTCTCTAGATAATGTGCTGATGTCGATAGAAAGCGACCCGTTGCAGGCAAGCCCACAACACGAAATCATAGATCAAGTTGAAGAAATGTAGCTGTAAAGACTGACTCAAGGATGGTCGAGATGGATGACGGGTATTTTGCAGATGAATGGTTTATTTGCAGTGACCTCTTGAACACATAACGACACAACAGATGGCTTGGCTTGATGACCCAAAGTTAATACCCGGCTGAAGACTTTCAATGTGGTTTGATCAACTGTGAGGCAAAGGATTTCCCAACCCAGGTGAATGAAAAGTGTCGTGTTCAAGAGTGGTGATAAGGCTTCTTCTGAGACAAAGGATAATAAATAGGCTCATTTTTCTCTCTTTTCCCCCACCATTTCTGGCAAGTACCTCTTTATTTTTAACAAGCTTGAGGAGGATAACATATGCTTGATTATAAGCTCATCCTTCAGATGAGTCCAACTTATTTTTGATTCGAACCCTAAGAAGGAGTGGTCTGTTCTTGTTTGTAATCGAACAGGTCCTTTATTGTGAAATTTTAACGAGTCCAGTATAGGAGAAACTCGGTGTTTTTCAATTTTAGAGAGTCTGAAAAAACTTAAGAAGACTCCAAGGTTGAACTTTTTCGTAAATTTGTGTCTCCCAAGCCCGAAAAAGTATAAAATAATACTTGAGAGAACCGCTTGATTTTGCGACCAAGGAGTACTTTCATGATTAGTGTCTTTGACCTGAAAAGTAAAAAGCGATCAAGGACACGTCGTTTTATTTCCAATATCGAGTTTGAAACGACAAAAACCCGGCAACCTTTTCCTGTTTTTACGGTCAGAAAAGGGCTATAAGGGGACCGTCTTTTAATTTCGTTTTAACGAGTGTAAAAGAAACGCTCGGCAATCTTTTCATGTTTTAGGAGTCAGAAAAGGGCTTAAAAGATGACTCTGATGTTTTTGTTTGTGAAAAATGACAATTTTCCCTGAAAATCCTTTCATCCTACACAAAAACCAACACATTACTCATACTTGTTTAAAGATAGATAAAAATACTTTGAAAAATACCTTTTCACGGTGGAAAATAAACAAATTTAACATTTATTTACTCAAAAAACCTATAAAAAGGGCTTTTACCATTTCATTTTTACCATTTTACTATTGAGGAGAGGAAAAGGGCTTTTGGCAAGAAACTTCCCATGGACATTGCGGAGAATCCGACCATCGAAATCGAACGTCATCTCATCAGGTATTCTACAACATCCTCCCTTGCATTTCCATCCGTTTAGAATTTGTTTTTAAGCTTTAGTTTCATTTTTTGGAGGCCTTGGGGTTTCAAGGTCCGCTTTTCGGGGTACGCAGGTGCCCCATGGGTGACCTGCGTACCCCGACATTTTCTCAGTTGGGAAAATGCCGGGCGTACGCAGCTTGACTTAAGAGAACCTGCGTACATACGCCCTGTTTCTAAAGGCGGGCTGCGTACACCGCGGAAAGGATTTTGAAACTCCCATTTCTCCAAAATGAACCAAAAACTTTTAATTTTATGGACTCTAACAGATGTTTTATGGTGTGTAGATTACCCACCATGCTTGATTGGCATGAGAGAGAACACAAAGATGTTGATTTGGCCGCGATTAATCACCAACCTTCCATTGATTCTTTGAAGGCATGCGGTCTTTACAAATACTGGGCCATACCCGGCATGAGGGCCCAGGTGCGCTTTCTAGAGTGGCTGGTTGAAAGGTGGAACGTTCAGGATCAGTTCTTCTACATTGGAGGGCACCAGCTCGAGATAGAGCCCTCAGATATTTACTTTCTCACTGGTTTGCCCAAGAGGGGCGAACAATTGACTCTGTCCGGGACTAGGCTGGGTGGCCAGTCCATTGCTAGTCTCCGACTAGAGTGGTGTAATAATCAAAACCAGGATAAGGGGATAGAAATCAAAAAGATATCCTGACCTGAACTTATGGTAATTGCCTTTACAGTTACCAGACTTTGTGGGGCTGCCGCTTTGCACATTGCCACTGGATCCCAGATGCGGATGGCGATTGATTGCTATCGGGGCACCATTTTCAACTGGTGCGATGCTGTGTTGGCCAACTTAAAGGGCCAACTGACTAGGACCAAAAACGGACAGCTAAATACTTTTGGTTATGGGCCTTTAGTTGTGATTTTTTCCCTAGAGAGGGTTCCAATGCTGATCCCATAGCAGCTCGCTGTTGAGGTTAGACCTCCCCGAGAACCTAAGTTGATGCGATGGGTTGCGGTGATGGCCCGTCATCCTGACGAGGGCACGGAGGTTGTCTGATTTAGACCGGAGTATTTTCACTGGTTAGAGAACCAGGTCTTCTCGATACAAGATTTTCCTTATGCCGGAGTTGATTTTCGTGGAGATCCGGACATGATTCTTCCACCGGGAGAACAGTGGGACGACACAGGTACTTCATTTTTCACAAGTTTTTAAATTATCTATATTTTTTTTGTTTTAATATCGTCTCAAAACTGACAGTGACGATTTTCAAAAAGCAGATGTAGGCCCACAGCGTCCAGCCAATCTCCGGCCTTTCGAGAGGAGAGTACCAATTGCACTGGCACCAGCCCCACAGGACGCAGCTGCAGAGACCTTAGCTGAGTTGGAACAAGACCTAGAGCGTCTTACAGCAGACATACCAGAGACGACTATAGATGATATTCCTATCAGACTTCAGCGCTATGTGGTCGCAGTCCTAGGACCTTTTAGGAGGTTCTTGTGCAGGGTGGCGCATGCAGTGGTGTCGTATAGAGAGCACCACCAGTGATTGGATGGTCACTTTTGTAGACACATGTGACATTTTGGTTTTTTGTACTTATCATTTTTGCCGATCATAAGGTGTTTTTCAACCTATGATCGAAGACGATGTATTTTTTGACACACTCCTATCTATATATATCATTATTACCCGCTTATCTTGTTAAACATGTGTGATGAAATGTTTTTAAACTTACATGTATGATTATCACAAATGTCTGTCTAACATTCGAGAAGCAATTGCATCTGCTAATGTATTTAAAGACCTTGGAATATGCTGATATTCAATGTAATCAAATTCACGTTCCAAGAGACACACTCTCAAAAATAACCTTAATAACACTGGATTTCTAATGGCATAAACTCTATTAAGCTGTAATACAATGAGTTGAGAATCTAACCTCACTATAAAACTCCGAATCCCAAACGAAATAGATTCAGACAATAATTCAATCACTACACTGTATTCTGCAATGTTGTTTGTTGTTTGACCGAGGCTCACCCCATGCATAGAAACTAACTCGTCAGAGGGCGAATAGATAACCCAAGCTGCGGAAGAGATATTCCGTGTACTACGACAAGCACCATCAGCGAATCCAATGTACGTTTGGAGAGGCGTCGACATCTGCAATATCAAGAGTAAAACCAAGATAAGCTAGAATAACGACGAAAAACACACTTTCTAAGCTAAGCACACTGTCTATACTAACAAACACACCAGCTAGAAAGAAAAAACTAACCTAACTAAAATCTCCATACCCATCATTTAAGCATAATACCTCTTTAGGTAAAGTCCATTTCTGGGTTTACCCAAAGAGTCCCCGTCAAAATCTACCAGCTCATAGGCCCCTTTTGCTAGCTTACGCTTGACAATGTAGGGCCCATGCCACATAGGAACGAATTTTCCAGCACCTAATTTATCGTTAGCTTGATCATATAATAGCACTAGGTCTCCTACCGAAAAATTTCGAGGGGTCACATTTCGATCATACTGAGCTTTCATACGTTTTGCGTGAGTCTTGATTGCCAATGCAGCGTCACGTCGAGTCTCATCTAATTGAGCTAAGTATAATAAACGCTTCTCCTCTTCAGAAGTAGCTAGAAGTAATTCGACAACCATTTGAAGTGACGGGATTTCGCATTCAATGGGCAGCACAGCTTCCAAACCATAAACTAGTTGGAAAGGAGTGAACCCTGTTGATGTTTTCATTGAGGTTCAGTACGCCCAAAGCGCGGAAAATAACATGTTGTGCCAATTCGACCGATGAATACCGATGATTCGTCGGATCATGATAACTAAAACTTTGTTGATGGACTCAACCAGGCCATTCGCTTGTGGATATTAAGAAGTTGAGCTATCATGACGCAAACCAAGCTGGCCTGTAAGTTCTGTCATCATAACGTTTCGAAAATGGCGCCCATGGTCAGTGATTATCACTTGTGGGACACCAAACCTAGCAATAATGTGATTAAATACGAAAATTGCAGCTGTCTTGATGTCTGCCTTGAATGTAGGCATCGCCTCGGCCCACTTAGTAAAATAATCAACCGCAAGGATGATATATGCATGCCCCCCGGCCGAGTGAGGGTTACATGTAATAAAATCGATACCCCATTTGGCAAAAGGACCAATGACAATTATAGGGTGGAGAGGAGTAGGTGGTGCGCGCATCTTGCGATCAAACACTTGACAATTGTGGCATTTTCGGACCGCAATAATACAGTCTTTAAACAAGGACAGCCAAAAGTAGCCAGCACGCAAAATCTTTTGGGCTGTGGCATACCCAGACATATGACCGCCACATGCTCCAGAGTGACAGTCATTCAAAACCCTTTCAGCTTCCTTGTGAGTTAAGCAACGGCGAAAAACCAAGTCCGCCCCACGGCGATAAAGAGTATCTCCAATAATTTTGTACTGTTGGGACTGGAATCGAATTTTCCGACGTTCCAACTTTGAAACTTCGGGCCGAAAGGATTGGGTCTGGAGATAGACGATTATATCCCCATACCACGGATCTAAAGTGCTGATGAGAAACAAAGATTCGTCCGCAATGGATTCCTCTGCCACAGTTTCTGTGTCAACACGCGGGAAATCAGACATCAACTCTGCAAAAACTAAAGATTTCTTAGACTTAGATTTTTCAAATTCCAAGTCGAACTCTTGCAGGATAATGATCCATTTAGAGTACTTGCCCCCTAGCAATTGTTTAGTCAAAATATAGATCATAGGGTTGCAATCCGAAATGACTGTAGTTTTACGGAGTAGAATGTAGTGACGAAAACGTTGGACAGCTTGAACGGCTGCCAATGCCAATTTCTCCACATGTGAGTATTTGAGCTCAGTGGGATTTAACATCCGACTAAGGTAATAGATCACATGTTCCGTTCTGAATTCATCTTCCTGTACTAAGACCATTCCAATGGTGGAATGAGTGGCGGCGAGGTACAAAAAGTAATCCTGGTTGTAGTTGGGAGGATGCAGCAACGGTGCATGGGTTAACGCGTGCTTGAGCGCATCAAAAGATTTCTGAGCTATCTCATCCCAAATGAATTGAGCGTTCTGTTTCAACAAACGGGTAAAACCCTTTGTAATCTCGGTGTAGTTAGGAATGAATCAGCGTAAAAAGTTTGCTTTCCCCTGCAAACTTTGGAGTTGGCGAAGACTCGAAGGAGGAGGCAATTTGATGATAGCTTCTACCTTCGAGGGATCGACGCGAATGCCAGCTTTTGAAACTACAAATCCGAGCAATCGTCCCACTTCTATACAGAAGACACATTTGTGTGGGTTCAACTGTATACGATAATGCCTACACCTCATAAAAATTGCTCGTAAATGGACAAGGTGATCAGCTCGATGTAAGGAGTGAGCAGGCAAATCATCGAGATACGGTTGCACAATGTGTTTGATGTCATGAAATGCATAAGATATCGCCCTTTGAAAAGTGGCGTCGGCATTCTTAAGCCCAAAAGGTAATTTGCAATAAGCAAATGTCCCCCATGGACAAATGAAAGCCGTTTTTGGTTGATCGGCAGGTAGAATATTGATTTGGTTGTAACCGGAAAAACCGTCCATAAAGGAAAATATTTCACTGCCGGCACAATCATCAATTATTTGATCGATATAGGGTGTTGGATAGTTGTCCTTGGGACAAGCACGATTGATATCCCTATAGTCAATACATATTCTTATTGTTCCCTGTGTTTTGTTAACCGGAACAATATTCGATACCCAATCCGTTAGCGGGATCGGATAAATGAAACCTGCTTTCAACAGCTTCTCAACTTCTGCTTTAATCGCAGCCGCTTTTCGTGGGTGAATCTGACACAAACGTTTCCAGACGGGTTTAGCGTCCGGGTAAGTCTTGATCTCATGGACAACAATGGCAGGATCAATTCCTGGCATTTCCTCGTAAGACCAGGCAAACACGTCGCGAAATTCTTAAAATAGGGCCTTGTATGTCTGAATTTCATCATCTGAACACGAGGCACCTATATGAAGGTGCTCAACAATTCCGGGCTTGACTAAAATGTCAATGGGAATAGTGCGAGAAATGTTTCCCAAATTTAGCTCTGAATCAGGATGTTTCATTGGACTCTAAGCTTCTTTGACATATTCAGCTGTAAAGATTGATGAGAAATCATTTTCAAAACGATCATCCTCAGGTAAAAACGAAGATCTATGATGGAGATCTTCCCATGGTAAAGCGTCTACGCACAGGACTTCACAAAGTTGTTCATCAGATGACACAACTTCGGGAAACGTTATTAACTCCAAGGTTGATGCGAAAAGGGATTCCTCACAGACCACATTCATTTGGTCGATTTTGGTTGAACTCAGGTCGGTAAAAGACTGTACGGCTTCGTAGGCAATTTCATATGGACTCAAAGGCATCGCATCACCAAATGAGTCTATTTCAGATTCAGAAGGAACGATCCAAGGATCGTCATAAGCAATGGTGTCTGAAGTAATCATATGAATAGATGCAAATGAAGACACGGCGTTGATTGGAGGAAAAGGAAAAGTTCCCAGTAAACCGGCATCTTTAACTAATCCTACGCCAACATCCTTGTAAGGGATAGTCGTTTTACCGACATGCTGGATACTCTCTGAAGAGGCTGGGTCGGATGAAAAGTAAGCCAGCTGGTCTATGGTTACGATCTTGCCATTATGTGGAAACTTTATTACTCTCAAGACCGATGAAACGACCGCTGTCATAGCGTAAGACCAACTTCGACCCAAGAGAAGGTTGTAGTCCAGAGGGGCATCAACCACCTCCTCATCTAGACTAACGGTTTTTCCTTCAACCCCTATAGGCAAATCCTGTAGAATGCCAAACGGATGGAACCCACGGCCATGAAAGGCCTTAAGAATTGTCGGGGATTGATTTAGTGAAGGAGAACCAAGCGATCTCCAGCACTGTATCGACATAATACACGTGGAAGCTCCCTCATCAATTACAGTCCGATGAATAGGCCTGTTTTTTACTATCACTGGAATCTGGAAAGCCATCTGATGAGGTAAACGCGGTGTACTATTTTCTAGATCAAAGATTATTAGGTTCGGGTCCTGAACATCAACAGCTCCTATAGCCGACAAAAGTAATTTTCGCTGTGCTCGGCATGATTGCAGCACTTCTAAAGCCGACATTGCTGAGGGTGAAACAGCTAAATCCTCAACAATGTTGTAATTCTGGGCCGCTCTCGCATGTGGATTGAAAGCAGACCTTCGAAGTACACCCTTGGCGGGCGGTTTGATTACTAAGTCAGGGTTAGGTTTCTCGATCTGTAGTGGATCGTAACCGGGAGCTGAGGTTGATGGATTTGAATGAGAAGATTCTGCTTCTTTCGATCCATCAACAGGGCTTTTACTACCATAATCTTGCGATCGAGTCGCAATCCTTACATGAGACATCATCAATATGGGTTCTTCACTGGCACTCGAGGAAGAACCTATCATATTACTCTCCTGCTTTGGAAATGGATCTTTCAAAACAGCAGGAGTTGGGGAACCCTTGACGATTTTCACAACCTCGGCCCGATGAGGGAAATCTCTTGTAAAATGATCCTCTTCACAAATAAGACAAGGATATCGAGGTTTGCGCTTTTCATCATTGGTTTCCGACTTTTCTGTTTTCTCCTTTGGAGTCTTGTCTGCTTTATTCTTCTTCTTACCTTTCTTCTTCCCACCGTTTTTTGATTTAGCCGTAGATGACTCTACAGCGTGAATATCAGCGGAAACTTCAGGAGAAGATTCTCCTGTCGGGGAGTCTGGTAAGGTTATAATGGGTGAAGAATTCTTTGAAGACTTCTTCTTGCTTTTAGTATTCACCGTACGAATCATGCCATCAGCAGCATGAGATCCCGAAGGAGCAGCAGGGATTTGATTTGACTTTGGAAGATCTGGGATCTTTTCGTGTAACGTACCTGACTGAGTGTAAACTAAGTCAAGGTACTGCGCTTGAGCAATCACTTGCTCCTCAGTAACTACTCCGGCCTTAGCTACGTCTTCAGTAATCTTCGGTAATAATGATTTAACAAACCATTCAGCTAAGATTTGGTCTGGGATAAAAACTTTCACTAATCGCCTTCGACGTCTCCATTCATGTATATGATCGGAAATATAAGTGGACGTCGACTGTTTTAATGAAGTTAGTAACTCCGTGCCATTATCATATCTGACCGACAACTGAAAATGAGTTAGGAACGAGGTAGCTAACTGGCTAAAGTTATAAAAAGAGGCTCGTGGTAACTCAATGTACCACTTGGCCGCGAGACCAATGAGTGTATGCTGGAAAAGACGTAAGCGGATCGAATCATCCGAGATGGAATTTGAAGCACACCAGAGGTGGTAAGTCATCACATGATTTGACGGATCCTCTCCAGACTTACCCTCAAACTTGGGAATGTCACTGGGCAACTTATTCGGCATTGGCGGCCAAAACGGAAGATAATTGATTGGATCGTTAGTTAGGCGCGACAAGTCTGGTAAATCCAAAGTTGCGATAAACGGTAATTGCCGATTAGGATCCCTAAAGCTCTGGGTCACAAGACCAGTCCCAGGAGGAGGATATCCAGGATAACTTGGAATAGGAATGGCATTCGGGATATTATATCCTCCTGGAAAACCAGGATTAACCGGACCGTACTGGGGTTGCTGAGGTTGTTGATAAGTGTACCCAAGATACGGTTGATACTGGTAAACTGGCTGCTGGACAGCAGGCCCGTATTGGTACTGTCCCTGGTACGGTTGATAAACGAATTATGGTTGACTAGTGACAACCGTACTTAAACCAGGCTATCTTACAGGCATCTGAACCGCAGTTTGAATCATGGATCCAGAAAATGGTAAAGATGTCTGAGGAGTAGTTGCAGAGACAGTAGAAACCGGAGCTGTCGATACTCCAGAAGTAAGTGTGGTGGAAGGAACAGATGTTGCGGTAGTTGCAGCAGTCGTTTGAGATGGAGTACTAGGTGCAATGGGCGACTGAGTAACTACCGAAGGTACAGAAGTTTGAACATTAAACTGGACTGGTTGCTGGGGTGAACCAGAAACTAAGGGTTGCCCAGTTTGAGATGACAACTGTACACTTGGCTGCAACACCTGTTGAACTTGCGACAGATCCCACACTATGTTCATTCCGGGGTATTGACCCATGACAGGTTGAGGATATTGAGATCCATAACCGGATTGAGGGTAGGATTGATAATTGAAAGGTACATTTCCCGTACCTTGAACATAAGACTGACCTTGGGGTGGTTGATAACCTTGACTCGAGTACTGACCTTGAGGTAGATACCCTTGAGGTAAATACTGATACTGGGGTTGACCTTGAGGGATAAATTGATACTGAGGTTGACCTTGGGGTACATATTGAGGCTGGGGTTGACCTTGAGGAATGTATTGTACTATGGGTACATACTGTCCTTGAGGTTGCCCCCCAGACGCAACTTGTGTACCTTGAAGTTGGCCCCCAGGCGTTAATTGAGGCTGCCCCCCAGGCGGTAACTGGCCACCTTGAGGTTGAGAACCGGGAACTGAACCTGACATCATGTAAATGTCTCCTACACCTAATGGTTTATTACCATTGTTTCCAGCTAATAACCCATGTTCAATGGGTTGAGGAGATGCTCCCGCAAAAGTACCAGAAAGTGACTGATACCCAGAGGGAACAGAAGGACCGTCGTACAAGAAAGATTCAGGAGATTGAGTGAACACGGACGACTGACCAGACATATTTACAGGAGTATAAATACCTCCAGGTGGATAAGGAGTACGAGGTGGAGAAAAACTTAACCCTGAGTTGTCCAAATAATTGGTTAACGAAAGATACCAAGTAGTGCTTCTAGGAGGACTGTAAAAGATGGATTCATGCTCCCTTAGATCAATAGTAGGTTGATCTTCAAGGATAGAGATGCCAAATTCTTCTTCTGGAGCAAGTTCTTCAATAGCTATTAAACCAGCAGGAAGATTTTCGGTGATGACTCTTTCTACCCTAGGTGAATCAAGAGCACTAGAAGTTGGAGTAACAGGTTCAGATATTTCAGGTTCTTCGCCTATATCACTAGTAGATGAAAAACTACCAGCAAGCTCGGAAACTGCAACAGCTTCGGGATTATAACCTGTTTCTAGACCTTGGTAATCTGGATGGACTACCAACGACGACTCTCCTTCTTCAGGTGAACCTACTTTACTGCCACTAGGAGTTACAAGGACTTTCAAACCTTCGTAATGACCCGGGACATCTTCAGGAGGTTCGCCCCGAAGTCTACGGGACTTCCTCAACAAATCGGCCACGGTAACAATCTCAGGAGACTTGCCCCGAAGTCTACGGGACTGTCTCGGTAATTCAGCCACAGTTAAAAACTTTTAACTACTGCACACGCAAACAAAGTAAAATCTCAAAGCAAACCGCCTAAAGTCTCTAAAGAACCAAACAAATTCGAATCACACGCCTAAAGAATCTAGGGCGTCAAACCATACACAAACAGTAGCCTTCCGGACCGAAAACACTAGTTGGAGATGAAATCCAACATCGCCGAATTCAGTACAGAAGTGGTGGGTGGAACAGTTACCCTGGCAACCTGCTTAATGAATAGACCGGCACAAGTTCCTCCACTTTAACCGTCTCGAGTGAAGTGAACCCCCCGGAAAATCCAAGTGAGTCTAGCCGACGTCTGCTCCAGGTGTAGTGGGATCTTCCCTCCACCGTCACCTCGGTAGAATCCTAAAGATAATGGTCACTAAGGTTACCAATAGCAACAAATATACCTGGGGGAACAGTCTACAACCCGATAGCACGCAAGGGCAGAGTAACAAGCTCAATCCCCTTGCCGGCTCCTTGACAATAATCCAAGGTTTACCAACAAGTGACCCCAGGCTCCTCGACAATAATCCGAGGTTTACCGTTTGTAGTACGTGCGTATCTGGCGTCTTTCCCAATGAAGGAGGATTGATCCCCTCACTGGTTCAGACACGATCTCGTGCTTCTCCTTTAAGAGGAGCTTTCCCAGAGTACAAATGAAACAGTTGGATTTATCCTACCACAAGATGAGCTACTTGTTTGGTTTTACTGTCTTGGAGAGTTAATTACTCTCCTACTCCAAGACACTAGCCTGATCTATATTGGTGTTTCAGAGCCCTAGTAAATAAAAAGTTACTAAGTTGATTTTACTTTAAGCGTTAATTTTTTATGGCTTTTCTTTAGGACAAAAGGTAGTGGAGATGAAACTGATGGTGTGTAGACTCGACTCAAACCACTAAAAAGATGCACTTAGGATGATTTATACTAATTTCCTTTTTCAATGAATTCCCTAGCTAAGAGAGTTGGAGAATGCAAAATTGATATAAAGACAACTTTCTTGGCAATGAAAATCAAAGAAACAATCTCTTTATCTTTTCCAAAGCATACAACACATGACCACTAATTATTTCACAAAAATTCCTTTTCTTTTCAAAGACTCAAATGCTACTAAAGCAAAATTTTCTTCAAAAGAGATTTTTTTTGTATTTTTCCCTATATTAACAAAGCATGTAAAACTTACTTTAACAAAAATCAAAGTTAAAAAATCTATGGCAATCAAATCAACTCAATTTCACTCAAAAGCAAATCTAAGAGAAATTCACCTAAAAGTAAATCTAATGAGGCAAAAGCCTACTAAGTATGATTCCAGGATGTTTTACTCAGTCAAAAATTAACTAAGGACTAGTTAATGCAGAATCAAAAACCAGTCAAAAACAAAAAATCAAAATCTTTTGTTCTTTTTCTTAAGAATAAAATTCAAAGTTTAATCAACAAAATTTTTCGAGATTTGGCAAAGAGACAACACAAAGGTAGGTTTCTCACAAGGGTGGATTCTATGAAAGGTCTGAATCCTAAGAAGACGGAAAATACCAGGGAGATCCAAGGTTTTACAACTTCTAAAGCCAAAGTCACTACAGGACCAGTGCAAAAATCAAACCCTAGGGCAAAATCTCTATGAATTTCACTAAAACTCTTGACACTGATGAAACAAGTTTAGGTGAAGATTTATGACAGGTAACTAGTGGATCTGGGCAGTAAAAACAAATTATAAACAAAATCTAAAAGGCAAAAAGGAGAAAATTGAAAATTTTCTCAATTTTGACAGGGTACGCAGGGAACCTGTTTGCACAGGTGCATGTACGCTCTGTGCACAAAGCTGCAGTGCATACAGGTACGCACTGTGCTTAACGCAGAGGCTGCGTACTTCTAGCAAAACTAAGAAAAACTAAAATCTAATTTAACCCTAAGCTATCCCACCCAAATACACAGTCAAACAGCTAAAAACCAGAAAATAAACGACTTTTCTCAGATCAAAGTTTCACACAAAGGAAAAATCATTCACATCAATGGAGTCCCCAGTGGAGTCGCCATTTTGTCATGCGAAAAGAGTCAATTTTGCGGATAAAACCGACCTCCCTAGAAGCTAAGGCTTTCTAGTGACAAACAAGACAAGTAAACACTACCTTTCTCTAAATATGCATTCAGAATACAAGTAATCAGGTGATTATAACATACCTTTAGTCCAACGCTTTGTAGTAGTCCAGCCTCGCCGATCCGGATGAGCTCCTCCTTCTCTTCGAAACATGCATTCACTAACAAGACAAAATATTAAATAGCACCTGATAAACTTATAAAATAACACATATTCATCATATAGACCAAGGAGTATATGAAACAAATCATGAATAACAATCTGTTGAGAAAAATGAGTTTATCTGCATTAAGTGGAAACAAAAGAAACCATTACAACCTGAGCCTTGGTGTTGTGCAGGTCCCTCCTAGGGTCCAGCAAGAGTTTTCCTTTACTTTGATCAGCTCACCCACTTCCAAATAAGGCTAGGAAAGGATAGGAATCTCTCCTCTCAAGCTCTATAAGGGAGTCCTAATTCCAGCAGCATCTACCCTTAGGAATGTTCAGCTTTCAACCTCTTCTCCTTCTGGCCCAATGCCTGTATTTATAGTTCTCTAGAGGAAGTTAATCAGGTCCACCATCAATGGGATAAGCCCCTCTTTGGATGGGATAGCTCCCCTCTTGATGGGATAAGTTCCTCTTTCATAGGGATACATGAACCATCTGGAGACGCTCAATACACGTCAAACAAGCTTCTAGAATGCTCTAGAAATGACCACAAGTAACTTTTTTGAAGTGAAACTTGTGCCTTTTGACCTTTATAGGAGTATGCACCCAGCCCTTTACAGACAGAGCGTACAAGTACGCAGGTATTGTGAACTTGAGGTGCGTACACGCAGGTAAGGCTAAGAGAAACTGCGTACCCATAGATATATAGATTTTAAAAGACTTTCTCTCTTTCTTGGAGTTTGACATGAAGAGCAGAGGTATGAGACTTGCCAAGGAGGATAGTATGATAGTTGATGGAGCCATACTAACTGCAAATAGTCGTGGTGACAAATTTTAGTGTAACAGGCCCCAATAAGCCAACAACAAGTAGTGAGGCAACCAGAGAAGTTAACCCAACTGTTACAACTAGAACAAAGACTGGAAACAACTTTCGAAGTTAGGATGATACACGTGTTAGTTGGGGCACTAAAGTTTGAAGAAACAACAAACAAATAGTGAGACAAAGCATGGTGCAATGTCCAAATGAATGTCGTTGTGCTACCCTTACAGGTGTTACATGAATTTCACCGACGTATCACCATAAAATTGAAGGAACGAGAGTAGTGTATGTCATTGTTAAAATAAAAGGCAAAGTTAGAAAAATCATTAATGAATAAGGAACTGGAGCAATTAGCCAAGGATAGGGAGGAAGCAAGGAAGCAATGAGAACAACTGGAGAAGGCCATTTCTGAGACTTGTAGCATAGTTCCAGACGTGTTGGTCTGTGAGGATGAAGCACCAATAGAAAAGGTCACGAAGCTCTCCCTCGCAATCAAGGACTCAAAGGATACTATGGCTAAGTTGAAATTTGAATATGAAGTGTAGATATCATAACTGCGAATAAGGTTGTAGCCAGTGACACCACCAGAGGTTCGGGAGTAGAGACAAAGGGACCTCAGTGCGGCATTGAAAGGCATATCTGATACGGTGGCATATTGTGGAAAACTGTTCAACGATACGATGAAGATTTGGACCTCACTATAGGAGGATCCAAATGTCCTAAATATTGAGGAGGAACTGAAGGCCAAGTAGAAGTGGGGCTACGAGATCCTAGCAGTTATGAAGACCTTACTAGCCTTGTAAATGTTTGCCAACATTACTGAAGGGAATAAACTCCAAGTGCAAATAGATGATCTTTGGAGGAAAGCACAGATAATGCAGTAGAGGACTTAGCCATGGCAGGAGGAAGCCCTACAACTTTTGCATGCAGTTGATGAGAGGCTGAAGGAATTGAAGAGAAGGAAAGAGAAAATACTACAAAATATTGTTGTCCCTACTATAGAAGCTTTGCTAAAGGAAGTGTGACAGGAAGAAAAATTGATGGCAGAAATGGTCCAACAGTACAACACAGTGTACAACGGGATCACAGAAAAAATCAAGGGTGTCAAAGCTGAGTGATTTAGGACAAGTCATGGGTGAAAATTGGGGGTTTTTTTGCCATGGCCCAACTTTTTCCAGGTTTTGGATAAAAGACCCCATAGAAGAAGGAGTGGATCGCATGGATCTCGCGAAGATATACTCATCGCGTGGTATTTTAGGGCTTTGGGGATGGGACAAAGCCCTTATTTTGTAATGAGTATCAGGTATTAGTCCTTGTTTTATGGATCCATGGTATGTGGACCATGGTTTTTGTAAAGATGAAATGTATTTAAGGATGTGTAATACCTTAGCAAAGAAGAAGTAGGGCATAATAGAAGAGATCATTCGACTATTATATCTTTATGTCTTCTGTATTTTAGGGAAGGCTCAACAACTAAGTGCACATACCATGTGCAGCTACGTGTGCAGGTCAAAGAAGTGCATGTAATTGAAGATCCTTTTAATAAAAAAGAAAGTTTTTTCGAAGTGTTGCATCTCTTATGTGTTTATTTTCTATTGTTATGTATATAGTTATGCATGTTTTTCACTGAGTTGTGTGAAGAACTGTAAGAGATACTATTATTTGTTAGATTTTATGGGTTTAATGTGAATATGTTAAATTAATCATCTACGTGAAGTTATTATCCATGCGAAGTTATAAGATCAATATAAAGTAGAAGTAAATACACAGTGAAACTATGTGGATATCCCTTCAGTTGCAAAAGCCTAATTCTGCAACCTCCCATAACTGCTTCAGGTGAGACTGCGATATGCTTGCAGATCATTAGTGAAAGGGCCATTAGTTGAGGGCTTTGTTGGTGTGCAGAACATTCTGAACCTGGGTAAATCCCCCTAAAACCAACAAGGACCCAGGGCAGTTGCATGCCTCCAAAGACTAGCACTCAACCCACAACCTTCTAAGGACAGGGAAAGAAGAAGGACTTGTCCAAAATCAAATGCTTCAATTGTCCCGAATTCAAGAACCATGCTACAAAGTGTCCACAAAAAACTCCTAGCAAGGAGAACTCAAGAGGAGCAACAAGTGAAGCCTTAGCTTCACAGTTCCAGCTTGACTTCACCCTTATCACATGCATGAGTAACATGGTGATGTAGAGTGTGTGGTACTTGGACTCAGGTGCCTCACTCCACATGACAAGGAGTAGATATTTTTTTAGTGACCTGGAGGAGAAATATCTCCAGATCCATATTGAGCTAGGGGATAATGGAAGGTTTAGTGGTACTTGGATTGGTATAGTAACCTTTTAGAGGGATTCGGATTCCCCTCTTCACCTCAAAGATGTCATGCTTGTTCCAGGCCTAAAGAAGAATATCATCTTTGTAGTAGTTTTGGAAGACTGTGGTTATGAGGTGATCTTCAGAAAAGTGAAAGCATTCCCGAGACACATAACCACTGGATAGGTGAAGAAAATCGGGGTTTGTGTGAAGAACCTATGTAAACTTGAGGTGGAAGATTGTGTTACATTAAGCATTATAACAAGGAAATTGCAGAGTCATGATGTTGGTGAACATTGGCACAAGAGATTGGGCCATTTGTATCATGGAACCTTAAATATTATGCAGCAAATAATCAATGGCCTCCACAAAGGATCACTTGAGCAGTAGGATGTCTACAAAGGTTGTACCTTAGGGAAGTATATAAAATCCACATTCCATGATCGAGACAACAAAGCACATGTAGTCTTGGAAAGGGTCCACTTTGATGTTTGTGGACCCTTCTCGATAGCCTCCACTACCATAAATAAATATTTTGTTATTTTTATTGATGATTTCTCAAGGAAGTGTTGGATCTTCTTCATGCAGAGGATGGTTGAGACATTCTCAAAGTTTTTAAAATTCAAGGCACTGATTGAGATAGAGACCAGGAAGAAAGGGAAAGCTCTCAGGAGTGACAATGGAGGTGAGTATGTGTTGGCTTATTGGGGCCTGACCTAGGCTCAAAGTTAATTAGCCAAACAAATCCCTGTACTATTGGCCCTTTTGGCAATAGACCGTGGAGTACGGACTAAGTTCTTACCCGAAGTAGTATGGGAGGGTGCTAGAACTAGGTTTCAACACCCTTGAGATGTCTAAGAGGTTGAATTAGTCCAACTGTTCGTCCCTGTGTACAAGTTACTTCACGCACTTCCCAGGCCTTCACGCCCTGATATACTTGCCTTCGTGCAACCCTGACCAGGGGCTGTGGGTCTTTCGAACTGCTGGAGTAGTGCTCTGCGCTATTCCCCTAAGTCGCGCATGAGATATTACTTATCTTCTTATGCTTAGTCAATTGTCTTCGCGTAAATGGATGTCTTACATTATATTTATTTATACAACACATTCATAAGAGTCTGTGCAACAAATAAACAATACACTTGTAATTTAAGCCCAATCATACATTAAAACATGGAAAGATACACAGTAATATGGTAAACTTCTCTTTATTAATTCTTCCAATGACTACATACTTGACCTGCCCTGCGCACTCAGCTGCAGGGGTCTGCGCACTCAGCTATGGACTACTGGGCCTTTGTGCACTCAGCGGCAGAGCCTTATCCTACTCTACGACCCAAGGACACACTTTACACTTTGACTCAGTCTCTTAGACTTATCATCCTTCCATTCTATTTGCTCTTCGCTATCTCTACACTTAGAGCCTCACTCTATTTATACAATCCCATGGTCTGCGGACCATGGGTAGGTCCATCAAGCTGACATTACATTACAAAACCCAGGGCGGACAACCCTGTGACTCTATTCTAACTTCACGCTCCCCTCCCATAATTCGCAGAGCTTTTACAAAAGACTTGGTGAAAACTTGGGCTTTAAGCCCCAAAACATGTCGTGGGGGGATTCCATGCCCAATAGGCCCCCAGCACAAACATCATGGCTCGCCCTTGAGTCACTCTGTCTGCACGGAGATCTTTGCCTAGAGTCCCTCCAATTGTCTAAATTACTGCAAGGTTGGCGGCGCACTGAGCAGCTACGTGTTGGATCTGCTTAACGCAATGTTCTGAGACAGCAGTGTCAGAACTTCTCTCCTGCATCTATGCCTATGTCCCCTACATTTGTTTATAGTCCCGCGCCTTCATCCAGATTCTTGGAGTGCGAAGAATATCCTTCTATTGGCTAGTCAGGTAGGACCACCCGTGTAGGGCTTCAATCGGCTGCGATTCACTTTTCCTGGGAAAGGCTCTCCATTTAGCTTAACTGGCTGTACCGCGCCTCCATCTGTAACCTCCTTAACATTGTATGGTCCCAGCCAATGCATTCTAAACTTTCCCAGGAATTTATCAAACTTACTATCATACAGCAACACTACATCATTTACCTTGAAGGTGCACAACTTAATATGCCATCGTGTCAGGCTTTCTCGCGTTGCTTTTGTACTTGCTGATGAAAACCTGCCAGGAACCGTTCCTCCTCAAGTTCTTCCAACTACGCGAGCCTCTCCTTTAGGGCTTCACGTTACATTATACTTGTGAGCACTGCTATGCGCAGACTAGGTATAATACACTCCATTGGCATGACAACTTCCACACCATAAACCAACTAGAAAGGTGTCTATCCCGTCAGTTTCTTGTATGTTGTCCTATAAGCCCATAATACTACAGGCACGCGCAGGTCCCAATCACTCCACTACACGTTGCATAATTTGGTCAGCGTAGTCTCCAGCATTTTGTTGAACGCTTCCACTGTCCCATTGGCTTGTGGGTGATACGATGTGCCTTTCTGATGATACAACTGAAACTCTTCTGTTAGTGCATTGATGGTTTCATTTAGGAAATGTGTACTGCAATTGCTCATCAAGATTTTCGAACAGCCAAATCGAGTCAACACGTGTTCAAACAAAAAATTTGCAGCTGTGGTGGCTGTGCAGTCTTTTACCGACTACACTTCTACCCAACAAGTTAGGTACTTTGTCGCGGTGATAATGTATCTCATGCCCGTATTTCCTTGAGGTTTGATAGGTCCTACAAAGTCGATTGCCAACTTTTCGAAGGGTTGCAGCATCATTTGTGGATTCAATGGCATCTCGTTCCTGTGTGATGGTTTACCTATTCTTTGACATATATCACAGGCCTTATAGTGTGCTTTTGGATCCTGATGAAGGGTTGGCCACCACAACCCTACACGAAGAATCTTTTGCGCGGTAGCTTGTCCTGCTTAGTGTCCTCCTGCAGTGCCCCCATGCACTTCTGTGAGGATCTGGCTTCATTCAAATTCAGGTACATATCTTCACAATATCTCATCATTACCCATCTTGTATAGGTTCCCCATAATGATAGAAAAATCAGCCGCGTGCACCACCAGTTCCTTCTTCTGCTGGACGGAGTATTCCTTCGGTGCAGTTCATATTGTTAGAAAGTGGATTATATCTTCAAAGTGTCTGTCTATGATGTGCATGAAAAAGAGATTTGCATCAGGTAATCCTTCCTCCAAATTAGTATGTTCTTCGCCCGTCTCAATTCGCGACAAGTGATCTAGTCCTGCGTTCAGGTGTCTAGGCTTCACAACGACCTCAAAATAATATTCTTGGAACAATAAGAGCCACCTTCATATGCACCCCCCCAAAACAAGCTTATTGACCTAGTATTTTAGTGCAGAATGGTCTGTATACATCTTGAAATGTCCCCCTAGCAAATAGTGCCGGTATTTTTGGAGCGCGTACACCATAGCCAACCCCTCGTGTTCAGTTGTGGAATAGTTATTTTCTGCTTTAGACAACCTGCGACTTGCAAATGCGATAGGGTGATCCAAGCCGTCTCCACCCTCATGTGTGATTACTACTCCCAGTGCTATACATGATGTGTCAACATGGACATGAAACTCCACATCCCATTTTGGGAAGACCAGGATTGGTGCGGAGGCCAATTTCTCTTTTAGTACATCCAGGCTCTTCATGCAATCATCATTCCAATAGAACGTGACATCCTTTTTCAACAGTATTTCCATTGGCATAGTGATCTAAGCATAGCTTTTGATGAACTTCCTATAGTACCCCATATGTCCCAAGGTAGTGTGTAGTTGTTTAACACTTTGTGGTTCCTCCAAATTAAGAATTACTGCAATCTTCGCGGGGTCTACCATTAGTCCCTGTTTGCAGACCACATGTCCTAACAGGTTCTCGAAGGGAACGAGGAACATACAATTTTTAAGGTTTAGCGCGATTTGGTGTCATCGGCAAGTATCTAGCATCAAGTGTAACCTCGCTACATGGTTCTTAACCAATCCAAATACAGTCCAATAATCCAGATAGACCTCCAATAATTTGTGGATATATTCTTTGAATGCTGCAACAACTATGCATGAAAAGATGGTTGGTGCGTTTTTCAACCCAAATGGCATAACGTTGTATTGAAAGCATCCCCACTCAGTCATGAAGGTGGTCTTGCTCCTATCTTTTGGCGCAATTTTGATATGGTGGTACCCTGAGAAACCATCAGTAAAAGAATATGCTTCTTGAGCATCAACATTTTCCAATACTTCATCTGTGAACGAAGTTGAGAATGGGTTGTGCACACATGCGTTATTCAATTTCCTGAGGTCCACACATATTATTATCTCACCCTTCTGCTTCTTTTCCTACACTACCATAGGGCTTACCCATTTGGATTCTTCCATTGGATCAACGATCCTAGCTACGAGCCTTTTGTCTAGCTCTACGCGGACCTTTTTCTTGTACTTCAGATTCAAGCGATAAGGCCTCTACTTAACCGGCTTCGTGTCGAGTTTTAAGGTGATCTTCATCATCCCTAAATCGCCAACGATCCCTTTTAAGTTTGTGATCTTGGTCGAGAATAATTCCTGGTACTCGCGGAGTAACTCAGTGACCTTATCCATTGTCGCGTCATCCTAGTAGTCATCGAGCATTGAATACTTCGGTTCAGCCTCCGTACCAATGTTTACCTGCTTCATTTTTACTGGTATGGTTATGTTAGGGTCATCAATCAATGGCCCTTGAACCTCGTGATAGCCTTCAGTTTTTGGAATGTTAACTTTCCACGGATCCTCGTCGTCTTCTTCAATATTAATGTTGTAACACTCCAGCGTGCAGCTCAGTTGGGTCGCCCATTCAAGATGAATCACTTCCATTGGCTCCCAGGGTACTTTAAAGATAGCTACTTTTACTGCTTGTAGTGCATCATCAATAGTATCCCACCAGTGATCCTCAAACATGAAGGTCAACAGGAATCCTTCGTGCAAGATATCCCATTTGTTTGTTCCATGGTGGAGCTCCATCTCTATATACTAGTTCATGGGTATAATATCCAGGGTATGACAGAACAGGTGAACCCACTCAGGTTGTGGCTCTTCCCCATATACCTTTGTCCATTTTGCGAGGTGCACGCGTGGATCATCCCGTCTATCATACTTGTCTTTTAACTGGATCTGAGGCTTCCCAAATCGCATGCGCATCATCCTTCTACATTCGCACCAGTCCTCAAAGCTTCTTTGGTGTGTACCCCACCACCTCGTAGGTGTAGCGCGCAGTACCCATTTCAAAGCTTTGAAATGTTGTTGTTCCGGCACCTCACTTTCAAATCTATTCAGGAAGTCATCTACTTCACTTAACCCATCATACATAGGTAGATCCCTCACCTCCGTTGATACTCAATGCAACGATCTTGTCATCATGTTATAGTTCAGTGTGGTTACCTCGTGTAACCGGTTCTGCCATCGTTCTATTTTCTCGTTGAATCCGAAGTGCAGGAGCTTTCGCACTCCCATGAGTTTCATCCATCCGCGGTCAGATTCACCCAGACTTGTTCTCGCACGGTTATCTTATAGATGCAGTCCAAGTCATCATCACTGTCGTAGTCGTGCACCAGCTCCGTGTAGTAAGATCCTTTTGTAGGGTCCAATGTTACAACCATGCGTAGCAATGTTTTCTCAAAAATAATCTTGTGCTTCCTCGGATTTATCACCCCATTCATGTTAGTGGCCCAATCTATTCCTAATAGTGCGAGGTAGGGATCGTTGTCATCAACAATCTCTATCACTTTGAAATCTGCTAGCGCGCTTGCTCCTTCGATATCTACTGTGATTCCCTGCAATCTCCCCATAGGTAGGATTTTTTGTTGGTTCACCATTCGCAGTTGGATAGGAGACCATTGCAATGTAGGCCTTCCCATCCGCTCCCATGTCTGCTTCGATAGGATGTTCACGTCTAATCCTAGGTCCAGAATGACTTGGCCCATCTCATATTCTCCAATCTGCACGGTCAATCTCATCTCCCTTCCCGTTTGCGTTGTGTGCTTTCCGAGCTTCCGAACTATGCACAGTTCTCCTTGCATTGTCCCAACGCATCTATTTATGAGTTCTTGCAGCCCCTTTACAGCCTTGCTGTAGTGCAACAACTTCATGCATGTCTCTAGGAATGTGGTGAGAATTGATGGGTCCATTTCTAGCTCTGTTCTGTCTTTACTTCCTAAAGTGGAGGCATCATCGAAGCTCCTCTTAGCTTCCATGAAGGTTTCCTTAGCACGCTTCAAATCAAACTCTAGTTCCTTTGTTGGAGCCTTGCGAACCCAAGTACTTTCTTCAGGCTACTTACCTTTGTCATCCCTTGTAATAATTCCACTTCAGAGCACAATATTCACATTAGGGTCTTCCTCGCGTGGCTCAAACCTCATCATTTGTAGGTTCTGAGTCGGGGGAGGTTGGAGTACTCCTTTATCGTGAAACCTTGCTATCAGCGTGGGATAATCCTCTGTCTCGTGATCAAACAATGTACAATACAAACATGATGGCCATGTTGGATTTGTACAATCACAGGCATAATTTCCTAGCCCTCCACAATTGTAACATATCAGTTGTCTGTGACCTCTTCCAGGTCTTCCTCCACCTCGGCCTCATCCGCGCCCCTGAAATCTGGTTCACACCATCCCTGCATTCTAGTCAAGGGGCCACGTTTCGACCTAAACTCTATAGGTAGGAGTCTGATCCATCATTAGCTCATAACTTCTACAGGTGTGCTCATCATGGCCTACTGATCTACAAAAATTACATAAAAACTGATGTGAAGTCTGCATATACTTCTGAAATAAATGGCAATTATCTGTAGCATGCTTTCCTCCTATCTGACAAATCGTGCACCATAGTGCAGGCGTCATGCTCGGTCCTGCTTCCTCCAGTCTTAATGGCATTGGTGCTCCTCCCACGAGGTAATTAGCGAACACTATATAGTGGTCCTTGTCATGTCCCTGACCCTTGGACTTTACACACCATACCTCATCACACACTTTTGGGCAGGCTGTCCTATCTTGTTTCAAACTCTGCATCTCAAGGCACAAGTTTTTCAACTGCACATGAATCTTTTGAACTCCTAGGTTGGGATCTTGTATCTAAGCTTCGTACAATCTCATCCCAACCTCCAAAGCCTCAGCTTGAGTTGTTAGCCTCTGTTGTGACAACGCGTTCCTTAGATGTGATGTTAACGATGCTACAAACCATTCGCAGTGTTGTCCATCTGTCAATGGCATGTTAGGTTCGTGAATTGTACACTTTAGTCTTTGATCCAGCTCCCAAGGGGTCTCGCCTAGTAGCATTTTGATTTCCTTAAACCCAATGATCGACTGTGCCTCTGACTTTGGCCCACTAAATTCTTTGTTCAGTGCTCCTTGTATATCTGCAATCCCTGCATTCATATTATCATTGGAATGTTTAATCCTACAGAGCACTGACCAATGTTTCCTTCTTTATATTGTCATCCGTGACTCCCTGTGCTTCCCATACAACTTTTATCACGAACCAAATTTGGTCTGGATCTTCATTCCCTACTCCCTTGAACACTGGAAACTTTATTGCGCTCACCATAATGCTTTGTGGTGGTGGCAAAGGTGGTATGGGAAAAGATGGGGGTGAAGACAGTGAAACTGGCAATGGTGTGGATGGGGGTGGTATGCGCGGAATTCTCTACCTTATCAGATTGATCGCACTTCTTGGTGAGACCTACACGAGCTCTTCTTCGCATCCTCGTGGAGGTGAAATCAAGGGGCTAGTTTCTCGTTCTGTACTACCTTTGTTTCTGTAGATTCTCCCACTTTGTGTATCCCCAAACATTAATTTATTGACATAACCCTTTTTTCACATAGTAGCATTTTTATCCAAGTGTTCAAAGATTTAATGTACTTACCTCGCGGCCCTTTGAGGAAGCATCATTCTACCTCGCTATATCGGACTAAAGCATCTACCGCGAACTTAGTGATGAATCCTCCTATGATTTGATCAAGCCAATGATCAACAGCGTGCGCGATTTTATCCTCTGATGCTTCCAATCTACACACCAATTCTGGAGTCCACACAATAAGTCTGTTGAGCTTACACCTTCCTTGGCTATCTGCTACCTTTGTGATCCACTTGTATAGCTTAGTAGGGAAAGATGCAAAGAAAATTTCATGGACCTCTATATATAAGTAGCAGTCTAGCCACTCTTCCTTTGATAGTCGTGGATTCCTGTTTTCCTGCACTGCGAACTCGTGAATCTTTCTGTCCAACCAATCTTCAATTCCTTTCTTTGTCAAATTCTAGTGATACAACATCACACGTCTCTATGTAGATCTCGGTCCTAACAACATAACCATTTGTTGGCTTGTTGGGGCCTAACCCAGGTTCATAGTGAATTAGCCAAACAAATATCTGTACTACTGGTCCTTTCGGTAACAGTATGTGGAACGCTGACTGAGTTCTCACCCAAAGTAGTATGGGAAGGTGTTGGAACCAGGTTTCTGGACCCTTGAGATGTCTGAGAGGTTAAACTGATCCAACTGTTCATCTGTGCATTCAAGTTGCTTCGCGCACTTCCCAGGCCTTCGCGCCTTGATATAATTTCCTTCGCATAACCCTAACCAGGGTTGTGGGTCTTCCACACTGTTGGAGCAGTGCTTTGCACTATTCCCCCAAGTCACACCTAAAATCTTACTTATATTCTTATGCTTAGTCAATTTTCTTCACGTAAATGGATGTCTTACGTTATATTTATTTATACATCACATTCATAAGAGTTTGCGCAACAAATAAATAGTACACTTGCAATTTAAACCTAATCATACATTAAAACATGGAAAGATACACAGTAATATGGTAAACTTCTCTTTATTCATTCTTCCAATGAATATAGACTCGACCTGCCCTGCACACTTAGCTGCAAGGGTCCACGCACTCAGTTGTGGAGTACTAGGCCTCCGTGCACTTAGCTGCAGAGCCTTCTCCTACTCTACAACCCAAAGACACACTTTACACTTCAACTCAGTCTCTTAGACTTATCATCCTTCCATTCTATTTGCTCTTCGCTATCTCTACACTTAGAGCCTCGCTCTATTTATACAATCCCATGGTCTATGGACTATGGGTAGGTCTATCAAGCCGAAATTACATTACAAAACCTAGGGCGGACAACCCTGTGACTCTATTCTAACTTCGTGCTCTGCTGCCATAATTCGCGGAGCTTTTACAAAAGACATGGTCGAAACTTGGGCTTTAAGCCCCAAAACATGTCATGGGGGGATTCCATGGCCAACAGTATGTTTTGAATGACTTCAAGGATTTCTTTGCGAAATAAGGAATTCGAAGAGAGATGACAACACCCCACAACCCACATTAGAATGGGGTATTTGAGAGAAGGAAATAGAGCATTGTTGGATCTACGAGAGCTATACGACATGACCAAGGCCTACCACTACATTTGTGGGCATAGACATGTAACACAACAGTCTACTTGAAGATCCAGATTCCTCATCATATTCTTGGTATGATTACACTAGAGGAGTCTTTCTTAGGGAGAAAGCTAGTTGTGTTTCACTTTAGGGATGTAAAGTTTGATGAGGAGAAAGGAATGTGACGCTCTCTTGAGAAGGAGCTTCAGATCCCACCAGAAGAGGAGATTTTAACTCCAATGCAGGAGCCTCAGGAAGTTATGGAGCAACCACAATTGGAGGAGAAAAATGGAGGTATGTTGGCTTGATGGGCCTTGACCCAGGTTCAGCGTTATTCAACCAAGCAAATCCCTACACTACTGGCCCTTTCAGCATCAGCCAGCGGAGTGCAGACCGAAGTCTCACCCGAAGTAGTATGGGGGGATGTAGCAACCAAGTTTATGCACCCTGAGATGGTCGTGATGTCGATCTACACTTCCTGATCTTGCCTTCGTGCAGATCGATAAGCCTTTAGGGCTTATTGATGTTCCTTCTCTTCCATCCTTCAGTACCTCTCCGAAGGTACCTAACTAAACTTCGCACAACTTTAACCAGAGGTCCAAGCACTTACATGCCTCTGTGGCTATGTTACTGTATAAGTTCCCAAGTTATCTTATGTGTTACCTACTCTACCATGAATTTACAGTTATCTTCATGTAAACCTATACTCTTGCTTGCGTTCAATCAATAGATATAATCAAATACATGCGCACATCAAATAAGCATTATAAGGTAAACCCAGATCGTAACATAATATAATTAGATGCATTAAATAGAGACAAGATACACAGTGATTTATAGAATACTTCTCTTTATTGATATCCCAAGTTCAGTACAGACTTTATCCACCCTGTGCACACAGCTGCAGAGGTCCGCGCACTCAATTGCGGACTTCCACCCTAGGCCTCTGTGCACTCAGCTGTAGAGCCTCTACCTACCCTAAGACCCGAGAACACTTAGAACTCCTTACCCACCAACTCTTTCTACCATTACTCCTTCACTCCCTTAGAGTCTTCTAAGACTTCCTTTTTATACAATGACATGGTCCACAGACGATGGGTAGATCCTTACAGCCGACATGAGATTTTACAAAACAAGGGCAGACAACCATTTATGAATCTTGACATCTTCGTGCTCCACGATCACAAAATGTGGAGACTTTACACATTTATTACAAAATTTGGGCTTTATGCCCCAAAACATGGGCTTTTAGCCCCAAAACTAACTCTTGGGAGAACCCGCTCCCAACAGGACCCCAACACAAACATGGTGACTCGCCCTTGACTCACTCTGCAGTTGTGGAGATCTTGGCGCGAATACCCCCTAGCTCGACCTATATGACTGCTACCTCAATGGTGCACTACACAGCCACCTGCTTTATTTACTCAACCAATTTCTCTGTTGCTGGCCCTGCACTGTCAACCTGAAGCTTCTATTGAGTCTCCTGTAGACTAGCCTGCTTGCCTTCAATGGAGGTCGTGATCAAGTAGGCCTCATCCAACCAAGGCTTCAAGTGTGCCTTCAGCACTGCCTCTTTTTGTTGAGATGCATCTACCTACTCATTCAATGCCTTGGCCTCCTATAGGTTTGTGAGACTCTGTGTGAGGGCGACAGTACAGTCTTTCCCTTTTACCTCGTCGTAGAGCTGCTGCAACTCTCGCTCCTCTATTTCCAGCCTCTACACAGTAGGATCTTCTTGTAGGCTGGTTATTACTTCGAACAACTATTCAAAAGGCATTATGCAGTTTGTCACTGCACATTCTATTGCCGTTATTGCCTCAGTTATAGCAGTCGCACACTTCTCCTTGACTTACGGAAGAGTCGAAGGTTGGGCCTTCAACTATAACTCTGCAATTTGGAGGTTCAACTCCATCTGAACCTTTGCTAATTCTGTGCGGGTGTCACGCACACCTATAGCAAGTTTGTGAATGTGGACATCTACCAGCTCATCCTCAGGAATGGCCAACTCTAGGACCATTCAGCATGCTTCCTCCATGGCCTTGACTATACACTTGTTCTTATCGGTCACATCATTTGCAGTGGCAATGGCAGAATTTCACTGTATGGCCACCTAAGTATTTTTAATCTTCTGCTCACTGATCACCTATAAAGCACATTGTTCGTGGGCCCTTAGTTCTGTGATCACCCCATCTTGCAATAGGTGGAGCGCCTCACTAGGAAGCACTGCCAAGTTCAGCCCTACTCCTTTGAGGGCGCTGACAGCGGGCCTGTCAGCTTCGGTTTCTATTTTCAATGTTCCATCTGGCAGCACTATGGCTTGGGAGTCCCTCGCGCGCAGCATCTCGGTGGCTTCTGAAGTACCAATGGCCAAACTAGTGGATTCCGCACTGGCCTGTGATGCTCGGATCTGCAGCTCTCACAGATCTGCCAGAGTGGCCCCCAACGCCTACTACTATTGCTGCTCAAACTATTGCAGCAGTTCTGCAGTGGCATCCTGCACTGTATCTCCAATTTCATTCAGATCCCCCTCTGTTAGGGTGATCGGGTCCACAGATGTCTTGCTGGCCTTGGACTTCTTCCGCGGCCCTAATTTTTCTTGTCCCCTTGGATGCTTGATATGGAACGGAGGTGTCTGCGGGTCTGCTTCTCCCTACTTTGCCTGATCGTCCTCTTCTTCCTCTGCCTTTGGGGAGGGCGAATTTTCTTTATCAGAGCCGCACTTCTCTCCTCCTGTCTGTCCACCTATTTCCTACGCGGCAGCGCGGTTTGACTTACCCTTATGCTCAGCCTCCTTTCTCATTTTCTCAGCCAGCTACTCCATCTTGAGCTTGGCTTCTTCCTTCTTCCGCTGTGCGGTTGTCTTACTGGATCCCACAGTCAAGTCTAAGGCAGTGTGCCATTCTGCTGGCTAGCTATCAATGACCACTTGAATCGCATCATTCATCGCCAAGTAGGGCAAGTCATGCCACTTCTGTTCAAGGTCCTTCCATTCCCTTATGGATAAGTGGTGGAAATCAACCTTGAATTCCATGTATAGCTACAATTTATCAAAGACAGCAGGCGAAAATCGCAGCTTGTGGTTGATGGCCATGTGCATGTTCATCTCCATCAAGATCCAAAAGATCTTGTTGTCCTTGATCCGTTGAGGATCCTTAGTCACCCATAGTGAAGCTTACTTCGTGGCCTCAGGAAATTTCAGCGCGACCGAGGGAAATTGACTGTCTTCAGGTAACTCTCAAGCTAACAGCACGATGGACAGCAAGAGCCATGCATAGTGGAAGTTCTTGCTGAGATCATGTGCCTCGCGGTAGTTTGTGGGGAACTCACCACAGAGGTAGAGCACCAAATTATACTGAACCCCCTCCATGCATTGGACCGCTAGAGCCACGACAGCTGTCACTACCTCATCGGAGCGACACTTCCGCATGAGCTTCCCTGCTAATATTTGTGTGGCCACTTTGATCGCAGGGTCAGAAATACTTGTAATAGCATAGTCATGCGGCTTCTTTACTAATCCAAACTTCTTCTTCATGGCCTCCGCAAGGGCCTGCTCGACTGCCTTTCCACCAAACATCATAGCCAGATTATCCCCTAAGTATGGCATCCTCGTGATCCTATGAATTAGTCTATCAGTGATGGTTATCAGCTCCTCTAGCCATAGACACCCATCATGTACCAAGCACAACAGCTGCTTGATGACCAATAAGGTAATGGGTGTGCGATTGTAATGCAGCACCCATAGCAGGTTGAGTAGGCCTACCTTATCTACGCATTTAAGCCACTTTTTCAGTTCCAACGTGGTCATCCCAGTGGTCTTATGGAGAATGCAGTGCATTAGCTGGTCTGTCGCCAAGTGAGGGAATCACTTGGTGTTAGCTAAGTCCCTGTCCTCCAATTTCAACATTGGAATCCACCCCAAGTGTGGTCCTTCATAAACAATCTTGTCTGACAGCAGAGGTGTGTACAAGGTGACCTTGCTCTTGTCAATGTCCTTAGGCACCTTTGCTATGGGGTAAAATGCACGGGATGAAAACTACCCTCAAAGGCCTTCCCGGGACCTTCGATAGACCGTAAGATTATCTACAAGAGCTACCAGTTACACACATGTTCATCTATCCAACATAAATTGACAGGGTATGGAAAGAGGATCACCTTTGGTTCCTTCTAGATTCACTTTGGGATCTCCGTGCGGCAAGAACAACTCCTTCTAAGCCGGCTCCAAGACGATTCCTGCACAAAGGACAAGGAAAACAAATCAAAGCATACGCTGAAAATAAATGTAATAATCTGTAACAAACATGTATAAATGTATAACTTAACTACTCAACTCGACAAGTATCAGAATGAAAAATAAATTCACAATATCACCGACACTTTGGAGTAGGGAACACAACTACAATTCTATATTCAGAATAGAAGAGTGATTACAACAATCCATTGTATCAACCTTCCTTACCCCTTCTTCCTCTCTCTATCTCCTTCTTTCAGCTAGCTCCTTCAAGAATATGACAGTTCACAACAACTCTATGGGCTATCCTTCCAAATTCTCTAATCCCCTTTTGCAATGGCCCTCTCGTTGTTTATATAGCAATCTAATTAGGGCTGCCAAGCTCCATCTAGAGTTCATTAGGGCAAAAACCATGAACCTACCATGTTTACAAGCTTTTTCCCATTTGCCTTCATTCTAAGAATAGAATTTCTCCAAATATCTTGATTTTTGGAGTTTCCTTACTTTTCTTGCACAAATTTAGGGATTTAATATCTAGATATTTATGAGCAGATTCATTGGCATAACCTTTTGAACATCACTTAAGTTCACTAACGCTCCCCCTGGTCTAACCACAAGAGTTAGAAGGGTGACTAATGCTCCTTTATGCTCGGTAACAAGCTTTATAAAGTAGGTTGTCAGTGTATAGAGAGCGTTAGTGTGGATTCTGGGCCTGGAATTGTGGTCATTGCTTCAGTCATCTTGTCTTTCACCTCTGATTTGATTAGGAGGTTAATTTGTCCTATAACAGATGCCCCATAAAGTATGAGATTAGAGGCAGAGACGATGGCCCAAATACTTTATGAAAAAACACTGTAATTTGTTGTCAAAATCTTTGTAGAGAGAGAGAGAGAAGTTTCGGGTGGCAAGGAAAACCTGATACAACAAAGATACATATATATAAACTACTAAAATCATGTCCTAAGTTGGGCATTCCCATGCTCAGTAGCTATGTCAGAGTAATTTTCTCCTCAGAGATATAACAATGCTGGCCTCCAATATGGCACAGGGTGGATCCAGTGTCATAATAGATCATCCTGAAATAGTTGTCTCCAAAGAAAAATATCGCAGCTTGGGAGAGGAAACAAGGCTGAATGATGCAAGCCTCTACCCAAGGTCTTGATTCGACTTCACCGAACAGCATAGATTGGTACATGTGATAGTATGTGTTGACATCGAACATGCATGAAATCATCTCATTACCAGCCAATAATGGAGCTTGTTAACTAATGCAAGGAAGGCCACCGATAATGGTGATGGTCTCTAAGATGCACAGTGAAAACTAACGAGTGTGAAAGATTTATTGTCGTCGAACACTCGTAGAATCATTTAACCAGGAGCCAATAATGAAAACTCGTGATCAAACACAAGGTAACCTGCCACTAATGTCTACAATCACCAAGGTACTGAATGTGTTTCTGGGTTATCTTCCTAGATAGAGTGTTGAAGTCGATAGGAAGAAACCTGTCGAAATGTAGGCAATGATGTGTCCTACATCAATCGACACGAAACCAGACAAGGATGATTTTGTTTTTTGAAGAATCTTTTGAGATTTTGGGTCTAAAAAATGGAGGGCATGATGAAAGGATATGTAGGATTGGTTGATGGAGGAAACAAGTAGGGACCCTTGAACAATAGAAGGCACAACAATAGTTTTAACCAGACAACACTAGACTCATGAACACTACAGAGTGTTTAAGATACGGAGATGCAATTACATTAGGGTATATAGGCTAAAAACTCATAGGTTGGTAGGGTTCATATTGAGAGGCTAACAAAATGAAGGTTTATCTAAGGGAGCGCCATGTTCAAGGGACCAAATGCTGCCAAACCACGCTTTTGAATACAGTATACAGTTGTATTAACCACTTTCCCTGTCTGATTCTTGATGAGTCCAGACGGGTAAACTCATCGATCTTTTCATGTTTAAAGAGTTTGAAAATGATCGCAAAAAGAACGACTCTTTGCCCTATTTGATTAGTTTAATGAGTCCAGACAGGCAAACTCGTCGATTTTTTCATCTTTTAAGAGTCTGAAAAGTATCGTAAAAAGAACGACTCTATATCTTGTCTGTGTATTTAAAGAGTCCAGACTAGACAACTCGGTGGTCTTTTCATATTTAGAGAGTCTGAAAAGATCGTAAAGAGAGACTCCATGGTGGTCCCTTTGTCATAGTTGTTAACCAGGTGTGACAAAAGGTTAATAGTATACCCGGATCGGTTACTTTTCCGTATTTTAATCTATTGAACCCAGATAAAGAGAAACCTTTTTCCAATAGATGTCGACCTCATTTTGTTACGAGTACGAGGCGATGGACTAAACTCGTGTTTTGTTGTGACACTTTAACGAGCTTAGTAACAAAAACTCGGGATTTTTCATTTTTTAATGAGCAAGAAAAAGTACCTGAAAGAATGCTCGGATCATATTTAGCATGTTTAATGAGTAGCAAGACACATCACGGGATTTTTTAGTTTAAAGAGCGAGAAAAAAGTGCCTAAAAAGGATGCTCCGTTGGTCTTTTTCAGTTTATGAGCTGGAACAAGATCAAAAAAGAGGTGCTCAGAGCATCATTTGCATATATTTAATGAGTGCAAATGATGAAAAACTCGGGGATGTTTATATTGTTTAAAGAGTGATAAAATATCCCTAAAAGTGCTTTACTAATTGTGGTATAGATGTTTAACGAGCCCTACTACAAAAACTCGGAGATGTTTATATTTTTTAAAGAGCAATAAAATGTCTCCAAAAGTGCTCTACCATTCTTAGATAGATTTTAACGAGCTTAATGATGAAAACTCGGGGATGTTTATATTTTTTTAAAGAGCAATAAAATATCCCTAACATTGGTATAAAAAGGATTGCATGCAGCTTTTACTGCTTTTCATTCCTGAAATTACTTTCATCAAAAGCAGTAAAAAGTATAAAAAAGCAGCAATTTCTATTATCTAGGTTCATGCATGATCAAAAATCACATAGAATGGACTGCTTCCTCTTTAATGATTTTCAAAAAATCATGTCTCTCAAAGTTATATAAGGAGGTGCTTTGAGCTTTCACATGAATCATTTTCACTATTTTCAAGTTTGTGAGAGCTTGTTAGAGCTAAAGAGGAGCAGATTTTCCGCGGACCATTGCAGGAGATCCGGGCAACCATTCGACATGCCATTAGTCCCAGGTGAGAGCTAAAACCTTGCTCTATGCATTATTAAACCTTTTTTAACAGTTTTATGGGTGGAGATTTGCAGATCTGAGGTTCCCTAGAGCCATGTTTGTGCACTAACACCCGCTAGATGGCCAGTGGAGAGTGTTAAACGCTCTTTACGAGCCACTTGAGGGTGTTAATCCTCCCTGTGCAGCACTGGGAGGGGCGTTAGGGCTGTAGGGCGAATTTGAAACCCTCATGCATGGATTCCGTAAGTGATTTTGCCCCATTTTAATTGTTTTTAGGGTTATTTTGTGCAAGTTTCAGGCTGAAATGACTCAGCTATGGAGAGAAAGGGCCCATGCTAATGAGGAATTGCTGATGTCCAATGATCGAGCTCGCATACTTGCATTGCACCACTATGGTTTGCTGAAGTATGCAAGGCTAGAGCTGATGAAAGGACAGGAGGATTTACTGAGATGGATCATATAGCGCTGGAATGAACACGAGAAAGTGTTCCGAATTGGAGATCAAGAGCTAGCGATTGACCAAGATGATATTTACTTTTTGACTGGTTTGTCGTGCCATGGGGCACCAGAAAACCTCACCGATGGTAGGTCAGATCCACAATCTACTTCAGAGCTGGTATAGATCTACTGTATCCCTAGGAGTGGGCTAGTTAGCAATAGAGTATCGATAGAGAGGATTCGATCTCGGTTTATGAGGTTAGTTTTATGGTTGATTGTGCATTTGGCAGGGTCAAAAAGTCCCCACGTGGTGACAAAGGCCCAACTGTTGCTTTCCATTGATTGTGTCCAGCCCCAGATGTTCAACCGGTGTGAAGCAGTGCTTCACCAGTTGAAGGTAGAATTGACAACATGCAAGACCCGTACCCAACACAGTTTTGGGTACGGTACTATCATAGTCTCATTTTTCCTTGAGAGGGTACCTATCATGTGCCCACAGGTGAGCTTAGGTCCCTTTGATCCGAGGGAGCCAAGGCAGGTTCGCTGGTCATCACTTGATCCTCGCACAAGAGGAGGACCACTCCGGCACCTTTTTGATGAAGATTTCTTCCAGTGGCTTCACAACCAAATAGTGATTGTTGATGACTATGCCTGTTACAAAAAATATTGTCACCATGACTATTTGCAGTTAGTATGGGTCTATCATCATTCATACTATCCTCCTTAGCAAGTCTCAAACCTCAGCTCTTCATGTCAAGCTTTAAAAATGAGAGAAAGACTTTGAAAATCAATAAAGCTCTGGTTTTGCACTTTCTCTTACTGTTACCTGCGGTCCCGCACCCCTTGTTCATGTTACCTGCGGACCTACCCGCTCTGTCTCTAAAGGAGTGGGTGCGGACCCCTGTGAAAGTCAAAAAGGTGCAATTTTATTCTTAAAAACTCACTTGTGGTTAATTCTGGATGATTCTAGAAGCAATCTTGACGTGGATGGTTCGCTCCTAGGTGGTTCATTCATCCCAAAACTAAAGGAGCTAATCCCTTGATGAGAGGATCTTATCACTTTGAAGGAGGGCTTTATCCCTTTGAAGGTGGACCTAGTAACTTCCCTCCATTGCACTATAAATTAAGGCATTGGGCTGGTTGCTAGGGAGGTTAGAAGCTGAACATTTTTTAGGGTAAATGCTGTTGGTGTTGAGACTTCCTAGTTAAGCTTGAGAGGAGAGATTACATACCTTTTGGCTTCATTGGGAAAAGAGTGAAACTTGTCAAAGTAGAGGAGATTCTTGCTGGACCCTGGGAGGAGCTTGTACAACATCAAGGCACCAAGGTTGTAAAGTTCTTCTTTGATTAAACTTAATACAATCAGATTCATTTTTCTCAACAAATTGTCTTATATAGTTTGTTTCATGAATTCCTTGATCATCATGATAAATATGCTTTAGTATATTGGCTTTTCAGGTGCTATTTAATGTGTGTGCTTGTTTGTGTTTGCAGATTCTTTACAAGGGAGCTCATTTGGATCAACGGAGCATGGCTTCCACAAACTTGCACTGGACCCAAGGTAGGCCTAAAACACTTGTTTGCCTTTACTTATAAATTGCATATTTAGAGAAAGATAGAATTTGTTTGGTTTGCTTGTCGCTAGATATCATTAGATACTAGGGAGGTCGGTCTTGTCCACAAGAACAACTTATCCGGCCGACAAAATGGCGACTCCGCTGGGGACTTGAATTTTTTATTTTTCCTTTGCTTTTACTTTGACTTGAGAAACTGTGTCTTTGTTTCTGTTTTTGGCTTGATGTGTGTGGGATTGGGTAGGTTTAGTAGATCTTGAATTATTTTTTGTTTTTCATACTTTTGGGAGAGGACCGCACCCTCTGCTTGTAACACAGTGTAGACATACCCGCACTTTTTCTTTACACACAGAGCGGTACCGCACCTGGGTAAACCGGGGGCCTGCGGACCCTGTCAAAATTTTGAAAAACTTAAGATTTTCTCTTTCAGTCAGCTTAGGATTTGTTAATGTGTTTTTAGCCTCTGCCCAGATCTGCACGTGACTTGTCAGGAAATTTTCTTAGGTTAATTCCATTGGCATTAGGGTTTTAGGTGAAATTCCTAGAAGTTTTGGTTGCCGGGCTTGATTTTCATTTTGGTATTGTAGTAACTCAGAGCTTAGAAGCCTTAGAAACCTTAGATCACCTTGGTTTTTGCTGGCCTTCTTATGAGTCTGACCGTTTGCAAAATATGCCTTTGTTGAGGAATCCATCTTATTTTTCTCTTTGCAAAACTTCGAAAGGACTTGTGTTGAAAGTTTTGGATTTCATTTTTAGAAAAGAAAACAAAAATTGGTTGTTTTTTGACTGATTTGTAATTCTGGACAAATTGGTCCTTAGTTTGCTTATAACTAAGTAAAACATCCTTGAATCTTGTAAGCTTTTACTTCAAATAGTTTTTTAGAATTTATAGATCTCAAGATTAGATTTTTCCATAGTTTTGAGTGTTTTATAAAAATAAAAATAAAAATCTCTTTTGAAAAAGTTTGTTTTGTAGTATTTGAGTGTTTGAAAGAAAAGGGAAATTTTCGTGAACATAACTAGTTGTCTCATTTTTTAGTGTATTGGAAAAGACAAAAAGCTCTTCTTTTGATTTGATTGTTAAGGAAAGATTTGTTTTTACAAGCATTTGCATTCTCAAATCTTTCTCTAGCAAGGAATTCATTGAAGAAAAAGGATTGTTTTTCATCTTAAGTGCATTTTTTAGTGATTTGGAGTCGAGTCTTCACACCATAAATTTCATCTCCGCACCTTTTGACTTAAGAAAAAACCAATAAAAAATAACGCTTAAAGTAAAATCTATCTAGTAATCTTTTTATTTCTAGGGCTCTATATCACCAACATAGCTTAGGCTAGTATCTTGGAGTAGGGAGTAATTAACTCTCCAAGATAGTAAAACAAACAAGTAGTTGTATCTTCCGGTAGGAGATAAATTCCAATTGTTACATATATGCTCTGGGAAGCTCCTCTTATAGGAGTCAAGCACGAGATCGTGTCTGAACCAGTGGGGTAATCAATCCTTCCTCATTGGGAACGATACTAGATATACACGTATTAAAAACGGTAAACCTCGGATTAACCATTGTCGAGGAGCCTGGGGTTGTTGGTAAACCTTGGATTATGTCAAGGAGCCTTCAAGGGGATTGAGCTTGCTACTCTACCCTTGTGTATGTATCGGGTCACAGACTGTTCCCCCAGGTATATTTGTTTCCATTGGTAATCATAGTGACCATATTCTATAGGATTATTTCCTAAGGTGACGGTGGAGGGAAGATCCCACTGTACCTGGAGCAGATGTCGGCTAGACTGACTTGGATTTTCTGGGGGGTTCTCTTCACTCGAGACGGTTTAGTGGAGAAACTTGTTCCAGTCTATTCATTAAGCAGGTTGCCGAGGTAACTGTTCCAACCGCCATTTCTGTATTGAATTCTGCGACGTTGGATTTCATCACCAACTAGTGTTTTCGATACGGAAAGTTACTGTTTGTGTGTGGTTTGACCTCCTAGATTCTTTAGGTGTGTGATTCAAAATTGTTTGGTTCTTTAGAGACTTTAGGTGGTTTTCATTGAGATTTTTATTTGTTTGCCTGTGAAATAGTTAAAATATTTAATCATGGCTGAATTACCGAGGAAGTCCCATAGACTTTGGGGCCAACCTCCTGAGTTTTCACTGAGCCCGCTTGAAGGGCTTCGAGCCCTTGTAACTCCTAGTGACAGTAGAGTTGGGTCAACTGAAGAAGGAGAGTCTTCTTTGGTCATACATCCTGATTACCAAGTTCAAGCACCAGAGTATATTTTAGAACCTGTTTCATTTTCCGAAATTACTAGTAGTTTTTCTTCTACTAGTGATTTAGCTGAGGAACCTGAAATATCTGAACCTGAAACTGAACTTGTTGCTACTCCAACATCAAGATTTGCCTCTCCAACTTCTAGTGGTCCTGGTTCACCAGGGTAGAATGAGTAATTACCCAAAATCTTCCTTCTAGACTCATTGCTATTGAAGAACTAGTTACTTCGGAAGAAGGTATACCTAACCCTGAAAATCAACCAGCTATAGAACTTAGGGAGCATGAATCAATCTTTTACAGTCCACCTAGGAGGGACGCTTGGTATCTTTCATTGACCAATTTTTTGGAAAACCCGGGACTAAGTTTTTCACCACCTCACATTCCTTTTCACCCAACACCTAGGGGTTATTATCCTCCGTTAAATATGTCAAGACAATCGTCCATGTTTTCTCAATCTCCAAAAACCTTTTTATATGGCGGTCCTTCTGTTCCCTCTGGGTATCAATCACTTATTGGTACCTTTTCGGGAGCATCTCCTCAACCTATTGAACAAGGGTTATTAATTGGTAATAACGGAACTAAGCTGTTGAGTGTAGAAGATATTCTTATGATGTCAGGTACTATTCCTAATCCGCAACCTCAAGGTGGCCAGTTACCCCCTGGGGGGCAGCCTGAAGGTCCTCAATTATTGCCTATGGGGCAACCTCAAGGTACCCAATTACCGCCTGGGGGGCAACCTCAAGGACAGTACATACCTACGGGACAGTACATTCCTCAAGGTCAACCCCAAACTCAGTATGTACCTCAAGGTCAACCCCAATATCAATAAGTACCTCAAGGTCAACCCCAGTATCAGTACGTACCTCAAGGTTATCAACCTCAAGGTCAGTACCCAACCCAAGGTTTCCAACCACCTTCCGGTCAATCATTTGTCCAAGGAGCTGGAAATGTACCTTTGAATTGTCAACCCTACCCTCAACCCGGTTATGGTCCTCAATATTCTAAACCTGCTATGGGTCCGTACCCTGGAATGAACTTAGTGTGGGATCCATCTCAATCTCGACAGATCTTGCAACCGAATGTGCAGTTGTCATCTCAATCTGGACAACCCTTGGTTTCTGGTTCAACCCAGTAACCTGTCCAGTCTACTATTCAAACTTCTGCACCTTCTGTAGTTTCTCAGCCTCGGCCTAGTACGCCTCAAACGACTGCTGCAACTACTGCAACATATGTTCAATCTACCCCACCTACTTCTGGAGTATCGACAGCTCCGGTTTCTACTGTTCCTGTATCAACTCCTCGAGCATCTTTACCTCTGTCTGGATCCAAAATTCAGACCTCGGTTCAAATGCCTGTAGGACAACCTGGTCCAAGTACGATTGTCACAAGTCAACCTCAATTTACTTATCAACTGTACCAGGGACAGTACCAATTCAGTCCTGCTGTGCAGCAGCCAGTCTATCAATATCAACTGTACCCTGGATATACATATTAGCAACCTCAAAAACCCCAGTATGGTCCGGTTAATCCTGGTTTTCTGGGAGGATATAATATCCCAAATGCAATTCCAATTCCTAGTTATCCTGGATATCCTCCTCCTGGGGCTGGTCTCATGACCCAAGGTTTCAGGGACCCTAAGCATCATTTACCGTTCATTGCAACTTTGGACTTGCCTAACTTGTCGTGCCTTAAAAACGATCCAATTAACTATCTTCCGTTTTGGCCGCCAATGCCGAATAAGTTGCCTAGTGATATTCCTAAGTTTGAAGGAAAATCAGGAGAGGACCCATCGAACCATGTGATGACTTATCACCTCTGGTGTGCGTCTAACTCCATTTCAGATGATTCAATCTGTTTACGGCTTTTTCAAGGCACTCTAATTGGTATTGCGGCCAAGTGGTACATTGAGTTACTGCGAGCCACTTTTTATAACTTTAGTCAGTTAGCTACTTCGTTTTTAACTCATTTTCAGTTGCCAGTCAGATATGACAATGGCACAGAATTATTAACTTCATTGAAACAGTCAACGTCCACTTACATTTCAGATCACATTCATGAATGGAGACGTCGACGGCATTTAGTGAAAGTTTTTATCCCAGATCAAATCTTCGCTGAATGGTTTGTCAAATCTTTATTACCGAAAATCACTGAGGATGTAGCTAAGGCAGGAGTCGTTACTGAAGAGCAAGTAATTGCTCAAGCTCAGTAACTTGACTTAGTTTATATGGAGTCAGGTACGTTACACGAGAAAATCCCCGACCTTCCTAAACAAAATCAAATAACTGCAACGCCTTCAGGGTCTCATGCCACTGATGGTATGATTGGTACAGTTAATACCAAAAGTAATAAGAAATCTTCCAAGAATTCTTCTCCTATCATAACTTTACCAGATTCCCCGACAAGAGAATCTTCCGCGGAAATTTCCGCCGATATTCATGTTGTAGAGTCATCTACAGCCAAATCAAAATCTGGCGGTAAAAAGAAAGGGAAGAAGAAAAATAAAACAGATAAAAATTTGAAAGAGAAACCGGAAAAAATGGAATCAACTGATAAGAAACGCAAACCTCTTTATCCTTGTCTCATTTGTGACGAAGAGCATTTTACAAGAGACTACCCTCATCGTGCTGAGGTTGCGAAAATCATCAAAGGTTCTCAAATGCCTGTTGTTTTGAAGGATCCTTTTCCTAGTCAAGACAGTAAGATGATAGGTTCTTCCTCAAATGCCTCCGAAGAACCCATAATGATGATGTCCCATGTTAGGATTGCGACTTGAGCACAAGATTATGGAAGTAAAAGTCCTGTTGGTGGTAAGGAAGCAGAATCTTCTAATTTGAACCTGTTATCACAAAATCAAGCACTGAAGGCTGCCAATCAGCAAGATTCTGTGTAACTATTTCAAACCAGGCTTTTGACTAAGGCTTAGCCTCCTTAGTCTGAGAGGGCTCTCTCAAAGGTTATGAATGTAGACTAATGACAAGATGGCTAACTCTTATAACACACATAAACAAGTATGCTGGCT
The DNA here is from genome assembly GCA_031772625.1 of Pinus tabuliformis. Lineage (NCBI taxonomy): Eukaryota > Viridiplantae > Streptophyta > Pinopsida > Pinales > Pinaceae > Pinus > Pinus tabuliformis. Next base: position 1,127,899,042 of record CM062815.1, on the reverse strand, counting down.
GGACAACATTGAATTGATTCCCATTGGGCTTATGGAGTCACTCAAATTTTAGTAAACAACAACACTATCTTTCATGAAGTCAGGGCACTTTACATCTAAATGTTCAAACATAACTTACATGAAACCACAGTTTGCAAAGGCATACAGGAAGTCAGAGCATGATCCATGAGTTCTGAGTGATTATGCATTTACCAAACTGTAAAAGAACATTAAAGAAACTATACCATCACACATTTGAACAAGAAGATCCATTGTGAATCCTGAGAAGAAAAACAGTCCTGTGTATTACTAAAACTCTATTTACACACAAGCCAAAACAGTCTTCAAAAATATCCAACCCCTATTACATCCAAGTCTGATCTATATATAGGGATACATTCTTAACCACCTTGAGCTTCCTCCTCCAGCATGAGGGGAGCTCCAAGACTGCTATTAACTACTCCTATCTACTGTTTAACTAATTCATTAATTACATAATTGCTGAACTGTAATTACAAAGGGTCTTAATTTATTCAAAACTCAAAATCTGTCCTCCTCGTAGCATGATTCCTTCCTGACTCTTGACACATGTCTTCTTTCTGTTTTGGTTGAGATATCTTGGAGGAGAATACACTAAACAAGTTGGCTTTGGATACTGGCTGCGTAGATGGCTCATTAATCAATCAAGATAAGTGCCCTTCTTTCACGGTCCTTGTCTCCCATCATTCTTCACTACTTAAAGAACATGTTCCCAGCTCTTTAATTCTTCAAAAACAACGAATATCACCATATTCCCCAATGAGCTGGAAACCTTGTGGACTAAACAGGTGTACAAACCAAAATCTCCAGTAACCTTAACCAGAACCCTAACAATTCGGTCATAAAGTACCTTTAACGAAGCTTTAGCAAAAAACAAAATATTTCACCTTTTCCAAAATGCACACCTGTCATTCTCTGAATAGCTAAGAGAGTCTTTTATGGTATCCCTTATGGTCTTGAGGCATTTTCTTCAAAAATTTGCTGATTTGTCAATCATAATTGATTGGCTCAACTGAAACATGCAGCTACAGCAGTTTCGTAGCGCGCTACGAAACTGCTGTGTAATTTAAAAAACACAGCTTCAACCTAAAATTTGACTGTCTTCAAGTAACAAGGAAGAAGAGATGTATGCCAATCATTGACAATGAAAATAAAACCCTTCCCATGAGGTCCACTAAAGTGTTCACTGCTTGAGAGCTTAATAATCTTTGGAGCTTCAATAGCTGCCTGACATAAGAGGCTAAAACGAAGTTCATTGTCTTGAGTTTTTATCCCTGAACAAAAGATAACTGCCTCAGAAGGTTTATGATCTTCTACTTCAACACCATCATCTGTTAAAATGCCACATTCCGCTGCAATTGCTTTAGCTGTGTTAATATTGTCACCAGTGACTATCCTCACTGTAATACCTGCCATATCATGCTGTGGAGATGCTTTCTCAGATATGACTTCCATTAATTCACTCAGTTCCATGCCAAAGTCAATCAAAGAAACAACAGTACATCTGTTGCAGAAGAAATCAAGCTTTGTCATGCGAATGTTCATCTGAGTGTCTGTTCCATCATAGTGAGGAGAATTGGGCTACCTTGTAACAAATGTGACATTCACAAAATCAGATACATCTTCCTCTTTGGTTTTTTTTCCTCCTACGGGTAAATTCCAATCAAAAGTTCATATTTGGAACTTGTAAGAGGGGTTCCAAAGTCATGTGATGAATTTTGTTTTGGTGTCGAGGGGAAAGAACTTAAGATGCTTTACTGTCCATATATTCAATCAGCAAATCCTGCACCATCCCTCTGTCTGGCATCTTTCCAGCAGCTCCATATATTGGAGCCATGCCATCTTCAAATGCACTTGGATTTTCTTGCACAGTTGTAACTGCTTCTTTCAGATCTTTCAAGCAATCTTCTGCTATAAGGGTATGCTGAAGAGTCAGACATATGTGTATGCTGTTAGGTCTTTGTAAAGCATTTAGATGCCATCCTCGTGTTGACAGAACATCATTCACTTTAAAAATATCGAGCTTATCTGATCCAAATGCAATGACTGTCATGTCTGGTCTTCCCACAACGAATAGTTCTGGAATTTGCTTTATTCCTTCCTGAAAAGTTTTTGATACTTCCATTACTTTTCTCACTGCCTCCAGATATCCTTCCTCCCTAACACTCATCATAGCTGCCCAGGCACCAGCAATAAGACCACCAGGTCTGCTTCCAGCAATAGTTGGTGAAACATAAAGACCTCCTGACCACTCCGTTACAGCCACAAATTGTTGCTTTCTGATTTCATGATTGCGATACAGCACAACACTTGTGCCCTTTGGCCCTAGGCCATACTTGTGAGTATCCACTGATATTGAAGTTACTCCTTGAACAGTGAAATCAAAAGGTGAAATTGGATACCCTAATTTGCGAGCAAAAGGAAGCACAAAACCTCCAAGGCAGAGATCAACGTGAAAGCAAATACCCCAGCGCAAGACCAAGTCTCCAAGTTCTTCGATGGGATCAATGATACCATGAGGAAAACCCGGTGCTGAGCCAACAATCATAACCGTATTCTTGTTCAAATAACGCTGGATTGCTTTTACATCTGCTTGGAAATCTTCATTTACCGGTACACGCCATAGCTTGATTTTAAGGTATTGGGCCGCTTTATCATATGCAGAATGGGCAGATTCTGGAATTATCATTTCTGGTTTCATAATTCCCTTCTTGACTTTCATATAATCCCGTGAAGACTTTACTGCAAGTATAATACTTTCTGTGCCTCCCGAAGACATATTACCACAAACTTGTCCTCCAGATGCTTTTTCTCTACTACCAAACATGCTTGCTGTCATTGCTACCACCTCACTCTCAAATCGTGCTATACTTGGGAAAACGCTCAAATGCAGCGGGTTGGTGTGAGAAAACATGGAATATGCTTCATTTATCAGTGAAAAATGTCCTTCGGATTCACTCCCACCAATATACACTGTACCAGAGCATCTTCCTTGCCATCGCACATCTTTTGACTTCTCAAATTTCAACCTTTCTATGACTCCTATACCAAGACCAGCCCTTGGCAGCTCAGTTTGCCAATTTTCTCGTCCAGATTTAACACTAGACTGCATCTTGTCAACAACCTTTCCCTTCTCCCGTTCGATGTGGGTCGGAGAGCATGGCCTCCATTAATTTCCCGAGGAAGCCTGTAACGAAGTAGTTGTTCCTCAGAGGTTATCGTTGCAGTGATTTTCATCCTTATTGCATTTGCACCTTCTGTAGTTTTCGACAGGAGATCAAGAACTCCAATTATACCTTTGCCAACACCTTGAACAAAACCCTCCACACCAGATGATCTGGCACCTACAAGTGGCTTTGTTACAATACCTGTAACTCCGCGAAATAGTCCTTTGCAAAAGCCCCTTTGATGCCAACAGAGCCTGCACGTGTCAAGACTGACATGTAAGACCTTACACATGCTATTCCCGTAAAATTCTTGCAGAAAATATGACAGCTGGTGTGAGATGTGCTATGGATCAGCATGAATTCCCCATTTCGTAGTGCAGCCAGTGCAAAACATGAATTATGCGCTACGAAATCACTTAAAACATGCTGCGCTGCGAAACTGCTAAAAAGGATTCATGCGCTGCGAAAACACCTTGTCCTTAAGCTAGGCTAAAAATTTTTGGCAACAGAATTTTCAGTGATAACAGAACCCATCAACTTCAACTCCCGATTCCGATCCACTACAGATCGAGAAACATAACCCAGACTTAGTAATCAAACCGCCTGCCAAGGGTATACCTCGAAAGTCAGCTTTCAATCCACATGCAAGAGTGGCTCAGAACTATAACATTGTTGAAGATTTGGCTATTTCACCTTCAGCAATGTTGGCTTTGGAGGTGCTGCAATCATGTCCAGCACAGCGTAAATTTCTATTGTCGGCTATAGGAGCTGTTAACATTTAGGACTCGAACCTTATAATTTTCGATCTAGAAAATAGTACACCTCTCTTACCTCATCAAATGGCTTTCCAGATTCCAGTGTTAGTCAAAAACAGACCTTGTTATAGGGCTGTGATTGATGAGGGAGCCTCAACGTGTATTATGTCGATCCAGTGTTGGAGATCACTTGGTTCTCCTACACTTAATCAATCCCTGATGATTCTAAATGCCTTTGATGGCCGTGGGTTCGATCCTTTTGGCATTCTACAGGATTTACCTATAGGGGTTGAAGGCAAAACTGTTAATCTAGATGTGGAGGTGGTTGATGCCCCTTTAGATTACAACCTTCTCTTGGGTCGTAGTTGGTCTTACGCTATGATAGTTGTTGTTTCATTGGTCTTTCCGCTTATAAAGTTCCCTCATAATGGAAAGATTGTAACTATAGACCAGCTAACTTACTTTTCATCCGACCCAGCCTCTTCTGAAAGTATTCAGCATGTCGGCAAAATAACTATCCCGTATAAGGATGTTGGAGTAAGACTAGTTAAAGATTCTGGTTTACTAGGAACTTTTCCTTTTCCTCCTATCAACGCATCATCTTCTACTACAACCATTCATATGATTTCATCAAACACTATTGTTTATGATGATCCTTGGATCGTACCTTCCGAATCTGAGATATATTCATTTGGTGATGTTATGCCTTTGAGTCCATATGAAATTGCGTATCAGGCTGTGCAGTCATTTTCCGACCCTTCTTCAACCGAAATTGACTTAATGAATGTGGTCCATGAAGAATCACTTTCAACATCAAACTCAGATTCAACAACGTTTTCTGAACTTGTTCACACTGATGAGAAAATTCGTGAAATCCTGTGTGTTGATGATTTACCATGGGAAGATCTTCATCATAGATCTTCATTTTTACCTGAGATTGATCGCTTTGAAAATGATTTTTCATCTATTTTTACGACTGATTATGTCAAGGAACCTCAGAATCCAATGAAAAAGCCTAATTCTGAGTTAAATTTGGGAAATATTTCTCAAACTATTCCTATTGACATTTCGGTTAAGCCTAGAATTGTTGAAAACATTCATATAGGTGCCTCTTGTACGAAAAATGAAATTCAAACATATAAGGCCCTATTTCAAGAATTCTGCGACGTGTTTTCCTGGTCATATGAGGAAATGCCAAGAATTGACCCAGCAATTGTTGTTCATGAAATCAAAACTTACCTGGATGCTAAACCCGTCCGAAAACGTTTGCGTCAGATCCACCCGCGAAAAGCTGCTGCCATTAAAGCAGAAGTTGAAAATTACTTAAAGTAGGTTTCATTTATCCAATTCCGTTAACAGATTGGGTATCGAATATTCTTCCTGTTAACAAAAAGCAAGGAACAATAAGAATATGTATCGATTATAGGGATATTAATCGAGCCTGTCCAAAAGACAATTACCCAACTCCCTATATTGATCAAATCATTGATGATTGTGCCGACAGTGAAATATTCTCCTTCATGGATGGTTTTTCCGGATACCATCAAATAAATATTCTACCTGCTGATCAACCAAAAACGGCTTTCATTTGTCCATGGGGGACATTTTCTTATTGCAAATTACCTTTTGGGCTCAAAAACGCCGAGGAAATTTTTCAAAGAGCAATGTCTTACGCGTTTCACAACATCAAGCACATTGTGCAACCCTATCTCGATGATTTACCTACTCATTCATTACATCGAGTTGATCATCTCATCCATTTACGAGCAATTTTTATGAGGTGTAGGCATTATCGAATTAGGTTGAATCCACACAAGTGTGTTTGCTGTATAGAAATGGGTCGGTTACTGGGGTTTGTTGTTTCAAAAGTCGGCATTCGCATCGATCCCTCGAAGGTTGAAGCTATTGTCAAATTGCCTCCTCCTTCGAGTCTTTGCCAACTCCAAAGTTTGCAAGGGAAAGCAAACTTTTTACGTCGATTCATTCCTAACTACGCCGAGATCCCAAAGGGTTTTACCCAGTTGTTGAAACAGAATACTCCATTCTTTTGGGATGAGATAGCTGACAAATATTTTGATGCACTAAAACACGCGTTGACCCATGCACCATTACTGCATCCTCCCAACTACAACCAGGACTACTTATATCTCATCGCCTTGCATTCAACCATTGGAGTGGTGTTAGTTCAGGAAGATGAATTCGGTAGTGAACATGTGATATATTACCTTAGTCGAACTTTAAATCCAACTGAGCTAAAATATTCACATGTGGAGAAATTGGCATTGGTAGCTGTTCAAGCTGTCCAATGTTTTCGTCATTACATTTTACTACGCAAAACTACAGTAATTTCCGATTGCAACCCTATGATCTATATTTTGACCAAACAATTGCTAGGGGGCAAGTACTCCAAATGGATTGTGATCCTGTAGGAGTTTGACTTAGAATTTGAAAAGTCTAAGTCAAAGAAATCTTTAGTTTTTGCGGAGTTGATGTGTGACTTCCCACGTGCTGACACGGAAACTGTGGCGGAGGAGCCCATTACGGATGAATCCTTATTTCTAATCAGCACTTTAGATCCATGGTATGGGGATATCATAGTTTATCTCCAAACCCAATCCTTTCGGCCAGAAATTTCAAGATCAGAACGTCGAAAAATATGATTCTGATCCCAACAATTCAAAATTATTGGAGATACACTTTATCGTCATGGGGCGGACTCTGTTTTCCGACATTGTTTAACTCATGAGGAAGCTGAAAGGGTTCTAAATGACTGCCACTCTAGAGTGTGTGGCGGTCATATGTCTGGGTTTGCCATAGCCCAAAAGATATTACACGCTGGCTATTTCTGGCCGTCTTTGTTTAAAGATTGTATTAACGCAGTCCAAAAATGCCACAACTGCCAAATTTTTGATCGAAAGATGTGCGCTCCACCTGCCCCTCTCCACCCTATAATTACCGTCGGTCCTTTTGCGAAATGGGGTATCGATTTTATTACATGTAACCCTCACTCGGCCGGGGGCATGCGTATATCATCCTTGCGGTAGATTATTTTACCAAGTGGGCCGAGGCGATGCCTACATTTGAGGCAGACGGAAAAACTATTGCGATTTTTGTGTTCAATCATATAATTGTTAGGTTTTGTGTTCCAAAAGTGATTATCACTGATCATGGGTGTCATTTTCGAAATATTATGATGACTGAACGTACAGAACAACTTGGCTTGCGTTGCAATACTTCAACTCCATATTATCCACAGGCTAATGGTCTGGTTGAAGCCATCAACAAAGTTCTAGTCATCATGATCTGACGAATCATTGGGATTCATAGGTTGAATTGGCATAACATGCTATTTCAGTGCTTTGGGCGTATCGAACCTCAGTAAAAACGTCAACCGGTTTCACTCCTTTCCAACTAGTTTACGGTTTGGACGCTGTGTTACCCATTGAATGCGAAATCCCATCATTGCAAATGGCCATAGAATTACTTCCAGCCACTTCCCAATAGGAAAAAATTTTGTTGTACTTTTCTCAGCTAGATGAGAATCGACGTGATGCTGCATTAGCAATCGAAACTCATGCCAAACATATCAAAGCTCAGTATGATTGAAATGTTACCCCTCGTAATTTTTCGGAAGGAGACCTAGTCTTATTGTACGATCAAGCAAATGATAAATTAGGCGCTAGAAAATTCGTACCCATGTGGCATGGTCCTTATGTTGTTAAGCGAAAGCAGGCAAAAGGGGCCTATGAATTGGTAGACTTTGACGGGGTCTCTTTAGGTAAACCAAGAAATGGTCTTTACCTAAAGAGATATTATGCTTAAATCTGGGTGTGGAGATTTTTAGTTAGGTTAGTTTTCTTTCTAGCTGGTGTGTTTTAGATTAAAAAATGTGCTTAGCTTAGAGAGTGTTTTTTTTCATTATTCCTGCTTATCTTGATTTTACTTTTGATATTGCAGATGTCGACGTCTCTCCAAACATACATTGGTTTTTCTTATGGTGCTTGTCGTAATACACAGAACATTTCTTCTGCAGCTTGTGTTATCTATTCGCCCTTTGATGAGTTGGTATCTATGCATGGGGTAAGCCTCGGTCAAACAACGAACAACATTGCAGAGTATAGTGTAGTGATTGAGTTATTATCTGAATCCATCTCATTTGGGATTCGGAGTTTGATTGTGAGGTTAGATTCTGAACTCGTTGTGTTACAGCTTAATGTAGTATATGCCATTAGAAATCCAGTGTTATTGAGATTATTTTTGAGAGTTCGTCTCTTGGAACGTGAATTTGACTATATTGAATATCAGCATATTCCAAGATATTTAAATACATTAGCAAATGCAATTGCTTCTCGAATGTTAAGTAAACATTTGCAATAATCATACAAGTAAATTTAAAAACATTCCATAATATGTTTTACAAGATAAGCTCGTAATAGTGATATAGTATAGCATAGAAGTGTGTCAAATATACGTCGTCTTCGATCATAGGTTGAAAAACACCTTATGATCGGAAAAAATGATAGTACAAAAAGCAAAAAATGTCATATGAGTCTACAACAGGCGATCATCCTATCACTGGTGATGATCACGATAAGAAACCACTGTACGGGCCACCCTACAAAGGAACCTCCTGAAAGGTCCTGGGACCCCAATCACATAGTGATGTAGCCTAAGAGGAATGTCATCTATGCTGGTCTCCGGAATGTCTGCTGTCAAATGCTCTAGATGACTCTCCAATTCGGCCAAGGTCTCTGTAGATTTTTCCTATGGGGCTAGTGCTGCTACAGCTGGCTATTTCCTCTCATAGGGCCGGAGAGTGGCTAGTCGCCGTGGACCTACATCTGCATTTGAAACTTTTACTATCAATTCTGGGACGAAATAAAAACAAAAAAAATAAATAAATTAGGAAATGTTGAAAATGATTTTACCTGAGTCATCCCATTGCTCTCCTGGTGGAAGAGCCATGTCTGGGTCACCACGATAATCTACCCCAGCATAAGGGAAATCCTGAATGGAAAATTATTGGTTCTCCAACCAATGAAAATACTCAGGATTAAATCGAACGACTTTTGTTCCCTCTTCAGGATGACGGGCCATAACTGCAACCCAACGCATCAGTTTGGGCTCTCGGGGAAGTCCAGCTCCAACGGTAAGATGCTGTGGGACCAGCATTGGGACCCTCTCTAGACCAAAGCTCACAACTAAAGCACCATATCCAAAGGTCTTCAGTTGTCTGTTCTTTGCTCTAGTCAGTTGGCCTTTCATATTAGCCAACATAGCCTCGCACCAGTTGAAGATGGTGCCTCGAAAGTAGTCTACTGCCATCCGCATTTGGGATCCAGTGGCTACATGCAGTGATGCACTTCCACAGAGCCTGGTAATAGTAAACGCAATCACTTTGAGCTTAGGACAGGATATGGTTTTGATATCAATCCCTTTGTCTCTAGTTTGGTCGTTACAAAACTCTAGCCGGAGGCTATCGACAGACTGGCCACCTGGCCTAGTCCCAAATAGAGTCAAATGTTCACCTCTATTAGGCAAACCAGTTAGAAATTAAATGTCTTCCAGCTCCATTTTGAGCTGGTGGCCACCTATAAAGAAGCAATGGTCCTGTATATTCCACCTGTCTACCAGCCACTGCAAAAAGTCCACCTAGGCCCTCATGCCAGGTATGGCCCAGAATTTGTATAAACTGCATGCCTTCAATGCATCAATCCAAGGTTGATGATTAATCGCGGTGAGATCCACATCCTCATGATCCTGTTCCCGCCAATCAAGCATGATGTATACCCTACATTCAATAAAAAGGCGGATTAGAATATTTAAAATCAAGATTTTTGGGTGAAATTTGAAAAATTTAGGTTTAAAAACCTTTGCTGCGGGGACCGCACCCTCTCTGTTAGAGACAGTGTGTGGGTCCGCACTTTTCCTTTACTACAGGTGCGGACCCCTGATTTTTTTCCTTTTACGAAAAATTCAGGGTCTGCAGGTTTCCTATGCTATGCCTGCGTACCCCCGCGCGCAGGTTTTTAACCTAGAAATTTCCTAAAAAACAAAATAAAGCCCTAAAAACAATTTTCAAACAGATGAAATGAAAGAGTATGATGATGTGGATTACCTGGAGGAGACGGCGTTTGATTCCAACGGATAGATTTTCCGCAATCTTCACGGGAAGTTTCTGACCAAAAGCTCTCTTTTCTCACTCTGAAGTCAAATGGTAAAATTGAATTTACAAAAGCCCTTTTTATAAGTTTTTTTGAATAAATGAGTTTTTAATTTGTTTATTTTTCACTTTAAAGAGGTAACTTTTGAAGCATTTTTATCCATTTTAAACAGGTATGAGTAATGTTTGAGTTTTTGTGCAGGATAACGGATTTTTCAGGCAAAATTAGTCATTTTTGACAAAAAAACATTATAGTCACCTTTAAGCTCTTTTCTGACTCCTAAAATATGAAAAGATTGCCGAGTTTTTATTTTTAAACTCGTTAAAACGGAACTAAAAAGACGGTCCACTTACAGCCCTTTTCTGACCGTAAAAACATGAAAAGATTGCCGGATTTTTGTCATTTCAAATTCTATATTTGTTATAAAACGACGTGTCATTGGTCGCTTTTTTACTTTTTCAGATCAGAGGCACTAATTATGAAAATTACTCCTTGGTCGTAATGATCAAGCGGTTCTCTCAAGTATTATTTTATACTTTTTCGGGCTTGAGAGACACAAATTTACAAAAAAGGACAACCATGGAGTTTTCTTAAGTTTTTTCAGACTCTCTAAAATTGAAAAACACCGAGTTTCTCCTATACTGGACTCGTTAAAATTTAACAGTAAAGGACCTGTTCAATTACAAACAGGAACAAACCACTCCTTCGTAGGGTTCGAATTTAAACTAAGTTGGACTCATCCAAAGGATGAGCTTATAATCAAGCAAATGTTATCCTCCTCAGGCTTGTTAAAAATAAAGAGGTACTTGCCAGAAATGGTGGGGGAAAAGAGAGAAAGATGAGCCTGTTTGTCATACTTTGTAACCACTTTTGAACACAACACTTTTTATTCACCTGGGTCGGGAAATCCTTTGCCTAATAGTTGATCAAACCATATTGAAAGTCTTCAGCCAGTTTCTGGGTATTAACTTTGGGTCAATTGTCACCAAACCATCTGCTGTGTCGTTATGTGTTCAAGAGGTCAGTGCAAATAAACCATTCATCTGCAAAATATCTGTCATCCATCTTGACCATCCCTGAGTCAGTCCTTGCAACTAGATTTCTTCAAACTTGATCTATGATTTCGTGTTGTGGGCTTTCCTATGACGGATCACTTTCTATCGACTTCAGCTCATTATCTAGAAAGATGATCTAGAAATCGTCAGTACCTTGGGATCTACATGCCTCAATGGTAGGTTTCTCGCCTTTGATGATAGGTTGCATCATTGACCTTCGATCAAAGGATTCCGTGACATGTTCAACATCAACACATCTATTCACATCTCATGGATTGTACTGAGTACTTTGAGAGCCATTGACATTACTAGTGGTTTCTCTCACACTTGTTAACAGTTTACATCATTGACTAGTAATCAAGTGGTTTCTACCATGTTCGACTTCGACACATTCATTCACATGGATAGAATCGTACTATTTTAGGAAGTAGAAATCAAGACCCTGGATCTAGTTTCCACCATCCAGGGTGCGAGGAATTTTGTATTCATTATACAGTGGACTATTCATAAACAGATGGTTGTGTCCATACTGTGTCTACATATGTCTATACTTGTGATGTATTACAATATCATTCCTACATCAGAGCAGTACTTAGTTTTCTAGTCAGTTTTGATCATAGTATGGTAATGCCTACCTCAGCGATGATATGATCTCATATATATATATTTTGTATTGAATGTTTTTACAGGTTCCAACCGGGCTCTCCACAAGATGATCCTCAAAATGATAAAGTACTTCACTCTTATTAGATGATAAATGAAATCCTCATCTACTACAGACTTCGCACTTTAGGGGGCAATCTGTTACACAAAATATTGTCACCATGACTATTTGAAGTCAGTATGGGTCTATCATCATTCATACTATCCTCCTTAGCAAGTCTCAAACCTCAGCTCTTCATGTCAAGCTTTAAAAGTGAGAGAAATACTTTGAAAATCAATAAAGCTCTACTTCTGCACTTTCTCTTACTGTTACCTACGGTCCTGCACCCCTTGTTCATGTTACCTGCGGACCTACCCACTCTGTCTCTAAAGGAGTGGGTGCGGACCCCTGTGAAAGTCAAAAAGGCGCAAATTTATTCTTAAAAACTCACTTGTGGTTAATCTTGGATGATTCTAGAAGGAATCTTGACATGGATGGTTCGCTCCTAGGTGGTTCATGCATCCCAAAACTAAAGGAGCTAATCCCTTGATGAGAGGAGCTTATCCCTTTGAAGGAGGGCTTTATCCCTTTGAAGGTGGACCTAGTAACTTCCCTCCATTGCACTATAAATTAAGGCATTGGGCTGGTTGCTAGGGAGGTTAGAAGCTGAACATTTTTTAGGGTAAATGTTGTTGGAATTGAGACTTCCTAGTTAAGCTTGAGAGGAGAGATTACATACATTTTAGCTTCATTGGGAAGAGAGTGAAACTTGTCAAAGTAGAGGAGATTCTTGCTGGACCTTGGGAGGAGCTTGTACAGCATCAAGGCACCAAGGTTGTAAAGTTATTCTTTGATTAAAGTTAATACAATCAGATTCATTTTTCTCAAAAAATTGTCTTATATAGTTTGTTTCATGAATTCCTTGATCATTATGATAAATATGCTTTATTATATTGGCTTTTCAAGTGCTATTTAATGTGTGTGCTTGTTTGTGTTTGCAGATTCTTTACAAGGGAGCTCATTTGGATCAACGGAGTGTGGCTTCCACAAACTTGCACTAGACCCAAGGTAGGCCTAAAACACTTGTCTGCCTTTACTTATAAATTGCATATTTAGAGAAAGATAGAATTTGTTTGGTTTGCTTGTCGCTAGATATCATTAGATACTAGGGAGGTCAGTCTTGTCCACAAGAACGACTTATCTGGCCGACAATGCCTATGAAGTCATGGACTTTACCAGTGACCTAGACTTGATGCTACTGCCCGGGACCAACTAGGGTCCTCAAGGTGAGAATTTTTTTTTTTGATAGTACTTAAGTATTTTTGCGCTTTTGAATGTATATGTAATGTTTTTTAAAGATGAGATAAGAACTGAAATGAAACTTTTATGCTTAACACAGATGTGGTGCCAGTACAACCTGCAAGCGCACCTCATTATGTGCGACGAGGCGGCCAACTACATGCTGGAGGGGGTGATGCCGATAGTCTCTGTGAGGTTTTGAGGAACCTAGAGGGTTTGACTATGGGTTCCCCCCCCCCTCCTATGAGGGAGATTCCCACTCATATGCAGCGACACACTGTTGGTGTACCTGAGCGGTTTCTGGTTCCTCTTCAGAGGGTAGCTAGAGCTGTTTTGGCTTTTCTGGAGCAATAGGATCATTTTAGCAGGTGTTCTGGCATAGCCATATGAGTGTTTGTAGCTGGGCTTTGAGCCATTTTGTACTTAAATCATCCAAGTTTTGGAGTATTTTTATGTAAAAAACTAGATTTCTATCTCTCTATATATATATACAGATATTTTTGGTATTTTGGTGGTGTAAATGTGTTTTTAAATGTTTTTTGTAACAAATTTTTAACTTTAGTAAATGTTTTACTTCTCATGCATGTTGCTATAACAAATGAGACAAATGCCAATCCAATACATAGTTAGCTAATGAATCAGCAACTGTATTAAATTCTCGAGGAACATGTTCATATGTGATTATTTCAAATTGACGTTCCAAGAGTCGCACCCTTAGATAGTTACGTAACAAGGCTAGATTACGGATGTGATAATGGTTTGTCAATTGCATAACGACCAGCTGGGAGTCTAACCTGACCACCAGATTGGAGATGCCCCTTGATGACGCTTCTGTGAGAAGCAAAACGATGGACATGTACTCAGCAATATTGTTGGTGGCGGTACCAAGAAAGACTCCCCTGGAGCAAAATAGTTCTGACTTGGGTGTATAGATGACCCAAGCAGCTGATGCAATGTGCCATGTGTGACCACTAGCACCATCCTCATATCCTACATATGCTAAGGGTAATGACAACATCTACATTGTGAGAAGAAAGTATGAGACAAGTACTCCACTAAATAACAAAACAATCCAATCACATCAAAAAAGAGTAAGCAAAACTTATGAATACATAAAATTACAAAGCACATGCCGAGCATGATACTAGGCACAGTACTTTTTCAGATAAAGCCTGTATGTGGGTTCCTTGAGTGGGATTCTGTCCCAGTCCTACAGTTCATATGCCCCTGAGGGGAGGACTTTCGTTATGACATAGGGACCTAGCCATATGGGTCGAAGCGTGCATGCCTCCAAGAGATTATCTTTTGGATGATATAGTGATACGAAATCGCCCTCTTGGAAAGAACTAAACCTAACTTCCTTTGCAAATTGGGTTTGTACCCGCTCCTTGTGAGCTGCGAGTGCCAAATCGGCATTTTGACGGGTTTTATCCAGCTGTTTGAGGTATAGTAGGTATTCTTCTTCAGCAGTGGGGCCAGGCATGGGTTCAATGGCTATTTCGAGGGAAGGAATTGGCCACCCATTTCATTTTGCCTCATCGTAAAGTTGGATCTCATGCACGACAAATGACGGATTAAACTCGGGCATTTCCTCGTGAGACCAAACAAATTCTTCATGGAATTCCTCATGTAGGCAGGTGGAGCTTGCAATTTCCTCAGGAGTGCAATATGCTCTCATCTGAGTGTCTTCCATGGTGCTTGTCATGAATGAAATATCTATGGGTAATGACCTGGAAGTGTCATCCATATTTTCATCCACCCCAAGAGTTTGAATTCTTGTATAGGGTGGGGAAATGATTTCGTTTGTGTCAGAGGACAGGACTTGAAGAGGCATCATGTCCGAGTCAGATGTTGGACCCCAAATATGCCAATCCTCCCAATGTTGCTCTCCAAAACTCATGATTTCTCGAACGACTTCGTCTGTTGATGGGAGTTGATCGCATGGATCTCAAGGAGGAGAGGTTATGGGAAGGGGGGTGGTACCGAAGGTGATAGCCAATATGACCAGAGATGTGGATGTTGATTGAATGCCTTGGTAGGCCAATTCAGTTGGTGATAGCGGCATCTGGTCTCCGAATGTGTCAAGGTCTAAAGGCGCCATTAGGATCTAAGGATCAGTCAGTTCATGAGGAATTGATGAAAGCATGTTGACCGATTGTGGAACCTGCGGCGACGGAAGAGGAAAACAGCCCATCAGGGAGGAAGCTTTCAATGGACTGCTACCTATACTGACAAAACTATCAGTTACACCTCCTACTAGGGGTATGGAGCCATTTGGTAATGGTGAATAATCAGGGGTGCAGAAAGACAACTGATCCACTGTAATGACCTTTCCATCCAATGGAAATAGGATGATACGAAAGACAGTGGATACGACGGTCATCATGGCATATGTCCAACTGCGACCCAGCAATAGATTATAGTCAAGTCTCTTGTCCACAACTTCTACATCCACTGTTATTGTCTCCCTAGCCAAAGTGATGGGAAAACTGGCTAAGTATCCTTTTGGGAAAGAGGTGTGGCCGTCGAAAGCTTTAAGGGAGTTTGACGGTGGGGAGAGGGTAGGGGAACCCATGGCGAGCCAACATGAATTCGACATGACGCAGGTTGAAGCACCTTCGTCGATGACAGTTCGGTGTATACCTTTACCTTTCGAAGTGATATGCACTTGAAATGCAAGCTGGTGGGAAAGGGGAGGTTTTCACTTGTCCATGTCGAAAATAGCAAGCATGGAATCCATAGGCTCAATACGACCGATAGCCGAAAGAAAAGCTTTTCTTTGGCTGGGGCATGTTTGTAATACTTCGAGTGCTGACATAGTCGACATCACTTGTGCCAAATCCTCTACGATGTTGTAGTGTTGGGCGGCACGTGCAGATGTGTTGTGCGTTGTGCGTCAAAGTGTCCCCTTGGGGGGTCAAATTACAAAGTTCTCAACCGACCTTTTGATATGAAAATCGTTAGGCATCGATGGTTTTTGACCTGTGGATGGTTCTGCTGCCAAAGCGACAGGAGCTCCATAAGATTTGGCTCTTGTGGCTAGTTCTACCATTTCAAATGTGTAAACAGTAGAACTTCCTTCACCGGTTGAAGAATGTTGTGAACTATCGCTACCCCCTGACGTGGGTGGCGGTTGGTTGGCAACGAGATTTTGTTGTTGTTGAGTAGGAAAAGGATTTCTAAGGACAGCATGTGCCTTACCAGAATCTTTCTTGGCACAGTAATCCGTGAATTCTTGAAGATGCGAACAACGCCAGGTTACATGCTCTTCAAGATAGAGTTTGCACGAATAGTTGGTGCCTTTATCCTTTTCCGTATCAGTAGGAACAATGGCCTTTTGTTTTTGGTTGGGCTGCTTAGATGACTACTCCTCAGAAGGAGCGATCTTGTTCTTATTCTTCTTGTTCGTGCTACCGGATTTCTGTGTAGACTGCATAGAATTAACCGTGGTGGCAGGAAGAGTAGTTTCTTTGGTGGAGGGGTCCACTGCTAGCTTGGCAATGGAACCACCAAGTTGTTTTGCAGCAACCCCGGAGGTTGCGTCGCCGATCCCATCGGTGTGCACTCCAGGGTGCTGAGTGGTGGGAGGATTGGGGTTACCAGGAGCATAGGGGATAATGTTGTAGAGAGTGCCAAACTGTGAATAGATCAAAATTAAGTGTTGTGCATGACGTATGGATTGTTCCTCTGTGAGCACACCACCTAGAGCGACATCTCTAGCGATTTGTGGGAGTAACGACTTACAGAACGAGTATATTAAGAGAAAATCAAGGATGGGAGATTTGACTAACCTCTGCCTATGTCTCCATTCATGGATATGATCGGAGATGTGGGTGGCGGTATCCTGATGAAACGAAGTAAGGAGCTCTGTCCCTGTCTCATAACGGATAGGTAACTGAAAGTGCTTTAGGAACTCCATCGCTAAAGCGTCAAAGGTATTCACTGACGCACATGGTAACTCAATATACCACTTTGCGGCATTGCCAGTGAGGGTGCGGGGAAAAAGACGTAACCGGACACTATCATCCACCATAGAGTTAGAAACACACCAGAGATGGTAGGTGGTGACATGAGTGCCCGGATCCTCCCCTTGTTTTCCATTGAACTTAGGAATGTCCGTCAGTATTTTATGTGGGATCAGCGGCCATTGTAAGTTGTGGTAGATGGGGTTGTTTGTCAACTTTTATAAGTTGGGAATGTCCAATGTTGCCAAAAAAGGCAAATTGTTGGGTGCCCCCAACTCGGAAAATGGTGATGATGGATTACCTGAGGAGCTCTGTGCATCTCCCATCATTTTTGTTCCCCATGGTGTACATGGGTTGCATGGGGTAATAGTTGCTTTGCGGTACGATGTTGTATATGGGATTTACATGAGGATTTTGATACTAGGGTATGAAGTTACCCCTAGTATAAGAGGTTCCCCCTTGACTCATCTGAGCTTGTGAGTAGGGTGCCCCCATGGATTGGGTGGGAATCCCTTGTGGATTCCCAACCGACACAGAACTAATCAATGAATGTCCATGCATGCTTGAGAACGGCGGGGGAACTATGACATTCCCTGCCGGCATGTGCATATTGGGAACCACCCTAGATATTTGAATCTGGGGGTTGGAACTGTACATTGGCAGCCGACCTTGGTGTTGGTAAACTGGGACCGTGCCCATAGTGCCGCATTGAGTGTTATATGGAGCACTATATGTGGCACTAGTCGAAGGTATGCTTTGTGGCACCATAGGAGTGGAACCTCGCATCTGCTAAGTTCCACTTATAGAGGGTGTTATGTGAGTTGCAGTACTTGGGACGAACGAGATTGTGAGATTCCACATTACCGGTGTTGTGATGACCGTCGACTGGGGAAGTGGTAGAGGACCAACATTGTCTCTATAATTCCACAACCCTTGAGGTGCCGACTGGATAGATGGGAATGATCCACCTACTGAAGAAGGAAGTACTGGTACTACGGGAGTAATGAGAGGTTCCGACAGATCTTTAAGCGGAGTGTTAAAATTAGGAAGAAATCCTTCTGTAAAGAAATCCTTTGGCAAACCAGAATCGTTGGCCATCCACATAGACCCCGTGTGTGATTTAGGAGACTTATTCCTCGAAGATGAGGAATCTGAGTCAATGGAACTCGGCAAATCCTCCACAGTGAGTGGAGGAAGTCCTACCAATCATATAGATTGATGATGCGGGCCGGATGTAGCCACACTGACTATTAAGTTTTATCAAATAGATTTTAATATGATATTCTTTAATTCTCACAAATGATAGCACTCAGGTACCTAAAAAGAAAAAATACACTAAATATGTCAATCAACAAACAGAGGGAAAAATACCTTGTCAGATAAGCACCGATTAATGGAGATGAAACCTAGTCTCTCAGTCAGTAACAGAGAAGGATGGCCAAATGTACGATTACGGTTACTTTTGAGCTTCGCTCAAACCTCAGATTGAGGGGCCAAGTACTCTTGTGAACACAAGCACCCTCCCAAAAACTGAAGAAAAAGTAGGTCCTTCCATTTTAGGTACCAGGACAGCCCATCCCAATCACCTTGTGTAAGTACCTAGAAGGTTTTGCCACTAGAGATACCTCAAATCACAGACATTACCAGGGGCGACATAGTCATAGACAGCACGCTGTGTGGGCAGGGTACCTGAGTCCCAATACACAGAATGCCCAAAGGAGTTGTAAGAGAAGGCAGGCTACCTTCAATCACAGTCTGATGTTGTCTCATATTTCACTCCGTTGTGAGTGGAGTGGTCCTGGTAATATGAGTGCAGAAGGAGTTTTCACTCGTTAACGACACTAGTTTTGATTTTCAACCTTGGGTAGTTCATTCACATGGTTATCCCAAGGTCCTAATCTAGCTAATGTTGGTTTGCTCAAAAAAAGAGTAACTGATTGATTTTAATGTAAATTTTAGTGTACTTGCTTATTTGTCTTCGGTAGGGGTGTTGATGTATGAATATGGTGAGACTCTCGACTCAATAAACCATGCAGAACAATGCTTTGAAAAAAAAAATCAATTTCTTATGCAAACAAGTCTTATTATACACATGTATCATTTCACATATTCATGGATTCGTCAGTGCATCTAAAGCCATTCAACACTTGCATAACCGAAAGTTTCTTTTCTCAATATTCCCAAACAACTACTGAAAACCAAAATGAAGCAACCTACAACTATTTCGACAGAAGGAGATATACAGTTTATCAACTTTTCTTTCAAAAAAAAAGACTTTTAATAGAGAAAAACTAAAACATTTTCTTAAAAATAAATTTTCAAGACACCAAATTTGTTAACATGATACTGTTGCAGATCTTACTTTGGCCCCTGAGACAAGTTTTCCCCACTTTTGGTCCACAAAATCTTCTAAAAAACATGGCAGTGGGAGACTAACACTCTATTTCTTTGTAAACAGAGAGTTAGTTTGGCCACTGACACTCCCTGTGCATAGTCAAAGAGCTTTATAAAGCTCTGTGTAGACTAGCAACTTGCGTTAGTGAGGGAAATAGCTCTAAAAGAGGGCCTTTAGGATCAGTTTCTAAGGAGAATGCAACTTTGCAGGATGCAAAAAGATAGATGGTGGATCAGAAAATGATTTGAACAGGCGGGAAGCTCATAGAAGAAAGAGAAGATATGAGAGGAGTCTAGGTAACCAGGAACTAGATGTACAGTCCCTAGCGGAGTCGCCAATTTTTCTATGGGGTAAAATGCACGGGATGAAAACTACCCTCAAAGGCCTTCCCGAGACCTTCGGTAGACCATAAGATTATCTGCAAGAGCTACTAGTTACACACATGTTCATCTATCAAACATAAATTGATAGGGTATGTAAAGAGGATCACCTTTGGTTCCTTCTAGATTCACTTGGGGATCTCCATGCGGCAAGAAGAACTCCTTCTAAGCCGGCTCCAAGACAATTCCTGCACAAAGGACAAGGCAAACCAATCACAGCATATGCTTCTGAAAATAAATGTAAGAATCCGTAACAAACATGTATAAATGTATAACTTAACTACTCAACTCGACAAGTATCAGAATGAACAAATAAATGCACAATATCACTGACACTTTGGAGTGGGGAACACAACTGCAGTTCTATATTCATAATAGTAGAGTGATTACAACAATCCATTGTATCAACCTTCCTTACCCCTTCTTCCTCTCTCTCTCTCCTTCTTTCAGCTAGCTCCTTCAAGAATATGACAGTTCACAACAACTCTATGGGCTATCCTTCCAAATGCTCTGATCCCCTTTTGGAACGACCCTCTCGTTGTTTATATAGCAATTGAATTAGGGCTACCAAGCTCCATCTAGAGTTCATTAGGGAAAAAACCATCAACCTGCCCTGTTTACAAGCTTTTTCCCATTTTCCTTCATTCTCAGAATAGAATTTCTCCAAATATCTTGATTTTTGGAGTTTCCTTGCTTTTCTTGCACAAATTTAGGGATTTAATATCTAGATATTTATGAGCAGATTTGTTGGCATAACCTTTTGAACATCACTTAAGTTCACTAACGCTCCCCCTGGTCTAACCACAAGAGTTAGCAAGGTGACTAACGCTCCTTTATGCTTGGTAACAAGCTTTATAAAGTAGGTTGTCAGTGTATAGAGAGCATTAGTGTGGATTCTAGGCATGCAATTGTGGTCATTGCTTAGTTCATCTTGTCTTTCACCTCAGAGTTGATTAGGAGGTCAATTTGTCCTATAACAGATTCCCCCTAAAGTATGAGATCAGAGGCAGAGACGATGGCTGAAATACTTTATGAAAAAACACTGTAATTTGTTGTCAATATATTTGTAGAGAGAGAGAGAAGTTTCGGGCAGCAAGGAAAACCTAATACAACAAAGATACATATATAAACTACTAAAATCATGTCCTAAGTCAGGCATTCCCATGCTCAGTAGCTATGTCAAAGTAATTTTCTCCTCGAAGATATAACAATGCTGGCCGCCAATATGGCATAGGGCGGATCTAGTGTCATAATAGATCATCCTGAAATAACTGTCTCTAAAGAACAATATCGTAGCTTGGGAGAGGAAACAAGGCTGAATGATGCAAGCCTCTACCCAAGGTCTTGATTCTGCTTCACCAAACAACATAGATCAGTGCATGTGATAATATGTGTTGACGTCGAACATGCATGAAATCATCTGATTACCAGCCAATAATGGACACTGTTAACAGATGCAAGGAAGGCCATTGATAATGGTGATGGTCTCCAAGATGCACAGTGCAAACTAACGAGTGTGAAAGATTTTTTGTCATCGAACACTCATAGAATCGTTTAATGAGGAGCCAATATTGAAAACCCGTGATCAAACACAAGGTAACCTGCCACTAATGTCTACAAGCACCAAGGCACTGAATGTGTTTTTGGGTTATCTTCCTAGATAGAGTGTTGAAGTCGATAGGAAGAAACCTGTCAAAAGGTAGGCAATGACGTGTCCTACATCAGTCGACATGAAACCGGACAAGGATGATTTTGTTTTTTGAAGAATCTTTTGAGCTTTTGGGTCTAAACAACAGAGGGCATGATGAAAGGATATGTAGGATTGGTTGATAGAGGAAACAAGTAGGGACCCTTGAACAATAGAAGGCATGACAACAGTTTTAACCAGACAGCACTAGACTCATGAACACTACAGAGTGTTTAAGATATGAAGATGCAATTACATCAGGGTATATAGGCTAGAAACTCATAAGTTGGTAGGGTTTATATTGAGAGGCTATCAAAATGAAGGTTTATCTAAGGGAGTGCCATGTTCAAGGGAATGAATGCTGCCAAACCACGCTTTCGAATACAGTATACAGTTGTATTGTCCACTTTACCCATCTGATTTTTAATGAGTCCAGACGGGTAAACTCACCGATCTTTTCATGTTTAAAGAGTCTGAAAAGATTGTAGAAAGAATGACTCTTTGCCCTATCTGATTAGTTTAATGAGTCCAGAAAGGCAAACTCATCGATTTTTTCATCTTTTAAGACTCTAAAAAGTATCATAAAAGGAATGACTCTATATCTTATCTATGTATTCAAAGAGTCCAGACTAGACAACTCGGTGGTCTTTTCATATTTAGAGAGTCTGAAAAGATTGTAAAGAGAGACTCCATGGTGGTCCCTTTGTCATAGTTGTTAACCGGGTGTGACAAAATGTTAATAGTATACCCGAATCGGTTACTTTTCCGTATTTTAATCTATTGAACTCAGAAAAAGAGAAACCTTTTTCTAATAGATTTCGGCCTCATTTTGTTACAAGTACGAGGCAACGTACTAAACTCGTGTTTTGTCGTGACACTTTAACGAGCTCAGTAACAAAAACTCGGGATTTTTCATTTTTTAATGAGCAAGAAAAAGTACCTGAAAGAATGCTCGGGTCATCTTTAGCATGTTTAATGAGCAGCAAGACACAGCTCGGGATTTTTTCAGTTTAAAAAGCGAGAAAGAAGTTCTTAAAAAGGATGCTCTATTGGTCTTTTTCAGTTTATCAACTGGAACAAGATAAAAAAAGAGGTGCTCAGAGCATCGTTTGCATATATTTAATGAGTGAAAATGATGAAAAACTTGGGGATGTTTATATTGCTTAAAAAGTGATAAAATATCCCTAAAAGTGCTTTATTGATTGTGGTATGGATGTTTAACGAGCCCTACTACAAAAACTCGGAGATGTTTATATTTTTTAAAGAGCAATAAAATGTCTCCAAAAGTGCTCTACCATTGTTAGATAGATTTTAAAGAGCTTAACGATGAAAACTCAGGGATGTTTATATTTTTTAAAGAGAAATAAAATATCCCTAACAGTGCTCTATAAAGGATTGCATGCAGCTTTTACTGCTTTTCATTCCTGAAAGTACTTTCATCAAAAGCAGTAAAAAGTATAAAAAAGCAGCAATTCCTATTATCTGGGTTCATGCATGATCAAAAATCATGTAGAATGGACTACTTCCTCTTTAATTATTTTCAAAAAATCATGTCTCTCAAAGTTATATAAGGAGATGCTTTGAGCTTTCACATGCATCATTTTCACTATTTTGAAGTTTGTGAGAGCTTGTTGGAGCTAAAGAGGAGCAGATTTTCCGCAAACCATTGCAGGAGATCTGGGCAACCATTCGACGTGCCGTTAGTCCCAGGCAAGAGCTAAAACCTTTCTCTATGCATTATTAAACCTTTTCTAACAGTTTTATGGGTGGAAATTTGCAGATCTGAGGTGCCCTAGAGCCATGTTTGCACACTAACACCCTCCAGATGGCCAGTAGAGAGCATTAAATGCTCTGTACGAGCCACTTGAGGGTGTTAATCCTCCCTGTGTAGCACTGGGATGGGAATTAGGGCTATATGGCGCATTTGAAACCCTCATGCATGGATTCCTTAAGTGATTTTGCACCATTTTAACTATTTTTAGGGTTATTTTGTGCAGGTTTTAGGTTGAAATGATGCACCAATGGAGAGAATGGGCCCATGATAATGAGGAATTGTTGATGTGCAACGATCCAGCTTACATACTTGCATTACGCCCTTGTGTTTTGTTGAATTATGCAAGGCTAGAGCTAATGAAAGGACAGGAGGATTTACTGAGATGGATCATACAGCGTTGGAATGAACATGAGCAAGTGTTCCGAATTGGTGATCAAGAGTTGGCAATTAACCATGATGATATTTACTTTTTGACTGGTTTGTCATGCCATGGGGCACCAACAAACCTCACCGGTGGCAGGTCAGATCCATGATCCACTTCAGAGTTGGTACAGATCTACTCTATCCCTGGGAGTGGGCTAGGCAGCAACAAAGCACTGATAGAGAGGATTCAATCTCGGTTTATGAGGGCAGTTTTATGGTTGATTGTTCATTTGGCAGGGTCAAAAAGTCCCCACATAGTGACCAAGGCCCAACTGTTGCTTTCCATTGACTGTGTCCAACCCCAGATGTTCAACTAGTGTTAAGCAGTGCTTCGCCAGTTGAAGGCAGAATTGACAGCAAGCAAGACCCGTACCCAACACAATTTTGGGTACGGTACTATCATAATCTCATTTTTCATTGAGAGGGTACCTATCATGTGCCCACGGGTGAGCTTAGGTCCCTTTGATCTGAGGGAGCCAAGGTAGGGTCACTGGTCATCACTTGATCCTCGCATAGGAGGAGGACCACTCCGGCACTTTTTTGAAGAAGATTTCTTCCAGTGGCTTCGCAACCAGATAGTGATTGTTGATGATTATGCTTATGAAGGCATGGACTTTACCGGTGACCCAGACTTGATGCTACCACTCGGGACCAATTAGGGTCCTCAAGGTGAGAATTTTTTTTTTTTATAGTACTTAAGTATTTTTGCGCTTTTGAATGTATATGTAATGTTTTTTAACAATGAGATAAGAACTGACATAAAACTTTTATGCCTAACACAGATGTTGCGCCAGTATGACCTGCAGGCAAACCTCGTTATGTGTGATGAGGCGGCCAACTACATGCTAGAGGGGGTGATGCCGACAGTCTCCGCGAGGTTCTGGGGATCCTAGAGGGTTTGACTATGGGTGTACCCCCCCTTCCTATGAGGGAGATTCCCACTCATATGCAGTGACACACCATTGGTGTACCTGAGCGGTTTCTAGTTCCTCTTTGGAGGGTAGCTAGACCTATTTTAGCTTTTCTAGAGCAATAGGCTCATTTTAGCAGGTGTTCCGGCGTAGCCATATGAGTGTTTGTAGCTAGGCTTTGAGCCATTTTGTACTTAAATCATCCATGTTTTGGAATATTTTTTATGTAAAAAACTGGATTTCGATCTATATATATATATATTTGGTATTTTGGTGTTGTAAATGTGCTTTTAAATGTTTTTTGTAACAAATTTTTAACTTTAGTAAATGTTTTACTTCTCATGCATGCTGCTATAACAAATGAGGCAAATGCCAATCCAATACATATTTAGCTAATGAATCAGCAATTGTATTAAATTCTCGAGGAACATTTTCATATGTGATTATTTCAAATTGACGTTCCAAGAGTCGCACCCTTAGATAGTTACGTAACAAGGCTAGATTATGGATGTGATAATGGTTTGTCAATTGCATAACGACCAGCTGGGAGTCTAACTTGACCACCAGATTGGAGATGCCCCTTGATGACACTTCCGTGAGAAGCAAAATGATGGACATGTATTCGACAATGTTGTTGGTGGTGGTACCAAGAAAGACTCCCCCGGAGCAAGATAGTTCCGACTTGGGTGTATAGATGACCCAAGCAGCTGATGCAATGTGCCGTGTGTGACCACTGGCACCATCCTCATATCCTACGTATGCTAAGGGTAACAACAACATCTACATTGCGAGAAGAATGTATGAGATAAGCACTCCACTAAATAACAAAACAATCCAATCACATCAAAAAGAAAGCAAAACTTATGAATACATAAAATTGCAAAGCACATGCCCAGCATGACATTAGGCACAATACTTTTTCAGATAGAGCCCATATGTGGGTTCCTTGAGTGGGATTCTGTCCTAGTCCTGCAGTTCATATTCCCCTGAGGGGAGGGCTTTCGTTATGACATAGGGACCTAGCCATATGGGTCCAAGCGTGCATGCCTCCAAGAGATTATCTTTTGGATGATATAGTGATACGAAATCGCCCTCTTGGAAAGAACTAAACCTAACTTCCTTTGAAAAATGGGTTTGTACCCGCTCCTTGTGAGCTGCGAGTGCCAAATCGGCATTTCGACGGATTTTATCCAGCTGTTTGAGGTAGAGTAGCCATTCTTCTTCGGCAGTGGGGCCAGGCATGCGTTCAACGGCTATTTTGAGGGAAGGAATTGGCCACCCATTTCATTTTGCCTCGTCGTAAAGTTGGATCCCATGCGCGACAAATGACAGATTAAAGTCGGGCCTTTCCTCGTGAGACCAAACAAATTATTCATGGAATTCCTCATGTAGACAGGTGGAGCTTGCAATTTCCTCAGGAGTGAAATATGCTCTCATCTGAGTGTCTTCCATGGTGCCTGTCATGACTAAAATATCTATGGGTGATGACCTAGAAGTGTCGTCCATATTTTCATCCACCCCAAGAGTTTGAATGCTTGTATAAGGTGGGGAAATGATTTCGTTTATGTCAAAGGACATGACTTGAAGAGGCATCATGTCTGAGTCAAATGTTTGACCCCAGATATGCCAATCCTTCTAATGTTGCTCTCCAAAACTCATGATTTCTTGAACGACTTCATCCGTTGATGGGAGTTGATCGCATGGATCTAAAGGAGGAGCGGTTATGGGAAGGTGGGTGGTACCGTAAATGAAAGCCAAGATGACCAAAGATGTGGATGTTGATTGAATGCCTTGGTAGGTCTATTTAGCTAGTGATAGCAGCATCTGGTCTCCGAATGTGTCAAGGTCTAAAGGTGCCATTAGGATCTAGGGATCAGACAGTTCATGAGGAATTGATGAAATCATGTTGACCGATTGTGGAACTTGTGGCGACGGAAGAGGAAAATAGCCCATTAGGGAGGAAGCCTTCAACGGACTGCTACCTATACTGACAAAACTATCAGTTACACCTCCTACTAGGGGTATGGAGCCATTTGGTAATGGTGAATAATCAGGGGTGCAGAAAGACAACTGATCCATTGTAATGACCTTTCCATCCAATGGAAATAGGATGATACAAAAGACAGTGGATACGATGGCCGTCATGGCATATGTCCAACTGCGACCCAGCAACAGATTATAGTCGAGTCTCTTGTCCACGACTTCTACATCCACTGTTATTGTCTCCCCAGCCAAAGTGATGGGAAAACTAGCTAAGTATCCTTTTGGGAAAGAGGTGTGGCCATCGAAAGCTTTAAGGGAGTTCGACGGTGGGGAGAGGGTGGGAAGCCAAGGCAAGCCAACATGAAGTCGACATGACGCAGGTGGAAGTACCTTCGTCGATGACAGTTCGGTGTATACCTTTACCTTTCAAAGTGATATGCACCTAAAATGCAAGCTGGTGGGAAAGGGGAGGTTTACACTTGTCCATGTTGAAAATAGCAAGCATGGACTCTGAAGTTTCAATACCCCCGATAGCCGAAAGAAAAGTTGTTCTTTGGCTGGGGCATGTTTGTAATACTTCGAGCACCGACATAGCTGAAGGCGCTTGCGCCAAATCCTCTATGATGTTGTAGTGTTGGGCGGCACGTGCAGATGTGTTGTGCGTTGTGCATCAAAGTGCACCCTTGGGAGGTCAAATTACAACATCCTCAACTGGCCTTTTGATATGCAAATCATTGGGCGGTGATGGGTTTTGACCTGCGGATGGCTCTGCTGCCGGAGCGACAGGAGCTCCATAAGATTTGGCTCTTGTGGCTAGTTCTACCATTTCAAATGTGTAAACAGTAGTACTTCCTCCACCAACTAAAGGATGTTGCAAACCGTCGTTGCCCCCTGACGTGGGTGGTAGTTGTTTGGCAACGAGATTTTGTTGTTGTTGAGTAGGAAAAGGATTTCTAAGGACAGCAGGTGCCTTACCAAAATCTTTCTTGGCAAGGTAATCCATGCATTCTTGAAGATGCGGACAACGCCAGGTTATGTGTTCTTCAAGATAGAGTTTGCACAAATATTTGGTGCCTTTATCCTTTTCCCTATCAGTAGGCATAGTGGCCTTTTGCTTTTGGTTGGGCTACTTAGATGACTGCTCCTCAGAAGGAGCGGTCTTGCTCTTATTCTTCTTGTTCTTGCTACCGGATTTCTGTGTAGACTACATAGAATTAACGGTGGTGGCAGGAAGAGTAGTCACTTTGGTAGAGGGGTCCACTGCCAGCTTGGCAATGGAACCACCAAGTTGTTTTACAGCGACCCCAGAGGTTGCACCGCCAATCCCGTCAACGTGCGCTCCAGGGTGCTGAGTGGTGGGAGGATTGGGGTTACCGGGAGCATAGGGGATAATGTTGTAGAGAGTTCCAAACTGTGAATAGATCAAAATTAAGTGTTGGGCATGAAGTATGGATTGGTCCTCTATGACTGCACCACCTAGAGTGACATCTCTAGCAATTTGTGGGAGTAACGACTTACAGAACCAGTCTGTTAAGAGAAAATCAGGGATGGGAGCTTTGACTAACCTCCACCTACGTCTCCATTCATGGATATGATCAGAGATGTGGGTGGTGGTATCCTGATGAAACGAAGTAAGGAGCTCTGTCCCTGTCTCATAACGGATAGGTAACTGAAAGTGCTTTAGGAACTCCATCGCTAAAGCATCAAAGGTATTCACTGACACACGTGGTAACTCAATACACCACTTTGTGGCATTGCTAGTGAGGGTTCAAGGAAAAAGACGTAACCGGACACTATCATCCACCATAGAGTTAGAAACACACCAGAGATGGTAGGTGGTGACATGAGTGCCTGGATCCTCCCCTTGTTTTCCGTTGAACTTAGGAATGTCCGTCGGTATTTTATGCGGGATCGGTGGCCATTGTAAGTTGTGGTAGATGGGGTTGTTTGTCAACTTGCATAAGTTGGGAATGTCCAATGTTGCCAAAAAAGGAAAATTGTTGGGTGCCCCCGACTCGGACCATGGTGATAATGGATGACTTGAGGAGCTCTGTGCTCCTCCCATCGTTTGGTTCCCCATGGTGTACATGGGTTGTGTGGTGTAATAGTTGCTTTACGGTACGGTGTTGTAGATGGGATTTCCATGAGGACTTTGATACTGGGGTATGAAGTTACCCCCAGTATAAGCAGTGCCCCCTTGACTCATCTGAGCTTATGAGTAGGGTGCCCCCATGGATTGGGTGGGAATCCCTTGTGGATTCCAACTGACACAGAACTAACCATATGGATTTGATTGATAAAGGGAACACTCATGTTAATCAGCGACTATCCATGCATGCCTAAGAATGGTGGGGGAACTATGACATTCCCTGTCAGCATGTGCATATTGGGAACCGCCCTAGATATTTTAATCTGGGGGTTGGAACTGTACATTGGCGGTCGACCCTGGTGTTGGTAAACTGGGACCATGCCCATAGTGCTGCATTGAGTGTTATATGGAGCACTATATGTGCCACTAGTCGAAGGTATGCTTTGTGGCACCGTAGGAGTGGAACCTCACATCTTTTGGGTTCCACTTATAGAGGGTGTTAGGTGAGTTGTAGTACCTAGGACAAATAGGATTGCGGGATTCCACATTACCGGTGTTGTGATGACCGTCGACTGGGCAAGTGGTAGAGGACCAATAGTGTCTCTATAATTCCACAACCCTTGAGGCGCCTACTAGATAGATGGGAAAGTTCCACCTACTGAAGAAGGAAGTACTAGTACTATGGGAGTAATAAGAGGTTCTGATAGATCTGTAAGCGGAGTGTTAAAATGAGGAAGAAATCCTTCCATAAAGAAATCCTCTGGAAAACCAGAATCATCGGTCATCCACATAGACCCCATGTGTGATTTAGGAGACTAATTCATTGAAGATGAGGAATCCGAGTCAATGGAACTCGGTAGATCCTCCATAGTGAGTGGAGGAAGTCCTAACAATCATCTAGATTGACAATGAGGGCTGGATGTAGCCACAATGACTGATAAGTTTTATCAAATAGATTTTAATATGATATTCTTTAAAGTCTCATAAACGATAGCACAAAGGTACCTAAAAATAAAAAAATATAGTAAATATGTCAATCAACAAACAGAGGGAAAAATACCTTGTCTGATAAGCACCGATTACTGGAGATGAAACCCAGTTTCTCAATGAGTAATAGAGAAGGATGGCCAAATGTATAGTTACGGTTACTTTTGAGCTTCGCCCGAACCTCAGATTGAGGGGCCAAGTACTCTCATGAAGACGAGCAGCCTCCCAAACACTGAATACGAAGTAGGTCCATCCATTTTAGGTACCAAGATAGCCCATCCCAGTCACCTTGTGTAAGTACCTAGAAGGTTTGGCCACTAGAGATACCTCAAATCACAGACATTACCAAGGGGGACATAGTCGTAGATAGCATGCTGTGTGGGCAAGATACCTGAGTCCCTGACTCAGTTCCGAAATCCCTGAAGGGACCCCCAATACACAGAAT
Organism: Pinus tabuliformis; assembly: GCA_031772625.1. Lineage (NCBI taxonomy): Eukaryota > Viridiplantae > Streptophyta > Pinopsida > Pinales > Pinaceae > Pinus > Pinus tabuliformis. The sequence continues at coordinate 1,127,868,902 of CM062815.1, read as the reverse complement.
GCCCAAAGGAGTTGTAAGAGAAGGCGAGCTACCTTCAATCACAATCAAATGTTGTCTCATATTTTACTCTGTTGTGAGTGGAGTGGTCCTGGCAATATGAGTGCAGAAGCATTTTTCACTCATTAACGACACTAGTTTTGATTTTCAACCTTGGGTAGTTCACTCACATGCTTATCCCAAGGTCCTAATCTAGCTAATGTTGGTTTGCTCAAAAAAAGAGTAATTGATTGATTTTAATGTAAATTTTAGTGTACTTGCGTATTTTTCTTCGGTAGGGGTGTTGACATATGAATATGGTGAGACTCTCGACTCAATAAACCATGCAGAACAATGCTTTGAAAAAAAAAAATCAATTTCTTATGCAAACAAGTCTTATTCTACACATGTATCATTTCACATATTCATGGATTCGTCAGTGCATCTAAAGCCATTCAACACTTTCATAATCGTAAGTTTCTTTTCTCAATATTCACTAACAACTACTAAAAACCAAAATGAAGCAACCTACAACTATTTCGACAGAAGGAGATATACAGTTTATCAGCTTTTATTTTTAAAAAAATGACTTTTAAGAGAGAAAATCTAAAACATTTTCTTAAAAATAAATTTTCAATACTCCAAATTTGTTAACATGATATTGTTGCATACCTTACTTTGGCCCCTGAGACAAGTTCCCCCCCCTTTTGGTCCACAAAATCTTCTTAAAAACATGAAAATGGGAGACTAACGCTCTGTTTCTTTGTAAACAGAGAGTTAGTTTGGCCACTAATGCTCCCTGTGCATAGTCAAAGAGCTTTATAAAGCTCTGTGTAGACTAGCAACCTGCGTTAGTGAGGGAAATAGCTCAAAAAGAGGGCCTTTAGGATCAGTTTATGAGGAGAATGCAACTTTGCAGGATGCAACAAGATAGATGGTGGATCAAAAAAGGATTTGAAGAAGCAAGAAGCTCATATAAGAAAGAGAAGATATGAGAGGAGTGCGGGTAACCAGGAACTAGATGTACAGTACCTAACAGAGTTGCCAATTCTACTCTAGGGTAAAATGCACGAGATGAAAACTACCCTCAAAGGCCTTCCCGATGCCTTCGAAAATCCGTAAGATTATCTGCAAGAGCTACCAGTTACACACATGTTCATCTATCAAACATAAATTGACAAGGTATGGAAAGAGGATCACCTTTGGTTCCTTCTAGATTCGCTTGGGGATCTCCATGCGGCACGAAGAACTCCTTCTAAGCCGGCTCCAAGACATTTCCTGCACAAAGGACAAGGCAAACGAATCACAGCATACACTTCTGAAAATAAATGTAAGAACCCATAACAAACATGTATAAATGTATAACTTAACTACTCAACTCGACAAGTATCAGAATGAAAAAATAAATGCACAATATCACCAACACTTTGGAGTAGGGAACACAACTGCAATTCTATATTCAGAATAGCAGAGTGATTACAACAATCCACTGTATCAGACTTCCTTACCCCTTCTTCCTCTCTCTCTCTCCTTCTTTCATCTAGCTCCTTCAAGAATAAGACAGTTCACAACAGCTCTATGGGCTATCCTTCCAAATGCTCTGATCCCATTTTCCAATGGCCCTCTCATTGTTTATATAGAAATCAAATTAGGGCTACCAAGCTCCATATAGAGTTCATTAGGGAAAAAACCATGAACCTTCCCTGTTTACAAGCTTTTTCCCATTTGCCTTCATTCTCAGAATAGAATTTCTCCAAATATCTTGATTTTTCGAGTTCCCTTGCTTTTCTTGCACAAATTTAGGGATTTAATATCTAGATATTTATGAGCAGATTCGTTGGCATAACCTTTTGAACATCACTTAAGTTCACTAATGCTCCCCCTGGTCTAACCACAAGAGTTAGAAGGGTGACTAACACTCCTTTATGCTTGGTAATGATCTTTATGAATCAGGTTGTCAGTGTATAGAGAGCGTTAGTGTGGATTCTGGGCCTGCAATTGTAGTCATTGCTTTAGTCATCTTGTCTTTCACCTCTGAGTTGATTAGGAGGTCAATTTGTCCTATAACAACCTTGGCCTTGCCCCTTCACAGAGGGATGTACTCAGGCAATTTGGTAATGGGGTTAGACCCCTCAACTTCAACATCCCCCGTTTCCACCCCAAGATCCTCATCATCCATTGGGATATCCTCAATTTCATCCTCCTCTGGTTCTAGGTTAATTGTTTTTATCCTTTTCTTGTGTGGTGGGATTGTCCTTCAGTGAGTTTCTCCTAGGTGACATGCACACCAGCTACGATGTTGCAGCCTTGCCTTTCTTTCTTTTTGCACTTTCTTGGGTCAGAGTAGGCCTTGGTCTAGGTGACTGTGGTGACTTGGGGACTTCAGTTGGTATCTCTGCAACCTCCGGAGCAGCTCCCTCTGCTTACATAGAAACCTCTGGCACATCCCCTTCAACTACCACTGCTTCGCACGGTTTTTTCTGGTGTCGACATGACGTTATTCAGAAGTTCTTGTGTCTCCTTTAGCAATTTCTCAAACGCCAAACTCGCTATCAGATATTTAAAGAATTCACGGTTCATTCGCGCCTGAGATCTCAACAACTCAATGCTCAAAATGCTAAGTGTTCTTGGTTGGGCAGCCACATGTAATTTATAGGCCATTTTGAATTCAAATCAGACCATTCCCCCCAAAATCAATTCATTAATGTTGGATTGGTAGTAGATTTGTAAGGATCTCGCCCATAAATTTTGTCTTAAATGTTGCCCGCCTACTCCATTTAGCCATTTTTTCGTCGTCAAATCAAGAACAATGACTTTAATGGTCACTTTCCGGCTGACCTGCGTGGTTTTTTCCTGGGTAGCATAGCCTTATGCATGCTTGTGTGGTCTCTGTGACATCTCCTTGTTCCGCACAGTTTCCTCATCGCTCAGTTCCCCAACCCGGGAAGTGTAGTTTATAGTCCCGTGCCTATTTTCAGCTACCTGAAGCACTAAGACTATGTTACCTTCATATAGTCACCTAGCCAAATCAACAATGTATGGCTTCAATCAGGTACCATTCACCTTTCCTGGGAAGGTATCCCCATTTAACTTAACCAACTGAACTACTCCATCGTTGGTAATCTCTTTGATGACATAGGGCCCCAGCCAGTGCATCCTAAATTTTCCTAGAAATTTATCAAACTTGTTGTCATATAAAAAAACCATATCATTTACCTTGAAGGTGCATAGTTTAATGTGTCAATCATGCCATGCTTTTCTGCGCTCCTTTTGAACTTGTTGATGAAATCCAACTAGAAATCGGTCCTCCTCAAGCTATACTAGCTGCGCGAGCCTCTCTTCCAAGGCTCTGTGGTCCGCAATTCCTATGAGTGCTGCTATGCACAAACTAGGTACAATGTATTCCATTGGCATCATAGCTTCTATGCCATACACGAGTCTAAAAGGCATTTTCCCAGTCAACTTCTTGCAAGTCGTTTTGTAGGCCCATAGCACCGTTGGTACGCGCACATCCCAGTCACTTCTTTGAGCATTGCAGACCTTTGTCAGTGCATTCTCCAGTATCTTATTGAATGCTTCCACCATCCCATTGGCCTGCGGGTGATAAGGCATGCTCTTCTGATGATACACCTGAAATTCTTCTGTCAATGCATTGATTTTTTCATTAAGAAAGTGCGTACCGTGATCGCTCATCAAGATCTTTGGACAACCAAATCTTGTCAAAATGTATTCAAAAAGAAACATTGTTGTTGTCACACTTGTACAATCCTTCACAGGCTACGCCTCCGCCCACCTGATCAAGTACTCAGTCGCGGTGATGATGTACAGTGCACCTGTCTTCATTCTCGGAGGCTGAATTAGGCCCATAAAATTGATCGCCCATTTCTCGAATGGTTGTAATGTCACCTGTGGCATCAATGACAATCCATCCCTCCGCAATGGCCTACCAGTCCTTTGACATGCGTCACAGGCCCTACAATATGCTTTCGCGTCCTTATGTAGAGTTGGTAATTATAATCCAGCACACAGAACCTTCTGTGTTGTTGCTTTTCCTGCATAATGTCCTCCTACAGCTCCTCCATGAGCCTCCATGAGGATGCTGCTTCGCTCAAAGTCAAGTACATAGCGTCGCAATATTTCATTTGACCCCATTTTGTACAAGTGTCCTGCAATGACGGAGAAGTCTGTTGCATGCACTAATAACTCCTTCTTCTGCTGGCTCGTATACCCTTTTGGAGCAATCCCCATTGTCAAGAAATGTATGATATCTTTAAAGTGACTGTGGGCAACACACACTACAAATAGTTGCACATCAGACAGTCCTTCCTCCAAATTAGTGGGCTCCTCTCCTATTTCAATGCGCGATAGATGATCTGGTCCTGCATTCAATCATCCAGGCTTCATAATAACTTCAAAATCATACTCCTGGAACAATAACAACCACCTACAGATATTCCCCCCCAACACAGGCTTATTAACCAGGTATTTCAATGCAGAATGATCCATATACATCTTAAAATTTCCACCCAACAAATAGTGCCTAAAATTTTGGAGCGCGTATACCATGGCTAGTCCTCCGTGCTCTATAGTAGAATAGTTCTTCTCAGCCTTGGATGGCTTCCTGTTTGCGAATGCTATAGGATGGTCCAATTCCCCCTCACCTTCTTGTGTCAGCATGGCCCCCAGTGCAATACAGGAGGCGTCCACGTGCACATGAAATTCCTTCTTCCAGTCTAGGAATACAAGGATTGGTGCGGTGACCATTTTCTCTTTCAGCACATCTAAGCTCTTCTGGCATTCATCACTCCAACTAAATGTAGCATCCTTTTTTAATAATTTCTCCATGGGCGCGGTGATATGGAGCATAGCTCTTGATGAACTTCCTATAGTATCTGGTATGCCCCAGGGTTGCGCGCAGTTGTTTCACATTCAAGGATAATTTTAGGGGCGAATGTTCGCCCTTTGGCGAAATTAAGGGGTTTTAAATTTTTAGTGGGCGAATATTTTGTATCATAGTACATTTTTACAAATCACCTCAAATAGCCCACCTTATTTTAAGGGAGAGGGTAAAAAAGGTAAATTTAGCCCTTGAAATTAGGAGTTACAACCTTCCATTCGCCTATTTTCAAGAATAGGTTTTATTTAAGTGAATCCATTCGCCCATACCATATTTATGAAAGAGGTATGGTAAATTAATAAAAATATAAATAAATGAGAGGTATGGTAAATAAATAAAACATCTTTTATATTTACTCCATAAGTCACCTAGTGTAAACAAATAAAAATATAAGTAAAGTGGAGGTATGGTAAATAAATAAAACGTATTTTTATACTTACTCAAAAGGTATGGTAAATAAATAAAAATATAAATAAACTAGACATATGGTTAATAAATAAAACCTCTTTTTATATTTAGGCCATAACCCTCGTTCTATTTATGAAGGCTCAAGAAAGAGGTTTTATTTAAGTGAATCCTATGGGCCAAATACCATATTTGTAATAGACGTATGGTAAATTAATAACAATATAAATAAACGAGAGGTATGGTAAACAAATAAAACATTTTTTTATATTTACTCCATAAGTCACCTTATATTTACGAACACTCAAAAAATGGGTTATATTTAGGTGAAACCTATGGGAAAAATACTATGGGACAAATACATGGACTAGATTGTTATTAATACCATGCAAAAAACCATTATTAACCCTCATATTAGAATTAATAAAAATAAAAATGGCACATGGTATTCACCCATGGTATTCACCAAAATGGCACATGGTATTGACCCATGGTATTCACCTGGAATGTAGCCTATTTAAATGGGGGAATTAAACCAGCATAGATCCATCTTTACTCTAGATCTACTAACCCCCCAGAGGTATCAAACATGGTGATATGCAAACTAGCATAGAGTGAAAAAATATTTGATCCTCTTGGGGCTTGGTCAAGAGTAAAAATGGATGTTGTAATTTAATGTAGGTTAAACATTTTAGCTTGGTTAAAATAAAAAATAAAATAAAAATCAACTATTAATTTTATTAATTTTTATAAATTACTAATAGTAATTTTTAAGCTTTAGGTTTATGATAACGCATGGTATTGGCCCATGGTAATACCATGGTATTCATGTGAGCATAGACTATTTAAAGGGGAAATTCTATCGTGTTAGATCCATACAAAGTTTTATTATTTAGTGAAAGACTTGCCAAGATCTTACAAGATTTTATAATTGAGTAAAATATTCGCCATGCCTGGTGAGAGATTCGCCAAAAAATTATATATACATATTACATTATTGATAAAATCGCCTTTCATTTTTCCTATATACCATGGATATTCGCCCATTTATTATATTTATAAATTTAGGGGGGGTTCTTAAAATTTTCCCTGTTCACATTCCTTGGTGCCTCCAAGCTGATTATCACCATGATCTTCATGGGGTCTACCATCAATCCTTGTCTTCATACCACATGACCCAACAGGATCCCGAAAGGGACACAAAACAGAGATGTCTTCAGATTGAGCATGATCTGGTATCTTCAACACGTATCTAACATTAAGTGCAGACTCTCCACATGATGCTTGACCAATCCAAACATTGTCCAATCATCAAAGTACACCTCTAGGAACTTATGAATGAAGTCTTTGAATGCTACAATGACTACACGTGAAACGATTCTTGGTGAATTCTTCATCCCAAAAAGGATTATAGTATACTGAAAACATCCCCATTATATCACAAAGGTCATCTTGATTCTATCCTCAGGTAAGATTTTGATTTGATGATACCAATAGAACCCATCAGTGAAAGAGTATGCTTCTTGGCCACCTACATTATCCAGTACTTCACCAGTGAACGGGGTCGGGAAGGGGTCATGCACGCAAGCATCATATATCTTCCAAAGATCCACGCATATCCTTATTTCTTCTTTCTGTTTCTTTTCCTGAACCATTATCGGGCATACCCAATCGGATTCCTCCATTGGTTCAATTTTTCCTACTGTGAGCATCTTATCTAACTCAAAGCGAACCCTTTCCTTATACTTAGGATTAAGGCAGTAAGGTCTTTGGTTTACGAGCTTCACATCTGGTTTAAGGGTGATCTTCATGACACCCAGGTCTCCTATTATCCCTTTTACATTAGAAAAATTCGTGGGGAACAAATCCTGATATTTGCGGAGGAGCTCAATGACCTTGTCTATTGTCGCATCATCCCAATAGTCCCCAATCTTTGAAAATTTTGGTTCCGCCTCTGTGCCAATGTTGACCTACCTGGTTTTCAACGATGCGGTTATATCAGGATCCTCTATCTGTAGACCTTCAACCTCGCGGTGACCTTCAGTTTTCAGAATATTACTTTTTCAGGGATCCTCGTCTTCTTCTTCAACGGTCACGTTATAGCATTCCAATGCATGGCTCAACTGGGTAGTCCAATCAATCTAGATTAGGTCCAAAGGATCTTGCGATATCCTAAATATCACTGATTTAACCTCCTATAGCATCGCATCAATACAGTCAAACCCATCCTCAAAGCTGAATGTCATTAAAAATCCCTGGCACAAGATGTCCCATTCTTTAGTGCCATGGTGGAGCTCGGTTTTCAAGTACCAATTCATTGGCACGATGCCCAAGGTATGACAAAACAGATGCACCCATTCAAGCTGAGGCTCCTCTCCATAAGCCTTAGTCCTTTTGCCCAAGTGATCACATGGGTCATCCCTTCCATCATACTTATCTGTCATCCGCACTTCTGGTTGCATACAGAACCAGTCCTTGTGCATACCCCACCATCTTGCAGGTGTAATTCATAGTACCGAGTCCAAGGCCTAGAAGTGATGTTTCTCCAACACTTCTCTTTCAAATGCATCCAAAAATAAATCAACATCAGTTAGCCCATCATAATGAAGCAAATCCCTAACTTCAGATGACACACAACGCAACAACTTGGTCATCATATTACAACACAACGTAGATACTTCATGCACTATGTTCTACCAATGCTCCAATCTTCATCTAAATCTGACATGCAGGAGCTTTTGCGATCCCATGCAATACGTCCATCTACTATCGGATTCACCTAATCCCAGTCTCGCGTCGTTATCTTGTAAATCTAGTCCAGATCATCATTGCTTTCATAATCTCATACTGGTTCTGTATAGCGCAGTCCCTCCGCAAGATCTAGCGGCACCACTACATGAAGTGACTTCTTTTCAAATATCATCTTCTGCTTCTTTAGGTTGATTACCCCATTCATGTCAGTGGCCCAATCGATTCCAAGGAGTGTAGGGTATGGATTTCTATCATCCGCAATCTCTATTACCTCAAAATCCACCAGTGCACTTGTGCCCTCAATGTCAACTGTGACCCTTTGTAGCCTCCCCATTAGGATAATTTTCTATTGATTCTCCATTCTTAACTATATCAGAGACCACTAGAGCACAGGTCTCCCCATTCTTTCCCAAGTCTATTTTGGCAAAACATTCACGTCAAACCCCAGATCCAGGATAACTTGGTCCATCTCATATTCCCCTATATCCGCGGTGAGTCTCATTTCTCGCCCGATCCTGGCCTTGTGCTTGCTTAGCTTCCTAACCACGTACGGTTCACCAGTAGTGCAATCCTTACCAGCGCACTGATTGATCAGTTCCTACAGGCCCTTCATAGCCTTACTGTCATGGAGCAGCTTCATGAAGGTCTCCAAGAAAGTGGTAATCATGGATGGGTCCATTTCTTCTGCTGGTTTCTCCTGACTTCCTGAGGTAGAGGACTCAACGAAGCTTTTCTTTGCTTCCATAAATGTTTCTTTTTTGCTCTGTAGATCAGAGCTAATCTCCTTTTCTGGTGCTTTGCGAACCCATTTGCCTTCTGCAAGCTACTTGCCTTTATCCTCCCCCGTCATAGTTCTGCTTCGCAACATAATGTTTACCTTAGGGTCTTCCTCGCGAGGCTTAGCCCTCATCATTTGGAGGTTATGCATTAACTGTGGAGGCTATGCCACTTTTTTTTTTAATATTAGCCAACAATATAGGGCAATCCTCAGTCGTAAGGTCAAAATGAGTACAATAGCAGCATGACAATTGCGTCGGATTTGGACAGTCCCTCGTGTAGTGTCCTGGTCCTCCACAATTGTAACAAATAAGCTGCCCTCGGCCTCTACCAAGCCCCCCTCCACCTTTGCCTCGGTCATGCCCCTGATACTCACCTCACATTCCCCCAATGCCTTGGTCTAGAGGCCACATATCTGCCTGCACCCTATATGCAAGTGTCTTGTCCATCATCAATTCGTAACTTCGACAATTGCGCTCATCATGGCCTACTAATTGATAGAAATTGCAAAAGAGTTGTTGCGGTGTCTGCACGAATTTCTGCAACAAATGGCAATTATCAGTCATATGTTTCCCTGCTACCTAACATATAGCACACCATAGCACAGGCCCTGCACTTGGCCTTGTCGTGGCCTCTGGTTGTAGAGGCATTGGTCCTCCTACTGCAACATAGTTCGTGAAGGATATGCAGTGATCCTTTTCATGCACCTGACCCTTGAATTATATGCACCAAACTTCTCCATGCGCCTCTAGCTGAGCTATTCTATCTTGCTTCAGACTTTGCATCTCAAGACAAAGGTTTTGCAACTGCACATGAATCTACTGAACCCCCAAATTCGGATCTTGTATCGGAATTTCATGGAGTCTCATTGCAATCTCCAAGGCTTTTGCTTGAGTCGTAATCTTCTGTTGTGACAACACAACCCTTAGGTGAGGCAGGGGCTATTGGGCCACCAATTTTTTCTTATTATTATCACTTTTTTATGCCTATTTCATCCATTTCTACCATTCTTTATCACGTCATTTATCATAATTTATCATACAATTCCATTTTATAATTATTTATGCTCTTATGGATAAATACTATCTTTCTCCATTATTTTTAATAAATTGACAATTATTATGCATGATTTTACTGATGATGGTTTATTAATGGATTTTTTGTAACATCACTCATGATTTTACCCTCCAAGATCTTTTCTAGATTGCAAATTTGATCTTGAACTCACAATTAAATATTCCAACTCAGAAATTCGTTGGAATAAGAAGTGACAGTCTTGAATTGGACGTTTCGGACAACTGAAGGAGAATCTGGAAAATCTAGAACATGGGTTTTGTCCAAAATAGACCGAGTTAGTTTTGCAATCAGAATTTTCTAAAATTTGGCCTGTATTAAGAGAAATAGAAGGTTCTTCGAAGACGATTTTCTCAGATTTGTTGTTGCGGCCATTTTCCAAATTCTTCCAGTTGCAATACCAAATTCGACTTGTTCCTGTTGAATGTTGATGGAAAGATCTTTTAGATATGATATTTTTTATCAATTTATTTTGCATAATCCAAATTTGTAATGGAAATCATTTTGTAATCAGCTTTGTTGTAACTTCCCTTTGCTCTCTGTGTATTTAAATGAAAACAGAGATCAAAGAGAGGGGGATAATATGGGGAGAATTGGAGAATAGAGGAGGAGAATAGAGAGGAGGAAACTTCTCACCTTTTACTTCAATTGTAATTTTAATTTACAGAAGTGTGATTCTGAGGAACAAGATCGTATTTTAATGACACATGACTTTGATGATTAATATATAACTTGCATTGCTGTTCATGCGAATATTCTAAAGTAGCTAAGCAGTATTTGCTGGTGGCTATGGCCCGGTCTCTGGTGGATCTTACTGTTGTTCGTTGTTTTATACTTTTCTGTTTCCTGCAAGTTTATTCTACTTTACAGCTTTGCATTTGATTTACCTTCGTTAATTCATATTTCTGGTGTTCATTTCATTAATGTGCAATTCTAATTGATTTCATTTATTTATGTCATGCATTGATTTAATTGTAGAATCATTTTTTGTTAATTGAATGCCAGAGTGTTATTGATTAGATCAGGTGCTTTATTTTTATGTAGTAGTTTAGATTCAGCTGAAAGAGCTCTATTATTGCTACAGTGGACTTGGTTAATGTAATTGCAATTAGAATCTCTTGATTAAGATTGAGTATGGTTTAGATTAAGATTTAGTTTTGATGCTTGAATAGGTTTATTTCCTTGAAGTTACAAGCTTGAGATTTATGGTTTGATCTGTTTACTCTTGTATTGAAATTGATAAGTTATCTTAAAGCATTACTCTCTATAGATATGATGATTTCCATCACTTGCACATATTGTGTACACGCTTGAAACAAAAAGACTTACCCAGGTTGATAATTAATGTGAGGCAATTACGAGTTCTAAAAGACACCTTATATGCACCCAACATTTTGGTGCAGTTTCCAGGGAGAGTGTTGCCATTTCGCATAAGTGATGTATGTTTGATATTTGTTGTTGGGAAAGAATTGGGTATTAAAAACAGAAGGTAAGAACCTGCGTACGAGTAAGTAAAGTGATTTCTCCTTCGCCCACTTTTCAGCGCAATTGCATAGGAATTCAAGTAGAAATAAAAGTTTGATGTTTGTTTGCTGTGAAAGAACTTGGTATTAAAAACGGAAGGTAAGAACTTGCATACGAGTAAGCAAAGTGCTTGCTCCTATGCCCGCTTTTCAGCAAAATTGCGTATGAATTAAAGTAGAAATGAATGTTTGAATTTCTGTGTGAATGGTTAAGAAAAAACAATAATAGAAATTTTGTGTTGACACCTAATCATCAGGATTGGGTGAATAACTGAAATTTATGTAAATAAATAATAGAAAATATGAAGAGTCACCAGGAGATGAAATGAATAGTCTCTCCCTCATGTATATAATAAAGACCAACCTGAATGAATATCAATGAATTGATTTGAGGAGTTACCTCCTAGTCTGTTATGGTATTAGAGTCAGTGCCATTTTTGGCTTCCCTCTGCTTTGTAACTCCCTATTTTACCTATGGTATTTTGAATCCTATGTAGACTAGCTAGCTTGGCAGCTCTGACGCTTCCACTAGCCTGAACGCATCATTATTCCCCTTCGACTCACTATGCATACAAAACACTCATGGTTCTTTCTGCGCTCTCCCCACCAGTTGCTGTGTTCTTTTCCCTAGAATAATGAATTCAACCTGACATAGTCTAATAACGCTACTCTCTAGCGCCCCCATACCATCAAGCCTACCTGTGCTGCCTTCTCTGCTACGCTGCTTGATACCTGCACCCTTGTCAACCGTATGGCATTGTGCGCATTTCGTCTTGAAGATTTTCTCTCTAGCCTTACTGTTTCCTGGAGGAGCCTCCGAGAAGGTCGCCATTGATTAATGTTATTGATAATTTGATTGATTGAGTTGATCTATCGATCCTCTGTCACAAGAAGCGAGAGAGCGCATGGAAGAAGTTAGGAGACCCTACAGCCCATGTGAACAAGAAACTCACCAACGTTGTTCTGGTTTGTGAGGGAGACCATGGGGCCTGGTGTTGGTATAAGCTCACCAATCTCCTACAAAAATCAGGCCACACCGCCATTGTATTCAATCTCACAACCTTGGGTCTCCATCCCATGCACCACAAACACAGTATTATTGATAATGCTGGTACACTAATCGCTCCTCACCATACTCCAGGTTAATACCGCATTGCTTCTGTTGTTCATTACACCCTCACGTGTAATACCACTCGATAGTCATATGAATGTTGTAGTTTGAATACTCTCCGAATCCATTGCATATGTTGAATGAACTCCATATCTGTTTCATACATTGAACACTGATCAAGAATATTACCATGCTACGTGTTTTTTTCTTAATATAACTGTGGTGTAATATTACACATACCACCAATCCTCTGCTATGTGTTTGAATACTCACTGCGTTTCATTATAATACTATACTGTCATACCAATGCCCCTTTGAATTGTAATATTTTTTTTGCAAAATTACCACCATAAGTGCATTTCTTACCAGCAGAAATATTTTTACAGCACTCAAATTTTACAATGCATTCAATCATATCTATTGTGGGAGTAGTTCTCACTGGCAAGGAGAACTATCCCCAATGGTCCCAGAAGATAAAACACACCCTCATTTTCAATGACTTGTGGAAAGGAGTGTGTGTTGGAGATGGAAACAAAGAGCCAGAACAGCCTACCTCAGACAAAAAGTTCGCCATCTGGGAAAATAAGAACAAAAAATCCTATGCATTAATTGCAGCATCTATAAGTGAAGAGGTGAGTCGCCATGTTTTTCCATTTTCAAATGCTTTCGAAGCCTTACAAAAGCTGAAATAACTCTATGAATCACACTCTGCACTTGAAGTTATTCAACTCGTGATTAAACTCTTCACTCTTGAATTACAAAACAATGATCCTCTTGCTCTTGCATCATAAGTAAAATCTATAATGCATGATATCAAAGTCACTAATGTTGAACTGGATATTCCTCTAATAGATTTTCTCAAGGCTCTTTATCCTACTTACTCCAATTATCTTGAGTCATTGCAAGCAAATGGAAATCTCAAAGATATTACCTTTGACTCTCTTGTGAAAAATTTTGCTGAAAGAGAGAAAGCTTTTGGAAAGAAGACAACCCATGAATCTTCTGAATAGGCTATGTGCGTTGCTCATAAAGAAAAGAATCTTGCCCAAGATTCTTACAGAGGAAGAGGTGGTCAAAGAGGAAGAGGAAGATATTTCAGAGGTAGGGGGGCAGACACTCTCAAGGAGAAAAGTCAGATTTTCACTGCATACGCTGCAAAAGAAATGGATCACATGATGCCTCTACATGCAAGTTACCTTGGGACAAAATTGAGCAAAGAAACCAACCCAAAGGTAAAACCAATGACACAAACAAAGGTAAAGCACCTGAATCCTCTCATTATGTTGTGGCACAATGTAATATCGGAGTAAATGAAGACTTATTTAATGCTTCAATTGCTTCTTGGAAAAATGATTGGTTGCTTGATTTAGGAGCAACTTGCCACATGACTCATAGAAAAGATTGTTTTGAAGAATTTACTGACAATTTTGATGGAGCAATATACTTTGCAGACCAATCAAAACTCAAGCCATCAGGGCATGGCACAATTATGCTTAAATTTCCCGGTCTTCCAGACTTCCTTCTGCATCATGTTCTATATCTCCCACAGCTGAAGAGAAACTTGTTGTCCTTGGTCCACATTCGCCAGCAAGGTCACTCCATTCATATGTTTGATGGCAAGCTTCAGGTGAGAAAAGCATCTGACCACTCACTTGCCATGAGGAGGATAAAAGAAGAAAGGCTTCTCAAGCTGCAGGGTACCTCTGCTCATGCACAACATTTTTGATACAACTCTCATTATGAAGAAGGTACACTTCCATCAAGTTTATCATGGCATACTATATTTGGACATTTGAACTATGATAGCCTCTGCTTGTTGAAGAAAAATGGTGTTATTGGTTTGCCTACAATTCCTAAGAAACTTAAGCAATGTGATGCTTGCATTCTTGGAAAGCATAGCAAACAGTATTTTCATGATTCACATTCAAGAGCACATAGAAAACTTGAACTCATTCATTCAAATTTATGTGGTCCAATGTCTATTCATTCTGTAAATGGAAATAAATATATGCTGACATTTATTGATGACTACACCAGAATGTGTTGGGTTTATTTATTGAAGAACAAATCTGATGCTTTTCAAACATTCGAGAACTTTCATACATGAATTGATTTGAGGAGTTACCTCCTGGTCTGACATATTGGCTCTATTCACACTCATAATGGAAAAGAATATACTTCAAATGAATTTGAAAACTATCTTCACCAACATGGGATCAAACATCAAACAACTGTGCCTTATAATCCCCAACAGAACGGTGTAGCTGAAAGAATGAATAGGACAATCTTAAATATGGTGTGCTCCATGATGTTTTTCAAAAATGTAAAATTGATGTTTTGGCCTGGTGCAGTTCTATGTGTTGTATATATAAAGAATAGATGTCCATCTAATGCTATCAGAAATAAGACTCCCTATGAAATGTGGTATGGGCACATTCCTTCGATAAAGCATCTCAGGGTCTTTTGTTCCACCTATTATGCCTTGATACCAAAGGTACATAGAAACAAACTTGGTGCAAGAAGTTGTAAGTGTATCTTCCTGGGGTATTCAAACACCTCCAAAGCATATCGTCTCTATGATGAAGTCAATAAAAAGTTTGTTGTATCTAGATATGTAATCTTTCTTGAAACATCCAAAACTGACAATGTTGTTGAGAGGCAACTTGATCGCTTGGATAGATTCACAAATGAAAAATCATTTCAAGAATTTGATAATTAGATTCTACATCTTGAAGGGGGGATTCCTATACTAGATCAATTTATAGAATCTTCTTCTGAAAGCACTCTCTCCCGCGCATGAAACTCCAACAACAGATGATACTTTAAGTGATGTGATTGATAGAATTGGGAGACTCAATCGTGATTCAATCCCAACTCAATCAACACAGCAGCCTGGACCATCTAAGAAAGGTCCCCCAAAGTGGCTGACAAAAACACTTGAAAGTGTTAATCCTAATGAGGTTGAAAAGACAGGAACTAGAAATTCAAACCGGCAAAATAGAGGTGATGTAGATGACTCTGATTCACCTGTTGGTATGGATGTTTCTTATGATTGTGAATTGAATTTGTCTATATATTTCGAACCAACTTCCTTCAAAGAAGCTGCTTCTCATGATGAATGGAAAGAAGCGATGCAAAAGGAGTATGATGCCCTGATAAAGAATGGCACTTGGAAGCTATTTGATCCTCCATTAGGAACCAAACTAATTGGCTGCAAGTGGGTCTACAAGAACAAGTATAAAGCTGATGGCTCATTTGACAAGCACAAAGTTAGGCTTGTTGCAAAAGGTTTTTCATAGAAGGAAGGGGTTGATTATGAGGAGACTTTTTCCCCCACAGCAAAATGGGCTACCATCTGGACACTCTTTGTCCTAGCAGCTCAGAACGGTTGGAAAGTCCATCAAATGGATGTAAAAACTGCTTTCCTGAATGGAGATCTAAAAGAGAATGTTTTTATGTCCTAGCCTGAAGGATTTGCTGTGAAAGGACATGAACATAAAGTATGCAAACTTTTGAAATCCTTATATGGCCTCAAACAAGCACCATGAGCCTGGTATGAAAACCTAACTGAGCATCTTCTGAAACTCAATTTCAAACATTATGATCTTGATGATGAAACTTTATTTGTCAATAAAGTTGGAAAAACAGTTGTATATCATGTGGTATATGTAGATGATTGTTTTATGACAGGGAACAATGAAAGTTACATTGTATCCATAAAGAAGGAACTGAGGAAAGGTTTTGAAATGACTGATTTGGGCTATGTTCATTACTATCTTGGTATTGAAGTAACTCAACATACGAAGTCCATATTCTTTTCTCAAAAGAAGTACATTGGAGATCTGTTGAATAGGTTTGGCATGATAGAATGCAATCCTCTTACTACTCCAATGGAACAAAACTTAAAGCTCACATCCATTGAAGAAAAAGAATTTGAGGATGCAACAAAGTATAGACAGTTTGTAGGAAGTCTCAACTACCTAACTACTACCAGACCGGACATTTCATTTGCTATTGGAATCCTCTCCAAGTTTATGTAAAAGCCTTGTGAGGAACATTGGTCTGCTCCAAAAAGAGTTCTAAGGTACTTGAAGGGAACTCAAGACTTTGGAATCAAGTATACACAGGTGGATGACTTCAGCTTGATTGGATACTCTGATCCAGACTTCGATGGAGACAAAGAAACTAGGGTATCTACTTCAGGTTATGCTATGATTCTTGGATCAGGAGCTGTCTCCTGGAGATCACACAAACAATTAGTTCCAGTAGATTCCACAACAAAGGCAGAATATGTGGCAGTAGCTAAGGCAACAAAATAAATTGTGTGGCTCAGGAAAATTCTTGAAGATTTGTAGGAAAAACAAGTACAATCAACTCCACTCATGATTGACAGTACTTCGGTAATAAAGTTGGCCAAGAACACAAAGTTCCATGATCAAACAAAGCACATCAATACTAAATAACATCTGATTTGACATCATGTTGAGGCCAAAATAATCCATCTCCGCCATTGTTGCACTAATGAGCAAATTGTAGACATCTTCACCAAAACGCTTGGAAGAGAAAAGCTTGAAAGATTCAGAACGATGCTTAGACTCACCAACATCCCTTCAGATTAAGGGGGGGAATGTTGACACCTAATCATCAGGATTGGGTGAATAACTAAAATTGATGTAAATAAATAATAAAAAATATGAAGAGTCACCAGGAGATGAAACGAATAGTCTCTCCCTCATGTATATAATAAAGACCAACCTAAATGAATATCAATGAATTGATTTGAGGAGTTACCTCCTGGTCTGAGATTTTGAAAAACAAATCTCATGATTTCACTTAAGTGGTGATGTAAGCACCACCCATTTCACTAACCAATTGATAGGAACATTTGAAGGAGCCGCCTAAAAAAAAAACACATGAAGAACATCTTCTATTATGGTAAGAAATGGATCACATTTCTACTTTTGAATTCCCTATCAAAGATCTAGGAGGAGTGACACAAATGCACATAATTCCCCCATCTTCTCTACCAAATTATCATGGTTTGGCAAACGAAGACCCAAATACATATTTATTTGAGTTTGAATTACTTTTTAGAGGATACGATTATTGTACTAATGATCAAAGGTTGAAAGTGTTTCCTCTTACTTTAAAAGGAGTAGCTCTTCGATGGTTCATGAGCCTTGGTGGGAACTGCATCCAAACAAGGGAGGACATGAAGAACGTATTCTTGAAGAAATACCAAGACTATTACAAGGCCAATGAAGATATTTTCAATTTGATACAAGGGGAAGATGAAATCTTGGAGGACTATGTAGAGTGATTTCATTACAACCATAAAAAATCAAAGCATAAGCATTTGGAAAAAGAGATTTTAAAAACACTCCTACTCAAAGGAATCAAAGATGAATTTTTCGAACTCTTAAATCTGATAGGAAAAGATGATGCTTTTTAGTTATCATATGATGATGTTTGTGAATTATGCATAAGGTATTCAAGAAGAATCTCTAAGGCTGGTAAGAATTCTAGAGAAATTTCTTCTTTCTTTTCCAAATCTACTACAAGAATAGGAGATATAGGGGTTGAAATCAATGATTTATTTGAACATTTTAAAATTGATTTTATTAGCTCTCTAAATTCACAGTTGGATGTTTTGTAGGTTCAGAAAAATCAAGAAATTGAAGAAGTGTTTTTCCCTCATTGCCAAAAGGATCATCCCATAGATAGTTGTTCTTTCTTATCTAGGATGGAATCATCATATCAAAGAGATGGGGAAGCTGCAACAAGGTAAAAACCATGGCCTACATGTATGGTTCAAAGCACTTCCTCTCCATTTTCTTACTTGCATAATCCATTATGGAATACTCATGTGTTAGGGCAGCCATGTAAATCTCAATATAACCCCCACCATTCGTGTCTACAAGTTTGGCATGGTTCATCTTATGATTACATGATTACTCTCACACATCTTGTAGCACAAAAATATCATCCATATTCTTTTCCAGCTGTTCCACAACATCTTGCTTGCCCATCAAAACCATCCACACAACTCAATCAACCACATCATCAAAATGCTCCATGCCCTACACAATTTCCTGCTCAACTCATTCCACACCCTCCTCATAATAAACCGGTACAACATGCTGACAGTGTTGAACTGCAAAATTTACCTACCCTTCCCACCCATTCTATCTCACATGCACCATTGTAGAAAACTTATATTGAGATTGGGAATGTTTCAAATCCGAAAATTGTAGAAGTTATGAAAGAAAATAAGGTTTCTTCTAGCCTGCATCAACAAGCCGTTTTAAAAACTCAAGAAATTCATGATATGATGGCTATGGGAAATCAAGAAAGTAAAGGATATATTGAAGATTGGTTTCACTTCATCATTTGTTTGCAGCCTCACTCCATACTTCAACAATTTTTGACACCATCTTTTCAAGGGAAGTTGGCTTCTCATACCCTACTATTTATTAATATGCATTTTTCAAATTTGGGTATGTACATATTGGAGGCCTTATTTCGAAAATGGTTCCACTAGAAGTACTCGTATATGTAAGCATATTCATTTTTCAAAGAAGAGTAGGTTAGTGTAGAAAATAAATAAATAAGGACATAAATAAATACATTTTTATTATTATGTAAAAATAGTTGTTTTTGTTGCAACACGCCGTGGAAATCAACATCAGTGATAAATATTTTAATTTATTTGTGTATGTAGATGTATTATAATGGAAATAAAAGTTCTACAAACACGCATATTCATTTTTATCACCAATTTGGAAAAATTGCTTGAATATCATATTTTTTGGCTTGCAGGCTTGATGAAAATTCTAAAAACACAATCAGGACAATCATGTTTTGAGGGACCCAAAATGAATATTTTAAAACCTATTTCTATCCTAAATATCCCTTTATGTCTACTTTCAAACCCAATTTGAATCACTCCATTTGGATTTGAAACGAAGAAGTTATAACCAAAACATTGATAGTGTGTCTAGTAGGCATCTGAGGAACTGTTGGACACCTAATCCTCAATGGGTTAGTGTGGAAGCTGAATAGACAAAGTAGTCCAAGAGACCTTGGGATGTGAAACCCAACGGTCACAATATGTACTATAAATGTATATCTCTTGTTAATAAAAATTGATTCTCATGTTTTATCTTTCCTATTCTATTGCTGCCCATGTGTGTTTAACATGGTATCAGAGCAGACGATATCCTGCCCTGCTCATATTTTAGCCACTAATTTTTGTGGTCTTTCTATGTGTGTTTGTCAGACCTAAGCGTGTCTAAAATATTCCAGAATCTATCTGCACTGGTCAGAGCACAGATCCCAATTTTGCTCTTTGCTCGTGTAAATCCAGCGATTTTCTTGCCATTATACGTTGTCCCTATGCATTATATCCATCTATGCATTGAATGTCGTAGTCTGTGCATTAGCTACGTTATGCACTAATTTTCTGCACGGCCCAATAGTTTTTTATATGAATTGGAATTGATATATCTCCTGGAGTGTTGGCTGTTTTATTTCAATTAATAAATCCTCGTGCGCTCTCCCTTTAAACGCTGGTCTGAATTTGCTTCTCAAATCATTCCTTGTGTGTATCCCATTTGTGTCTGAGGGAATTAATTATCTGTCACCGCACTTCTGAGATATGTTCCTGGGTTTTATTTATCTGTCGCTGCTGCTTTTCTAATACATTTTCCTGCTTCATTAATAAGCTTAAATCAGCTCAAAGTTTATTGTTGGAATGCAAACCAATCAATTGCTGCTTCAATAGGCTCAAAATAGCCCAGAGTTTATTGTTGGATCTTCTACAACAAATCAATTTTCTCAAAAAAAAAAATATAAAGACGAGCCGTTTGAAATTTTAGATGTACAGTATAAGTATAATCACTGGCCCATCTCAGGGAACTCTAATCTGCTACCCAGACGTTGTGGTTGGGAAATAACGTACACCAGGGAGATTATATTTACACTCAGGCAGACAAAGAGGGTATATAACGATTATCTAACTGTGTTTATTGAAAGCATCGCAGGACTTTCTGATCTCTCCCTCGTAGCCTGTTTTAACGCCCACGCTGCCGAGCTTATCCATGGCAAGCGCAAAGTCCCGGAAGAAAGCATTTTGGTCGAATGGTGCTGGGAAATAGCGCAGAGAAACGCTCCTTCACTCAGCCTTATTTGTGCCATTTCTGTCCTGCCATTCTAAATGTGCTCAATCATTTCACTTAGCCGTTTCATCTCATTATGACTCTGCCATTCTGCTACCTTGTCAGAATGCTAACGCTTAATGTTTCGCTGGAATGGACCTCGAATCTCAAAAGCGTTACTGTCGCCTTTACCTGCGTATCAGTTCTGCCCTCCGCCCATTGAAATTGCTGTCATACCTTGTTTTCTCATCATAATTGCTGCCACAAATGGCTTGGTAATCTACAGTTTCACATCCAGTAAATCAGATTTGGTGTCGATTGAGGAAACATTGTTTGTAATCACCACCAACTCGCGCATTGGATTTGTCAAGGTTCGCTGCAACATCAATTAACCTCAAGAGAAGGAATTCAGCGGTGTGGCCATAAGTCTCATTAGCAAGATAATGTTGTAACGGATGGCGCCAGAGGGACAAAGAAACGTTTGGGCCGATGTCAGGTTACACAAGGATGGCAGATTGTAACGAAAAGTTGCTCTACTCCAACGGATTTTGCTCTACTCGCCGTTGTCCAGCATATGGAGTAGGATTACAGTACTAAAAACGCTAGCAATTTGGTTTTCTTTAACATCACGTCATCTGCTAAAATCCCCAAATATGTCGGCCGCAAGGGCGAGGTAGGCGATCCTATTTCCAAATAATTTTCCTTCGGATCCAAAGGGAAAACAGGGGAGGAATTTTCATGCTTCCACTGGGTCTGTTTTTAAGCAGAATTTGTGTTCAGTTTTACATATGATATAGCAGCACAGAGTTTGATCAGTGTCTGAAGAAAGAAATAGGAAAATTGGGGTTCAGAATTGGAGATTTGGTTCAACCAATAAAATGCAGTAATTGGCCATAAATTTTAGAGGGACCGAGTGTTAGTCGTTTTTTTGGGCATCAATTTGGAGGACTACAGGGAGGTACTTGTTTGGCAGAGTTCGTTAATCTTTAGAGGTGTGAAAAGTTCACTATTATTTGGAGTGCGACAATGTTTTGGGTAGATTTGTAGGGTTTCGATTGCTTGGCAGAGCACGACGGTCGCTCCTTATTTGGTGGGTGACTGGGCCAGATCAGGAGGAGTTCAGGAGGGAATTGTTGAGACAGAATTCAGATATGTCTGAAGTTTTGCTTCACATCTATGATGTGACAAACAACGCATCGGCTCGAACAAATAATGTCATTGTCCAGTTGAACAGTGTTTAACATGTTATGAATGGATCAGACGGCGCCATAAATCAGATTCCCCAACAAATATATAGAACCTGTGGTGCAGACAATCTCAGCACTTGTATATATCTCCATTCTTGTTAAAACAAGACCAGCAATGGCGCGTCTCTGGCTCGATCGGAGGGCTGTTGACTGAATTGAAGGGAGGCTCGAACCACTGGTCTGTTGACTCCTAATAAGCTTCAACCCTTTCATGGTCGAATGGTATGGTGATGGTATTGAAGAATAGTATAGTGTTATATGCTTTATAATACATGTTGGAAACCATGCAATGTAAATCTGATATGCGATAAGGACTGTGTTCTTCTTATGTATGTTGGAAAGCGCTCAGCATATGCTAAAAAAATCAGTGAACCTTCAGTGACCTGTGCAGTATCTGGAATGTCGGAAAGCTCTGGAAATCTACAAGTATTGGTGTCATGTCCTTCCTTATGGTAATTCTCCTTGCATTTTATCAGTCTAAAGTATGATTTATGTGCCTTAGATCTTCCATTTAAGACATTCGGAGACAGTTTTTGGTTTTGGAAAACTCCACTTTGGCGCGATTTCTGTGTTGTTTGGTCTTTTGCTCAACAAACTTTGACAGGGTTTTACTGCTATTGGGGGCCAGTTCGTCGCTATTATTTACAGGTTTTGCTAGACAAAATAGAGTTTCTGCGCCGTTGTATTAAAGAAAGAGGTTTTGCGTGTCTTAAATTTCCGGGTTATTAATTTGTAATTTTCCAAAGATCTGGATGCCTAGAAGAACTTTATGCTAAAAAAAAATAGGCAGAGTTGTTTCAGTACTCTTTTGTTGTAAGTGAAAATGGCTTTAATTAGTGATGTATTAGATTTATTAAAATCCTTGATATATTCCACTGCTGATGGGAAGGTAAACATCAACAAAGACACTCTTTGTGACATTCAGACCTGCCTATATAATGCATAGGAAAAGATCGATTTTTTGCGGCTTGAATCACAGCTATAGCAAGAAGAGCTACATCAAAATAGACATCATTCTGAACCTGTTTCTGTTCAGAACAATGAAACAGACTCCCATAAACAGCAAGTCAATAATGTTATAATTCATTCAGATTTACTACCCAATAAAGCGGCAGTTGTACATGCAGATGTATAAACTCAGTCTGCACTTCCCAAGCCCATCATCAGACCTTGGGAACAGCTTGTCCACAACAAGCACAGAACTGGTCTTGGATATGACAAGGACTTGTCCTTTCATATTCCAGACTACTCAAAGCCCATTTAGTTTCAGAGTGCTGGATTCATCCATGACAATTCACTGTCAGTTGTTCCAGATTCTGCCCCTCTTCCACAACAACAACAACAATAGATTGTGAAATGCCAACACTGTGACCAAGTTGGCCATCTGAAAGATCACTGTTTTGATCTTCATCCATGTAAGCACTGTCATCAAACTAGCCATTCTTCGCACAGATGCTTCAAAAACAAACATCCTGCAAGAACAAAGATTCATCTTGGATGGATCGCTTCTTGGCAATGGGCATCAACATCCAAGAAGATATTCCAAACACATATCAAAACTTGTTCCAGAGTATTGAACAGTCTTGCAGTTGAGTTTTCTCCATCATCGCACCTTGTATCTGACAGGGAGAGAAATGATGGTCATCTACAAGCTTCAAAGTCACATCAAGCGAGCCTAAGCCATAACCCTGTCACACTAGTTTCAGAGTTGTAGCCAGAGACAAAGATGCCCCTAAGCATGCCTTCAGTTTGCAATCTGGGACACTTCCTCTAGCAGAAGACTTTAGCTTCTTGCTAACTTTGGAAGAGTTCCAGGAATTGCATTAAGCATTCCAGAGTTGTTGGTCATCCTTAAACCATCACAGGTTGAGACTTCCCTTTTCAGGTTGAAGTTATCCCTTTTATGCGGGGTGAGACCTCCCTTTATTGGTTGAAGGTTTCCCTCTTTAAAACAATAGGAGCACTTCCTCTAACAGAAGACTTCATCTTCTTGCCAGTTTTGGAAGAGTTCCGGGAACTGCACTAAGCGTTCCAGTGTTGGTGGTCATCCTTAAACCACCGCCCTTTATACCAACATTTCAGAGAGCACATTTAGCCTAGTGCTGCCATGCATTTTTGCACATTTTGTATTACATCTCTCTTCTTGGACTCATACATAACCCTTCGGATTAAGGGGGGGAATGTTGGACACCTAATCCTCAATGGGTTAGTGTGGAAGCTGAATAGACAAAGTAGTCCAAGAGACCTTGGGATGTGAATCCCAATGGTCACAATATGTACTATAAATGTATATCTTTTGTTAATAAAAATTGATTCTCATGTTTTATCTTTCTTATTCTATTGTTGCCCATGTGTATTTAACAGGAACAAATTTGGGACAATCAATTTTTGGAGGCCTAAACGACTATATTTTTAAAACCTGTTTCTATGGTATATTCCTCTATGAATCTAGTTTACAAGGAATTTTGAATCACTCGATTTGATATCGTATGAGAAAGTTATGACCCAAATACGGACTATATATCCTAAATCAGCACTCTTAAAACTCTGTTTTTCCAGCTGTTCATTAAAGTATTTGACCCATCAATTTTTCTTATCCTCAAAACCTATTTCTATTGGAGATAAATAAATTAATCTACTTTCATTTCTAATTTGAATTAGCTCAATCTGTCATCAAACGGAAAAGGTATGCTTAAAATATCAACTGTTGGTCTAAGTTGGGAAATCGAAAATGACTATGTTATACAAGTCGCTCTAAGTAAAATTGACATATCATATCATGGAATTTTTAAAATCTATTTCTATTAGAGATATCCCTCTGAATTAAATTTCATTTGACTTTGGAATCACTCAAATCGGATGAAAAATAAAGAAGTTATGATTAAAACACTGCAGGTTAGCATGATTGGTCACTGCTCTCCCACAAGTAATAAATTAATTTTACTTTGTTATTTTCTCCGTGGATTTGTTTTACAAAATAACTACTTGTTATTTTTTTTGCATAATTCTTGGATTAGGGGAGCCCGATCACCTCTCTTTCCCCATGATTTAATGTTTTACTGTAGGTAGACACTCATTTTTTGCAGGTCCTAGGAGAATAAAGAAGTCAATTTATGAACGAGCGATTCTTGAAAGAAATTTTAATGAAACAAGAGCATTTCATCCAATTCAGTACCTAATGGATTCATAAAAAAAGAAATGGAGAATTGATTTCCATTTGAAGATTCATGTCACTACTGCTAAACCATTTTTCCAAGAGATCATTTTTTTCTATTGACAAATTGATATTCCCTTAGGAAATAACATCATAGCTATTGTAACTTAATTAATTTATTTATTTACTATTTTTAATAAAGTGTTGTTTCTTTTTTTATTTCTCTTATGTTTTTGTGTATCAGCTGTTGCTTCCTTCAAAGTTGTAGTTTCTACTCCGTTGACGATGGAACAACACTTTTCTACGTTTTTGCTATTCCAACTTTGGAACAACACTTTTCTGTGTTTTTGTTGTTCCAACTTTGGAACAGTACTTTTCTACATCTTTGTTGTTCCAACTTTAGAACAACACTTTTCTGGGTCTTTGCGGTTTCAATTTTGGAACAACACTTTTTTGTTTTTGCTTTTCCAACTTTGGAACAACACTTTTCTGCGATTTTGCTATTCCAACTTTGGAACAACACTTTTCTGCGTCTTTGCTATTCTAACTTTGGAACAACGCTTTTCTGCGTTTTTGTTGTTCCAACTTTGGAACATCACTTTTTTGCGTCTTTGCTGTTCCAACTTTGGAACAATACTTTTGCGTTTTTTTTGTTCCAACTTTGGAACAACACTTTTATGTGTTTTTGCTGTTCCAACTTTAGAACAACACTTTTCTGTGTTTTTGTTGTTCCAACTTTGGAACAGCACTTTTCTGCATTTTTGTTGGAAGTGTTTTTGCTGTTCCAACTTTGGAACAACACTTTTTGCGTTTTTGATGTTCCAAATTTGGAACAACATTTTTTTGCATTTTTGCTGTTCCAACTTTGGAACAACACTTTTCTGCATTTTTGTTATTCCAACTTTGGAACAACACTTTTCTGCGTCTTTGCTATTCCAACTTTGAAATAGCACTTTTCTGCGTTTTTGCTGTTCCAACTTTGGAACAACACTTTTCGGTGTTTTTGCTGTTCCAACTTTGGAACAACACATTTTTGCATTTTTGTTGTTCCAACTTTGGAATAGCACTTTTGCGTGTCTGCTATTCCAACTTTGGAACAACTCTTTTTGCGAGTTGTTGTTTGAATTTTTGAATAGCTGTTGTTCCAACTTTTGAACAGCTGTTGTTCCAACTTTGTAACAACACTTTTTTCATTTTTGTAGAAATAACTACGATTTCTCTTTACTATTTCATCGTGAGTCATTTTTTCATTTTTCTTTCTCTTTGATGTTTTGAATAAAAAAATCATCTGGTTGGATTTGTGCCTAAGATAAAGAAAAATAGTAATATTAATACCATTATGACTTATAAAACCTTTTGATGGTCATCTTTATTCCGAAGTTGACATGGTGCACCTTTATAATGACTGGTTGAATATCTTCTCTTTGGATATATCATAAAACGATTTATTATTCTAATACCATGCTAGTTTATCTTTTACACTTTCAAAAGGATAAATCCCTTTGATATGATGATATGGGGGGAAAAGCATAACTTTCATTGGCATTTTTTTTACTTCTTACGCCACCCCTGACTCTTAAGGAGTAAATGAATCTCCCTCTCTTTACAATAAAAGCATTAAAATATAGAAATATGAAAAAGCAATAAGTAGTGTCTTAAAGAGGATAGGGGATGTTGTAGAGGTAAATCCTCTCTGCGGACAGAGACGATCCCTACTAGCCCAGACCGGGTCTAGCAACAATCACACAATGCTATCACGCAAGTTCCTAATTGCAAATAAGAAGTGGATGGTGAGAACCTACTTGGATTCCAACGCTAGTGTTCGTAAAAGAGATATCGCCCTCGTTCCTTTGCCTTGGCTGGTCACGATCCCCATGATCTCCGTGATTGGACACCTGCACATGCAAAGAACAACACGAAAACAAGCATAAAATCTAGTAGATGCAATTATATATCAGTCAGAAAAGATATAACTCAACATCAAACATAAAACAATGAGAGTGGAACCATAATGATAGTCATCTATTATTAATAAATAACAGAGAAGAATACAACCAAAGTTCTGACGTCAAATCCTTCTCAAGAGGGTCCAGCCAACAAGTCTCTTAAGCATTCACCCTTGGAGGTAGATCTCCCAAGACAAAAACTCTCTCTCACACAAGTTTACACAAGAAAGAAACACTTCACAACCTTCCTTAAGCTCTCTAGCAATCCCACACTTGTCACACCAACTACCTATCAAGTTCACACACTAGCAGCAACACTCTAAGCACTATCAATTCCAAACTAGCTGCTCATGGCAATGGTAGAGGCTTAAATAGGAGAAGGAGTCTCCATGAATGGTGGGAGGATGAGCTTATCTCCAAGGAAGGTGGCTCAAATGACGAAATAGACATGCCAGAGAAGGGAGGGCGACATTTACAAGGCCAACAACCAGGCCTTGAGTCATCTGGAAGGCCAGCTATTAGAACAAACTTGCCCAAACTGGATCAGCGCGGGTCCATAACTGCACTGGAGCGCTGACATCGCAACTGAATAACAAAGAAGGTCATGTCAGCGCGATCAGATATGAATAACAGACGTGTTGTCTGATGAAATTCAACCAGCGCGGGAAACACGTGTACTTCCGCGCTGGCAGTGCATTCCGCCTGTTATGGAGCGCCCATCAACGCGTTTATTTTGACAACAGTCGCGATGATAGCAAAAACTTTGGCAAAGTGGGTCATTTGGCAACATTAGAGAGCATGAGCATGGATGGATTGGACTCATGACACAGTAGGAAGACTAACAGGGAGATAGTGACAAATTACTGTGTAACAGATGCCCCCTAAAGCATGAAGCCCGAGAGAGTGGGAGGGGTGAAATGCTTTACAAAACTCGCTGAACTGGAACACCACCAGGAAGAACCTGCACGTCTGTACAACTGATATCTCTGATAATCAATTACATGTAGTCCAGGCATGGGCGCAGCCATCCAAAAGACATACGAAGGATGTCTGTGGTATGGACGCAGCCACCCAGCTAAAGAGACCATGATGATAATAAAGGTATGGTTGCAGCCATCCATGAAGACTCAGGCATGGGCGCAGCCATCCATCAATGAGTCATGTAATGATCATATAATCCACAAAATCGCAACCTGGATTTCAATAGACAAAATCCAGGGTCTTACGCTCCATCTCGACCCGAACAAAAGTACAAGTTCAAGCATGTGAATACATGAGTTGAAGTCGAACATGCAAGAACATCGTCTGATTACCAGTCAATGATGAAAATTGTTAATAGACGCGAGAGGTACCACCAATAATGACAATGGCCCTCAAGGTACTATAGGTACAATCTGCGGCGTGCGAATAGGTGAGCTGGCGTCAAACACTCGCAGAATCATTCGATCGGAGGCCATTTATGAAAAGCTCTCGTCAAACACGAAGAACCTACCATTGAGGCATGCAGGCTCCAAGGCACCGGAAGGGAGTCTCTAGATCAACTTCCTGGATAATGAGCTGAAGTCGACAGGAAGTGACCTTGATCAAAGGTGGGCCATAGTGTTTCCCACATCATTGACACGAGATAGAGGAAAGATGTTGTGGTGATTCAGAATTATGTGAGGTATCAGAGGGAGGTTGTAATTCTGCAGAGGTCAACTTCTCTTGAACATATCGGCGGCATGATAGTGGACTTGGCAGTATTTGACATCAAATGAGCAGAGGTCATGGTGACAAAGCAATGAGCAGATGAGAGGTCAAATGGGATCACCCAAACCCATGGAGGCTAGTGTAAAACAAGATGAGATGCCCCCACCCAGACACGAATGCAGACGAGTGCCATGTTCAAGAGTGACATACTGCCGACATGACAATAATTATGGATCCATTTTCCCCACCATTTCTGGCGAGTACCCTGATTATTTTTTGATGACAAGCTTGACGGGGATAGCATATGCTTGGAAGGCGTCATTCCGACGGAGTATGATGTCATTAAACTTTAACGAGTCTGACAAAGGAAGACCTCGGCGTCTTTTCCTGTTTAGAGAGTCTGAAAAGACAGCAGAAAAGAAAACTCCAGGGGGATCCTTTTTCGTAAAGTTGTGTCTCTCGAGCCCGAAAAAGTATAAAACAATGCTCAAAAGAACCGCCCGACCAGTATGATCGAGGAGTACTTTTCGTAAGTAGTGACTTCGACCTGAAAAAGTAGAAAAGCGGTCAGAAGTACATTGTTTTGGAGCCAATAACGAGTTCGAAACGACAAAAACCCGACAATCTTTTTAGTTTAAACGGTCGAAAAAAGAGCTTCAAAGACGACCGCCTCTCATTCCTGTTAACGAGCCGAGAGGGGGACTCGGCTATCTTTTCTTATTTCACGTCGACAAAGAGCTTAAAGACGACGTTCCAGGACCAAGTGTGTATAGAACCGTCGTAATTCCACCGACATGAGAATCTGCACAAGAAACACCGCACGCGTAAACCTGTTCGAGATAATATGGACCACATGCATAAAAACATAGTAGAACTATATTGGCACCAAGCACATGGTAAAAATCATCACAAAAAACCCACATTTATGAAAAATAATACTTAATTATGAAATTTTACCATAAATAGTGGGGTAAAAAAAGTTTTTTACCATTGTTACCATTTGGAGCTGTGGAGGACGTGGTGGAGCTGCGAGGTTGACGAACCAAATTCCGTTTCGTGCACACATCAACCATCCCGAAGTCTGTTCCAGGTACGCTCACCCTCCTCTGCGCTCCATTTTGAAGTGTTTTAGCTGCATTCTAACGGTGGGAAGTGCTAGTTTGGGCGAATTTTTTGAACTTTAATTCGCTCTCGGTCAGCGCAGATTTCCTTATCGGGTCCGCGCTGATCGAAAAATATTTACACAGACCACCCCCGGATCAGCGCGGAAGAGTGATATACTTCTGCGCTGACCTAGGAAAAATATCAAAGGGCGCCATTATCAGCGCGACTGTTTTAAAAACAGTCACGCTGACACCGCGAAACAAGTTTTTTAACAAATTGAACGTATAAAACTTTATGGACATGGCCCTAATGAATTTTTGTGATCATGCAGGGTAAAATGGCATTCGTTTGGCAGGAGCAAGCTCATGATAATGAGGATATAGCGGCATTTGCCGATGCTGGGTGCCGTAATGCAATGCAGGTGTGCGGGTTGCTCAAATTCTTCCTAACTTCGCGCCTGTGAGCACAGCCTGAGCTTCTCGAGTTCCTGATCAGAGCCTGGAATCCCACTGATGGGAAATTTGTGATTCGAGGCCAAGACATTGAGTTCGACTACACAGATATCTATTTTTTGACCGGGTTATCACGTCGAGGTGAGATTCCCATCCTGGAGGGGCAGCGACCTAGTGGTGATACTCTAGATATGCTGATGGCCCGAGTGTGCCCACAGGCAACTGAGACGTGGAGTGGGAAAGTAGCTATTCCTACTGTGGAGCACATCGTCCTTCGAACCATACTCTTCATGGTGACTCGAGCAGCGGGCTCCTTGGCCAATCATGAGGATTCGAAGGCCCATCTTCTATTGGCTCTCGAATGTTTAAATCCCACTATATTCAACTGGGCAGCAGCAGTAGCAACCAGTATGAAGAGACAGCTGACCAACTGCCGACGTGGTGAGTTGAAGCAGTTTGGCTATGGGTCGATTTTAGTCCCGCTCATGCTGGAGTGGGTACCAGCATTATAGCTACAGGACATGGTCGTGGATCCACCAAGAGGCCCCCGAGAGATGAGGGCCAGTCGATGGGGCCATGTCATGCCACGAGGAGGTGGCGGCCGACCAGTGGCATGGGGAGTATACTTCCGAGAGTGGCTGGATCGGGAGACTATTTTTGTGGAGGACTGGCCATATGCTAGCATAGACTTCCGTGGAGACCCAGACATGCCGCTGCCTGCTGGAGAGCAGTGGGACGATGGTGGTAAGCCACTTGATCTCTTTTTGATTTTTTATTTTTGTTAATGTTTTTGATTTTTCATGTACATGTCTTAACGATGAATGCTATGGTATGCAGATGTAGGACCGATGAGACCCCTTAGTTTGGCCCCAGAGGCACGAAGGGATGCACAGGGCATTGGAACTCTGGCCTTGGCTCCTCTGGGAGTCGATACGATGGAGACCGTGATACGGAACCTCGAGGGCTTGCTGTCAGGGATTCCAGATTACCAGGGGATAGAGGAGGTCCCCATAGCATCTCAGATCCATACAGTGGGGGTAGAACCTAGGATGCACCGCCTTTTGAGGCGGGTGGCACAAGCGGCTGTAGATTATAGAGAGCATAACCCACCATAGTAGACATCTAGGTCTTTATTCCCTACTGATGGTTTTTTGAGAGACATGTGTCTCAGATGTACGGAGAACACAGGCCTTATCTAGACATGCACACTTATTTTTTGAGCGCCTTGGTGCGCCATACAATATATATATACATATTCCTATGGTTTATTATTGTGCTTTTATGTGCTTGCTTATATGATGTTTTTATTATAAATTACGCAAATGTTTATCTAATACATGATTAGCCAATTAATCAGATAATGTGTTTAATCGTCGTGGAATATGCTGATATGTGATAAAATAAAAATTCTTTTCTAACAATTTAACATGTAAGTACAACCTTAAAATGTGACAATCTCTGACGGAATATCGCCCATTGAGCTGATGGACGACAAGTTGAGAGTCTAGGTTAACAACCAATGTACGAATATTGAGATTAATCACCTCGGCTAATAATTCAATAACAACACTATATTCAGCGACATTGTTTGTAGTACAACCTAAACACACACCCTGAAGATCTATCAACTCACCGTGAGGATCGTAGATCACCCACGCCGCAGAGGACAAATTACGAGTGTTGCGGCAGGCACCATCAGCGAAACCAATATAAGGTGCACCCGACATCTGCACAAGAAGCAAAAACACAATAAGGAGCAATCACGCTTTTTACACCAAGCTAAAAACATGAAAACACACACACACACTTGCTAAGACACACGCATGTATAAATCGAAGCACACTAAACTTGAGAATAAAGGGATGGGCATGCCCCCCAGCATGGTGTCTCAATTCGAGGTACATGCCCCCCAAGCTTTAGTCCATTGAAAATGGAGTGAAGGTTGACATCACTGTTATTGCGCTCGAATGGCATCATATCACCCCAGGATTCTATTTGATTAGCGGGAGGAAGGACCCACGGATCAGAACGCACAGAAATCATGTTAATAGGGGCAAGATTCGGAGGTGGGAGTGGAAAGATACCCATTAGGGCAGGATCCTTAAAGAGCCCAGCTCCCACACTCTCGAATTATTTGGAGGTATGCTCCACGAAAGGCACATTTCCTTCAGAAGAAGAGGCGAAGAAGGAGAGCTGGTCCACCGTGACAATATTCCCTTGATGAGGGAAACGAATGACACAGAAGAGGGAGGAAGCCACGGCTTGCATGGCGTATGTCCAGCTACGTCCGAGGAGGAGGTTGTAGGTAAGATTAGCTTCGACAACTTCGACCTCCACTTCTACCGTCTTGCCTTCCAAGGAGATGGGCAAGCGTTGGAGGATACCATAAGGACGGGACTCTCTTCCACCAGAGGCTTCTAACGTCGTAGGAGACTGGCTCAATGTTGGAGAACCAATAGCTTTCCAGTAAGCAACAGACATGATGCAAGTTGAGGCACCTTCATCAATGACTGTACGATGAATTGTTTTACCATTGATGATGACCTGTATAAGGAAAGCGATTTGGTGAGGCAGTCTGGGTGTATAGCCCTCGCGATCAAAAGAAATCAGATCCGAGTCAGCCGGGTCTATGCCACCGACGGCCGATAGCAAGGACTTCCTCTGGGAGGGGCAACTCTGGAGGACTTCTAGAGCGGACATAGCAGATGGAGCCTGGGCTAAGTCCTCAACAATGCTGTAGTGCTGAGCAGCACGAGCATTCGGGTTGTAAGAAGACTTCCAGAGTACACCTTTTGGAGGGGGTCGGATCGTCGTCTCAGTGTTAGGTCGTTCGATGTGGAGTGGACCAGAACTGGACGGAGGAGCGCTGGAGGGGACCTCCGGCTCTTTCCCGGCATGAGATGGATATTCTTTCGTTTGAGCAGAGACATGGATGGGAATCGTCCCAGCCATGAAGACTTGAGAGCCGAATGAAGAAGAGGGTTGTGATGGATCTGCCACCATTTGAGTTTGCTGAGAAGGGAAAGGTTCTTTAAGCACAGCAGGAGTCCTAGGAGCACCTTTCAACAATCGACTAACTTCGGACCACCTGGGCCAGTCTTTAGTGTAGTGATCCTCATCACAGATAAGACAAGGATACTTAGTTTTACGCTTGGCTCCTTCCTCTGGTGGAGGTTTAGGGGAGTCCTGTTTGGGTTGTTCGGATTTATTCTTGGCTTTCCCTTTCTTTTTCCCTTTCGAGGATTTATCCGTCGTGGTGGACTAAACGGCATTAACCTCGGAGGTACTTCCAGAATTAGACTAACCCTGAGAATTATTTCCATTAGAAGCATTCTGTTTTTGCTTCCCAGGGTTCGCGGATGATTTCTTTGATGACGTGTTTACAGAGCCAATAACTCCATCAACAGATGGTTTTGGCAGAGCTTTGGATGTTCCGGGTCTCGGGGCATCTGGCAAATAATCATATAAAGTACCCGACTGAGAGTATACTAAGTCGAGGTACTAAGCACGCGTGATAGCTTGCTCTTCAGTTACACAAGCTCCCATGGCAATGTCTCGCGCGATCGCAGGGACAAAGGAAGTCGTGAACCAATCGGTCAGGAGCTGATCAGGAATCCAAAACTTGATCAAGTGACGACGCCGTCTCCATTCATGTATATGATCGGATATATGCGTGGCCATGTCCCGTTTGAGAGACATAAGGAGATGTGTCCCTATCTCATACCGAATGGGTAACTGAAAATGAGTTAGGAATGCCATAGCCAGCGAGTTGAAATCTTGAAATGTTTCGCGATTCAACTCAATATACCACTTAGTGGCCGAGCTGGTGAGAGTCCTTTGGAAGAGGCGGAGCCGGATGGAGTCATCAAGCCATGAGTTGGATGAGCACCAAAGGTGATAGGTCATGACATGGGCTTGAGGATCTTCACCAGCTTTGCCATCGAATTTTGGCCAATCACCGGGTATTTTAGTTGGAACTGGTGGCCAATATGGATTATGAAGAATGGGATCATTTGTCAGCTTGGACACATCTGGAAGTTCCAACGTCGCTAAGAAAGGCAACTGAGGATTAAAGGACATTTGTGGCTGTGGAAGAGAGGTAGTACCGGGGTTCCAACCAGGTGGTGGTTGCCCCCATGGACTTTGTCCGGATGGGCCTAGCCCATAAGGATTCTGCCCCCCAGCACCCCATGGATTAGCAACTTGACCTGCAGGTGCGACGTACTGTTTCTGATAATTCTGGTAAGGAGTGACCTGCATTTTTTGATAATTTTGATAAGGGGTAAATTGAGTTTGCCCCTGGGGTTGCTGGTAGCCATACGTCTCCTGAGCTCCATACTGAGCCTGATAAGAAGGTTGCGCTTCGTAAGAAGGTTGGGGTCGTAGCCCACCTTGCATTTGATAACCAATTTGAGTCTGGAGCCCAGAAGGATGTCCTTGAACAGGTTGAGCTTGGACCATCTGGCTGGAAGGTTGGCTTGGTTGGGTTTGGGACGGACCCGTTTGCCCAGAAGGATGAGCTTGCTGGGTACCAGGTTGTCCTTGAGCAACCGAGGGTTGTCCTTGCGGAACAGATGGTTGAGCGGGCTGGACGGCCGGTTGACCTTGAGGTTGGCCAGCCTGTCCAGAAGGATGACCAAGCTGGGCAGTGGGTTGGCCTTGCTGTGCAGAAAGCTGGCCCGCTTGCCCAGAAGGATGACTAGGCTGAGCAGTGGGTTGGCCCTGCTAGATGTAAGGCTGCCCCCCTTGCCCAGAAGGATACCCCTGTTGGACTGCTGGTTGACCTTGTGGAATATAAGTTTGTCCAGCTTGTCCAGAGGGATAACCCTGCTAGATACCAGGTTGGCCTTGTTGGATATAAGGTTGTCCTGGTTGTCCAGACGGGTAACCTTGTTGGGTACCAGGTTGCCCTGGATAGCCAGAAGGTTGAGTCAGATAGGTAAAAGATGGACCGCCAGCGGCCGAAGGTTGTCCCTGATAGGGTTGTCCTTGTAGGGCCCCAGGTTGTCCTGGGTAAGACTGGCCATAATATTGCTGCCCCTGGGGGGTTTGCACATAAGATGGCTGGCCTTGGTTAGGTGGTCCCTGAAGCTGTGCAGGCATTGCTTGGCCTCCATGGAAAGAGGTGGCGTTCCAAGCAACGGATAATGGTACCAAAACCTCAACAAAAGGTTGAGTAGGCAAGGGTTGAGAAAGCTGAAGGTATTGACCAGTAGAATCGTAATAAAAGAATGGACCCTGCGCATTCGGATCCTGAACAGCTTACCCATAGGCATCATAGGGCCCCCCTCCTGGGACGGGACCAGAAGAGGGTGGAGCACCTTATGCAGGGTGGACAACTTTAGGTGAGAGTGTCGGCTAGCCATTACTCACTTGGCCGTGAGGGGGACCAGCACCAGTGTTCAAGGCTGAAGACGCTGTAACGGCACTAACAACTGGAGTTGAATGTGCTACACAAACAGTTGGATTCGTCGGAACTGAAGTGACAGGTGTAGTGTGGACTTGTGAAACAAAAGATCCCGTGGTGGGAGTGATATGGGGGTCCCACATAGTCGAAGCAGGGGTCCTGGCACTTACCCTATCCCTCAACGACTGGTAGCATGGGGGGAGCGGAGAAGTAGCTGGGATGAGAGTGTCGATATTCGACAAAACAGGTGTCTCACTCACTCTAGGAGATGTCTCATCCATGTGAGAGGTAGATATTGGAGACGAAACACCAGGAGGGGTAAAAAGAATATCGTCCTCGTCAGGCTCCCAGATGGTGTTCCAATGAATTTCGTAACCTTCGTCGTCTGGAGCGCGAGAGTTGATCAGTTGGATACTCGGGATAACAGGAAGAGTATCACTTACCGGTACCTCAGGAGCAACGGAAGAAGGAGACCCTTGATCACTTGGAACGGGAGTCGACGGTTCAGCCAGGATGACAAACTTCAAACAAGACCTAAGGGAGTCTAACGATAAAGGACCCTACTCAAACTAACGCACACAAGATCTAACCAGGTAATGTTTATCGCGTCCAAATAAATTTTAAGACGCAAGGACACAACTTGACCTTTTCATGTTTTAAGAGTCGAGAAAAGGACAAAAAGGTGACTCTAGTCGCCTTCGAATGTTTTGTGAGCCCGAAGTGACAAACTGCTCAAGTGAGCCTTTTCTTTTAAGGAGTCTGAAAATGATCAAAAGTGACTACTCTGGAGAACTAGGCAAAAGGGTTTACCAAACAAATCCGTAAAACTGCATATACACCTTGGTAGTCATATGAAAACCAAGGACTTCCCGTACGGCAGTCAATCTTCCCGAATGTTGTGTTCGGTGCGTTACGGCTTGTAAGGCGGTAGACACGGCTTCCTGTGGATAAAGGATGATAACCTAGTGGGGTCTCCCCTATATACGCGATGGTACGTGGGAGCTCAAGTCCGTGCTAGACCACTATCGAGTCACAAAAGGAGGAATCACCCAACCGTAGTGTGAAACAACAGTGACTAGGTTTAACGACGCCGGAGCACGTCTCTAGCCTAGACCTCTAATCAGTGAGCGTTATGTTCCAATGCGTTTTTAAGTTCATTCAGTTCATTTTATGGTTGATCTTCGATTAAGTTTCAATTTCCAAGTCCTACCGTATGTAATCTCTCACAATTTCCTAAACGCAAACTATATGCCAAAGAATATCATTTCGTTCAATGAATACTAACTACGAGAGAGTTAAGGATTTTTCAAACAAAATGACCACAAACAAACAAGAGCTACTCTAATGCAGCTAATGACAAATAAACGAAACTTTTCTTTGTTTTAAATCGCTTAATCAATGAAAAGCTTCTAATCTCAATTAACTAATTCAACGCAAAAGAGATTGTTCGTTTTCTTTTCAATGGCAAAGTGCACTAAACAAACTTTGAGAGATAATAACGAACAAATGTGAAAAGAACCGGTTGACCCCAAACAACTGTGATCCGTGTCCGGGTAGTGAGAAGTAATCGAAACAATACAAGACTGGTTCAATAACAATCACCTAAACAACCAAGCAAAAGCAAGCAAAGAGGAAGGTTTCGCAAAACCAAAAGCAAGCAGTAAACGAACCTTTGTGAGCGAGTAACCAAGCAAAGCCGATCCAACGAAATTGGAATAATAAAACTAGGTCACAAGACACAAAAAGCAAGATCCGCTCAACAAGACTTCTCAAGAAAGTGCTTCAATCTTCAGACAATGGAAATCAAGTCATAAACCAAGTGAAAAATGCAGGGGATAGCAAAACCAACAGGCTCAGGAGGCAGAATTGAAGAAAGTCAATTCTACAGGTATCAGCACGGGTGATACACAACACCAATGCACTGATCAGAAACCACACGTAGCAACAAAGCGTTGTCAGCGTGGAAGTACACGGTTCAACCGCGCTGGTTCGATTTTCAGAACCGTCGTGACTGTTCAGTGTATAAACGCGATGATCACGAAGTCAAAGAAACAGCTATGCGATGGCAGCGCGACTGTTTTATTATAAACCACGCTGAAGCTAAAAAATAGGCACAATCAAGCCAAAAGCTCCCAAACCAAGGCAATCACTCTTTAAACAATCAAGGCACTTCCCAGATTGAACCAGGAAATCCAAAAACAGAGAACTAATCCCCGATATTTGAAAAGAGATCAAAAATCAAAACTCAAGGACAAAAGGTGAACACAAAGACAGAAGCCAGCTCCAAGCTGTTCAGTTCATAAACCAAACCGTAGATGGACTGAAGTGGCTTTGATCTACTTCGCTAATGCAGAGCAATAGCGTTTTGAAGGCTATTTGGCCGTGCTTCAGGCTCCGTCCAAAGTTTACAAATCAAACAACAAGGTAAAGAAACTCCCCAGCGGAGTCGCCAAATTGTTGTAGAGGTAAATCCTCTCTGCGGACAAAGACGATCCCTACTAGCCCAGACCGAGTCTAGCAACAATCACACAATGCTATCACGCAAGTTCCTAATTGCAAATAAGAAGTGGATGGTGAAAACCTACTTGGATTCCAACGCTAGTGTTCGTAAAAGAGATATCGCCCTCGTTCCTTTGCCTTCGCCGATCACGATCCCCACGATCTCCGTGATTGGACACCTGCACATGCAAAGAACAACACGAAAACAAGCATAAAATCTAGTAGATGCAATTATATATCAGTCAGAAAAGATATAACTCAACATCAAACATAAAACAATGAGAGTGGAACCATAATGATAGTCATCTATTATTAATAAATAACAGAGAAGAATACAGCCAAAGTTCTGACGTCAAATCCTTCTCAAGAGGGTCCAGCCAGCAAGTCTCTTAAGCATTCACCCTTGGAGGTAGATCTCCCAAGACAAAAACTCTCTCTCACACAAGTTTACACAAGAAAGAAACACTTCACAACCTTCCTTAAGCTCTCTAGCAATCCCACACTTGTCACACCAACTACCTATCAAGTTCACAAACTAGCAGCAACACTCTAAGCACTATCAATTCCAAACTAGCTACTCATGGCAATGGTAGAGGCTTAAATAGGAGAAGGAGTCTCCATGAATGGTGGGAGGATGAGCTTATCTCCAAGGAAGGTGGCTCAAATGACGAAACAGACATGCTAGAGAAGGGAGGGCGACATTTACAAGGACAACAACCAAGCCTGGAGTCATCTGGAAGGCCGGCTGTTAGAACAAACTCGCCCAAACTGGATCAGCACGGGTCCATAACTGCACTGGAGCGCTGACATCGCAGCTGAATAACAAAGAAGGTCATGTCAGCGCGATCAAATATGAATAACAGACGCGATGTCTGGTGAAATTCGACCAGCGCGGGAAACACGTGTACTTCCGCGCTGGCAGCGCATTCTGTTTGTTATGGAGCGCCCATCAGCGCGTTTATTTTGACAACAGACGCAATGATAGAAAAAACTTTGGCAAAGTGGGTCATTTGGCAACATTAGAGAGCATGAGCATGGATGGATTGGACTCATGACACAGTAGGAAGACTGACAGGGAGACAGTGACAAATTACTGTGTAACAGGGGGTCTCATCACGAGCCAGCCTACCATGATCATAAGGGTGTAACAGGTGACATTCCATTAGAAGGACAGGGGGTCTCATCACAAGCCAGCCTGATCACTTTGTTATATCCTGCTGAATGGCACTATGATTATCTGGTTACCATGCCAGCATAGTGGTCTCTTTATAACAATAAAAAAGAGAAAACCATCTACATACTAAAGGGAGGACTCTGGCTCATTTTTGGGTTAAAAAGCAACCCTGTCAAGGCTATGAATGCTTGCTAGCAGCAGTGGCTCTGCTTGTGGTATTGAAGTACTATGTTACACTGTCAAATACTCTCTATCCTATTACCCCCTAAGGATTCATTTCTAAAGGAAAATTTACCATTTGAACAGTGTTTCTAATTCAATTAGCCAACATGAATGGTAAACTATATCTTTATACATATTATATCATTATTGTCCAATCACTCTACCACCAGTCATTAACATTTATCGTCGGTCATGCTTTTGTCATATTTTTCCACCTAAGGTAAATATATATTTACATAATGATCTAAATCCCTATTTTATTTTACGGGCATTTCACATCTTTTGACCTGTACTGCTCTAACTGCTTTTGCGATATTTACGCCGCTTTGATTGATTATCTTGTTGCATTTATGAATCCTCAACATCATTTCCCTTTTTCCTATGCTTTATGGTCATGGATGCCCTTTTTGTATTTGAGGGGGGAAGAAATGCATTATGGAATAGCATGTGTAATAATTACCAAACTCTGCCATAACTTGTTGATTTGAAAAAAATATTATTATTGTATCTGTACAAAGGATTTTTGTGTTTGAAATTTTTACATGAGGCTTATCTGTTGCCGTTCAAAACTAAAATTGTGGAATCAAGAAAATTGCATACAGAGTGGTGAATTGTTTACAGGAGAACATCAAGTATGGGGGGAAACTTTATTCGTAGCGAGTCCACACTATTGCAATTAACAGAAGAGGCTCGAGCAACTCGCAGACAGGATGTGCTTGCATGGATTCCACCTTTTGCATCACTTTCAACATCATCTCAGCCAACATCAGCTTCAACAAATACCAGTCCATACATTTCATTCCACATTTTTCCGGAGGTAAAACTTGAGGTGAAATAGCATAAGTTTCTGATTTATTAAAAGCTTAGGAGAATTTCATGAAAATCCATTGAGCATTATTTATCATCATTCATTCCACATATTTACCACTTCCCATTTTTTAGAGACATAGAAGCTTTCAGTTTGGGGGAGTGTTACTTTCATTCATTTATTTATTATGATCATGCCATCATCCACAAATCTCCTTATTTATTCTCAAAACCTCTCTTATTCCATGTTGTTTTACACCAAGCATAGATTTCAACTACAATTGTAGCAACCACCTCAATTTGTTTTCTAGTATTGCATGAGGGCATGCTAATTCTCCAGTTTGGGGGAGAAATTGCTACACCTGATGGATGTTTTCTACTTTCTTTCTCATTTAAGGCATACAATTTCATTTTTATACAGTGTATAAATTGATTTGTGCATACCTTCAAAACTATGAACTGAATTCTTGTGATTTTTGGACCGCAAAGAGGTATCATTAAAATACACAAACCCATAAAATTTCAAGTTAAATTAGTTTTTAAAATTTCAGAAATCTTACACTGTGACCTATTGCCATTTTGCTTATATCTCATGATCTGTGCATCAAAACGATCTAATTTTTGGATTAGAGAAGCATCAATATAGTAGAAATCTGCTAACAAAATTTCAGCAAAATCTGGTTTGTAGTTTTTGAGAAAATGGTTAATGAAGTTTGTCGCTACTTATATCATATTTTTCTGCAACTTCATATACATATGGTTGAAAGTCAATGTGAAAATTGTTACGCCTTCATCAACATTGCTAAAATTGAATATTCATTATTTGAGGAAGAACTCATTTGTTCCATCACTTTCATGACTTGGGATGAACATTTCTTATAGCTTGGTTAATACAGAGGCTTTAGGGTTGCATGAGGACATGCAACATATTCAGTTTGGGGGTATGTTGGGCCACTAATTTGTCCTTATTATTATCATTTTTTGACACCTATTTCATCCATTTCTACCATTCTTTATCACATCAGTTATCATAATTTATCATACAATTCCATTTTATAATTATTTATGCTCTTATGGATAAATACTATTTTTCTCCTTTATTTTTAATAAATTGATGATTATTATGCATGATTTTACCAATGATGGTTTATTAATGGATTTGTTGTAATATCACTCATGATTTTAGCCTCCAAGATCTTTTCCAGATTGCAAATTTGATCTCGAACTCACAATTAAATATTCCAACTCAGAAATTTGTTGGAATAAGAAGTGGCAGTTTTGCATTGGACGTTTCGAACAAATGAAGGAGAATCTAGAAAATCTGAAACATGGGTTTTGTCTAGAACGGACCGAATTAGTTTTGCAACGAGAAGTTTTTCAAAATGCGGTCTGTATTAAGAGAAAGAGAAGGTTCTTCGAAGATGATTTTCTCAGATTTGTTGTTGTGACAGTTTTCCAAATTCTTCCAGTTGCAATACCAAATTTGACTTGTTCCTGCTGAATGTTGATGGAGAGATATTTTAGATATGATCTTGTTGATCAATTTGTTCTGTATAATCCAAATTTGTAATGGAAAACATTTTGTAATCAACTTTGTTGTAACTTCCCTTTGCTCTCTGTGTATTTA
This sequence comes from Pinus tabuliformis, assembly GCA_031772625.1. Taxonomy (NCBI): domain Eukaryota; kingdom Viridiplantae; phylum Streptophyta; class Pinopsida; order Pinales; family Pinaceae; genus Pinus; species Pinus tabuliformis. The sequence continues at coordinate 1,127,826,904 of CM062815.1, read as the reverse complement.
AATGAAAACAGAGATCAAAGAGAGGGGGATAATATGGGGAAAATTGGAGAATAGAGGAGGAGAATAGAGAGGAGGAAACTTATCACCTTTAACTTCAATTATAATTTTAATTTACAGAATCATGATTATGAAGAACGAGATCGTATTGTAATGACAGGTGACTTTGATGATTAATATATAACTTGCGTTGTTGTTCATTTGGATATTCTGAAGTAGCTAAGCAATATTTGCTGGTGGCTAGGGCCCGGTCTCTAGTGGATCTTACTACTGTTCTTTGTTTTATACTTTTCCATTTCTTGCAAGTTTATTCTGCTTTATAGCTTTGCAGTTGATTTACTTTCATTAATTCATATTTTTGGTATTCATTTCGTTAATGCACAATTCTAATTGATTTCATTTATTTGTGTCGTGCATTGATTTAATTGTAAAATCATTTCCTGTTAATTGAAATCCAGTGATCCAGGATACTTCTGCTTATAGATGTATAAAAATAATCACATGTGAAAACTTCAGCTTAACATAGAAACTTAAGGTGCACACAAGAAAAGAAGCAGAAACACATAAATGCACGTCAAGAAGACACCAAGACTTGATAACGGAGTTCGTCCAACTCGGACTACGTCTCTGGGCCCTGCTCAATCAATGGGGAGGCATTCATTCATTAAATGGCATGAAAAGAAGAGAATACAATCATCAGATACAAAAAAAGAGGTTTATACCTCGATTCTGAAAGATGGCTGAGAAAAGGAGAACTCATATGGAGAAATGGGCAGCACCAGTGCATCCGTGGCATTGGGAGGGGCTAAAAAACATCTAAAACTTGTCCAAAATAGACAAAATGCACTATCGGCCACCTGAAAGCTCTCCTTCCTCGAACAACGTGCTAAAATTCCTCTCCCCCTCACTTTTTCCAATCATCAGACTTTATAGTGCCTCTATTATGAAAAATCCCTTTTAAATCGGGGTTGTTTGGGATAAAATAGAGGTCATTTGAATGGAAGGGTCGGTAGGTGCAATGAAGCCTTCAAAATAGTATTTTTATTGTTGAAGCAATAATACACTAAAAACCCCATAAAACACTAAAATCTGACCAAAAACTGTTTACTTGGATTTCAAAAAATATTAAATTGGGCATATATACTTATTGGGTCCGGGTTCAATATTGCAATCACAACTCACTGAGGTCTAAGGCCCTATATATCGGGGAACTTTTCCGACCGCCGATCACCAATCGCCAATATTGGCGTCAGCCGATCACACCCCCTATCGCCGATGTCGATTACCCCAATATCGCCGACACTAATTCCGTTGATCCGATTGCCCTTCGATCGTTGATCTGATCTAATCAGAGATCACTGATCGGGGGTTCCGCTGCTCTCCTTAAGTCCGCCCCTTTGGATGTGTTGATTGCGATTTTTCCTTTTAAAGCTTAAAATTCCATTTTTTGGGAAAATCCTCATTTTCCAAAGGAACAAGGTAACCTTCTTTTCGCGATAACTTCATCATCCAGACTCAAATTGAAGTGTTGTTCACACTGTTGGAATCAGGAGGACGAGATCTATGCTCTGGCCTTGGGTTGACTTCATTCTGAGCACTTTGATTTTGAGCTTTTCCATGCCATTGTATCTGAAGATCCACTTGGATCAATCCTCCCCATTAAGGAGCTTTTAGACTGCCAAAAGCTTTCATTATTCAATTGGCAATTGAGGGAATTGTTCCCTCACTCTCCCTTTCTCCAACCATTTGGCCTTGATGGGGTGAATTCCTTTAAAACCAACTCGAAGGTATTCCACATCTCCTCATTGTGAAGTTCTAGTTCTTCTGTCGAGGATGATGTCTTCAGGTAACTCATCGAGATATTCTGGTGCAAAATCATCAATCGTAGGAATTGTGCCCACTTCCTCAGTATCCATAATGGTTCATACAGCTTTAGGTTCTCCACATTCACTACTAAGTACATCTGCATATATACCGTCCAGTCGAGACGAAATGCATTGTTCCCAATCTTCTCCAAAATGGTGAATGGTCCATACAGGATTGGTCGCAACTTCTTTCCTTCTCCCTTCATCCTGTCTTTGCTGATGTGGAACCACACTTTGTCACCCACTTGGAATTGATGGTCGACTCAGTGTTTTTCATGTCAAGCCTTGTAACGGGCTTGAATTTTCTCCAAATGCTCTTGTACTGCTTGGTGAATCAATTGGATTCGCTGAATGAACTGCTGAGCATTGTCCCTATCATTACACCCCCTAGAGCCATCTTCCCTTCCAAAGACAATATCAAAAGGGTCCTTTGGCAGGTAACCAAAGCATGTCTCAAATGGTGAACGCTGCATAGATGAATGCATTGCTCGGTTGTAGGAATGTTGTACATATGGGAGATGTTCATCCCACATCTTGGGATGTTTCCCACAATAGCCTCGTAGCAAGTGTACCACATTATGGTTGACAACCTCTATCTATCCATCAGTTTGTGGATGGAATGCCATGCTTATTTTCAGTTTGGTGTCCATCATCTTCCATAAACTGGTCCAAAACTCTCCAAGAAAGTGAGAGTCTCGATTTGACACAATAGATGTGGGTAATCCAAAATGGGCCTAAACATGCTGAAAGAAAAGAGAAGCAGTCTGCTTTGCAGTAATCTGCTTTTTACAAGGCATAAGAATACACATCTTTCTAAAATGGTCAATGACAGCATACAAGTAGTCATGACTCTTTTTGGACAAAGGCAAACCTCCTACAAAGTCTATTGACACACTTTCGCATGGATGACTCGAAATAGGAAGTGGTGTGTATAGCTTGAGTTTTCTATTAGAGGGCTTTGAAACAAAACACATCACACGACACTTTACATAGTGAGTCACAATTTTTTTCATATGAGGCCAAAAACAAAATCTTTGTACATGACATAAAGTCTTTTCAACACCAAAGTGTCCAGATAGAAGAGAGGTGTGGGCCTCTCAAATTACATGTACTCTTTCCCCTGTGGGAATACACAATTTACCAAGGTGATACAACAGTTTCCCCTGCAAGTGATAGCTGTCCACCTGTGAACCATGGGTTAGTTTTGCATAAACCTCCTTAAAGTCATCATCATTAGCATATTGTTCAACATAACTTTCAAAAGATAACGAAGCATTATGCAAAATAACAGAAGCAGAAATAGGAGGGCGAAATAGCATATCGGCCACCTTGTTGCTAGTGCCCTTCTTATACTTTATTATCATATGAAACTGTTGAAGAAAACCCATCCACCTGAAATGACGAGATTGCTACAACTTGGTTTGTGACTGAAGGTACTTCAAGGGATGATGATCTGTATGGATGATGGTCTCCTTGCTGATTAGGTAGTGTTTCCACTTTTTCACACTCTGCACCAAGGCATAAAGCTCCTTGCCATACGTGGGATAGTTGATCACAGCTTAAGAAAACTTCTTAGAATGGTAACAAATCGGCTTCTTTTGCTGCATCAGTACAAATCCCATGGCATAACCGCTGGAATCAGTTTCAATCTTGAATGGCTGTTGGAGATCGGGTAAGGCTAAGACTGGCATGGTTTTGATCTTTTCCTTCCATGTTTCGAAGGACTTTTGCTATCTTGCTCCCCATTGGAATACCTGTTTCACACTTGTCAATGTGTGCAAAGGTGTTGCAATAACAAAGAAATTAACAATAAATCTCCTCCAATACTGGACTGCACCTAAAAAGTTGCGGACCTCGGTTACACTAGTAGGCTTAGGCCAATTTAAAATTGCTTCAACTTTAGAGGGATCAATCTTTAGCTGAACATGACCAACAATATGACCTAGGTAACCAAAAGAGGTTTTCCTAAACTCACACTTTGACAATTTTACAAAGAGTTTTTCTTTTTTCAGTACATCAAGCACTTTTTTTACATGACACACATGTTCAACCCAACTTTTACTAAAGACAAGTATATCATCTAAATATACAAGAACAAACTCATCAATAAAAGGCCGAAAGAGATCATTCATGACCCTCATAAAAGTGGATGGAGCATTGCAAAGCCCAAATGGCATCAGCATCCATTCGAACAACCCCTGTTTGGTCTTGAAGGTGGTTTTCCACACGTCCTGCTCTGCAATTCGGACCTGGTGATAACCACTGCGCAAATCCAATTTTGTGAAATAAACGGTAGTCTTTAACTGATCTAATAAGTCATCAATGTGTGGAAGAGGATAGCAATTTTTCACTGTAAGTTTGTTTAGCGCACGGTAATCCATGCACATCCTCCAGGTGTCATCTTTCTTTGGCACTAAGACAATCAGTGAACCACATGGAGAGGTGCTCGGCTTGATGACCCCTTAGTCCAACAATTCCTACACTTGTTTCTTGATTTCCTCCATCTCAATAGTCGACATCCTGTACATGCCAATATTTGGCAAGGGAGCATCATGCTGCAAATGGATTTCATGTTGGATTTCCCTCTTCGGAGGTAATCCCTTCAGTTCCTGAATTAGATCAGCATATTTAGAAATTAATTCAGATAATTCCTGTTTAAGATCCTAATCTCAGTCGTGGAAAGCATCAGCAAATTCTGGCTCTTTTTCCTTATGACCATAAGCATGCAACCCTTACTAGAATTCACCAGTCTTTTCATTTGTCTAGCACTTACAATGCTGGCATTGATTTTAGATTGATGAGCCCTTACTATATATTCTACCCCATCTTTTGTGATATGGTATTTTTTTTCATGACGGAAAAAGACTACCTTTCTATCATACAGATATGGTCTCCCTAACACCATGCCACAGATATCCAATGGTATTACATCCAATTCTACTTCGTCTACTAGCTTAGAATCGATTACAAATTTGAATTTACACTACTTGGTTACATTCAGTTTCGCTTTATCATGTAACCATCCAAGCGGGTAACGTTTCGGATGTGGCTTTGTTTCTAAGCCAAGTTTCTTTACCAAGGATTCTGCAATAAAGTTTGCTTAGGACCCAGTATCAAACAAAGTTTCAACTTTAGTGTGATTTACAACAACTCTAATATGAAACAGTTCAATTCTCTTTCGATCACTAGGAAGGGACTCATTTATAGAACTGGTGCCTTCATGCAATTCAGAATTAACATGAGGTGTAAGAGTACCTTTTGTTCCTGCTGCTGTGATCAATGCTTCATCTGCCGAATCTGATCCAAGGATTTGTTGCGCCGTTGCCATTATCTTCTGCTTCCCTTTTCCTCCATACTTCTTTGGACGCTTTTTGGGGTGTTGTTTCCAACATTGATCGTCATCGTGGCCTTCCTTTTTCCAATGATTGCAATACGGCCGTTCTCCCTCTTTTGATGCTACCATCTTCTTCTCCTTTCCTTTCCATTCTGCTTTGGATTTGCCATTGGGAGGTTTGAACGGTGGCTTTCTAGATTGATCATCCCTTTCATTTTTTCCCCTATTCTCAATATGAATTGCCTTTACGCTAGCTGAGTCAATAGTGGTTGGTTCAAGCAACAACAATGAATGCCTAATATAGCTATGCAATGAGCCAATATACTTAGTTGCAACTTCATGTGTATCAAGTGCAATACCCAAATTCAGTGTTTGCTTTCTAAACTCCTCTGTAAAACTCTAAACATCCTGACCTTTGCCTTGCCTTAAATACTACCAATTCATTAAAGCTTTTTGCTTGTATCCCAAGGGATAAAACTGTTCCTTTAACGCAGAAATAAAATCAGGCAATGAGGAAAAGAGGTTACCCACATTCTTACTTCACTGCAATTTTCTCTCCCACCAAAATGAGAGCAGTGTTGCTCAGCCATAGAGATGATAGCTAAATCTTTGCCTCATCCTCCACGATCTACTGAATCTTGCAGTAGACCTCAATCTTCCTAATCCAATTATTAAGCTTTTATACATTGCTTTCACCATTAAACATGGGAAGATCAAATTTAACATCTAATTTAAAGAAAGGCTTCTTAGATGCATCATTTGAGTTTCTATGATTATGGTGGTGAGAGGGAGGAGAACCTTCACTCCCGAAAGGAGAAGGAGGGGGTTCTTCACCACCATTCCCATGTGTTGAACCTTGTCCTTCTAGGTTTCTCTCCTCTGCTTTCTCTAGCCTTAAAACTAGTTGACTGATATTCTTTGCCATTGAACAGAAAGTCTTGCAGAAATTGTTCTCCTCTTCAAGATGAGCTTCATCTTCTGCCATGTTTCTCCTTCGATGTGCACGCCCCGCTTCGAGATCGAAAGGCTCTAATTCCCCTTCACCTCTTTGGAGTCTGTCTCTTGTTAGCATACAAACATACAATTCACATCTAAAAATCCCTTCTTTGATACCACTTGATCCAGGATACTTTTGCTTATAGATGTATAAAAGTAATCACATGTTAAAACTGCAACTTAACATAGAAACTAAAGCTGCACACAAGAAAAGAAGCAGAAACACATAAAATCACATCAAGAAGACACCAACACTTGATAACGGAGTTTGTCCAACTCAAACTACATCTCCGGGCCCTACTCAATCAATGGGGAGGCCTTCGTTCATTAAATGGCATGAAAAGAAGAGAATACAATCATATGATACATCAAAAGAGGCTTATACCTCCATTCTGAAAGATGGCTGAGAAAATGAGAACTCAGATGGAGAATTGGGCAGCCCCAATGCATTCATGGAATTGAGAGGGGCTGAAAAACATTTAAAACTTGTCCAAAACAGACAAAATTCACTATCGGCCACCTGAAAGATCTCCTGCCTCGAACAACGTGCTGAAATTCCTCTCCCCCTTGCTTTTTCCAATCATCAGAATTTATAGTGCCTCTGTTAGGAAAAATCCATCTTAAATCAGGGTTGTTTGGCATAAAATAGAGGTCGTTTGAATGGAAAGCTCGGTAAGAGCAACGAAGCCTTCAAAATAGTCTTTTTATCGTTGAAGCAATAATACACTAAAAACCCCATAAAACACTAAAATCTGACAAAAAAGTGTTTACGCAGATTTCAAAAAATATTAAATTGGGCATATACACTTATCGGGTCTAAGCCCGATATCGCAATCGCAAGTCACTGAGGTCCAAGGCCCTGTATATCGGGGAACTTTGCCGACCGCTGATCGCCGATATTGGCGTCGGCCGATCGCACCCCTAATCGTCGATGTCGATTACCTCAATATCGCCAACACTAATTCCACTAATCCGATCGCCGATCTGATCTAATCGGAGATCGCTGATTGGGGGGTTTTGCTGCGCTCCTTAAGTCCACCTCTTTGGATGTGCCTATTGCGATTTCGCCTTTTAAAGCTTAAAAGTCCATTTTTTTGGGAAAATTCTCATTTTCCAAAGGAACAAGGTAACCTTCTTTTTGCGATAACTTCATCATCCAAACTCGGATTGAAGTGATGTTCACACTGTTAGAATTAGGACGACGAGATATATGCTCCGGTCCTGGGTTGACTTCATTCTGAGCACTTTGATTTTTAGCTTTTCCATGCCATTGTATCTGAAGATCCACCTGGATCAACCAGAGTTCTATTGATTAGATTAGGTGCTTTATTTCTATGCAATAGTTTAGATTCAGCTGAAAGAGCTCTGTTATTGCTACGGTGCACTCGGTTGATGTAATTGCAATTATAATCTCTTGATTAAGATTGAGTTTGGTTTAGATTAAGATTTAGTTTTGATGCTTGAATAGGTTAATTTCCTTGAAGTTACAAGCTTAAGATTTATGGTTTGATCCATTTACTCTTGTATTGAAATTGATAAGTTATCTTAAATCATTACTCTCTATAGATATAACGATTTCCATCACTTTGCACATATTGTGTACACTCTTGAAACAAAAAGACTTACCTAGGTTGATAATTAATGTGAGGTAATTAGGAGTTCTAAAAGACACCTTATATGCACCCAACAGGAGCGAAGCCAAAAACCATTCATGGTGCCACCCATCTGTTAGATTCATATTAGCTTCAGAGATTTACACTTCAATATCTGATCTAACTCCCAAGGGGTCTCACCTGGTTTCATCGTGATTTCCTTGAATCCCACAATAGACTGCACTTCTGACTTAGGCCTACTGAATTCTTTATTCAGCGTGGTCTGGATCTTTGCTAGTGTAGTTGCTTGGTTATCATTAGAGTACTTGATGTACCAGGTTAGAGCGTAATCCTACAAAGCACTAACTAACGTCGACTTCTACATGTGATCATCTATGATGCCTTGAGCTTCCCACACAACCTTTATGATGAACCAAAATTGATCTGGGTCCTCATTCCCTACGCCCTTGAATACATGTATTTTTACGGAGTTCACCATATTGGACAGTGGAGGTGGCAGTGGTGTGGGTGATGGGGTGAGTAGTGGAGGCGAGGATGGAGGTGGTGTGGATGGATGGGATGAGGGTGGAGGCGGTGTAAGTATTCATGGGAACCCTTGTCTTATCAACTGACTAGCGCTTAAGGGAGAAGTCTACGGTGCTCCTTCGTCGTCACTTAAAGGAGGTCCGATCAGCGGGCTATACTCACAACCTTTTCTTCCTCCATCCCTGAAAGGTTTTCCACTTCGCGTAGCTCCAAACATTAAGGTAACTACATAACCCATTGTTCACACAAGAGCATCTTAATCCATGTATTCAACGATTTTGAATACTTACCTCGCGGTCCTTTAAAGAAGAAGCGCTCTGCTTTGCTGTAACTGACAGAGGTATTGACTGTGAACTCTGTCACAAATCCTCCTATGTTGCGGTCGAGCCAATAGTTGACAGTGCGCGCGATCTTATCTTCAAAAGCTTCCAACCTCCTTACTAGCTCTAGTGTTCAAACAATCGGCTTGTAAAGCCTCCACCTTCCTTGGTCATCTGCCAACTTCACGATCCACTCATATAAATCAACCAAGAAGGAACAGAAGAATATTTTTAGTATTTGTCAAACCACCATTATGTCGTCAATCACGGATTCTTATTTTCTTGCGTCGCGAATTCGTGGATCTTTCTATCCAACCAGGTTTCGATTTCTTTCTTAGTTGGATTCCAATGACACGACATCACACATCTCTCATGTAGATCCCAGTCCTAGCAATGGAACCATTTATTGGCTTGATGGCCCTAACCCAGGTTCAACATTAGTTAGCCAAGCAAATCCCTACACTACTGGCCCATTCGGCATCAGCCCGCAAAGTACGGACCGAAGCCTCACCCGAAGCAGTATGGGGGGATGCAGGAACCAAGTTTCTGCACCCTAAGATGGTCGTGATGTCCATCTACAGTTCTGATCCTGCCTTCGTGTAGATTGATAAGCCTTTACAGCTTATTGATGTTCCTTATCTTCCGTCCTTCAGTACCTATGCAAAGGTACACAACTGACCTTCGCGTAGCTTTAACCAGAGATCCAGGCACTTACACACCTCTGTGGCTATGTTACTGTATAAGTTCTGCCTAATACTTCTCTTTATCGATATCTCAAGTTCAGTACAAACTCTATCCACCCTGCACACACAGCTGTAGGGGTCCGCGCACGCAGCCGTGGACTTCCATGCTAGGCCTCGGTGCACTCAGCTGCAGAGCTTGTACCTACGCTAAGACCTGAGAACACTTAGAACTCCTTAGCCACTAACGCTTTATACCATTACTCCTTCACTGCCTTAGACTCTTCTAAGACTTCCTTTTTATAGTAGACATTTACAGCCGACATGAGACTTTACAAAATAAGGGAGGAAAACCCTTTATGAATCTTGACAGTTTCGCGCTCCGTGACCACAAAATGCGGAGACTTTACATATTTATTACAAAATTTGGGCTTTCTGCCCCAAAACATGGGTTTTTAGCCCCAAAACTAACTCTTGGGGGAACCCGCTCCCAACAAGGTAGAGTGGAGACATCCACTCAAGCAGAATCATCCAATGAAGGTATAAAAAGAACTAGGGAAGCTGACAGGTTGGTGCAAGATTCGAGGGAGAGTGTGAGAGCTCCTTCAAATTTATGTAGGAAAAGGAGGTCACCTAAGAGGTACACTAGCTACATGGCTCTAATGACTGAGCTTGTAGAGAGTCAGCCATCCTATTTTGAGGAAGCAGTAGAGAAACCCATTTGGGTTGATGCCATTGTGGAAGAATATGATTCCATCATGAAGAAAGTGTTTTGGAAGTGGTCCTAAGGCCAACAAATAAATCAATTGTGGGTTCGAGATGGATTCTCAAGGTAAAGAATGTAGCAGACAAAAGCATAAAGAAGTATAAGGCCATATTTGTGGCCAAAGGATTCTCTCAAGTTTAGGGAATTGACTATGAGGAAACCTTAGCTCCTATAGCAAGGTATTCATCCATTAGATCAATTCTTACATTGGTTGCACAAATGGGGTGGAATATCCACCAGATGGATGTAAAAAAAAAAAATTCTCAATGGTGTCAGTGAGGAGGAGGTGTACATCGAGAAACCAGAATTTTTTGAGACATTTGTTCAAGCGTCTCATGTGTGCAGATTCAAGCAAGTATTGTACGGTCTCAAATAAGCACCTTGTGCTTGGTACACTAGGATCGAAAGTTATCTCACTAGTTTGTGCTTCACCAAAAGGGAAGCGGATGTGAACTTGTATCATATTTTGGTAAAAGGTAAACTGCTTATCGTTGTTTTATATGTTGATGATTTAATATTAATAGGTGATGAGAAATTGATCAACTCTTGTAATGAGGACCTTGCAAGGGAATCTGAAATGAAGGACATGGGTGTCATGCACTACTTCCTTGGGCTGGAAGTATGGCAAGGTGGTGGGGAATTGTTTGTGTCTCAGGGAAAGTATGCTAACAAGATATCATAGAGATTTCACATGTAGAGTTTTAAACCCATGGAGACACCTCGAGTGGCCAATTGGAGGAAGGAGAATGCCACTTCATGTGAAGAGGTTGATGCTACCATTTACCGGAAGCTAGTGGGTTCACTAATATATCTTTTGCACACATAACCAAATATGTGCTATGCACTCAACCAGTTGAGCCAAGCTATGGTTAGGCCGACCAAATTGTGTTGGAAGGTAGTGAAGCATGTTTTATGCATGGAAAATTCTAGGGGCTAATATTCGCAGTTGGGCTAATTTTCCATGATTTTTCCAAAAAAAAAATTCGCCAATTTCCATTTTTTATAAAAATGATTCTCCCAAATTTTATAATATAAAATTATTTTATCTTGACAATCGCCAACATTATATAGAGAGTATATATAAAATTATTACAATTTTGGATAATTTTACAAATACATTAATAAACATTTTATAGTTTGCATATTAGGGACTAGTGCAATTCACCAATGTTCTTAAACTTCAAAATAATTTTAGATCCTTAAAATTTTCCCTGGTTTTATGGTACTTCAGAGGCACTACCCAGTATGGATTATGGTACATATGGAAAAAGGTAGTGAATTTGTATGTCTTCACAGATGCAGATTGGGAAGGGAATCCATTTGATTGAAAGAGTACCTCAGGTGGATTTTTCAGTGTTGGTTTCACAATTGTTTCCTGCTATAGCAGGAAGAAAATATATGTGGCACTCATCTCGACAGAAGCAGAATACATGGCTGCAAATCAAGAAACATGTGAGAAAATATCGATGAGAAAGATACTTGTGGGGCTATTTGATCAGATGATGGATCCAACTATTATCTATTGTGATAATTAGAGTTGTTTTAAGCTCTATGAGAATTCAATATTTTCATGCTCGATCCAAGCATATACATATGCAGTATCATCATTAACGAGACTGTGCATAGAGGAGGGTAATGTTGCTACAATACATTCTGACAGAGGAACAAGATGTTGACATCTTGAAAAAGGATTTGTCATGAGGAAAGTTTGAATTCCATAGGTGCAGGATAAGGGTAGTTAATAATCCCCTTTTTGCTAAGAGGGAGTGTTGAGAAGTGTAGCAAGAAAGTCTCAATTTGATTTTGTCGTAGTCAAATTGAGAAAATTGAATTTCCACATTAGCTAAAAACTTGGAGGCAGTTAAATTGTGTGACATGTCTCTTGTCACTCAGTTAGCTCAATAAATTCGAGTTACACGGCTTGGAGTTCAGTTAAGCATGTGTTATTGCTAATTTTTAGCAATCAAGGTTAGTTATTTCCAATTGTATTCAATTAAACTAGTTCTAACTGTTGATAGAACTAGTGGAAGGTCAGTTGTACAGTGGGACAGCACTCTCACTTAGTGATCATCCAGTTAGTTGATCAATCAACCAAAAATAGCTAGTGCATGCAGAGAATTTGAGTTCCGGTTGTGGTGGAGATTCCAAGACAGTGTATAAGGAATTGTAAACTAGTTTGAGTGTACAGGTGTTACCTGCAAGCAAATGATCAAACCTTGGGAATTGTGCAATCAATTGGAGGACTTTTTTTAAAAATAGGGGCTAATTCCTCAAGATTTTCACAAGGAAATAAGGGCTCAAGTAGAGACAAAAATTGACTAAGTTTGGGTCAAAGCTTCTCATTGAGTGGAGAGATAGGTTATTCACTTGCAGGTTGAGCTCAGAGTGAGCTAACAATTGTAATACATTCTCTATTCATCTAATTAGTGCAAGCAATCTTAAGGGGTTTTTAGCAGTTGCTTTCCCATAGAAAAATATTGTTCATGTGTGTTATTTCTTATTGCATATTTCCAAATATTATTCTAAATTATGAATTAATTTTTGTATAGTAGTAGAGTAGAATTGTGTCTCTTGATTTAGATTAAAATTTCTTGAGCAGTTGCAATTTTATCACCAAATTTCTACAAGAGACATCCCCTATTTGCGGGGGTGCCTGGTACCAACCCTCAAACCCTTCTTTTGTATCATCTTGTATGAGTGTGGAATGTGCTTTCCTGTGTAGCAAGGAATAAGGGACATACCCTTTGATCTATTTTCATGATCACACACTTACATCTAGGTAGATCATCATCTGATCTACTAGGTTAAAAGTAGCTTGGCTCAGGTCAAATGGAATTTGAAAATTTTGTTAATGAAAGGTCTATTGTTTTTCTAATGGTTTGATTTTCCTAGTGATAAACCAATGATGACCTTAGAAATATATAATTTCATGAGTAATCAAGGAATTTAGCATACAAAAAAAGGACTATATAATTGATATTAAAGGTTTTGATGTGGAATTTGAACAATTTTTTTGCTTTTTGTTTTTAACAAGGAAAATATAATAAGGAAATCTAACAAAAACTCTTTAAAATACATACATAATGTTTATACTAAGGAAACCCAACAAAAACTCTTCAACAAATGTACACTGGCATATATCCATCTTAACTCTGAATCTACCAAGCACCGATAGGAATCAAACCTCTTAAGATGCAAACCTATTTTTGAGTTTAAAACTTGAGGAAAGCTTTGTGCCTCTAGATATTTTATTTCTCTTGGTGCTTTGTAGATTTAGAGTTAGATGTATCTATGTTGGTTCTTAACAATATCATTTAAATTTATATAAATTTCACATCTCTATATATAGAAATATTTTTATTTCTAAATTTATTAGGATCTTGACAATATGTATATATGAAAAATATTTCTTTCACGAGTTATACATATATTTTTTTAATTGATTTTTTTATATGATATGCATAACATTAATGATATATATGGATAGATGAAAAAAATGTGTTCTAATTATTGAATTTTTATAAGCTTGTTAATTAAATTTAATTATGAAATTACTAAATATAATGATTATTGATATTTATCACTTTTTTAATCAGTATAAGCCTCCTTGCAAATAATACTTCATTTTCACCCATGAAGACCTATTAATATTGGCACCTGGTATGACACATTAGTTTTTGTTTGACTGCTTATTAGTTTGTTTTTGACAGCTTATCCATAGTTTAACATTGGGAATTCAATTTTTGTTATTTTTTATTATTATTTAAATTCATTTTTTTGTAAGATGATTGGTTGAGGTCTTATTATAGACTCTTTAGTAACTTCCATTTGTATGAGTTACTAATTTTTTATTTTTAGTTTTCTTTCTTTTTTATTTTCTTTTTTATTTTCTTTTTCTATTATTTATATTTTTTCTTATTAGTTTGTTTTTGACAGCTTATCCATAGTTTAACATTGGGAATTCAATTTTTGTTATTTTTTATTTATTATTTAAATTCATTTTTTTGTAAGATGATTGGTTGAGGTCTTATTATGGACTCTTTAGTAATTTCCATTTGTATGAGTTACTAATTTTTTATTTTTAGTTTTATTTCTTTTTCTTTTTCTTTTTCTTTTTCTTTTTCTTTTTCTATTATTTATATTTTTTCTTCCATATTTTCAATTTAAAATGATCTATTTTTATTTTTTTTTAGTTAAGACTAACCTAAGTACCCACGGGGGATTTGAACTGGTGACCTATCCCAAGGAGTGCCTTAACAAGGCACCCATTCACCGTCAATCCAAAGCCCCATGGGCTAAGATGATCTATTATTATATTAAAAACATATTTTAATAAATTTAATTATAAAAATGTACATATATTAATAAAAAATAAAACACATAAATATATATTAAAACAAACATACATATTAAAGTGTATATATGTTAATATAAACAATATTAGTTAATCATATTTCTTAATTTTTAGTGATCGCATTCAACAATACAATGTTTTATGAGTTATTTTATTTATGTGATGAAATCTTTGTCTTTATTATTTTTTAGTTTAATTAAGCTACATTTAAGCTAGGTTATAGTGACTACCTACTATGTAGCCCTTGTTTTAATTTATATGGTCAATTGGATATAAATTAAATTTATTAGGTTTTTATATGTTTATTACACGTGTTGATGAGTATATTGTAATTAGTTTGCATGAAAATGCTTTCAATCTTAATTAATTTGCAAATTTTTAGAAACTATTTCCAAAGTTGTAAAATTAAATATTAAACTTATTTTTAGAAATTGAAAATTAATTTTTGAATTTTTAAAATTTGAATTTGTAATTTTTTATTGGTGGATGGCTAAATTTTATGTGGTTTAAAATCAATTTCTCAATTTTAAATTTTTTTTTTTATTTAAAAACAAAAAAGTGTAATCATTCCTTGCTTGGTTGTTATGTTTTTTTCTAATAAAATTGGTTTTTCACCCTTTTTCATAAAACTATGTAATCATGTACCAATTAGCAATTTGATTCCCCCTCCACCAAGGTTGTGGTACTTAAATCATGCACTTAATATAAATAAGTTATATAATCACATTCACCCTACCAAGGTCTTCTACTTTTTTGAGTAAGAGACAATACATGCACTTAATATAAATAAGCTATATAATCATATTCACCCTACCAAGGTTCTCTACTTTTTTGCATAAGAGACAGTACTAGATTATATGTGATTACAAATATGAATAATTATTTTGTAAATTTATTTTAACCTAATATATATATTATGAATTTGTCTTGAAAAAAACCATTTATAATTTTATTAATAAAAACAAAATTACAATAAATTAAATTAAACTATTTTTATTACATTGTAATTTTTACTAACTTTTTAATTAAGTGAATACTATATTTTATTATTATTATTTTTTGATTTTATAACAACTACTTCTCAGTGTTAGAATGTAAAACCTTTGTAGAGACAAGAACATTCATAATAAATTCACTGATATAAGCTAGTACACCTTAAATAAAGATAAATTTAAAAACTTGCTAGCACTAATTCAACCATAATTAATAACGAATTGACAAAACTCAACAACTAATTCATTTACCCCTTCCATTAAACTTTGAATTAAAAAACTCTATTTTTTATTTATCATACTTATAAAGATAAGATGAGTCCATTTCTAAATCTCAGGGGGTTTCTCTATCTGTTGTATCTGTAGCTATATGTATGGAGGTTTTTTATATTTCCTTAATATAAATCTATGCTGGTTTTTTCTCTGAAAAAAGATAAGTAAAGAAAAATGACGAATACAAATCTATTTTACCCTCAAATTTATTAATTTTACAGAGTCCATTCTAACCTTCAGCGAAGAGGTCCTTATATTTACACACATATTTGCGTTCAAAATAAATTCAAAGAGAAATTCACATATTTGCTTATGAAAGGAAATTTAGAAAGGAGTTGTCTTTAGTGCGATTTTTTTGGAGATTCCGGTGATGGAATGCGGTGGAAAAAATTGAGGTTAAATTTTGATTTTTATTATTTAAAATGGTTTTTTAACTGCACATTTGGATTCAACACCTTGAAAAACCCCTAGGATGCTTTGATTTTGCAGAAATTACCTATCAAACTTACAATTTCAATAAATTGCTGCCGGATTTTAGAAAAATTTGACCAGAACAACCCACCGGAAAAACCTCCAAAAAAATCACGCTAAAAACTACTACATATAAAAATAGAGACAAAAAATTCTTATCATCTAAACAATTCGAAAACATAAACCATTCTAAAACGCACAAATGACAATTATATACGAGTGCGACCCTGGCCGGTTGAATATTTAACTCTCCTATAAGAAGTTAAAGTTTTCACGTGGGTACCCTAGCCACCAAGGATGGAATTTGACAGATAATTTAGTTGATATTGGTTGATTTTCGTCAAATATATTTTAAAAAATTGTAAAATTATCCGGATATTTTTTGAAATTGTGAAAAGTGGTCTGATCCAAAAAGCGTGAAAACCATAAAATTTGATCATAACCAACAGGGATGGAATTTGACAAATAGATTTTGACACATAAAATTTGATCATAACCTATAGGGATGGAATTTGACAAATAATTTTTGACAGATAATTTAGTTGATATGGGTGGATTTTGTTCGTCAAATATAATTAAAAAATTTGTAAAATTATCAGATATTTTTTGAAATTGGGAAAGGTAATCTAATCCAAAAAAGTTTGAAAACCATAATTTGATCTAACTAACAGGGATAGAATTTGACAAATAATTTACTAGTCACTTATTAATTTGCTCTTCCAATATAATCAAAAAATTTACAAAACCATCAATTTTTTTTTGAAAAATTATGAAAACCATCAAATTTAAAGAGTAAAGAGAGTTTATTCCAATCGTGATAGCCACGGTCCATACCAGACTTACATGAGAAGCGCTGAGAGCAACACTCTATATTTGGTTAATAATTCAAGAAAGCAAAGCCAAATGACAAAATAGAACTTTTAGAGTTATAGTTGATATTTACTTCTCTATCAATTCAAGGAGGGTGATATATATATAAAGGTAATTTGCAATAAAGCGACCTGAGTGTAACATTGGTTCACTGAACTGGACGTCCATATCCACCACCGTATGCCTCACGGTAAATGCGTCGACTAAACGTCGCCAACACCATTTATGGTGACCACCAATATAGTTCCCTGTCATTCTCATCCACCATGCGATTACCATATATGAGCGGTTAGTTGGTGTTAGCTCGCTTGCTTTATGGAACCGCTTACTTAATCCCGTGACTGTCAGTGCTATTGTCTGCTCCGAGTGGCGGTGGCGGCGGCGACGGCGGCGGTGGCACTGGCGCCGCCTCCCCTCCGCTCTGCGCCATAATTATCTCAACGAATAAATACAATGCCTTTTGGCTTTGCCTTTTTGCTCGACAGTCTTTTTCCGCCATTGATGCTTTTGCTCCGCTGGCAATTGATCGCCAGCTTTTCCAGTTTGATTTTTATTTTTATTTTAATATAGCGGTGTGCTATCCGTTCAGATCTCAAAAGTTTGCCTTCCATTACGACTCTTCTTTTTCTTTTGTCACTTTCAAGGTAAAGACATGGATGGCCATCCGTAACATCAGTATCCCTATCGTCTTTACTACGGACGAATGCTGAAGAACAATCAACCTCTCGTTTCAGAGAAGGGCAGGGGTTTAAAATTAAAGGGCATAGTATAACTAATAGGTCTCGTATTGGTTTGGTTTTCACATTCAACTATTATATATATATATATATGCACAATGATAATTATTTATATTCAGTTTCATATAGAACTATCATAGCATTGTCCTTTTGTGGTGGAAAGCACTTAGTGGCAACGCATGTGTCAAGTTGATGTTGAAAACATTTAATTTTCTTTTGCTGCACTAATAGGCTGTTTACAATTTAGAAGGGAACATTGTTGCATTAAAAAAATGGTATATTTAAAAAAAAACTAATATTTTATTTTCCTTTATTGTTTGGTTTAGGTGATTTGAATATTTAATCTCATATTTTACAAGATATTTTATATTAATAGGGTGATTATTGAATTGTCTTTTGGAAACAATAAAATTT
The DNA here is from genome assembly GCA_031772625.1 of Pinus tabuliformis. Lineage (NCBI taxonomy): Eukaryota > Viridiplantae > Streptophyta > Pinopsida > Pinales > Pinaceae > Pinus > Pinus tabuliformis. The sequence continues at coordinate 1,127,808,697 of CM062815.1, read as the reverse complement.
TGAATTAAGGTTACATATATAATTTATATTAAGAGGAAAGAAATTGGCTTTCTTTTTAATCTAAATTTACTTAAGAGCACAAACATAGTGTTATCATGGAAAAACAATACACCGGATTATACAAGTTAGGTTATGCATCAAAAAACAACATGTACGATATACCAATTATCATTAAATGCAACATGAAGCACAAAAAATCAAAGGTTTCTAAAGGTTCATTTAAAAACTAAAATTGTGCTTCCTTTGAGGCCAGAGGCCCAAGAGGGACCAAGCGTGGGGCCTACGTTGTGGTGTGCTCTATGCTAGGTAGTAGGAAAAAATACAATGGATAACTGTCATTTGCTGCAGAAGTTTTTACAAACACTAGAGCAACTGTTCTACAACTTCTGCAGGTCAGTAGGGCATGATGAACACAACTGCAGAAGTTATGAATTGATGATGGATAGAACGCCCGCCTATAGGGTTCAGGTAGAAACACGACCCCCTCACCAGAGCACAGGGATGGCGCGAACAGGCTTTCAGGGGCGTGGACGAGGCCGAGGCGGAGGAGGACCTGGTAGAGGTCAGGGAAAACTAATCTGCTACAATTGTGGAGGACTAGTACACTATGCCCATGATTTCATTAACCCAACGCGTCCGCCATGAAAATATTGCACTCTATTTGACCATGAAACAGAGGAATGTCCTACGCTGATAGCAAGGATAGGTGACAAAGGGGCACTACCACCGCAGCTGACTCAAAACCTGCAGATGATGAGGTCTGAGCCTCACGAAGAGAATCCAAATGTGAATATATTGCTCCGAAGTGGAATTGCAACAGGGGATGATAAGGGAAAACAACCTGAAGATAGCGCATGGGTTCGCAAAGCTCCAGCGAAGGAGGCTAAATTTGATTTGGAGCGCGCACGTGAAACATTCATGGAAGCAAAGAAGACCTTCGCCGAGACCTCCACCTCAGGGAGCAAGGATAAGCCTGATCAAGAGATAGACCCTTCTATGCTTACGACCTTTCTAGAAACCTACATGAAGCTGCTGCGCGATAGCAAGGCTGTGAAGGGATTATAAGAGCTTATAAATAGATGTGCTGGAAACACTCCAGGTGAACCCCGCATGGTACGGAGGATTGGTAAGCATAAAACAAGGACAAGACAAGATATGAGACTGACCACGTAGATAGGAGAATATGAAATGAATCAGGTTATTTTGGATCTGGGGTCAGACGCGAACATTCTACCAAAGCAGACTTGGGAGCAGATGGGAAGACTCGTGCTACATTGGTCTCCGATTCAGTTAAGGATGGAAAATCAGTAGAAGATCATTCCCATGGGGCAACTGCAAGGGGTGACTATATCTATTGAAGGTGCGAGTGCGTTGGCTGACTTTGAAGTAATAGAAATTGTCAACCCCTACCCTACGCTCCTTGTCATTGATTGGGCTATTGGCATGAACAGGGTAATCAACCTAAAGAAGCGAAAGATGATATTTGAGAAGAAATCACTCCGCGTAATAGTACCCCTAGATCCTACTGAAGGATCGCGCTATACTGAACCAGTCCGCGATTATGAGAGCGATGACAATTTTGACTACATATAAAAGATAACCGTGCGAGACCAAGATTGGGTGAATCCAACAGCGGATGGACGAATTACATGGGATCGCGAGACTTCCTACACCTCAGATTCTAATGAAGAATTAGAGCGCTGACAGAATTGGCTACATGAAGTAACCACACTAAGCTATAACATGATGACTCGGTCACTGTGTTGTGTGTCGTCAGAGATAAGAGATCTACCCACTTATGATGGCCTGAATGATGTAGATCTATTTTTGGATGCATTTGAGAGGGAGGTACCAGAAAAGTAGTGCTTCCAGGCTTTGGACTAGGCACTGCGCACTATGCCCGCAAGATGGTGGGGTATGCACAAGGGTAGCTTTGATGATTGGCACGAGTGTAGGAGGATGATGAGAACATGATTTGGGAAGCCGAAGGTATGAATGACAGACAAATATGATGGGAAGGATGATCTATGCACACACTTGGCCAAATGGGCTTAGGCTTATGGAGCGAAGCCCCAACTGGAATGGGTGCACTTGTTATGTCATACCTTGGATGTCATCCCAATGAACTAGTACTTGGAAACAGAGCTCCGCCATGGTACAGGTGAATGGGATATTCCACGCAAAGGATTCATAATGACGTTCAATTTTGAAGATGGGTTTGACTGTATTGACGAAGCGCTACAAGAAGTGAAAGCAACGATCTTTAGGATACCACAGGATCCTTTGGATTTGATTCAACCCAATTGGACGACCCAGCTGAGCCATGCACTGGAATGCTATAACATGACTGCTGAAGGAGAAGATGATGATCCGCGAAAGGTTGACATCCCTAAAACAGAGGGTCACCACGAGGTCGAGGGACCACAGATTGAGAATCCTGATACAACTACGTCACTGAAAATGAAACAAGTAAATATTGGTATGGAGGTGGAGATGAAATTCGTGAAGATTGAAGATTACTGGGATGACGCGACAGTGGATAAGGTCATTGAATTGCTCCGCGAATACCAGGATTTGTTCCCTACCAAGTTTACGGAGCTAAAAGGGATAATAGGAGATTTGGGCATTATGAATATCACGTTGAAACCCGATGCGAAGCCGGTTAAGTAAAGACCTTACCGTCTCAATCCAAAGTATAAGGAGAAGGTCCGCTTAGAGTTAGACAAGATGCTTGTGGCAGGCATCATTGAACCCATAGAAAAATCTGATTGGGTAAGTCAAATGGTGGTACAGGAAAAGAAGCAGAAGGATGAAATAAGGATATGCGTAGATATCAGGAAGTTGAATGATGCTTGCATACATGATACTTTCCTGACTCCATCCACTGATGAGGTATTGGATAATGTAGGTGGTCAGGAAGCGTATTCCTTCACTGATGGGTTTTGTTATTCCTTAAGAAACCAATTTCCTGGCTGTGGAGAAATTGCGCTTAAGACATTAATGATTATTGTTTGTTGTCACTTATTTGTCACTTTATTGTTTGTTGTATTCTTAATTGAAGGACCTAGAAAACTTGGTCTTTAACCCTTAATACATATGTGACCGGAAAATCTCAGAATGCCATTTGTTGCTAGATATATGTTGAGCCTCAAACTTGCACTCATTTACCCATCCTCCCAATAGCCTTTTCCTACTCATTTCCTTCTTTTATCATCATTTCCTTCATCAACTTGTTCAATTCATTGCATTATAGGACTTTTTAACATGATTTGCTAATCGTGCTAATGATTGACTGTTGGTTTAGATTTTTGGTTTAAGTGCTGCAATTCCGCAGCTTATACAGGGTTTCCGCAGCCGATCTCTGATTCCGCAGCTTATACAGGGTTTCCGCAGCCGATCTCTGATTCCGCAGCCGATCCCAGATTCCGCAGCCATTTTCTTATTTGCTATGCTCCAGGTTTCCTCCAGGGGAAAGAGCCACATGGGCAAGTTTGTATGACTGTGTACATGGTGCGTGTGCTGTCAGCTCAGCCAAACTGGTCGTCTATACCCCCGGTCAACGTGGAGGTAACTCTGGTCAAACGGCAAGGTTGCAAACGGTGGCACGGCTCTGCGTGTTTAGGTGGAACACAGAACGCACAGCTGGCCTCCTCTTTAGCCACGAAGATTGCAGGGGACAAGAATCCAACAGCGGATTTATCATCCACGATGACCGTTTCCTAAATCCGTGCACGGTGCTGCTGAACGTGTCTTTTGCATAGCTCTTAGTTAGCTTAGTTTACGCACAGAACAGTTTGTGTTCCTGTTATAAATAAAGCGTTTTCACACGCTGATTAGTTAGCTTTTAAAAAGTTAGTCTTTTTTTGTTGTTAAACTCTGTTTCAAGACTCTTTTACATAGCGTTTACGCTCCCCACTGTATTTTATTATGTGCTGATTTAATACCAAGAAGACAGTTCTGTTCTTACCTGCGTAGCTGATCTTTTTAATTGGTTGAAGTGGATGGAGGGCCCCTGTCTGCTACAACCATTGTACAGTAGCTTTTAAATTTATTTTCCTGCATTCCTTTTTTCTAATTTACCATGTATATTAATGTACAGTTTGATTTCTACAATTTTGATTTCTTTTGACATGTATATTAATGTACAGTTTGAATTATGCTGCTTTACATTTCCGTACTTTCCATGACTGATCAGTGTGTGTTTTTGCAGCTTTGTTAGGAGCCCGGGACAGTGTGCTTTTCCTTCTTTTTATCACTAGTGGCATTTGAAGTTGTCTTATCTAAACTGTTGACTTTTGCTTTGATTTTCATTAGTCTCCTTGCTTAGTTAGTTTCCTTGCCTAGTTTACTTTATCACGGTTTGTCAAGTTGCTAATCTCTTGATGGTTCTTTTTATCATAATTCACTAACTTTTATGGGACCAAAACATCATTTAATTGCAGCTTGGTTTATTTAGTTTTAGACTCATATTGCTAATTCACTCCTAACTCTTTTTCACATGATCAATTTAGCTAAAGGCAGAATGTTAAGGGAGAATTAAGTAGTGTGATTTGTCACTTAATTTTTGCATTGCTTTAGATTCAATAGAGGAGTTAGAGTAGTGTTCTTGCTTTCAATTGAGTTAATGTAGATGTCATTTTCATTCTTGTCAGCAGTAAAGGTATTGGACTAGTGCCATTGGTCTTTTTGTTTGATGCTTTACTTTCATTTGAAGCTTTAATTTCATTCCAAGTTATTGTTCAAGTTTTCTCTTTAAATTTCAAGAAGCATTTAGAAATCGCCACATACACACACATTCACTCACTTGTTTATAACTTCATCACATCACATTAGGAAGATAAGTCAAACATGAACTAAAAACGACAAAAAGAACTAGGAAAGGCTGCTTAAGTATATATTGTACACTTCACTTCATCAGCTTACGAGCCCCGAGTTGACAATTTATGATAGCAATTTAGACAACACTAAATTGACCAAACATTTTGGCGCCGTTGCCGGGGAAGTGAAATTAGGTAGCCAATTTCTAAAAAAAAATTAAGAAAATTTCAAGAAAGGGAAATTGATAACCTCTCAAAGTATGCTCTCCTCTTGCACCTAGAGTGATCTGGAGGATCAGAAAAGAGAAAGTTATTGGTTTAATAGTTTCTTAAGTATGCTCTCTTCTTGCACCTAGAGTGACCTGGAAGATCAGAAAGAGAATTATTAGCCTGACTTGAAGAAAAAAAAAAAAAAATGACATGCATAGAGCTAGAGATTCTAGGGGAAGGTTTTTAGCTAGAGCCAAGAGTTCGATTTTTACAAGTCCATCTACTTCAAGGAATAGACAAGAGACACCTCCCTCATCTCCAACTGACACTCCTAGCCCTAGGATTCCTGGAATTCAAGAGGCAAGAATTGACTCTCCCACACCTTCTATTGAATTTGAATCAGAAAGAGATCCTTTCCTTCCTTCTACAGAAAGACCAATTGTAATTGAAGAAGTAGAATCTTCTGAAGAAGAGGGAGAAATTCCTTCTCATTCACCCTTTGTAGAAGAACCAGAAGACTCTGAAGTCTCTAGGGAAACCACTATGACAGAGGAAGGAGGTGGTAGAGGTAGAGGTAGAGGAGGAGGAGGAGGAAACAATGGAGGAGGTAGAGGTCACATTGGAGGAAATAGAGATGGGGATAACTCATTTGGGTTTCCTATCGTCGATGAGGATTCCCGAGCCACTATGAAAAACGTATCACCATCTGTCCTCCCAAACTTCCATGGGTTAAGAACTGAGGACCCTGAAACATTTCTATTCGAGTTTGAAGTCATGTGTCGAACTTATGACTATCTGGATGACTCTCAAAAACTCAAATTGTTCCCTTCAACATTGAAAGGACAAGCTTTGAAATGGTTCATGGGGTTACTCACTCAATCCATTAGGTCTTGGAATGATATGAAACAAACATTTTTGGATAGGTACCTGGACTATTGTATGCCTACCAATCACAAGGATGAGGTATTTAAAATGGTACAAAGAGAAGATGAGAACTTAGAGGACTTACTTGAAAGATTTCAATATAACCTAAAAAGAGCAAAAATGAGTAACTTGGATGAGGAGACCTTGAAAGCCCTCCTATTAAAAGCCATTAGAGATGAATGGATAGATATTCTGAACATGATGAGGAAAGGAGATATATCTCAACTTTCACTCAATGATATAGCAGAGCTATGTATCCATCTCTCAAGGGGCAAATCAAAAACTCAAAAAGGGCCTAGAGATCCTTCTCTCCTTAGAGCAAATAAATCTGCAACTGGATCAGTAAGTAGGGCTGAGATCGGCAATATGCTTGATGAATTCAAAACTGACATCTTAGGGAGTCTTAGTGAACAATTAGACACCCTTAAGATTCACAATAAATAGAAAGCAGAAGCCGAGGCTTTGGCCATCTTTTGCCCGAAATGTAGGAAGAAACATGCTTTAAGGGAATGTCCCTTGGATGCACAAGTTGTAGAAACATGTGTAATTTGCTCAGAAAACCATGAGACCAAGGATTGTCCTTCAATCCCTGGGCTCAAAGCAGTCTTTCAAGAAGATCCAAACTTGAATCTCTCTGTTTTGTTGCAAGGAGACCTTGGCAGGGGCAACAAAATCAAGGGTTTAACAACTCTATGAATTTTCAACCCCAACCAAATTGGAATCCTTGGCAACAACCTTGGTCCCAACCTCAAAATCCTTTTCAATCATGGATGCAAAGCATGCAAAATCCTTATGGGAGATTTGCTCAATTCTATCAATATCCTCCATCTTTCCAAAACCAGCAAGCTCCACAACTTCCAAATCAAAGTCCACAACTATCATTGCCATTCCCTCAACAACAACAACCTTCTCCACAAAATCAAAATTCTCAACTCTTGCTTCCATCCCAACAGAAGTCAAATCAACTTCCTTCTCAGCCATTGCCAAACCCCAATAATAGGAACCCTCAAAATGCTTACATGATGGAAGGTCAACCATTCCCTACCTATATGATTGTTCCTCTCAATGAAGTACAACTCAGATCAGGTAGAATCCTAGATCAACCTTCTATAAATGTTCAACAACCAAGCATTTCTGAGGAAGAGTCTCTTAAAGCTAATAAGGGTTCTGAAGCATCTCTTCAAAACCAAAACACTCAAAAAGAAAAAGAAAAAGAATCAACTCCCACAACTCCCATAGTTGAACAACCTACATCTTTGGCCACACCTCCTTTTCCTGAAAGGTTACAAATTGACAAAGGAGTGGAAAAACAAATTTGGTTGCCTGACTATAATTTTCTAGATGAATTGAAGAATGTCTGTATCAAGATTCCCTTGTTACAAGCCATTAAAGAGATTCCTATTCTAGAAAAAACAATAAAGGAGTTGAGCCTTAAAAGACTAGGAAGGAAACCAAGAGATACCAGAAGGATCCACCTGGTAGGAAAAATTGCAGATATCATGATGGGAAAGATTACTATGCAGAAATATGTAGATCCTGGTAGTCCAATTGTCAAAACACATATCAATGGGGTAGAAATACCAAATACTTTGATTGATTTAGGGGCTGCTATCAACATTATGAGTAGACAGACCATGGACCAGTTAAAACTTCCTAACCTTCTCTTTACACCTACTTTACTGCAACTTGCAGATCGATCAATCATTAAACCTGATGGTGTATTGGAAGACATTCCAGTCTCCCTAGACTCTTGGGAATATCTAGTTGATTTTATGATTTTAACTCCCAAGAACAATCTAGGAGGACATCCTCTTATTTTAGGAAGACCTTGGCTAGCCACAGCTGATGCTTTTATAAGTTGTAGGTCTAGGGATATGTATATTTCTGATGGCAATTCAACAAAGAAGTTCAATCTGTATCCTCCAGCGAAAGCAATTACAGAAATAGGAGATAATGAGTGGGTTGATGATGAAGATACTATACAACCTGTCTTTACCATTTCTGAGATTAGTGAAGATAGTCAAATTCTGAACACATTAGAAAACTTTGAACCATCTTCAGAATATGACTCCACGCAATTTCAGTTGGATTCTGACATTGAGTGTCTATCATCTAGACAAATGTCTCTTTTCTCTATGGAAGAATTTGGTAGTTCTGCCATTGAGATCTTTCCAGGAAAAACATTGAATATCAATAAAAACTTGGAAAAATCACAACAGGAGGAACTAACCAAAATCTTGCAAAAACATTCTACTGCATTTGCATGGGAGTATACTGACATGAAAGGTATTGACCCTAAGACTTGCATTCATCACATCTACATTGAGGAAAATAGTAGACCAATCAGACAACCTCAAAGAAGGATGAATCCAAACCTTAGGGAGATAGTGAAAGAAGAGCTCCAAAAGTTACTCAATGTAAACTTCATTTACCCCATTTCAGATAGCCGATGGGTTTCTCCTTTGGTTATAGTACCTAAAAAGAATGGTAAATGGAGGGTTTGCATTGATTACAGAGAATTGAACAAAGCAACCTTGAAGGATCACTTTCCTTTGCCCTTTATTGATCAAGTATTAGATACTTTAGCAGGGAAAAAGTATTTCTCATTTTTGGATGGTTTTAGTGGTTACAATCAAATTCAGGTAGCACCTGAAGATCAGGACAGAACCACACTTACTTGTCCATGGGGAACTTTTGCTTACCGAGTACTTCCTTTTGGATTATGTAATGCACCCGCAACATTTCAAAGGGCAGTATTAGGAATCTTTTCCGATCTAATTCATGATTGTGTAGAGGTCTACATGGATGATTTCACAGTTTATGGTAACACATTTGAAGAAGCATTAGAAAATTTGGAAATGGTCCTAATTAGATGTAAAGAAACAAATCTTTCATTAAGTCATGAAAAATGTTTTATGATGTTTACTGAAGGGATTGTTTTAGGACATCATATTTCAGGAGATGGAATTAAAGTTGATAGATCAAAAGTTCAAGTCATCTCCAAGTTACCTATTCCAAATTGTCAGAAAGATGTTAGAAGTTTTCTTGGGTTTACTGGATATTATAGAAGATTTATTGAAAACTTCACCAAGATAGCATCTACGCTCTTCAAATTACTTACAAAAGACTGTGAATTCAAATGGGATCCTGAATGTCAATCTGCATTTGAAACTTTAAAGACTAGAATATCTGAAGCACCCATTTTGAGAGGGCCAAATTGGAAACTCCCTTTCCACATTTCTACTGATGCTTCAGATACAACTCTAGGAGTTGTCTTGGGACAAAAGGATCTGGTCCCTTATGCCATTTACTACACCAGTAAAAATTTGACTCCCACTGAGTTAAATTATACTGTGACTGAAAAAGAGTTCTTAGCCGTTGTTCATGCAATCAACAAGTTTAGACATTATATAACCGGCTATGAAACTTTTGTCCATACTGATCATTCTGCAATTAGATATCTTATGAACAAACCTACTACTAATGGCAGAGTTACAAGATAGCTTTTACTTTTACAAGAATTCAATATTACTGTGTTAGATAGACCAGGGAAACAAAACACAGTAGCTAATTTCTTGTCTAGAATCCAAAATACTAACGAAGATTCTCCTGTAGAGGATAAGTTTCCAGATGAATACTTGTTTGCAGTAACTACTAAAACTCCTTGGTATGCAGATATTGCTAACTATTTAGTTACAGGGAAGCTACCTCCACACTTATTTCCTAATGAGAAAAGGAAAATCATCCAGGAGAGTTCACATTATTCATGGATTTCTAATGAATTGTTCAAAACAGGGCCAGATTGTGTGATCAGAAGATGTGTTCGGGAAGATGAAATGCCTGACATCCTTAAGGCATGTCATGATGAACCGTGCGGCGGACACTTTGCTGACAAGAGGACGGCTTATAAAATCCTTTCTTTAGGATATTATTGGCCTTCTCTCTTTAAAGATGCAAAACAATATGTCAAAAGGTGTGACAGCTGCCAAAGAGTAGGGAGACCAACTCTTTCAAATGAAATGCCATTACAGCCACAGGTATGCATCGAACCCTTTGAAAAATGGGCTTTAGATTTCATTGGACCTATTAATCCACCATCTAAGCAAAAGAAGTATATATTGGTTTGTACTGATTATGTTACTAAATGGGTAGAAGCAAAGGCATTGCCTTCTGCCATTGAAAATTCAGTTGTTTAATTTCTTTTTGAGGATATTTTTACTCGTTTTGGTGTCCCAAGAGAAATTGTGACAGATCAGGGAAGTCAATTTACATCTAACTTGATGGAGAAGCTGATGGAAGAATACAAAATCAAGCACAGAACATCTACTCCATACCATCCGCAAGCAAATGGTCAAGTGGAATCTACAAACAAAGTTCTTGAAAGCATCATCACCAAAACTGTTCATCTCCACAGAAGAGATTGGGCAGAAAGGCTTCCTGAAGCCTTATGGGCCTATAGAACTACATGGAGGAACACAACAGGACATTCTCCCTATGAACTTGTTTATGGGAAAGAAGTCCTGCTCCCCATTGAGTTCCAAGTCAAGACCTTCAAGATGGCAGTTCAATTGGGGATGAGCCTATCAGAAGCCCAAAAGCACAGAATGGAGCAGTTGAATGAGCTAGATGAGATAAGACAAGATGCAATTTTAAGGACTGATCTAGTTCAGCACCAAAGAACTAAGTGGCATGATCGACACATCAAAGAGAGAAAGTTTCAAAAGGGAGATTGGGCACTATTGTTTGATTCCAAATTTAAGGACTTCAAAGGAAAATTTCAAACTCATTGGCTTGGACCATATGAGATTGATGAAGTCTTTAACAATGGAGCAGTTTGAGTGAAGACTATTGATGAGCTTCAGACTCCTCTCATTGTGAATGGCCACCGATTGAAAGTCTACCACAAGCCACTCTCAAAGGAGGAATTTGTTAAAATGTTCCAAGGAGATTCTGTAATGAGGCTGGTGGAGAAGAATTCTTCTCCTCCATCAGCCTAGCCTTTGTTCCTTTCAGTTGAAAAAAATAAATAAATAAAAAAAGAAAAAAAAAAGGTCTCTTGTATAAGCCTGAAAACCAATCTTGGATTGGCGGTCTTATGCAGAAAATATAAAGTGAAAATCAGGGTCACCTGACACTTTATATTTTCCAAATAAAAAAAAAATCTCTCTTTCTCTTTCCATCTCATCCGCCATTTTGTCCATCTCATCCGCCATTTCATCCATCTCATCATCTTCATTCCACTTCATTTTTCTTCCAGATCATTCATTCCATCTCATTTCCACCAATAAAGTCCCTCTTAGGACTATTCCATTCAGTTAAGTTTGTTCTAATCATCTTTGTGCAGGCAGAAAAGTGTTGTTGCAGTTTCCGCAGCTCATACCAAGTTTCCGCAGCTCATACACTCTGTCTCTGCAATCAAAGCAATTCTGTTTCAAAAAGGAAAATTTACAGTCAGAGGTATCATCATCAAAGAGCAGCAAGGATACATAGCACCTACAAGGCCAGAAAGCAATCAAAAGTTAGCCACCATAATCAACAAAGGGATCAAACGTATGAAGGTATATTCCAAATTTTTAACCAACAGTTTAATGTCATTTATGCATGGTTTTCAAATCGTGGTAGGAGTCACTTAATGCAATGATTGACAAGATTATCCCACTCCTCGTCCATTCCTCGTCCACGATCACGCCTAATCCACCTCATCACCCTCCTAACGGTCCCTTAATTACTATTGATTCACACTTAATACGAGCTGCTCTTCCATTAACTACTCGTACCTCAGTGACGTATACCAGTGTACTACGGCTCTACATATGATCATTTCCGCAGCCAAGTGTACGTAGCCACCCGACGCTTACGGATTTGGCCGTTGCTTCATCTACTCATATCTCCATTTCCCGCATGCATAAACTCATTGCCGTATTGTTCTCTACTCTCTCATACCACCGTTTCCATTCTCGTTTTCATACACCACTCTCGTTTTTACTGTAAATCTCTCTCTGTTCTTTTTCCTCACTTCTCTGTTCAAAACCCCGATCACAAGTTCTGCACCATACCGTTTATTACATTACGGTTACTCTGTTACAACCGTAATTCCCCTATTTTTTCCGTAAGCATTCTCCTCAAGCGTCCATATACCACTGTTAGAGCTTCAAGTAAAACTGAGAGCCGAAAATGGGGAAATTGTTAAGAGCAGAACCAGAGGGTTCGAAATTTTTAGAGGGTTACCCACAGATAAAGGAAGCACTGCAGAAAGCCAAATGGTTGAAGTTCATCCAGAAATTTAAAGGGTACAATAAAGAGGTGACAAAGGCATTTGCCCGGTCATTTAATGGAAATACCGTGGAGGTAGGAGACCTGCAGTTCACCATAACAGAGAGCACCTTGGCCACAGCAACCGGTTTGCCTCAAAAAGGAGAACGCTGGTTCAAAAACAGAACAGTTGAAGATCAAGAGTGGAAAAATATGCTCAAGAATCCAGGTATGGATACCTCCATTTTCACTAAGGGAATCCCTATACATGTCATTAAGGAAGAGTGGACTTCATTACTGTTGCTTGTTCAAAAATTTTTAACATGTGAAGGCCGCTTCGGTATCATGTATGTATACCATGCAAGAATCATGATGCACTTTATGGATGACCATGCTATCAACCTACCTTATTTCTTGTTAGCTAGTCTAAAGAAGATGAGTACCACTGTTCAGAAACACGTGGGAAACATTGAACCCCACTTGTCTCATCATGGACTCATTAGAATTTTAATTGAGGAGCAGTTGAAAATTAAAAATGATACGTGGGAGAAGTTTCTAGTTAGAAACCATTTTCAAGAGGTGGCTGAAGCCTCTAGCAACTCTCCTAGGATACCAAAGAGAAGTAGGAGAAGAGGGAAAGAAATTACTGCCCAAGAGACTGCTGAAGAAACTGTTCAAGAAACTGCCCAAGAAATTGCTCAAGAAGAAAGGAAAAAGGGAGGCAGAACTAAAAGACAAAAGAGGGATAAAGGGAAAGCCATTGTGCAAGAGTCATACCCTTCACCTGAGCCCTCAATTGAAGAAGACTCCCAAACACTAGCTGATAGACTTGCTCAACTCCATGCTACTGCCCTCTCAAAGAAGAAACAAAAGCAAAAGAGCACTAGTGCCGTGAGAAGGAGCAGCAGACTAAAAAGGAAAATGAGGGTCACTGAAGACAAACAGCCACATTTTATTGACTTGGGAGGAAGTACACCTGAAAAGGTTGCTACCCAGCTTGATTTTGAATCAAGTTCCCCACGTGTTGAGGTCACTCCTCCACGTGAAGAAAGCCCATTTCAGCAAGACCCTCAAACAGAGTTTGAATATGAACCAAGTCCAAGAAGATCACCTGACATTGACCCTGACCAGCAGGTGGTGTACAATTATTTGGAAACCTTAGAGCAATCAGCTGCCGGTCCTAGCACTATCTTGCCTCTTGATCAACAGGTTCAATCTCTAAAACAAGAAGTATTTGAGCTGGAAGTCTTGAACCGACATATTAAACAGGAGAATGAAGCATTGAAAGAACAAAGCAAGGTGGAAAAAATTGTCCACGACAACACAATGCTTCACTTGGGTCTTTGGCAGAAAAAGAATAGGAAATTGAAGAGGAAATGCAAGAAATTGAGCAGGGCCTTGATTAACTTGAAATTTAGGTGTTTGGTTAGAAAACCAAGAACAAATTTGGCAGCAAGAAGAAAAAGGAGAAGGTTGGATGTCTTGGCAGAGGCATCTGAGCATATGGACTGAAAAATCATGACAAAGTTTTGGTTGCATGAGGACATGCAACACCTTCACAGTGGGGGTATGTTGAGCCTCAAACTTGCACTCATTTACCCATCCTCCCAATAGCCTTTTCCTACTCATTTCCTTCTTTTATCATCATTTCCTTCATCAACTTGTTCAATTCATTGCATTATAGGACTTTTTAACATGATTTGCTAATCGTGCTAATGATTGACTGTTGGTTTAGATTTTTGGTTTAAGTGCTGCAATTCCGCAGCTTATACAGGGTTTCCGCAGCCGATCTCTGATTCCGCAGCCGATCCCAGATTCCGCAGCCATTTTCTTATTTGCTATGCTCCAGGTGTCCTCCAGGGGAAAGAGCCACATGGGCAAGTTTGTATGATTGTGTACATGGTGTGTGTGCTGTCAGCTCAGCCAAACTGGTCATCTATACCCCCGGTCAACGCGGAGGTAACTCTGGTCAAACGGCAAGGTTGCAAATGGTGGCACGACTCTGCGTGTTCAGGTGGAACACGGAACGCACAGCTGGCCTCCTCTTTAGCCACGAAGACTACAGGGGACAAGAATCCAACAGTGGATTTATCATCCACGATGACCGTTTCCTAAATCCGTGCACGGTGCTGCTGAATGTGTCTTTTACATAGCTCTTAGTTAGCTTAGTTTACGCACAGAACAGTTTGTGTTCCTGTTATAAATAAAGCGTTTGCACACGCTGATTAGTTAGCTTTTAAAAAGTTAGTCTTTTGCTGTTGTTAAACTTTGTTTCAAGACTCTTTTACATAGCGTTTACGCTCCCCACTGTATTTTATTATGTGCTGATTTAATACCAAGAAGACAGTTCTGTTCTTACCTGCGTAGCTGATCTTTTTAATTGGTTGAAGTGGATGGAGGGCCCCTGTCTGCTACAACCATTGTATAGTAGCTTTTAAATTTATTTTCCTGCATTCCTTTTTTCTAATTTACCATATATATTAATGTACAGTTTGATTTCTGCAATTTTGATTTCTTTTGACATGTATATTAATGTACAGTTTGAATTATGCTGCTTTACATTTCCGTACTTTCCATGACTGATCAGTGTGTGTTTTTGCAGCTTTGTTAGGAGCCCGGGACAGTGTGCTTTTCCTTCTTTTTATCACTAGTGGCATTTGAAGTTGTCTTATCTAAACTGCTGACTTTTGCTTTGATTTTCATTAGTCTCCTTGCTTAGTTAGTTTCCTTGCCTAGTTTACTTTATCAGGTTTTGTCAAGTTGCTAATCTCTTGATGGTTCTTTTTATCATAATTCACTAACTTTTATGGGACCAAAACATCATTTAATTGCAGATTGGTTTATTTAGTTTTAGACTCATATTGCTAATTCACTCCTAACTCTTTTTCACATGATCAATTTAGCTAAAGGCAGAATGTTAAGGGAGAATAAAGTAGTGTGATTTGTCACTTAATTTTTGCATTGCTTTAGATTCAATAGAGGAGTTAGAGTAGTGTTCTTGCTTTCAATTGAGTTAATGTAGATGTCATTTTCATTCTTGTCAGCAGTAAAGGTATTGGACTAGTGCCATTGGTCTTTTTGTTTGATGCTTTACTTTCATTTGAAGCTTTAATTTCAATCCAAGTTATTGTTCAAGTTTTCTCTTTAAATTTCAAGAAGCATTTAGAAATCGCCACATACACACACATTCAGTCACTTGTTTATAACTTCATCACATCACATTAGGAAGATAAGTCAAACATGAACTAAAAACGACAAAAAGAACTAGGAAAGGCTGCTTAAGTATATATTGTACACTTCACTTCATCAGCTTACGAGCCCCGGGTTGACAATTTATGATAGCAATTTAGACAACACTAAATTGACCAAACAATATAAATGATGAATGAAGAAAGCTTGAAGGAGAAGTTAAATATAATATGTTGCTTAACACAAAACCTACTATCCGTCACTTAGAAGAATTATGAAAATGAGAACTGAATCATAGACAATATGTTGCTTGACACAAAAACTATTATCTGCAACCCTTGGAGAAGTTAAAGATAATATGATGCCTTACACAGAAACTACTATCTATAACTTAGAAAGGAAGGTGAAAACTTCAAGTATAGGAGTGCTCTTTTAAGGGATTTTAACTTTATCTACATAAGCAAATAAAGACCTGCAGCTTCATTACTATGCTTGAAATAAGAAAACATAAGATGACACATGATAGAGAAGTTACAAAATTATACCCAACAATTCATGATAACTTTTGATTCTTTCATTAATCAACACCTATATCAGGAATACAGTAGCTTAGTCTCCAGGTTCTCCAAAATTCGAACCACCCCTCCTCTATAAATTTTCCTCATTTTATACATTGTGAAACAGTTGCTGATCTCTAAAACTGTCAAACTACTAAAACTGTTTCTCTAACTATATGAAGTAAGAATTATTACAAAATATTACACAGAGGTAAAGACATCTCAAAGAACATAAAATAACGGAAAATAACTGAACATATAAGATGACAATGATTGCTGGCTTTTCAGCTCTGTTAATTGGCTCTTGAGTTCTTTTGTAGATGCTTTAATAATGATTAATCCGCTTTAACCATAATAAACAGTGTTTGACTTTGACTTGTGCATAAATATGGGCTTACGCGTGTATTGGGCGCACTTTAATTGGCCAAAACGCAATTGAACCGCACTAATTACCTTCCTTTGAATTTGCCTCTAACATTGATTTTCTGTTGGGTCCCTATAATACTAGTGATTACCCCATTACTATTGTAGTTATACCCCTTATTTATATTGTTGTGCCCCTATTACCCCATATTGTTATTTCTGTGCCCCATAGAATCCCTCTATTGTTATTTTTGTGGCTTTATATTATTATTGTTAGGTCGGCTGGATTATATTGTGACTCCTTAGACTCCTATATATAGAAAGGAGGTTTTGTCATTTGTATCATCCAAGAATTGTTCATTTATGTAATGTAAAGGAGGTTGCCCCCTCGAAGAGGTTGAATTCTAAGGCGCTGATCTTTCTTTTCTATCTTTTCTTGAGCTGGTTTCATAACATTTGGTATCAGAGCTTTGGATTCTAGGGTTTCGCTGCTCCAAACAGGTCATCGTGGAATTTTCGCTATAACTTTTTTTCTGTGACGTTTCAGAAGTCGAAAAAAAAACCCATTCGAGAAGAAATCACGTTGAACTTTGGGTCCAAATTTCAGATCTTTTCGCACGATATTTGCGGAGATATGCTCTGAGGAAGTTGGTCTTTTTACAGACTCCTGAATTACATTCAAAACAGGTGACCTGGGGAAAATCATCATAACTTTCTCTCTGGGGATCGAATTGAAATTTCGTAAGAAGCTACAGAAAGAGGATGGACTGTAGTTTCTTGTATGTGAGTTTCAGATCCAAAGGTTGAAACAGTGACTCGTGGCAAGTCGTACAAGTTCGCTCTACTGAACTAGTCTAAAAGCAAGTCACTGTGGGAGATTTCACATAACTCTTCCTTGGAGAATCCAATTTGGGTCAGACTTGTGGCATTGGAAAGAGGACACAGAGAGCTACTACAGATCACAAATTCAGAACTAGATGATTGGAAAGTACAGAGATACATCAGAGGCAATATCGAGCTCCTACAAAGTGAAAAAAAGTGTGTAGATTTTCTTAAATTTTTGTTTAAGCTTGGTTTGAAAATTTATTTTGAAGGAATTCAAAGGGCATAGTAGAGCATTATTATTGGTAACTGATGCCCCGAGGAAAGAAAATGCAAACACCTAGTAAGGAACCTGAAAGCTCTAGCATGACTCATGAAGAAGAGGAAGAAATGCAACATGATATATCAAAATTACAAGACCAAGTGCAACAACTGTCCCTTGCACAAAAAGGAACAGAATCTAAGATGGATGGTTTAAAGAAAGATGTAGAAGCTAAGATGGATGGTTTAAAGAAAGGTGTAGAAGCTAATATGCACTGTTTAAAGAAAGGCATAGAAGCTAAGATGATTGACGTGGAAGCTAAGATGGATGATTTGAAGATAGATTTGAAGACAGACATGGACGAATTGAAGATAAATATGAATAAGTTGCTACAAGAAATGGTCCCTAAGGGTGAAAGGGTACTAAAGGAAACTCATGATGAGAACAAAAGAAATGTTAATCATGATTCCATAGACGCTAATGTTGGATCGAAGAATCACCATATTCCAAAAATCGATATGAGGAAGTTTGATGGCAAGGATCCCGCCACATGGATATTACAGATGGAGCAATTCTTCGATCTCAATAATGTGCAAAACACACAAAAGGTACGTATGGCAACTGTATATTTGGAACCAAATCAGTTTGTATGGTATCAATGGCTTTGTTCTCGTAAACAATTTATCACTTGGGCAATTTTTACGGAAGAATTGATAGCACATTATGAGGATACAAAAAGCAACACTTTTTTTAGCCAATTGATAAGTCTCAAACAAAAGGGTTCAATAATGGAGCACATTGAGGAGTTCCAAAAATTGAACATAAGGGTAAAAGATATTCCAGAGGAGCATAGGATTGATGTGTTCATAGGGTCTTTAAAGGATAATATCCAACATGATGTTCGCCTTTGGGAACCTGATTCATTAGAGAAGGCATTCAGGTTAGCAAGAAAAATGGAAAGCAAAATTATGGCAACTAGGAAGCATACCATTCACAACTATAAAGACGGAAGTGTTGTTGCCCATAGTCTTCCACAACCTACAAGGTTGACACCACAACAATTGGAAGAAAAAAGAGCAAAAGGGCTTTGTTACAATTGTGATAGCAAATACACAAAAGGTCATAAGTGTGCTGAGAAGAAATTATTCTACATAGATTGTGAAGAGGAAGAAGAAAAGGAGCAAGAAAGGTCAAAAGAAGAGGATATATTCCAGGAACAAAGCCTAGATGAAGAACAAATAAATCCGACCATATCTTGTAATGCATTGGCGGGAATTACCACTCCTCAAACCATCAAGATAGAAGGACAAATCAAGAAGAAAAAGGTAATAGTGTTGATTGATTCAGGAAGCACCCACAATTTTATTCATTGTAGGGTAGCAAAAGAATTGAATTGCTTCCTATATCCAGCACCAGAGTGTCAAGTGATGATTGCAAATGGAGGAACAATAAATTGTTCTGGAAAGTGCCATAATATCAAGCTATCCATGGGAGAATATGTATTGACTAGCCCAATGCTTTCCATTCCAATGGGAGGTGCTGATGTTGTACTAGGAGTCCAATGGCTACAATCCTTGGGTACAATAGCTTTTAATTTTCAAGAACTTTTCATGAAATTTTCTGTGGAAGGAAAGGAAGTTGAATTAAGGGGTATTGCAGGGAAACCAGGAAAGATAATCAGCTCTAATGGCATGACAAAGCTTCTAAAAAAGGAGCAAAGAGGTGTAATTGCACAATTATGTTCGCTAGATGTTTCCACATTGGAATCATCTATTTCTCCAGATCTCCAAAAAGTCCTGGACAATCATTCCAAGGTATTTGAGACTCCCAAAGGTCTCCCACCTATGCGTGATCATGATCATGCTATTCATCTGATTCCAGGAAGTGTTCCTCCAAACATCAGGCCGTACAGATATCCCTATGTCCAAAAAAGTGAAATTGAACGTATGGTTGCAGAAATGCTAGAGGCTGGTATAATTCAACCGAGTCAAAGTTCTTTCTCAGCTCCAGTAGTATTGGTGCACAAGAAGGATGGATCATGGCGCATGTGTCCAGATTATAGGGAGCTCAACAAGCTCACTATTAAAGATAAGTTCCCCATTCCTGTCATTGATGAATTACTGGATGAATTGCATGGATCAATTTACTTCACCAAGTTGGATCTTCGTTCGGGATATCATCAAATCAGAATGAAGATTGAAGACATTCCAAAAACAACATTTAGAACTCATGAGGGTCATTATGAATTTTTGGTCATGCCTTTTGGCCTTACCAATGCACCTTCAACATTTCAAGGTTTGATGAATTCAATTTTCAAACCATTCCTTAGAAAATTTGTGTTAGTATTTTTTGATGATATACTAATCTACAACAAGTCTTGGAAGGATCATGTTGAACATGTTGACAAGGTGCTACAACTATTGGAGGAGAAACAATTATATGCAAAAAGATCCAAATGTTTCTTTGGAGTCCAGGAGGTGGAATATTTGGGTCATATTGTATCTCATGAAGGAGTTAAGGTAGACCCTAGCAAAATTAAAGCCATTAAGGAATGGAAAATCCCCACATCCATAAAGCATCTGCGAGGATTTCTTGGGTTGACAGGGTATTATCGCAAGTTTGTTAAGAATTATGGGAGAATAGCAGCACCTCTAACAACATTATTGAAGAAAGATTCATTTTCATGGACTCCGGAAGCAACAAAGGCCTTTGAACATCTTAAAGAGGCAATGTGCCAAGCACCGGTCTTAGCTACACCGGACTTCACAAAAACCTTTATTGTGGAATGTGATGCTTCAGGAAATGGAATTGGTGCTGTTCTAATGCAAGATGAAAGACCCATTGCTTTTGAAAGTCGTCCAATCAAGGGAAAGTTTTTAAGCAAAGCTATTTATGAGAAGGAAATGTTGGCAATACTCCATGCACTTAAGAAATGGCGACCCTACCTAATGGGAAGACACTTCAAGGTAAAAACGGATCATGATAGCCTTAAATACTTTTTAGAACAAAGATTATCCTCTGAAGAGCAACAAAAGTGGGTCACAAAGATGTTGGGTTATGACTTTGAAATCATCTACAAAAAAGGGAAGCAAAATGTGGTGGCAGATGCACTCTCAAGAAAGGATGAGGATATGGAAGCATTGTTGTGTGCCATTTCTATTATCCAACCAGATTGGATAAACGAAGCAAAGGAGGAATGGAAGAATGACGAAGAAGTGTGGGCACTTATTCGAAAGCTACAACAAGATTCCAGTACTTCTGATACATTTAGCTGGCAAAATGATTCGTTATGGTACAAAGATCGCTTATACCTCTGTAAGAATTCCCAGCTAAAACAAAAGATTCTTATGGAATTGCACACTTCTCCCTTAGGAGGGCACTCAGGATTTTTAAAAACTTACCACAGGGTTAAGAAGGAATTTTTTTGGGATGGCCTTAAATCAGATATTCAAAAGTTTGTGGCGGAATGTTTGGTTTGCCAACAAAATAAAGTTGAAACAATTAAGACACCGGGTCTATTACAACCTTTATCCATTCCAAGCCAACGTTGGGAGGAGGTTTCAATGGATTTTATCACAGGTTTACCCAAGTCTGAGGGAAAGAGTGTCATCATGGTGGTAGTTGACAGACTTACCAAGTATGCACACTTTTGTGCATTATCACATCCATTTAAAGCCAGTACAGTTTCTACTGCATTTATGGAAACAGTTCAAAAGCTACATGGAAACCCAAAGATTATTGTAAGTGACAGAGATCCCATTTTCACTGGAAATTTTTGGACAGAATTATTTTCTTGTCTTGGTACTCAGTTAGCTCATAGCTCATCTTATCATCCTCAATCTGATGGGCAAACTGAGATAGTAAACAAATGTTTGGAAGGATATCTTCGTTGCTTTGTATCTGATAAACAGACACAATGGGTCAAATGGTTGCCTCTGGCTGAATGGTGGTATAACACTTCCTTCCATACAACAACAAAAATGACCCCATTTATGGCACTTTATGGGTATCAACCACCATCAATCACATCATATTTAAGAGAAAATTCTAAGGTTCAGGCAGTGGAACATCACATCGAACATCAACAACAAGTCCTCCAACTCTTAAAGGATAACCTCGTGTTGGCACAAAATAGAATGAAACAACAGGCAGATCAACATCGCAGTGAAAGAAGTTTTGATGTAGGTGATTGGGTATTCCTACGGCTACAACCATATAAGCAAATGTCCCTAAAGCAAGCTAAGAAGGATAATAAATTATCACCAAAGTATTATGGTCCGTACAAGGTGTTGGAAAAGATTGGTACTATGGCATACAAATTGGAGCTTCCTGCAGCTTCTCGATTGCACCCAGTTTTCCATGTTTCATGTTTAAAGAAGGTTATAGGCGACAAGCTCCAAGTTCAAACAATATTGCCAGAACTTGACGAGGAAGGAAAAATTATATTGGAACCGGAAGCAGTCACAGAAACAAGAACTCGACAGCTACGAAATCGATCAATTTCAGAGTATCTTATCAAGTGGAAGAACTTATCCGCTGAAGATTCCACATGGGAGGATGAGAATTTTATGCAGAAGTATCCAGAACTGCTCAAGCGTTGAGGACAACACTTTTTTGAAGGAGAGGGGCATGTTGGGTCCCTATAATACTAGTGATTACCCCATTACTATTGTAGTTATACCCCTTATTTATATTTTGTGCCCCTATTACCCCATATTGTTATTTCTGTGCCCCATAGAATCCCTCTATTGTTATTTTTGTGGCTTTATATTATTATTGTTAGGTCGGCTGGATTATATTGTGACTCCTTAGACTCCTATATATAGAAAGGAGGTTTTGTCATTTGTATCATCCAAGAATTGTTCATTTATGTAATGTAAAGGAGGTTGCCCCCTCGAAGAGGCTGAATTCTAAGGCGTTGATCTTTCTTTTCTATCTTTTCTTGAGCTAGTTTCATAACATTTTCCCATTTACACAACGAAATCAACGCAACCTTTGATTATTATGGAACTCAAAAAGAATTAATTTTTCTTCATAAATCCATCGGATCTACCCGTTCAATACTCCATTGACTTTGTATCACAAACCGCAATTAGCTCCTTCAATTGATATATTAATACAAAACTTAACGATATGCGACATAGCAGACGTGCTGGAAGAATTAAATATAATATATACCATATCGGGTCCAGCCATCGCATATCGCAATCGGCGGGACCATGACATATGCATTCGGCACTTTACGGACCCGCCGACATTATAAAACACAATATATCATTTTTCGGGTCATGCTGCTATTGAAAATTGCAATCGGCGGAACCGAACGCATATGAATAAGGTGCTTTGTGATACGACGGACCCACCAACATTATAAAACATAACATAAAGTTTTTTAGGTCCGGCTCATCACATATCACAATCGACATAGACAAATATATATATATATATATATATATATATATATATATATCTATATATATATATATATATATATATATATATATATATATATATATATTGGTGCTTTGTGATACGACAAACCCACCAACATTATAAAATGTAACATAAAGTTTTTTAGGTCCAGCTCATCACATATCACAATCGACATAGCCATATACACATATATAAAGTGTTATGCAATATCACGGACCCGCCAGGGCTTTAAAACATAATATATATGTGTTTCGGTTTCGACTATCGCAAATAGCAATTGGCCAAAGCTAAGGTGCTATGTTATAACTGCCCACTGTGATTTGTGATTGCGATTTAATCGCGTCACTAACACACACACACAGACAGATATATATATATATATATATATATATATATATATATATATATATATATATATATATATATATATTGGTTATGGCTACATATAACCATTTATATTATGATTTGAATTGATCCTTGGCTATACCAGGGCCAATTCTTTTATTCTTACTTGTATCATAAATCTTCATAAGTAAGACATCCTTCTCGTAGGAAATTTTCTTCCCTTTTCCTACTCTGATACCAAAATTGATGCAACCATATGGCTGCCACACCCTAACACCTTATCGGGACTATTTCACCCTTATAAACCTTTAAAGCTCCATGCCCACATATACATGTCAGAAGCGTATTTTGGTGCTTTTCCTTTAAAATCGGGACCACTTATACCTATTGGAACCCATTACATTATCGGAAGTGTTTTATTCCACTTTAGCGTTAAAACACCGACTAACACTTTTTATCGCGATACATAGAAATGCGGGAAGTACACGGGAAACCCCGCTCCACACATATATCTGGATCTCAAATATTTTACATCCACGTTCATATATATCGGCTGGTTTGCTCTCGCTCCATCACCTTCCTATTACGCGCTCTGATCACTGATCCCCGATTGGTTGATCTCCACCGTTCATTCCCTTTTCCAATCCAATAGTCAACATTCACTCTGAACATTTAAACTGATGCGCCAATTCTCCACTGTCGATCTGTGCGTAGTGTGTCCGACGGTCCACATCTATTTCGGACAGACAATCAACATGGGGATTAACCACCTGATAAAGCAGTTTCCCTATTCACCCTCGTTGCTACATGTCGAAGGTTTAATGGGATCGGCTGATTGTCCTTCAATATGGCTTACAACTTTTCACTCACCCGAAAACCACTTCAACTATTGCGAAACTGCTTTCATGATCCAATGGTTATGGTTGATTGCGATCTAATGGCTACGATTTAATCGCATAGTCATAATCCTCCAAGCCAGGCTTTGTCCGCTCTAAAGCGCTGATCCGATATTGTTATCGACCCAATATGTATAAAATCCACCCTTTATAAGATTTCAAATCCGAATTTCAGATCTGACTATTTTTTGCGCCGATTCTTAATGTAATTTGGATTTTTAGCTTGCGGGACCAAAACTATGTAATAAATTTCACCGACCCGGCATCAAACAATGATATTTAAAAAAAAGTCCCGACTTCTATCAATCACACTATTTAGGCGTTAAACATAGCAAAACAAAGGGATAATCACCCGACCTGAATATAAAGAATTTGAAAGAATACAAGGGTTTCTGCAGGCTCGATAATCAATCATAAACACAACAACTCTCATTCACAATAAAATAACTACAGAGTCTCGCCTTGGCCCGATTACACAAATGAAAGATCTCTACTTTCATAATACAATCCACACACTATACTTTCTCTCGCTCTACTCAATCCTCTCCTTAATCTTTCCTCTTTGGCCTGATTCTTCAAATTAGTGGCCTTTGTTCCTAACCTGCCCATAGGCTTACGGTTCCATCGTGAATCCTATCTCTCTGTCCCTCTCAGTTTCAGAAAAGAAGGAAAATACATATATGCTCTATCTAACCATCTCCTTCCATAAATGAAGGAATTCACTATATTCTTAGAAATCAAATCCTACTCTAACTAATCGATCTAACTAGTTGGCTTGATCTCCATGCAGGGAGGATCACTTGCCATTTTATTCCCAATTCTATTTAGAATTAGGCAACAATTAACTACTTACATAATTTGAAATTAATACAAATTAAATAACCAATTCTTCCTCCAAAATTTCATTAGCCACAACATGTGACCACACCATCACATTGCTGGCTAGGTCTAGATGCTCCTGCATCAGACTCCCAAGGTAAAAAATAATCATGATCTCCACATCATGTGCTTCTGATCTGTGTCCTCCTGGATCCCATACTTTGTTCGGTAGTCTGTCCTTGGTTAATGCTATTGTTGGTTGTCCTTTAGGTCTCCATACTTTGTGCTACACTACCCCATTAGCTATGCTTCCACTTTCTATTGATGTCTTTTCATATAACTTACTGATTTTTGCTCATCATCACAATTTATGTCAGGCTTCTGCACTTTAATTTGCAATTTACCATTACCTTCACCTATTCCATTCTTTCCAGCCAATCTTCCTTCCTCATTTTTTCCTCTATTTATTCTATTGGAATGTTGTTGTATGGGTCTCCACAACTCATCAATTTCTTTGTCCACTTCGCTACTCAGATAATAAATACTATTCTTTTGAAACTGGATGTGTTCTTGCATAAGAACATCATAATTCATGTGCCAATACCTTCTCCATTGATCCCCTGCAATAATTCCAATTCCTTCTTCTGGTTTCTCATTCATGGCATCATCACTTCTCACTTCAATTCCCAGTATACCTACAATTCCACAAATTTCCTGAAAACTAAGAATTCTTCCTGCTTGCTTAGATACTTGGAATATCTCTTCTTCCAGTAACTTAACTTTTGCACCCTTAAGGATCATGGCATCATATTTTTCATCTTCTGAAATCTCATTTTCAGCCTCTTCTTCATTAATAACTCTCTGTTGCATAATATTAATCTTGATACTATCATCTCTTGAACTCATCTCTAGTTCAATAGTTCATACTGTAAATTCAACGTCATTCCATCTTTCTGAGACATTCTGATCTCATCCTTCCTTACTTCGATCTGATCTTCAGAAACAACTCCTTGTTTTAAATTGACTTCACATTGCTTTGTTTCTGCATATAAATCTTCACCAAAATCAATAATTTCATTAAACACAAATGCTTTAACCTATTTCTTCATTATGCCAACATTCCTGAAAACTACTTTTCCATATAGTCCTTCTTTACTCTGGCTTTCTTCAAGGTCAATAATCTTCAATAACTGTTTAATATCTATAAAGTCTTCTATATCAACCTCCAGTAGTTGTTCTCCTCTTGCTTCAGTCCTCAATAGTTGTCCAATATCTACATAATTTACTACAGCTATGTTTAACAACTACTCTTTCCCCTGCATCACAAGATTATGTGAATTTCCTTCTTCTAACTTCTGAAAAATCATATCTTTTCTTTTCCTTTCCCATATGAAAACCTTAAACAATTGCCTTACTTCAACGTATCCTGCATTTACACACAAAATATTAGTTTTAGAACTATGAGACACCAAGGTCTCATCAAATAATTTCATCATCAACTCTTCTAGTTGACTCCCACTTCCTCAACACACCATAAGATTCTCCACTTGGTTTGTATTAGCTTCATCAGTTTTCTTGAGAAAACTCTTTGTTCTATGTTCATATTGTTAACACCCAGGTTGTTCCCTTTGAATCCCAAGGGAATACGGCCGGGGTAACCACTAACCAAGCTTTGGATTATAGGTCCTAGCCTACCTATAATCAGAGAGGGCTCTCTCTTTAAGTTTTAGCTCTATTTGTGAAGATTTTAGGCTAGTTGTGAGGTTCAGTTTTTGTTCAAGGTTTTGGTTGAATGATGTCTTTCAGTACCTAGGGTGGAAATCTTCAGATAATATTAGTTCATTGGGCAATGGAGTCTGAGGCTACAGGTTGTTTGAAATATTGAGTGGGGATGTTGAAACTGCAGGGCCTTTTAACGATTTCATGAAACAAACTTGAAATTGTGATGGTGAAGCATGTTTAACCAGTGAAAAGCAATTAAGAATTTTCCACTAAGCTGGGAAGTGAGAAAGAGATCTATTGCACAGGAGCAGATTTGAATTCCTGAAGAATAGACAATGTGAAAGATATAGTTTGAAGATGCAGCAATTAAGAATTACACCTTTATGACTATAACTGAAGAAAACATTTATAACAACGTAGATTGAGTTCAGGGTATTGTATGAATAAATCCTAGAACTATTCTTTTTCTCTGCTATTAACTGTGAAACATAACATATGATTGGGTTATGAAGAAGTAATAAAAACACATAACGAAGAGTTTAAAGGAAACTTATTGAGCCATGAAATACGCAGGAATCCTGTAGCATTCAGCAAACACATTACAACACCTCAGACAACACAGAACTTCGGAAATTCCATCAGCCTTTGTATTAATCCTCTGAAAATTTACAGCATAAGATCTCTAGAAGAGAAAATCAACAACCCCTATAAGCTTATGTGAGGGGGAATATATACAATCGGTTACACAAAATATCTGAACCGCTGAGTCACTTGGTAATTAAATATGCTCACCAACTTTACAAATATCAGATAAAGAAGTTACTGCTGCTATAAATACAAAATGAATAGTCTTTAATTCTGTCAGGAGTCTTCTTGACCTTTGGAGGCCACTGAGTCGGTTGAGCGTTTTGCATTAATGCTGAATGATGTGTCTTTATGCTTTGTCATGCTGTAGCTTTCTCGGCCCTGTTATTTGCAGCTGTCAGTGTTGCTTTAGTGGCCGAATCTTTCTGCTGAGTTGGCTCAGTCCACTCTTCTCTAATCATACTGTGTGCATCACTTTTTCTGAAGGTGATGACTTATGTCTTTTGATGAAAAAACCTTCCTGTTTACAGCAACAACTGTATCATTCTGGTCCACCACTCCTGTGTAGGCAATTGATGCCTCAAAATTGCATCTAAGGTTTCATCTGCCTCTGTGTATTTGTAGAAGTTTGGAGGCACTTCAAATAAATGTCTAATCTCATTCATAATGAAAAATAAGTTCTCTACTCTGTCGTAGAGACTTTGCCCAGTTGCTGGCCCTGTTACCTCTGAGGTACTTGATCCTTGAGTGATCTGATTGGTGGCAAATGTGTTCACCTTTTTTGCATAGTTCTCATGTGATAGTAGTCTCCCTGCACTGTTCAGCAAGCCAGGAAGACCTCTGCCCTGTAATGCTGCAAACTTGTC
Source organism: Pinus tabuliformis (assembly GCA_031772625.1). Lineage (NCBI taxonomy): Eukaryota > Viridiplantae > Streptophyta > Pinopsida > Pinales > Pinaceae > Pinus > Pinus tabuliformis. The sequence continues at coordinate 1,127,780,635 of CM062815.1, read as the reverse complement.
CATGAACCTGTTGACTTCTATTTGCATGTCCTGGGTTCTTCTTTCTAATGTTTGTACCAGGCTTTTCAATGTGAGGACCCTCTTTATCAGCTGGATGGTTTCAGTTCTATTGGAGATTCCCATTGCTGCCAGCTGAGGACCTGTGTGGGTATTGAGCACATTGATCATTCTGTTGGCTATCTCAGGCATATTGCCTAGAGATGCCCTTGATCTTTGGACTTCCTTGTGTGCTTTGGCTATGAGATCTATTTGCTCATGAATGGTCTCAATATACTGCCACTGGTCTGTGATCGATTGACCAATGTTGGCCCATAAGATTGTCTTGAGCTGAGCCACCACTTTGTCAAGGGTGAGCTCTTTCTCCAGCTCCTTTATCTTCTCTTTGAGAGCTTTCACTTCTCTTCCCTTTTCAGCTATGCTTTGTTTTGACTTGTCATATTTTTCATTGAGCTTAGCCAAATTGTCCCTGGCTTCATTTAATTCTGCCATTTGGGCTTCTACGGCCTGAATTTCATTCTTCAGCTTCTGCATGTCAAGGCTTGGAGCCTGCTCTGTTGTTGGTGCTGGTGCTGATGTAGATGGCGCTGTTTGAGCTTTCTGTTCTGTAGGAGGAGCAGTAGTTTGAGGAGGTTCCTCAAGGTTGATTATTTGTGGAGGGGGTTGAGATGTTTGGCCTCCTTCCTTCTGTTGCAGGGCTGCCTGCAGTGCAGCCTCTCACTCTCCTAATTTCTCTTGTGTCTGGATCAGCTGTTTGTATAATGATACCAGCATAACTGCTGCATCTTGGTCATGCCTTAGCTGGGCAACCTCTTCTGTCTGAGGATGAAGAGTTGCTGGGATCTTGATCATTTTTCTCAATGTTGCCATATCTGCATCTCTTAATTTCAACAGTGCTTGTACAGCCTTGATGTCCTTGGGATCATGCCCAAGCTCTATTATGATATTCTCCAACGCTTTGATTCGGTTGTCTTTTGCCTGGGAGGATGCTCTCTCCAACTCAAGTTGGGCAGCTGTGTTATTTAGGCTATTTTCCAGCCTATAATTCACCAATGTTTTGTCTGCAAGGGTGGCATATACCATCTCACCCGTTTGCTTGTGCAATTCAATCTGATCCATAGGGTGGATGTCTTTTTCTAGGACCTCAAGGTTGGTCCTTATGTAGTCTGCAGCTGACTGTGGCTGCAACATGGTTGGCATGAAATGACTCATTACCATTTTGCCCTCATGTACATCATATGCAGACATTAATCTCTGTTGGTTTGTAGGAGCCATCTTTAATAAGTGGTTGTAGAGCTGCACCTTGAGGGGCTCATTCCTCTTTTTGATATCAATAAATTGTTGTTTGATGCCTGTTTCAGCTCCCCTTTGGTGGCTTGAGGAGCTGACTTCTCCTCCAACTGTCCTTTCTTGTTCCTGCTGAAAGGAACTTGCAGATGCCTCCATACTCGGTGGGCCCATGCCCAAAGAATGCCCAATAGGCATTTCTTCCTCAGAGAGGGGATTCATTCTGTGCCTTTTCTCCCCGTGAGTTGTGGAGGTGGTGAGGGGAGTCTCCTGCTCTCTATCCCTCTTTTTTCCCTTTTCTTCTTTTTGTGGAGTTTGTAGCACTGAGGCCTCCACTGTCTTTTCTTGCCTAGGAGGCATATTCTCTTGAGCCTGTTGCTCAGTGGATATTGGGGCTTTAGCTGTTTGTTCTTGTTGCTGTATTGGCTACCCCTCTTTTTGCTGCTGTACTTCTTCATGAGGTGGCTATTCTGGCTCCATCTCTTTCTCTTTGCCTTTGCTGGAAGTCTGATCAGTAGCTTTGGCTGCTTGCTGATGTGCTGTAGAAGATGAGGCAGCTGCTCCCAATTGAGTGCCTGGAAGAGAAAATACCTGTGAACAAAGCTCTAAGTCAGCCAACCTTTGGAGATTTTTTACAGCTCTTTGACCTAGTTCTTCTTGTGTGGCAGCCTCCTCTAAGGTGCCTTCCCTCCACTTTAGTTGATTTGCATATTTTTCTATGTGAGGCAACCTTATGTGGTCATAACTGGCCAGCCTATATCTGACCCTTCTTAAACTTATGAAATGATTGGGGTCGTATGGTTTCAAAAGGAAGCTGGTCTGTAAGCCAAGGGCTTCTAGCATTCTATCTGCCTCTTGCCAACCTTCCTCCCTTTTATTGTAAATGAAGTGGCCTAATTGGTTTTTGAATTTGAGCTATGCTTTCTTGCCCTTTCCTGAAAAATGGAGTACATCAGCATTCCCAAATTGCCTGAAGTACTCGAGGGCAAACAATCTCATAGGCACATATTTGGGTAATCTGTATGGGGGCAACTCACACCCATATATTCTGATAACTGTGTGGTTTTGGTAATAGTACCAATCCCCAATGCTGTATACCTTAGACAACTGAAGAATCCTCTGCATCTCATCAGTTAGACTTGGAGGAGGTGAGCTCAGAAGCAGAGACATGGCTGGGTGGATGAAGAGGTCTATAAACTCACAATAAGTGTATGGAGAACAAGATCTGCAATGGAAGGCAGAGGACCAATAAACCACTGACCTTGGATTGCCTTGTGCATCCACTCTTTTCACAACAAAAGGAAATTTCTCATGCTGATAATATAAGATTAAGTGGTAGATATAGGAGGTGTATCTGAACATCCTTTCTCTTGCCAAGTTCATCAATTGCTCATGTATTTTATCGGATATGTAAGTGGCATAGTCATAACAGATTCGGGACTTGCCAGGGGAAAACATGACCATCATCACCAGCACAGTTTCATCAACAAATTCTATTGAATTATAGCCCAATATGGGACTAATCATGTCTACAAGGTCTCTGCCCAATTGGTTGAGGTATACATGAGAAATGGGAGGGTACTGCACGGTGTCAGAGTCAATGTACAATTGATTCAACTTGGTGACCTCAGCATCTGTCAGCTTAGATCCTTGCTTTATCAGATCTATCAGTAATAGAGGAACTAATTTCTTATCAGTATTGAAGTGTAGCATCTCTCTGATGGCTTCAGGGGTGACATAAAAAACAACTAAGCCTGAAGGGTCAAGCACAGCCCTCTGAGTGGGGTCATAGCAGTCAGCACATCGGTGGATTAGGTCAGGAAACTGGTTGACCTGAGGGAGCTTGAAGATAGGGAGGAAAGAGTCCCAAATGCCCAATACATCCATTCCACTCTCATGCTTAATCTTCAATTCATTTAGCAAGTGAATGTGGTACTTGCTATGCATTAGCATTTCCTCTGATATTTGATAATCTAGATCTGCTAATGCTTTCCACTCCAACTCTCTCTGAGGGGCATTCAATGGAGCAATATTCAGGGCCACAGGTGCTACTGGTGCATCCATGGTTAAGTAGTACTATGATTTGTATTAGAACTGGTTACAGTGGGCAGAACAATACAGAGGGGTATTTTTGCAGCAGTGAGGCAAATTGCCAAGGAAAATGGAGTAAACTGTGGTAAGAATAGTTCGAATGCTCCAATGAGAGTTAATTGAGCGAATGCAGGGACCAGTAGCACTGTTTTCGCGGTGAATTAGTGCAGCTCAGGTTTTAAGTCCACGAATGCGCGGACTGACTGTAGATTTTGTGAAAATTTGGCTAAACGAGGCTCTGCAGGTGAATTTCGACTCAACCCTTGGAAATGAAGGCTGGCTACCGGGGATTTGCTGGTAAATGTAGGCTTCCTTACTCTTTTTAACTTAGTTTCGGACAATTATGGACACAACCAAGCGGGAAGGGAATGATTCGGATAAATACCTGGTGTAATGCCGGAAAATGGTCACAAATGCAGGTGGGCTTGAAGGTGCCAACGGTCCTCGGGTTGATTTCTGCAGGTTGGCGACGAACGGTCGTAATTTGCATGCAGAGGTGAGCAACAGTCTATTTAGCAAAAGTGACAAAAAACACGAAATTTGGCTAAAATATGGACTTTTCGGGTTATTGGCGCTTTTTTTTGGATGACGTCAGCATGACGTCATCAGGTGGGGTCAAGGTCGGGTGACGTCAGCATGACGTCATTGGCTGACGTGGCGGCCTGTGAGTGGTCCACGGGGACTGCATAGGTGGAGGACATGTCAGAGCGATGGCGGGCGGGGGTGCTGACGCGGTGGTGAGGTGGCGTGACGCTGGCATGACCGGTCAGCGGAAAACCGGAAGTGGTAAGCGGTATGATATCGCACCGCTCTTTATACGGAAGCGGGATTGTCAGAGGGCGGCCCGATACAATTTGGGGGTGACGCGTGGCAGAGGCCTGACGTCACCCTCTGACAAATTTCGGAAGCTAACAGCAGTACATCGGGGCCGCTCCGAAATTGATAAGGGCCGTCGGATGGGAAAGCCCAGATCCGACGGCTGGCGGGAGGCAGAGGTGGCCGGACGATACGGTCAGGCGGGACCAATAAAATATTATTATTTGTTTTGAAATATGCGCCCGACGGACTTTGGTATATAACGGCAATTTGGGTTATTTCAAAGTATTTTTGTGGAAAAATGCGCATGGCAACAAACTTAGGATAGGGCGGAAAAATGGGTTTTTGGTTTATATTGCAAATTGCGCGGGTTAGGAGTAATAGTGGGTTATTTTACAAGGTTTTTTGCAAATGAAGAGGGTAAATGGTTTCAAAGGTTTCTGAAGGGAAAAGAGGGGTAGGGCTTAGGTTGTTAAACTGACCAGAGGTCAATTCAATCCCTGACCTTGGACATATGGCTATAATGCCAAGGGAAGGGAATATTTATACATTGCTTGGGGTTTATACACCATAGTGTTCATCATAGTAGGGGAAAGGGGAACATAGGGGATTTAGATAATAAGAAGTTAGGAGTTAATATGAGTGGAAGAGGTGGATGAGGAGTGGAAACACTAAGTTTTATATGGAATCAACTTAGTTTAGGGAGTAGATCAAAATGAAAAGAATTTTACACAAGAAATGTGGCTTTTAAAGAGACAAGAACCACCATAAGACCTTAACTTTCTTCCATGAATATAACTAGTAATGGGATGTTAGTAATGAATGTGAGGGGGGGGAAATAGGAAGTTAGCCATGCTCCTTTGTATTGCTGCAAGATGATGGAGAAGAGGAACTTCTCTATCCATTGATGTTTCCTTTATGTTAGACCATCAAAATTCAATTGAAAGGAATGACATTTCTGCAACCTTCTCTACCTACCCATTAGCTTTCCTGGCATTTTTTGTTTCTTCATGGAGGGTGCATTTAGACTTGCAGACCCTCATGTGCCTTTTCTTTTCTTTTGGCTTTTTCTTTTGATTTTCTATCTGGAACTACCCTTATTGTAGGAATTTACAGGGTAAGTTCCACAGAAGAATACCAAAAGGACACCGCTCACAACCAGATCTCAAATCAATACACCAGTATTTTTGACGTGGTTAAAACCCTCAGAGTGCAAGGAGGGAAACAGTCCACGGCCTGTCCCAACGTGGGTACAGACAATTTATTAATCAAAGAATGAAAATTTACATAAGCTTCTCTCATGCACGGATTACCCGAACAATGACCCTCCATGCGCTTTAAATAGAACTCATGGACCAATCGGGTGTCAAGCCACGGATCAAGTGTCGGTAATACCGAGGTGAGAGTGAACCGTCGGATCACTACATATCGTGACCGTCGGATTGTAAGTTACAAAATGTACAACGGTAAAGAAACACACTTTACCTAACTCTAACCTAACTCTATACTAGACCAAGTTGAACTTAACTATATCCTATGTGTCGGAATATCCTAACATCCCCCCTTAAGAACAACTTGGGATAGGATTGAAGGATTTACAAATATGACACAATAGGAGAAGGAAGGAGGCACTAGAGCCTATCCCCCCTTAGTGACAACTTCCTGAACTCCAAGCATATATCGAAGTTTAGTGAACTTCGCCTCTGTGAGAGCCTTTGTGAAGATGTCTGCAACCTGATCATCCGTTGGACAATATTGCACTTCAAGAACATGGTCAAGAATGAGCTTTCTGATGAAGTGCATGTGTAGTTCAATGTGTTTGCTGCGCTGATGCTGGACTGGATCTTTGCATAGCTGAATGGCACTTTGATTATCACACCAAAGTGTGGTTGGATGCTGCTGCTCAAAGCCAAACTCTGATAGGATCTGACGAAGCCACAAGGCTTCCTTACTAGCTTCCACGGCACCACGATACTCTGCTTCTGCTGACGAAAGAGAAATGGCAGCCTGTTTCTTACAAGCCCATGTAATAGGTCCTGAACCAAGAGTGAAGACATAACCGGCAGTAGACTTCCGATCATCAAGGTCACCAGCCCAATCAGAATCAGTGAAACCAACTAACAGAGGAGCTGCTTTGGCACTGTAATGAATCCCAAACTGTATTGTACCTCGAACATAACGAAGTATTCTTTTAGCTGCTTTCCAATGACTTTCACGGGGGTTTTGCATAAAACGAGCAACAAGGCCAACAACAAAGGAAAGATCAGGACGAGTATGGGTTAAATACAAGAGTTTTCCGACAAGTTGACGGTATAAGGTAGCATCAACTTCAGGAGAAGTACAAGAGACTGAAAGTTTGACTCCAGACTGAAAGGGAGAAGGGGCTGGCTTACAGTCTTCCATGTGAAAATGACGAAGAATATCACAAGCATACTTGGACTGGGAAAGGAAAATACCCTCTTGGGATTGCAAGACTTGAAGACCGAGAAAATAGTGTAAGTGTCCTAAGTCTGTCATTTCAAATTTCTTTTTAAGGCTGGACTTCACATGGTTTATAAGGTTGGGATCACTACCAGTAAGAATAAGATCATCAACATAAAGAACAAGGATGATGAGAGAGTTGCCCACTTTCTTGGTGTAGACAGTATTGTCAGAATGACACCTAGAAAAGCCAGATTCTAAAAGAAAGCTATCCATTTTGGCATACCAAGCTCGAGGAGCTTGCTTGAGGCCATAAAGGGATTTCTTAAGTCGACAAACGAGGCTGGAGTCTGTTTGTATGAAGCCAATGGGTTGTTCCATATAGATTTCTTCCTGCAAGTCCCCATGCAAGAAGGCAGATTTAACATCCATTTGATGGACTTCCCATTTTAAAGAGGCAGCAAGGGAAAGAACAAGGCGGATAGAGTTCATTTTGGCAACTGGAGAGAAGGTTTCAGTGTAGTCAATGCCTTCAACCTGTGAAAAGCCCTTAGCAACTAGACGAGCTTTATGTTTATCAACTTTCCCATCTGGTCCATACTTGGTTCTGTAAACCCATTTGCATCTAACAAGTTTGCGTCCCTTTGGTAGAGGAACAAGATCCCATGTATCATTTGTCATCAATGAATGATATTCTTCATTCATAGCTGTTTCCCAATGTGGATGGCCTGAAGCTTCTGCAAAAGTGTCAGGATCATGATTTACTGGAGCTTGAGCCAGTAAAGAAGAGGCTCTTTCAAACTGAGAACGTGTACGTCGCTGATCTGTAGGATCACCGGCAAGATCACCTGCTGCATCCCGAGTAGCACGGACCCATCTTGGAAGTTGAGGATCCTGAGAAGGTGGGGAAGGATTATCATCCTCGCTTTCATCATCAGAAGAAGAAATGTTTTCAAAGATAGAAGAGATAGGAAGAGGTGGCACATCCGCCGGACTAGGCTCGCAGGCCGATTTATTTTCATCAAATTTTACATCTCTTCTAATGATAACATTTTTGGACTTAAATGGAATAAGTCTATAGCCTTTTACATCTTCAGAATATCCAACAAAAGTACATTTCTCACTCTTAGGTTCTAAGGCTTTATGCTTTTCATCTGGAATATGGGCCCATGCTTCACTTCCAAACACACGAAAGTGACTTACATCTGGTTTAATGGAACTCCAAGCTTCTTCTGGAGTGATATTCTCTAGAACCTTAGTAGGAGTGCGATTGATTATATAATTTGCACAATTAATTGCTTCGGCCCAAAAACTAAGACTGAGTCCTTTAGATTGCAGCATACAATTAGCCATTTCCTTTAAAGTGCGATTTTTCCTTTCAGCTACACCATTTTGTTGTGGAGTGTATGGAACAGTATGTTGCATTTGAATTCCATTTTCGGTGCAAAAGGTGATGAATGCATTTTTAACATATTCTCCACCATTATCAGTTCTTAGCTTAAGAATTTGATGTCCAGATTGTTTTTCAACGAATGCTTTGAAGGCCAAAAAGGTGGTAAATACTTCGCTCTTGAGTTTTAAGAAGTATACCCAAGTGCGTCTAGAGAAATCATCAATGAAAGTTAAGAAGTACTTGCAGCCAGAGAATGAAGCAACAGGAAGAGGACCACATAAATCACTGTGCACAAGCTGTAAAGGGGCTGAGGCGTGCCAAGAGGCACGTTTGTCAAAACTGTCCCGATGATGTTTTCCGAGTACACATCCGGAACAAACACCATCTTTGCAAGATACCATAGGAAGACCTGTCACCATGTTTTCTTTACATAGATGCTGAAGGGAGCGATAGTTTAAGTGACCATACCGCTCATGCCAAAGTTTGCTCACTTCATCATTATGAGCAACAAATACTGAGGGAAGATGGGATGACCCAAAGTTGTGAAACTTATACAACCTTTTGGAATCATCAGCAAGACCAGTAGCTAGAATCTGTTTAGGATCTTTTAGATCCTTGATTACAACATCATGAGGTGAAAATTCAACAATTTTACCTTCACCTGAATGAGTTATCTGATAGACAGATAGAAGGTTGCAGGATAAGTTTGGAACACATAATACATCATTGAACTGACCATTGTCTAGATGAACAGTTCCAGTCCCTACAACATTAAGAGATCTATCATCACCAACATATATATTTTTGGTGTTACAATCATTTAAAGAAGAAAACATGGCTTGGTTTTTGGCCATGTGACAAGAGGCTCCAGAATCAATGAGCCACTCATGAGAATGAGAAGAAGAAGAAGATACATTTAATGCATAACCAGACTGAGATGATTGACGATGACATGCAGAAAATGCCGTTCCGGAAGTTGAAGTTGAAGTAGGCTCCAGATGGATGTTATGTTTCTTCATTGCGGCTTCCAAGGCTTCCATCTTCTTAAAGCATTTAGATTCTAAGTGGCCATCTCGATTACAAAAGTTACAATGTCTTTCAGTCTTCTTCCATTTGTTTTTATTGGTCTTATCATATTGCTGAAATGATCTTTCATCTTGAGGCTGAGTTGGTTTAGGACCATTCCTTTGAGGATAAGACTTCTTAGGATTCTTTGAATTTGGATACTGCTGGGCGGCTAACGCTTTTGTGGAAGAGTTTCCAAGATTAAGAAGACCAAGGTGTAAGAGTTTTTCTTGTTCTCTTATTAAGGAATCACAAAAGGAGTCAAAGGAAGGGGGCTTGTAGTCTTTGCCTTGACAAATGAAAGCTTCCCTGGTAGAATGGAAAGTGGAAACAAATACAGAGTAGGCTGGCCCTAACTTAGTAAGGATGGAATAAATAAGGTTACCATCATCTTTCTTAACTTTAACACCTTCCAAGAGATATCTAAGGTTCTTGAATTTTGACAAGAAATCTTCAATGCAAGAAAAATTATTAGGATCCAAAGTAAGCAGCTCATTTTCAAGTTGATGGGATCTAATTTCATTTTTAATCCCAAAAACTTTAGCAAGTTTTTCTAATGCTTCATGAGGAGTTTCAATTTCTGCAATGTGGAATCTAAGATCAGGAGAAACAGACATTCCTATCAAGCCACGTGCTTGATCTTGTCGATTTTCCCATTTTTCGGCCTTGTCTTCATCTTTGGGTTTCTTCTCTTGGTCTGTGGCTATTCTGAAGAGACCTTTACTTCTAAGTAAATCTCCCATGTAGGCGACCCATTGGAAGTAGTTAGTGCTGTCAAGAATGACTTGGCATGGACTTTCCATTTTTGAAAAACAACTGAAGCTGAAGATGCTGAAAGTGAGTGGTCCAATGGATAGATCTCGAAAAAATAGGGGTTTTTAAAAAAAACGGCTCTGAAAAAGGCTTCCGGATGAAGAAGTTATGGCTTTTTGAAAAAAAAATTGTTGACGTTGCCGGCAAAGTGCGCGAATGTGCGGGAATGAAAAAATCCGCCCCCACAAAATGGAGACTTGAACCCAAGACCTCTACTCTCTTAAAAGGTCTTTGAACCAATTGATCTATACAAAAAGAGAGAGAGAGAGAGAGAGAGAGAGAGAGAGAGAGAGAGAGAGGGGGGGGGGGGGGGGGGCCTCGATTTGCGTGCTTGCCTTGGGAAGACTCTTTTCCCCTACAAAACACAAAACACAAAACCCAACACGAATATCCAAAGAAAAACGAACCTTACGGCTCGAAGTTAGCTTTAGCCAAAAAACTAGAAATTTTAAAAAAAATCTCAAAGTTAGCTTTTAGCCGAAAAACTAAATATTTTCCTCAATGTTTCTGATTTTCCGAGATCACACTAAGGTGCAGGGAAAAGAGCATACGCATGAGAAAAATCCTTTCTTTCTGTTTCTGATTTGCCCAGATCGCACAGAGTCGCAGGGCAAAGAGCATACGCAGAAATGAAAGGTATAGATCCGGGAAAAAAAAAAGGCTAAATAAACCGAAACCGAAATAAGCAGAGAGAAAATGACAGTAAACTGCAAAAAAAACACTGTATACCTCCCGATCTGAAAAATGACGCAGCTAGGGCTACCGGAAACCTTTTCGCGTGAAACGAAAGGGGTTCCTCACTGAAACAGATGCTCCGAATGCAACAGAGCAGTCCTCTCGGCCCGAAAGCAGTCAGAAACAGCAGATCTAGGAAACGACAGCCGCATGCAGTTCTACCGGCTTCAGATTTGGATCACCAACGGACGCGGCCCTCAAATAGCTTTGATACCATGTAGGAATTTACAGGGTAAGTTCCACAGAAGAATACCAAAAGGACACCGCTCACAACCAGATCTCAAATCAATACACCAGTATTTTTGACGTGGTTAAAACCCTCAGAGTGCAAGGAGGGAAACAGTCCACGGCCTGTCCCAACGTGGGTACAGACAATTTATTAATCAAAGAATGAAAATTTACATAAGCTTCTCTCATGCACGGATTACCCGAACAATGACCCTCCATGCGCTTTAAATAGAACTCATGGACCAATCGGGTGTCAAGCCACGGATCAAGTGTCGGTAATACCGAGGTGAGAGTGAACCGTCGGATCACTACATATCGTGACCGTCGGATTGTAAGTTACAAAATGTACAACGGTAAAGAAACACACTTTACCTAACTCTAACCTAACTCTATACTAGACCAAGTTGAACTTAACTATATCCTATGTGTCGGAATATCCTAACACTTATTGCTTCCAAGGTCCCAGATTAAGCAGTTGGGAACCTTAATTCTCTACCTGACTACTGGTCTGCCAAGATTAAACAGTTTGGACAGACTTCTTTCTCTATTCTACAACAAGAAATTGAAACATGGCATGATCCAGATTAGGCTGTTGGACCATCCATCCAAAATTGAGTCAACATCAAGCTATGTACACATATTACCTTCACTTGAAAATATGGGATGCTTGCATCACCAAAGCAGAGCATATTTGGAACTTCCCTTGCCAATCATGAAATATGAAACCTATTGGTATAGGTATCTAACAGTGGCTCCACATGGGGATGGTTTTTCCATTTGAAAGACCAAGAACAGCAGGTCAGAATGCCTTGTCCCTTGACTTCTTTCACCAAAACTTGGAGTTTTCCTCCTTGAAATCTCAAAATTGTGCTCTGTCATACTTGTGGAACTTGCTGAACTAAAAGTCCTTTCCTGATTCTGCAAGACCTTTCAAAGTGAGCTATTCACATGCTGAAAGAAAACATTATATACAACAGATTATGTACAGGGGAACAACCATGCTATGTTCATGGAAAGTAGTCAAAATAGTGCTTCAACATCCTGCCATTCACAGGACCTTCATCCAAGTCAGTTTCATCCAGATTTTTTAGGAAGTAAGTGTTGTTTCCTTGCACTGCTTGGATGACAAATGGTCCTCTCCAAAGGGAATCAAATTTTCCATGTTTTCCTTTATCTTCCCTTCTTGAATCCCACTTAAGGACTTTGTCACCCATGTTGAAATCTTCAGCCTTAGTTCTTCTATCAAAATATTTCTTTAACTTTTCTTGTAAAACTTGAACTCTGCTATAAACTTGGTCTCTAGTTTGCTGCAAACATATAATTTGATTTACCCTTCTTTGCACATCATTTGGTTCAGCCTGGCTTTCTTGAAGAAGTTTCATGACAGGGATCCCTAGTGATGAAGGAAATTTGGCTTCTAATCCATAAACTAACTCATATGGGCTGACCCCAATGGATCTCTTGGTTGTTAGTCTATCTGCCCATAAGGCATTCACAAGCTTCTTATGCCAATTCTTCTTATTTTCTTCCAACACCTTCTTTATGATGTTTACAAGGCTTTTATTTGATGATTCAGCAAGGCCATTTCCTTGGGGATAGTATGCAGTAGAATGGCCCAAGGTAATATGAAATTTGTGGCAGAAGTTCACCATCTTCTTGGATCTAAAGGCAGCAGCATTGTCTGTTATGATCTTATCAGGACAACCAAATCTAGACAATATATTATTTTCCAAAAACTGAATGATTGTTGAATCATTTGCCTGTCTACATGGGATGGCCTCAATCCATTTGGTGAAGTAGTCTGTGGCTGTGAGGATCCATCTATGTTGGCCTGAAGATGAAGGATGAATTTCCCCAATGAAATCCAAGCCCCATTGTTGAAAAGGTCTCTCTGTTGCAATAGGCCTCAAAGGAAGTGGCAGTAACTTTCTCTTTCCCTCAAACACTTGACATTTATGACATGAAGTGGTAAATTTTTTGACATCAGAGAACACAGTGGGCCAATAGTAACCAGCCCTCAGTATTTTGTCCACAGTGGACTTCCAATACAAGTGTCCACCACAGTCACCTGCATGAAATTCTTTCATGACATTGTTAGTCTCATTCTCAATTAAGCAGTTTAACAATATACCCTCATGGTTTTTCCAAAGCAAATTGCCATCCATGACATAAAATCTTGAAGCTTTCATTTTTAGGAACCTACTTTTAGTTCTGGACAATCCTGGGGGAGCACACAGGTTTTGCAATATATAACAGATATCAGAATACCATAGAGATTGTTCAAAGGCTACATTGATCTTTGGAGTCGCCAGCTCCGGTTCACTGTCCAGTTGGTTGATGTCCAGGGCTTGGAAATTTGTTTCAGACATTAATTTGGCCAAACCTTGCCCTTTTATCAGTTTTGTAGGTTTTATTTCAATGTCAAATTCTAAAATGTTGGCAATCCATTTTCCTCTTCTGCCCTCTAAGTTCTCTTGAGTAAGTATGTCTTTTACAATGGGACTTGGCACATAAGCTATAACATGGGAGTATAGGATATAAATCCTAAAGTCTTTGATGGCTTTGACCAAAGCATATGCTTGCTTTTCCATGATCTGATATTTCAGGGGTGCATCTCTGAGAGCTCTACTAAAGAAAGCAATAGGTATCTCATTTCCTTGGTCATCTTTCTGTAATAAGATAGCAACAATAGTGTGCTGGGAGGCAAAAGAGAAAATGATAAACTCTTTGTCAAATTGTGGATTTGTTAAGACTGGAGTTTGGGTAAGGGCCAATTTTATTCCTTCAAAAGCTTGATTTGCTTCTACTGTCCATTTGACTTTTGAATCCTTCTTAAGCATGTTATTGAGTAATCTGCTTAATTCTGCCAAATTTGGGATAAATCTCCTTAGGAAGTTGATCTTCCCCAAGAATGCTTGTAGTTCTTTGATGTTTCTTGGGTGGGGCATTTGCAAAATGGCCTGTATGCTGTCTAGGTCAATCCTAATGCCATCCTTTGAAATAATATGACCCAATAACTTGCCTTCTTTCAAACCAAACAGGGATTTCTTGGGATTTAAGGAAATTCCATATTTCCTACAAGTTATGAATATCTGCCTTAGATGTTTCAAATGTTCTTGGTCAGATTTTGAGAAAGGTGTGAGGTCATCTAAATAGATGACAAGGAAATCATGAATCTCTTTGGCAAAAGCAATATCCATTGCTCTTTGAAAGGTAGCTCCTGCATTTTTCAATCCAAAAGGAATTTTGACATATTTGAAGGTTCCCCATGGGGTTGTGAATGTTGTTTTGTCCTGATCATCAGGGTGGACTAAGATCTGGTTGAAACCTGAGAATCCATCAAGTAGAGAAATTCTTGAGGCCCCCACTACTCTTTGCAAAATGTGATCCATCTTGGGTAAGGGATAATTATCTTTTAGGGATACTTGATTTAAGTTCCTTAGATCAACACAAAGCCTTATTTCACCAGTTTTCTTTCTTTTAGGGACCAAATTTGAAATCCAATCAGAAAACCTGATTGGTGCTATGATGCCAGCTTTAAACATCTTTTGTACCTCTTTTTCAATTGAAGGGAGAAGCATAGGATTGATTCTCCTCAATTTCTGTTTAAAGGGTTTTTGATTGGGTTTGAGAGGGATTGTGTGTTGGATCACAGAGGTGTCATAGGATTTTAAATCCTCATAACTCCATGCAAAGACATCTTGGAATTCTTTAAAGAGGTCAATGTATTTAGGCTTCTGATCAGGTGGTAAAGATGTAGATAACTTAATTATCTTGGGTTTTTCAATAGTTCCAATGTTGCACTCTTCAATGGCAGCATTAAGAGGCTTCAATTTCAGTTTTCTAGGGACATCATTTGAATCAAAAATGTCCTCTAATGGGGCTAGGCCTGTTGGAAGAAAATTGTCTTTCCATCGTATAACTTCATCTTCAGCACCAGCTATTTCCTCAGAATGTAATTGTTCAAGTTCTTGTATTTTCTCTTGGTCAAAGTTTGTTGGACGAAGCATTTGATTTGCTGTTTTGAGTGAGATATTTGTTTGGTGCTGTTCACCTAGTATTTGTGAATCTCTTGCAGCCTCAGTATCAATGTTTAGTCCTGAAAATTCTTGCTGCAAGGTCAAGAAATTGTTTATTTGTGTATCATCCTCAAACACTTGCCAATCCTTGACATTGTTTGGGACAGAAGGTCTGTGTTTTATCTCAGCTGTAAAGCAATGGTGGGGTTCAAAAGGTAGTTTGCAAGTGCTTGCAAATGTAGCCAAACTATGAGCATGAAGATTATGGGTTCTAGGAATTTTGGTAATTTGAAATTCAGTGAAAGTTTTAAGCATTTCAGTAGCAGCAGACCTATAAGATCTCAGTCTTTTGTCATTAGTGACAAAATTTCCCTTTACTTGTTGGATAATTAGGTCTGAGTCTCCTAGGATTGAAACTTTTATGGCTTGTAAGGATTTTACTAGCTTGAGGCCTAGTAAGAGGGCTTCATATTCTGCCATATTGTTGGTGCACCTGAAGTTTAGCCTATAAGCTCTGCCCTCTGCATGACTGTTTTGTTTGTTATGTATCCAAACCCCCGCTCCTGCCCCTAGTTTGTTGACTGATCCATCAAACTCAAGGAACCATAAGATCTCCTATTTTAAGGGATTTTCCACATTCTTTCTATAATTTGGGATTATAAGTTGGAGTTCTTGTTTGTCATCTGGTTTATCTTTTAGGAGTAACTCATCAATTGGTTTCTCAATTTGGATCTCTTGGGGACTTGGTTGCTTACTCTCATGCATGTTTTGTTCAAGTGTGACTGATTTATTATCACTCTCAGGGCTTGTATCATCATTGAAAAGAATAAAGGAATCCATATCTGAATGGACTGCATAAATGGGGAAATTCTGAGGCTTTTCTTCACTGCTCACCATGTATTTCATAAGTGACTCTCTATATAGCCTCTTGGGTTGACCAAACACTGAGATAGTGGCATATGACATGTCTAAGTGCAGGGAACCTTGGAGTTTAGCCCCCCATGATCTTGATAACAACATTCCATATTTGGGTGGGATATCAACAACTACAACATCCATTAAGATTGTTTTGTTCGGATACTGGACCAGGGATACACATAGATCTTTTATCAATCCTAGACACTTAACTTGGCTGGAGTCAAATGAAAATAGGTCCTTATAGGGTCTTGTAATGTCTAAGTTGAGTCTCTCCATCACTGATTTAGGCATAAGGTTATGAGATGCACCTGAATCAAACATTGCATTGTGTAATATTTTATCATGAACATGCAAGCTGACATAAAAAGGTAAGATCCCTATAACTGCTGTCTTTCCATCAACCTCTGGACTGAAAAGTAGTTCTGGGGTATCATCCAACACATTGACATCATCTTTATTATGGGTAAGTTGAAGGGACTTTTTGATTTGTTGTTTGTAAATGTCATGCTTGGCTAGCTCTGAAAGAGGAATGGCTATCTTCAATTTTCCTATTTCAGCTTCTAAGTCAAAGGGTTTTTCAGCTTGGACCTTGGTGTTGTGGTTGACAACCCTTTCTTTGTTGTTCAAGTTTTCCTCTTGGTTTTCACTCTGATCTTGAGGCTTGTCCTTCTTACTCATCTTCTGCGTAGTGATGCTTGGATTAGGCTGCAAGGGTGATGTAGCCATTGCTTGTTGTTTTGGGGAAGATGTTTCAGTTATTTCTTCAACTGTTACTTCCTTTGTAATGGAATCAGTTTTGTCAATTGGCTCTGTGACAATGGTTTTCTTAGGCAGAGGAGTGTCCTTTGTTTTCTCAGGCTGTGTCACGTTTATAGTTCTGCTCCTTAGCTTGTATTGTTTATGAACTTCATAAACAGCCGTGTCATAGCCTTGTTTAAAGTCAAATGACTCACCTGACTTGGTTTGAAACTGTTTAATATCATCATCCTTATGATCTTCTTGACTTAGGAAAACTTGTTGATCATCATTCAGGCCCATTAGGTTAATGTGGGTGTCATCTATTTGTTCATTAGAAGTGGATGCTTCTGTATAGTTTTCTTGGAACGGAGGTCTGATCTCTGGTTCAGAATTGGCTTTACCAACATTAGGATTTTGGTTTCTTCTGAAATTAGGATTCCTAACAGGGTTATTCTGTGGTGCTTCCCATGATGACTTCCTCTCAACTGATTCTACTCTGTCACCTAATCTCTGCATACCAGTGATTATTGCATCCAGTTTTTGATCCCAGCCTGAAGGCTCTTCTTTGAAGGTGGTCTTTCTCTCAGTTCTTGTCCTATTTCTCTTGGCTATCAGATTGGCTTCCACACTTACTGCTATATCTTGCATTTCAGCTAAAGTTCTGGGAGCCCTTTCCCTTAATTGATATGCCATATCTGAATCAAACCCATCAGGGAAGGTATATAGAGCTAGATCTGGTGGGGGTCTAAGATTTTGGGGAATAGCATTGTAGACATTGTTAAACCGGGCACAGTAGTCCAGGACAGTTTCTTGGGGACCTCTTTTGATAGTATTGTATTCAGATAATATATGGAGTGGGTCCTTCTTCTTCTCCCATCTGTTGATAAATGTTTGATAGAGGGCTTCAGGGTCAGCTATAGAATTTGGTGCAAGTGACCTAAACCATGTTCTCACATCCCCTGTTAAGCTTTGCACAAAAATTTTCATCCTAACCCCATCATCATCTATTTCGTAGTTTTCAAAGTAGTCCTGCATTTTCTTAGTATGTTGAAGGGCTGGATATGAGCCAGTACCATCAAAGTATGAGATCTTGCTTTGGTACTCTTGAGGCAGTGGGGCTGGATTAGCCGGTAACTGCAGTGGGGCATATCTATTAGCCATGTTTGGTGGGACAACAGGGATAACAGGGATGAATGGGACTAGTGGAGGGAATGGGATGACAGGGGTGTGTGTATTTGATGGAGTGGTTGAAAGGATACCTTGTGAAGTGGATGAAGAACTAGGAGATTGTGGGCCAGTAGTATGAGGATGTAGAGAAGCTTTAGCAGGGGTTGGAATGTCAGTTTGGAAACCTGCTTCCGAGCTTGAATCTGATAAAGTGCTTTCTGATTTGTGTCTCTTGAGGATTCTTGCAATCAGGTTTGGATTCTGAAACTCAGGTGCTGGCTCAGGATCTGGGTTTGATCTTGTGTAACGAGTTTTCTTCTTAGGAGCCA
This sequence comes from Pinus tabuliformis, assembly GCA_031772625.1. Lineage (NCBI taxonomy): Eukaryota > Viridiplantae > Streptophyta > Pinopsida > Pinales > Pinaceae > Pinus > Pinus tabuliformis. The sequence goes on along the minus strand of CM062815.1, from coordinate 1,127,762,618 downwards.
GCTTCTATAACTTTCTTTTTGAGAATTTCTAAGGAGGTAGTGATCTTTTGACAAGGACTGGTCAGCTATAGCACAACTATATGAGAATTAATACTGAATAAAGATTGACTGAGGCAGCTTTTATATACTCCTGCAAATGCAAAGCAGAGGCAGTTTCTAAGGCTATCTGGCTGTCACTCAGGCTTTATCTACAGCATTAAGAATCAGATAGGAGGTTGCAAAGTTCATCCAGTTCCCCAGTGGAGTCGCCATTTATGTTAACACCCAGGTTGTTCCCTTTGACTCCCAAGGGAATACGGCCGGGGTAACCACTAACCAAGCTTTGGATTATAGGTCCTAGCCTACCTATAATCAGAGAGGGCTCTCTCTTTAAGTTTTAGCTCTGTTTGTGAAGATTTTAGGCTAGTTGTGAGGTTCAGTTTTTGTTCAAGGTTTTGGTTGAATGATGTCTTTCAGTACCTAGGGTGGAAATCTTCAGATAGTATTAGTTCATTGGGAAATGGAGTCTGAGGCTACAGGTTGTTTGAAATATTGAGTGGGGATGTTGAAACTGCAGGGCCTTTTAACGATTTCATGAAACAAACTTGAAATTGTGATGGTGAAGCATGTTCAACCAGTGAAAAGAAATTAAGAATTTTCCACTAAGCTGGGAAGTGAGAAAGAGATCTATTGCACAGGAGCAGATTTGAATTCCTGAAGAATAGACCATGTGAAAGATATAGTTTGAAGATGCAGCAATTAAGAATTACACCTTTATAACTATAACTGAAGAAAACATTTATAACAGCGTAGATTGAGTTCAGGGTATTCTATGAATAAATCCTAGAACTATTCTTTTTCTCTGCTATTAACTGTGAAACATAGCATATGATTGGGTTATGAAGAAGTAATAAAAACACATAACGAAGAGTTTAAAGGAAACTTATTGAGCCATGAAATACGCAGGAATCCTGTAGCATTCAGCAAACACATTACAACACCTCAGACAACACAGAACTTCGGAAATTCCATCAGCCTTTGTATTAATCCTCTGAAAATTTACAGCATAAGATCTCTAGAAGAGAAAATCAACAACCCCTGTAAGCTTATGCGAGGGGGAATATATACAATCGGTTACACAAAATATCTGAACCGCTGAGTCACTTGGTAATTAAATATGCTCACCAACTTTACAAATATCAGATAAAGAAGTTACTGCTGCTATAAATACAAAATGAATAGTCTTTAATTCTGTCAGGAGTCTTCTTGACCTTTGGAGGCCACTGAGTCGGTTGAGCGTTCTGCATTAATGCTGAATGATGTGTCTTTATGCTTTGTCATGCTGTAGCTTTCTCGGCCCTGTTATTTGCAGCTGTCAGTGTTGCTTTAGTGGCCGAATCTTTCTGCTGAGTTGGCTCAGTCCACTCTTCTCTAATCATACTGTGTGCATCACTTTTTCTGAAGGTGATGACTTATGTCTTTTGATGAAAAAAACTTCCTGTTTACAGCAACAACTGTATCATTCTGGTCCACCACTCCTGTGTAGGCAATTGATGCCTCAAAATTGCATCTAAGGTTTCATCTGCCTCTGTGTATTTGTAGAAGTTTGGAGGCACTTCAAATAAATGTCTAATCTCATTCATAATGAAAAATAAGTTCTCTACTCTGTCGTAGAGACTTTGCCCAGTTGCTAGCCATGTTACCTCTGAGGTACTGGATCCTTGAGTGATCTGATTGGTGGCAAATGTGTTCACCTTTTTTGCATAGTTCTCATGTGATAGTAGTCTCCCTGCACTGTTCAGCAAGCTAGGAAGACCTCTTCCCTGTAATGCTGCAAACTTGTCCATGAACCTGTTGACTTCTGTTTGCATGTCCTGGCTTCTTCTGTCTAATGTTTGTACCAGGCTTTTCAATGTGAGGACCCTCTTTATCAGCTGGATGGTTTCAGTTCTATTGGAGATTCCCATTGCTGCCAGCTGAGGACCTGTGCGGTTATTGAGCACATTGATCATTCTGTTGGCTATCTCAGGCATATTGCCTAGAGATGCCCTTGATCTTTGGACTTCCTTGTGTGCTTTGGCTATGAGTTCTGTTTTCTCATGAATGGTCTCAATATACTGCCACTGGTCTGTGATCGATTGACCAATGTTGGCCCATAAGACTGTCTTGAGCTGAGCCACCACTTTGTCAAGGGTGAGCTCTTTCTCCAGCTCCTTTATCTTCTCTTTGAGAGCCTTCACTTCTCTTCCCTTTTCAGCTATGCTTTGTTTTGACTTGTCATATTTTTCATTGAGCTTAGCCAAATTGTCCCTGGCTTCATTTAATTCTGCCATTTGGGCTTCTAAGGCCTGAATTTCATTCTTTAGCTTCTGCATGTCAAGGCTTGGAGCCTGCTCTGTTGTTGGTGCTGGTGCTGATGTAGATGGCGCTGTCTGAGCTGTCTGTTCTGTAGGAGGAGCAGTAGTTTGAGGAGGTTCCTCAAGGTTGATTATTTGTGGAGGGGGCTGAGATGTTTGGCCTCCTTCCTTCTGTTGCAGGGCTGCCTGCAGTGCAGCCTCTGACTCTCCCAATTTCTCTTGTGTCTGGATCAGCTGTTTGTATAATGATACCAGCATAGCTGCTGCATCTTGGTCATGCCTTAGCTGGGCAACCTCTTCTGTCTGAGGATGAAGAGTTGCTGGGATCTTGATCATTTTTCTCAATGCTGCCATATCTGCATCTCTTAATTTCAACAGTGCTTGTACAGCCTTGATGTCCTTGGGATCATGCCCAAGCTCTATTATGATATCCTCCAATGCTTTGATTCGGTTGTCTTTTTCCTGGGAGGATGCTCTCTCCAACTCAAGTTGGGCAGCTGTGTTATTTACGCTATTTTCCATCCTATAATTCACCAATGTTTTGTCTGCAAGGGTGGCATATACCATCTCACCCGTTTGCTTGTGCAATTCAATCTGATCCATGGGGTGGATGTCTTTTGCTAGGACCTCAAGGTTGGTCCTTATGTAGTCTGCAGCTGACTGTGGCTGCAACATGGTTAGCATGAAATGACTCATTACCATTTTGCCCTCATGTACATCATATGCAGACATTAATCTCTGCTGGTTTGTAGGAGCCATCTTTAATAAGTGGTTGTAGAGCTGCACCTTGAGGGGCTCATTCCTCTTTTTGATATCAATAAATTGTTGTTTGATGCCTGTTTCAGCTCCCCTTTGGTGGCTTGAGGAGCTGACTTCTCCTCCAACTGTCCTTTCTTGTTCTTGCTGAAAGGAACTTGCAGATGCCTCCATACTCGGTGGGCCCATGCCCAAAGAATGCCCAATAGGAATTTCTTCCTCAGAGAGGGGATTCATTCTGTGCCTTTTCTCCCCGTGAGTTGTGGAGGTGGTGAGGGGAGTCTCTTGCTCTCTATCCCTCTTTTTTCCCTTTTCTTCTTTTTGTGGAGTTTGTAGCACTGAGGCCTCCACTGTCTTTTCTTGCCTAGGAGGCACATTCTCTTGAGCCTGTTGCTCAGTGGATATTGGGGCTTCAGCTGTTTGTTCTTGCTGCTGTATTGGCTGCCCCTCTTTTTGCTGTTCTTTTTGCTGCTGTACTTCTTCATGAGGTGGCTGTTCTGGCTCCATCTCTTTCTCTTTGCCTTTGCTGGAAGTCTGATCAGTAGCTTTGGCTGCTTGCTGATGTGCTATAGAAGATGAGGCAGCTACTCCCACTTGAGTGCCTGGAAGAGAAAATACCTGTGAACAAAGCTCTAAGTCAGCCAACTTTTGGAGATTTTTTACTGCTCTTTGACCTAGTTCTTCTTGTGTGGCAGCCTCCTCTAAGGTGCCTTCCCTCCACTTTAGTTGATTTGCATATTTTTCTATGTGAGGCAACCTTATGTGGTCATAACTGGTCAGCCTATATCTAACCCTTCTTAAACTTATGAAATGATTGGGGTCGTATGGTTTCCAAAGGAAGCTGGTCTGTAAGCCAAGGGCTTCTAGCATTCTATCTGCCTCTTGCCAACCTTCCTCCCTTTTATTGTAAATGAAGTGGCCTAATTGGTTTCTGACTTTGAGCTGTGCTTTCTTGCCCTTGCCTGAAAAATGGAGTACATCAGCATTCCCAAATTGCCTGAAGTACTCGAGGGCAAACAATCTCATAGGCACATATTTGGGTAATCTGTATGGGGGCAACTCACACCCATATATTCTGATAACTGTGTGGTTTTGGTAATAGTACCAATCCCCAATGCTGTATACCTTAGACAACTGAAGAATCCTCTGCATCTCATCAGTTAGTCTTGGAGGAGGTGAGCTCAGAAGCAGAGACATGGCTGGGTGGATGAAGAGGTCTATAAACTCACAATAAGTGTATGGAGAACAAGATCTGCAGTGGAAGGCAGAGGACCAATAAACCACTGACCTTGGATTGCCTTGTGCATCCACTCTTTTCACAACAAAAGGAAATTTCTCATGCTGATAATATAAGATTAAGTGGTAGATATAGGAGGTGTATCTGAACACCCTTTCTCTTGCCAAGTTCATCAATTGCTCATGTATTTTATCGGATATGTAAGTGGCATAGTCATAACAGATTGGGGACTTGCCAGGGGAAAACATGAGCATCATCACCAGCACAGTTTCATCAACAAATTCTATTGAATTATAGCCCAATATGGGACTAATCATGTCTACAAGGTCTCTGCCCAATTGGTTGAGGTATACATGAGAAATGGGAGGGTACTGCACGGTGTCAGAGTCAATGTACAATTGATTCAACTTGGTGACCTGAGCATCTGTCAGCTTAGCTCCTTGCTTTATCAGATCTATCAGTGATAAAGGAACTAATTTCTTATCAGTATTGAAGTGTAGCATCTCTCTGATGGCTTCAGGGGTGACATAAAAAACAACTGAGCCTGAAGGGTCAAGCACAGCCCTCTGAGTGGGGTCATAGCAGTCAGCACATCGGTGGATTAGGTCAGGAAACTGGTTGACCTGAGGGAGCTTGAAGATAGGGAGGAAAGAGTCCCAAATGCCCAATACATCCATTCCACTCTCATGCTTAATCTTCAATTCATTTAGCAAGTGAATGTGGTACTTGCTATGCATTAGCATTTCCTCTGATATTTGATAATCTAGATCTGCTAATGCTTTCCACTCCAACTCTCTCTGAGGGGCATTCAATGGAGCAATATTCAGGGCCACAGGTGCTACTGGTGCATCCATGGTTAAGTAGTACTATGATTTCTATCAGAACTGGTTACAGTGGGCAGAAAAATACAGAGGGGTATTTTTGCAGCAGTGAGGCAAATTGCCAAGGAAAATGGAGTAAACTGTGGTAAGAATAGTTCGAATGCTCCAATGAGAGTTAATTGAGCGAATAAAGGGACCAGTAGAACTGTTCTCGCGGTGAATTAGTGCAGCTCAGGTTTTAAGTCCACGAATGTGTGGACTGACTGTAGATTTTGTGAAAATTTGGCTAAACGAGGCTCTGCAGGTGAATTTCGACTCAACCCTTGGAAATGAAGGCTGGCTACCGGGGATTTGCTGGTAAATGTAGGCTTCCTTACTCTTTTTAACTTAGTTTCGGACAATTATGGACACAACCAAGCGGGAAGGGAATGATTCGGATAAATACCTCGTGTAATGCCGGAAAATGGTCACAAATGTAGGTGGGCTTGAAGGTGCCAACGGTCCTCGGGTTGATTTCTGCAGGTTGGCGATGAACGGTCGTAATTTGCATGCAGAGGTGAGAAACAGTCTATTTAGCAAAAGTGACAAAAAACACGAAATTTGGCTAAAATATGGACTTTTCGGGTTATTGGCGCTTTTTTTTGGATGATGTCAGCATGACGTCATCAGGTGGGGTCAAGGTCGGGTGATGTCAGCATGACGTCATTGGCTGACGTGGCGGCCTGTGAGTGGTCCACGGGGACTGCATAGGTGGAGGACATGTCAGAGCGATGGCGGGCGGGGGTGGTGAGGTGGCGTGACGCTGGCATGACCGGTCAGCGGAAAACCGGAAGTGGTAAGCGGTATGATATCGCACCGCTCTTTATACGGAAGCGAGATTGTCAGAGGGCGGCCCGATACAATTTGGGGGTGACGCGTGGCAGAGGCCTGACGTCACCCTCTGACAAATTTCGGAAGCTAACAGCAGTACATCGGGGCCGCTCCGAAATTGATAAGGGCCGTCGGATGGGAAAGCCCAGATCCGACGGCTGGCGGGAGGCAGAGGTGGCCGGACAATATGGTCAGGCAGGACCAATAAAATATTATTATTTGTTTTGAAATATGCGCCCGATGGACTTTGGTATATAACGGCAATTTGGGTTATTTCAAAGTATTTTTGTGGAAAAATGCGCATGGCAACAAACTTAGGATAGGGCGGAAAAATGGGTTTTTGGTTTATATTGCAAATTGCGCGGGTTAGGAGTAATAGTGGGTTATTTTACAAGGTTTTTTGCAAATGAAGAGGGTAAATGGTTTCAAAGGTTTCTGAAGGGAAAAGAGGGGTAGGGCTTAGGTTGTTAAACTGACCAGAGGTCAATTCAATCCCTGACCTTGGACATATGGCTATAATGCCAGGGGGAGGGAATATTTATACATTGCTTGGGGTTTATACACCATAGTGTTCATCATAGTAGGGGAAAGGGGAACATAGGGGATTTAGATAATAAGAAGTTAGGAGTTAATATGAGTGGAAGAGGTGGATGAGGAGTGGAAACACTAAGTTTTATATGGAATCAACTTAGTTTAGGGAGTAGATCAAAATGAAAAGAATTTTACACAAGAAATGTGGCTTTTAAAGAGACAAGAACCACCATAAGACCTTAACTTTCTTCCATGAATATAACTAGTAATGGGATGTTAGTAATGAATGTGAGGGGGGGGGGGGGGGAGAACAGGAAGTTAGACATGCTCCTTTGTATTGCTGCAAGATGATGGAGAAGAGGAACTTCTCTATCCACTGATGTTTCCTTTATGTTAGACCAGCAAAATTCAATTGAAAGGAATGACATTTCTGCAACCTTCTCTACCTACCCATTAGCTTGCCTAGCATTTTTTGTTTCTTCATGGAGGGTGCACTTAGACTTGCAGACCCTCATGTGCCTTTTCTTTTCTTTTGGCTTTTTCTTTTGCTTTTCTATCTGGAACTACCCTTATTGCTTCCAAGGTCCCAGATTAAGCAGTTGGGAACCTTAATTCTCTACCTGACTACTGGTCTGCCAAGATTAAATAGTTTGGACAGACTTCTTTCTCTATTCTACAACAAGAAATTGAAACATGGCATGATCCAGATTAGGCTGTTGGACCATCCATCCAAAATTGAGTCAACATCAAGCTATGTACACATATTACCTTCTCTTGAAAATATGGGATGCTTGAATCACCAAAGCAGAGCATATTTGGAACTTCCCTTGCCAATCATGAAATATGAAACCTATTGTATAGGTATCTAACACATATGAATGGATCTCTTCCTTTCCAAACATTCCTTTGATCTCAATAATTCCTTTGCCATCCTCCTTTTGACTTATCCTTTGGATGTCATCTGATTGGACATCTTCCTTCGCTTGACTATAAATTTTCTCTTTATTCTTCATATGACTGTGGGTAGTCATGTTCCCACCTATTGGTTTGATAGTCTCCACTAACTGCTTGTCTTCCCTCAAGTTTACATGACTTGCAAGCACACAACAATCATCAATTTTAAAAATGCAATACCTTTCGTCTTCTTTTGATGCTTCAAGTGCCAATCTTCCATCATAGATCTTCTGGATTTCAGCAAATCCTCTTTGTTATGACTCCATTTCTTTGAGTCTCTCCTTCTCTAACAAATCAATATGAATTTGTTCAAGTTCCCTAAAGTCGTTTATCAACTTGCCATTCCACCTCTATTGCAATAGCTTCCACTTGACCCATTTCTTCATTCTCCATCTGTATCTTTGATCTTCATTTGTCTTTCTTTGTATTATCAAACTAATCTCTTGTTCTTCATTCTTCTACCAGTTGCTATACTTCTGCCATCTAATGCCTTCCTCAAATTCACTCTCATGTTGCTGATCATCTCTTTTAAATTGTTGATTTCTTCCATCTTTATCCTACTGGATTAATACTTCTATCTCCCTCATGTCTCTAAGGACATAAGTACCTTGTTGCTTCTGATCTTCCATCTCACCTTCAAATAATCTCTGCTCAATTTCTCTAATTTCAACATCATACTTATTAATGTTGTCTTCCATACCTACAGTCACATCATTAATTGAAGAGTCTAAACATTTACTTAACTATATAAATGTTATAGACATTTCATCTTTATCATGCATAGTAACCATATCCTTTTCTTTATTAGGTTTTGAAAGCTTCATTTCTCCTTCAGGTTCCTTGAGCAATATTTCCAAGAATTCTATTTCCTTGTGAAATCTCTCCAGCAGTTCATCACAACTTCCATTCTCAACTTCATTCTTTTCCTGGCAATCCTCCTGAGCTATCCTGTTTTCTGCACTATCATATTGCAAAGTTTTTTCATCAATTTAATTAAAAAAATTCATTTGTTTACCTTCTTGGAAAACCACTATAGCATTTTCATTAGACTTCTGGTCCATATCAACTTCATCTAACTATTTCACACCAAACAGAATTTCATCTATGAACTCTTTCTGCTGTAATAAATTAGCACCTTCTTCCTCTAAAAGGCATTCTCCATCATAATTCACCTCAAGAGCTTCATTCCTGTTTGTGACAGTTTCACCAGACTGTCCATCATCGTCTGCATATCCTGCAAACATACAAAAACTATGAGAATTAAAATCACAAGGCTTCATTGCCTCATCTACTCCCCTTGTCAACATATCTTCAAATTGTTCCGAACTATGCCAATAGTTCATGAGATCTTCAGCTAATCTCTCATTATCTTCTTCACCCAACATTTCGCCCTGTTCTGGTCTACAAATGGAAAATTCCATTTCTGCCTCTGCTTCTCTGAGGTTTTTCATCAACCACTTTACTTGTTCTTGTTGTAGCCTTCTCTGCAACTTAGGCCACTTCACTAGCTTCCTCTTCAAGACCCAACCTTGTCTTTGGTTCACCTCTAGTAGAATTACTAACACATTGAGTTCTTCTCTTATCTCTGCTATTTCCTTGTCAATCTCTGCTTGACTCATCTGTTTCCTATGGATTGTTTGAGCACCCTTCTGATTCATCTTGTAGCCTTCTTCTGAACCTTCCATAGCCATCTTCTCTTTTGTGTGAGCTCTACACCTGCAACCAATCAACTTCCTTCGAAGTTGATGTTAGGCCCCTATACTACTAGTGTAACCCCTTATTGTTATTAGTACAACCCTTATTGTTATTAGTACAACCCACTTATTATATTGATGCACCCATGTAGTGCCCATATTGTTACTATTGTGCCCCATAGAAGCCCACTATTGTTATTATTATTCCCTTACATTATTAATGTTATGTCGACTCTGATTATGTTAAGACCCCTTAGACTCCTATATATAGAAAGGAGGTCTTTTCATTTGTATCATCCAATAATTGTTCATTTATGTAATGTAAAGGAGGTTGCCCCCTCCAAGAGGCTGAATTCTAAGGCATTGATCTATCTTTTCTTGAGCTGGTTTCATAACATTTGGTATCAGAGCTTTGGATTCTAGGGTTTCGCTGCTCCAAACAGGTCATCGTGGCATTTTCGCTATAACTTATTTTCTGCGATGTTTCAGAAGTTGCAAGAAAAACCCATTTGAGAAGAAATCGCGCTGAACCTTGGGTCTAAATTTCAGAGCTTTTTGCGCTATATTTGTGGAGATATGATCTGAGGAAGTTGGTCTTTTTGCAGATTCCTGAATTACATTCCAAACAGGTGACCTGGGGAAAATCGTCATAACTTTCTCTCTGAGAATTGGATTGAAATTTTGTAAGAAGGTACAGAAAGAGGATGGACTTTAGTTTCTTGTATACATTTTTCAAATCCAAAGGTTGAAACAGTGACGCGTGGCACGTCATGCAAGTTCGCTCTAGTGAACTAGTCTATAATCAGGTCATCTTGGGAGATTGTGCATAACTCTTCCTTGGAGAATCAAAATTGGATCAGACTGGTGGCATTGGAAAGAGGACATAGAGGGCTACTACAAGTTGCAATTTCAGAACTTAAAGATCTGAAAGTACAGTGTTACAGTTGTTTCAAGATCAAGCTCCTAAAATCAAGAAAAAGAAAGATGAGGAAGTTTGATGGCAAGGATCCGGTAAATTGGATACTTCAGATGGAGCAATATTTTGATCTACATGGTGTACCACTATTACAAAAGGTATGTATTGCATCTTCATATTTAGAACCAGATCAATTTTTATGGTATGAAGGGCTTTGTTCTCGTAAACAACTTGCTACGTGGTCAAATTTCACAGAGGAAATGATAGCACATTATGAGGATACAAAGAGCAACACCTTCTTTAGAGAAACACCACAACAATTGGAAAGAGTAAAAGCACTTTGTGACATATTGGAAAGAAAAATTATGGAAACCAGGAAGCATACCCCTCACAACTATAAAGATGAAAGTGTTTTTTCTCCTAGCCTTCCGCAACCTACAAGGGTTACACCACAATAATTGGAAGAAAAAAGAGAAAAAGGGCTTTGTTACAATTGTGATAGCAAATGCACTAAAGGTCACAAGTGTGCTGAGAAGAAATTATTTTACATAGAATATGAAGAGGAGGAAGAAAAGGATCAAGAAACATCAAAAGAAGATGATATACGCCAGGACCCCACCCCAGAGAAAGAAGAAATGAATCAGACCATATCTTGTAAAGCATTGGCAAGAATTACCACTCCTCAAACTCTCAAGATAGAAGGACATATCAAGAAGAAAAAGGTGCAAGAAGTGAAATATCACATTGAGAAAGAAGAAATGAATCCAACCATATCTTCTAATTCATTGGTCAAAATTACCACTCCTCAAACTATCAAGATAGAAGGACATATCAAGAAGAAAAATGTTCAAGAAGTGAAAGATCACATCGAGCATCAAGAAATGAATCTGAACATATCTTGTAAAGGATTGGAAGAAATTACCACTCCTCAAACTCTAGAGATAGAAGGACATATCAAGAAGAAAATGGTTCAAGCAGTGAAAGATCACATCGAGCATCAACAACAAGTTCTCCAACTTTTAAAGGATAACGCCACTTCGGTGCAAAATCAAACGAAACAACAGGTAGATCAACATCATAGTGAAAAATGTTTTGATGTAGGTGATTGGGTATTTTTACTGCTACATCTCAAGCAAGCTATTTATGAGAAGGAAATGTTGGCAATACTACATGCACTTAAAAAATGGCGACCTTACCAAATGGTAAAACTCTTCAAGGATGAGAATGTGGAAGCATTGTTTTGTGCTATTTCTATTATCCAACCAGATTGGATAAATGAAGCAAGGTATGAATGGAAGAAGGACGAAGAAGTATGGCCACTTATTCAAAAGTTGCAAAAAATCCCAATTCAAACAATATTCCCAGAAATTGAAGAGGAAGGAAAAATCATATTGGAACCTGGAGTAGTCACAGAAACAAGAACTTGATAGCTATGAAATCGATCAATTTCAGAGTATCTCATCAAGTGGAAGAACTTACCTGCTGAAGATTCCACATGGGAGGACAAGAATTTTATATAGAAGCATCAAGAACTACTCAAGCATTGAGGACAACGCTTTTTGAAGGAGAGGGGCATGTTAGGCCCCTATACTACTAGTGTAACCCCTTAATCCAACTTCCTTTCCTTCCGTAGAAAATTTGATGAAAAGTTCTTGAAAATTAAAAGCTATTGTACCCAAGGATTGTAGCCATTGGACTCCTAGTACAACATCAGCACCTCCCATTGGAATGGAAAGTATTGGGCTAGTCAATACATATTCTCCCATGGATAGCTTGATATTATGGCACTTTCCAGAGCAATTTATTGTTCCTCCATTTGCAATCATCACTTGACACTTTGGTGTTGGATATAGGAAGCAATTCAATTCTTTTGCTACCCTACAATGAATAAAATTGTGGGTGCTTCCTGAATCAATCAACACTATTACCTTCTTCTCACCAAACTTCTCCTCTACCTAGTATCCAAATCCTCTTTCCTTAGAACTTGAACTGAGCAATATTGCTCTCTCTCTGGTTGCTCCACTCACTTCTCTTAAGGACTCCTCTCTCCTTATCTATTCCAAGCCTCAGCTGGAATGAGGTTCTGCTACAATCTCTAAGAACTTCCCAAAAGTTCTTCTATAGTCTTACTATTGTAGTCCTGTGCTCAACATTGCCATTCATTCAACTGCTGCAACTTTCATACCTTTTGTATCATAAATCTTCATAAGCAAGACATCCTTCTCGCAGGAAATTTTCTTCCCTTTTCCTACTCTGATACCAAAATTGATGCAACCATATGGCTGCCACACCCTAACACCTTATGGGGAGTATTTCACCCTTATAAACCTTTAAAGCTCCATGCCCACATATACATGTCGGAAGCGTAGTTTGGTGCTTTTCCTTTAAAATTGGGACCACTTATACCTATCGGAACCCATTCCATTATCGAAAGTGTTTTATTCCACTTTAGCCTTAAAACCTCGTCTAACACTTTTTATCGCAATACATAGAAACATGGGAAGTACATAGGAAACCTAGCTCCACACGTATATCCGAATCTCAAATATTTTACATCCACGTTCATATATATCAGCGGGTACGCTCTCGGTCCATCGCCTTCCAATTGTGTGCTTTGATCACCGATCCCTGATCGGTTGATCTCCACCGTTCATTCCCTTCTCCAATCCAACGACCAGCATTCACTCTGAACATTTAAACTAACACGCCAATTCTCCACTCTGATACCAAAATTGATGAAACCATATGGCTGCCACACCCTAACACCTTATGGGGAGTATTTCACCCTTATAAACCTTTAAAGCTCCATGCCCACATATACATGTTGGAAGCGTAGTTTGGTGCTTTTCCTTTAAAATTGGGACCACTTATACCTATCGGAACCCATTCCATTATCGAAAGTGTTTTATTCCACTTTAGCCTTAAAACCTCGTCTAACACTTTTTATTGCAATACATAGAAACATGGGAAGTACATAGGAAACCTAGCTCCACACGTACATCCGAATCTCAAATATTTTACATCCACGTTCATATATATCGGCGAGTACGCTCTCGGTCCATCGCCTTCCTATTGTGTGCTTTGATCAGCGATCCCTGATCGGTTGATCTCCACCGTTCATTCCCTTCTCCAATCCAACGACCAGCATTCACTCTGAACATTTAAACTAACATGCCAATTCTCCACTGTTAATTTGCGCGTAGTGGATTCGACGCTCCACATCTATTTTGGGCAGACAATCAACATGGGTATTAACCACCTGATAAGCTGTTTCCCTATTCACTCTCGCTGCTACGTGTTGAACGTTTAATGGGATCGGCCAACTATCCTTCAATACAGCTTACGACTTTTCACTTGCTCGAAAACCACTTCCACTGTTGTGAAACTGCTTTCGTGATCCAACGGTTACGGTTGATCGCAATCTAACTGTTACAATTTAATTGCATATCGCATAGTTGCAATCCTCCAAGCTAGGCTCTGTTTGCTCTAAAGCGCTGATCCAATATTCTTATGGACCCAATATGGATATAAGCCACCCTTTATAAGATTTCAAATCTGGATTTTAGATCCGACTATGTTTTGCGCCAATTATTAGTGTAATTTGGGTTTTTAACTTGCGGGACCAAAACTATGTAATAGATTTTGCCGACCCTGCATCAAACAATGATATTTAAAACAAAGTCCCGACTTCTATCAATCACACTATTTAGGCGTTAAACATAACAAAACAAAGGGATAATCACCCGGCCCGAATACAACGAATCTGAAAGCCTACAAAGGTTTTCGCAGGCTCGATAATCAATCATAAACACAATGACACTCATTCACAATAAAATAATTACAGAGTCTCGCCTTGGCCCAATTACACAAATGAAAGGTCTCTATTTTCATAATACAATCCACACACTATAATTGCTCTCACTCTACTCAATCCTCTCCTAAATCTTTCCTCTTTGGCCTGATTCTTCAAATTAGTGGCCTCTATTCCTAACCTGCCTGTAGGCTTACATTTCCATCATGAATCCTATCTCTCTGTCCCTCTTAGTTTTAGAAGAGAAGGAAAATACATATATGCTCTATCTAACCATCTCCTTCCACAAATGAAGGAATTCAATATATTCTTAGAAATCAAATCCTACTCAAACTAATCAATCTAACTAGTTGCTTGATCTCCACACAGGGAGGATCACTTGCCATTTTATTCCCAATTCTATTCAAAATTAGGCAATAATTAACTACTTACATAATTTGAAATTAATACAAATTAAATAACCAATTCTTCCTCCAAACTTTCATTAGCCAGAATGTGTGACCACACCATCACATTGCTGGCTAGGTCTAGATGCTCCTGCATCAGCTGATTAGGATTGGAGCTGCCTACAATGCTTCTTTAATCCTAGAAAATGATTCTCTAGCTTCTTTGGTCCAACACACTTCATTCTCCTTCTTCAGCATATCAGTAACTTCTTTTACGATTTTCGCATAGTTGGACACAAATCGTCTTAGGAAGTTTATCTTTCCTAGAAATTTATGGATATCCTTTTTACTTCTAGGCAGTGGTATTTTTTGCACAGCTTGTACTCTGGCTAGATCTATCTTTACTCCATCTCTGGAAACAATGTACCCCAAGAGTTTTCCTTCTTCTAGAGAAAAAATGGATTTCTTGGGATTCAGGGAATGCCCAAATATTCTACATTTATCAAAAGTATTTTTCAAATGGTCCAAATGTTCTTCATCAGACTTTGAGAAAAGGGTAATATCATCCACATATATTACTACAAATTTATCTCCCTCAAAAGCAATATCCATAGCCCTCTGAAATGTAGCACCTGTGTTCATCAATCCAAAAGGCATTCTGGAATACATAAAGGTTCCCCAGGGGGTTGTAAATGCCATCTTTTTCTGATCATCCTTATTCACAACCATCTGATTATACCCAGAAAATCCATCTAGCATTGAAATTCTAAAAGATCCTGATACCTTTTACAGTAGATGATCCATTTTAGGCAATGGATAGTTATCTTTTAAAGAAGCCCTGTTGAGATTTCTGAAGTCTAGGCATAACCTTATTTCTCCATTTTTCTTTCTCACAGGCACTAAATTAGCCACCCAATCAGAATACCTGAGTGGAACTATTATTTTGGCATCAAGCAACTTTTTGACCTCCTTTTCAATTGTTGGTAGAAGCAACGGATTTATTTGTCTAAGCTTCTTTTTAGGGTTTAATTCCCTCCTTCAAAGGAATTTTATGTTGAATAATATTTACATCATAAGTTTTGAGATCTTCATAGGACCATGCAAAGACATCAACATAATTCTTGAAAAGTTTAATATATCTCTCTTGAAAATTAGGTGAAACTCCACCGTATAATTTTACTAACCTGGGTTTCTCCTGAGTTCCAATGTTGTGATCCTGAATATGTTCATCTTGTGAAATTTTCCCTGAGTCAATAGCCACATCATTGGAATTAAAAATCCTTTCAAGAGGAACAAGTCCCTTTGGCAGAATATTATCTTTCAATTGAAAGATTTTCTGATTTTCTATTGAATCTTTTAAACCACTGACTTCTGCAATTTCTGTTGTCTCTTCTTCACCCTGATCAATTTTTGTGTCCTCAAACTCTTCAACCATAGTCAAAAACTCTTTAATCTACTGATCATCTTCAAAAATTTGCCAATTTTTAGCATTATTAGGAACAAAAGATCTGTGTCTCATTTCTACCTCATATCTTAGTCTTGGATTAATAGGAGGCTTGAAAGTACTAGCAGCTACAGCGAATGAATCTACTAATCTATTCTCATCTCTTGGAATAAATCGAATGTTAAAAGCTTCAAAAAATTTCTCAATCAAATCCCATACCTCATTTCTGTATGCCCTAATCCTAGGTTGCTTTGTTTGGAAGTGATCTTTTATTTTCTTAATGATCAGCTCTGAATCTCCAAAAGCAGAAATTGACTTAGCTCCCATATGTTTAGCTGTTTATAGAGCAATAATCGAGGACTCATATTCCGCCACATTGTTTATTGCCTCGAACTCTAATTTGAAAGAAAAACGGAACATATTACCTCCAGGCAAAAGTAGAAGAAAACCAGCACCTGTTCCTTCCTTGGAATAAGCTCCATCAAAGAAGCATTTCCACACTCCTTCAGTTTGCAACTCGGTAATTACATTAGCTGAAGTAAGTTGCTTCTGATTGTCTTCAACTAGCTTTGCATTATCATGCAGTGTGAAACAAGAAAAATCATCCTTCTCCTAGCTATATACAAGTGAATTACTTGCTCCATTTTTTGTAATTGCTTTTACAAATCTAGTTTCTCTATACAATCTCCTTTCTTCCCCACCAAAAATCGGTATAACAACATATGTAAAATCTAGTTTCAAAACACCACCCAATTTAGCCCCCCAGGACCTAGATAGAAGCATTCCAAATCTAGCAGGAATATCTGCTACTACTACATCCATGACCAAGCTTCTAGCTGGAATTTGGGCTAGTGACACTGCTAGATCCTTAATAACCCCCAAACACTAGACTTTGTTCGAATCAAAAGAATACAAGTCCCTATAAGGTTTGGTAACTTGTAGATTTAGTTGCTTCATCACTGATAAAGGCATAATATTATGTGAAGCTCCCGAATCAAACATACAATTATGTAGGAGGAAATCATGGACCAATAAGGAAATATAAAAAGGAGGTATTGAAGAATCTACTTCCTCTACATGTGGACCAAAAACCACTACTGGTTTATCTTCTTGCAAATTTACAGTGTCATTTATACTCTCATTTTCTTTTAAATTAATAAACTCAACAATCTCCTTTTGATAAATAGGTGTTTTTTCCAACTATGTAAGGGGAACTTGTATTCTTACCTTTTCCAACTCCTTAGTAAGACTAAACAAGTGACCCTATTTAGCAGTCCTTTCGTTCTCATCTTCACCTTTCTTCATGACTGGAATTACTTGAGGAATTGAAACAAGTTTCTCCAAAGGAATTTTTTTAGTTTGATCTTGAGAAGACTCACCTTGAAGTATTTGTGTCTTGCCATTTGCATTCTATTGCTGCTTTCCTTTATTTACTTGTTTTGCAGGCTGAGATTCTTGTGGAGTCGCCTTTGGTGAGGAAGTTGAAACTTGTTGCTCACTTTCATTTTCTTGATTTCTTGATCTTTTCCTCGATCTCAAGTCATACTTCTTATGTAGTTCAGCCTGCATAAAATCAGAAAATTGTTTCCAATATTCATCAATTTCATTTTCATCATGAATGGCATCTGTTTCATCATATACATATTCTTCTCCTTCGATACCAAGTTCATCTTCATCTATTGCATATAACGTAGAAATTTGATCTTCAGGTTGTTCTTCACCAGGATCTGCTTCTATATATAATGGTGCTTGAATCTGATATTGATCTTTTCTTTCCCTTTGTAATATTTGAAAAGGTTGTCTTCTCTATTGGGGATTAAAGTTCTTATTATACTGTTTTTGTCTCTAAGAACTCCTGTTTTCTAACTCTAATTTATTTAACTTATCTGACAAAGTTTTAATTACATTACTCATATCCTCCAATGTTTGACTTTGAGAGGATTCCATCTTTTCTTTTCCCTTGTCTTGGATAGGCTGTGTCTCTAGTGCTTTTCCTATAGCTACTAGATTTGCTTCTATCTCTAATGCATCTATTTGGTTCTGATCAAGGGTTGGAGATCTTCTTTCCCTTAATGTGAATCCAAAATTTGATTCAAAATCCCTTGCAAAAGTTATTTTTGCACCAGTAGGAGGAGGCTTAATCTCCACTGGAAGACTATTGTACAATTTGTTAAACTTTTGACAAATTCGACCACAGTTTCATCAGACTTATTCTTTATGGCATTAAATTCTGTTAATGAATACCCATGGTCTCTTTTTTCTCCCAATTTCTAGATGAATAAACGTTCCATCTCTTCCCAAGAAGGAATAGAATTATCAAGAAGTCCTTTAAACCATTTCCTTGCTTCTCCATCCAAGGACTGAACAAAAAGTCTTAGAATAACATCTAAATGTTCAACATTTAGGCTTTCTGCAAAATTACAAAATACTACTACATGATTCTCTGTTGTCTGTTCATCTTCCCCTGAAAAACGAGGAAGAGTTTTGAGGTAATCCTGTGGCATTTGATTGAACGGTTGTGGCAGTTGAAGAGGTGCATACCTATTCATAAAAAATGTAGGTGCTGCCATATTTATTGAACTTTGATTACCAACAGATGTGGAACTTGACTGAGAGGTAAATGAAATATGTAGAGGTGGTAATGTGGCTATTGGTTTAGGTTGAACAACTATAGCAGATAAATGAAAAGTAACAGATTCTAAAGATCGCTCTTGATAGTTAGGTTCCTGAAATGAAGATGATCAAAAAGATTACTCTTTATCAGATGAATGTTCAGGTGAATTGCTGCCAGATGCAAACAATGTAGGAATTGATGTAATTGGGATCTTATACCTTCCAACCCTCCTAGAAACTAACCTTTCAGGATCTGAAAGAGCTTGAACCTTTTGTTATGATGTGTCTTCTTGGAGCCAGAGTTATTGCTTTGATTCAAAACAACCAAATATTTCCTCCTCACTAAACAACCAGAGGAAAATATTGAAAACCTAGGGAAAAGTGTTCTTGTCTTCTTTGCCTTGCAATGACACCAATTAATGTTGTTCCTTAAGAAACTAATTTCCTAGCTGTGGAGAAATTGTGCTTAAGACATTAATGATTATTGTTAGTTGTCACTTATTTGTCACCTTGGTGTTTGTTGTATTCTTAAATGAAGGACCTGGAAAACTTGGTCTTTAACCCTTAATACATATGTGACAGGAAAATTTCAGAATTCCATTTGTTGCTAGATATAAATGATGAATGAAGAAAGATTGAAGGACAAGTTAAAGATAATATGCTGCTTAACACAAAACCTACTATCTGTCACTTAGAAGAATTATGAAAATGAGAACTGAATCATAGACAATAGGTTGCTTGACATAGAAACTATTATCTGCGACCCTTGGAGAAGTTAAAGATAATATGTTTCCTTACACATAAACTGTTGTCTATAACTTAGAAAGCAAGGTGAAAACTTCAAGTATAGGAGCGCTCTTTTAAGGGATTTTAACTTTATCTACATAAGCAAATAAAGATTTGCAGCTTCATTACTATACTTGAAAGAAGAAAACATAAGATGACACATGACTGAGAAGTTACAAAATTATACCCAACAATTCATGGAAACTTCTTATTCTTTCACTAATCAATGACTATATCAAGAATACAGTGGCTTAGTCTCCAGGTTCTCCAAAATTCGAACCACCCCTTCTTTGTAAATTTTCCTCTTTTTATACATTGTGAAATAGTTGTTGATCTCTGAAACTGTCAAACTACTAAAACTGTTTCTCTAACTATTTGAAGTAAGAATTATTACAAAATATTACACAGAGGGTAAAGACATCTCAAAGAACATAAAATAACGGAAAATAACTGAACATAGAAGATGACAATGACTGTTGGCTTTTCGGCTCTATTAATCGGCTCTTGAGTTCTTCTGTAGATGCTTTAATAATGATTAATCTGCTTTAACCATAATAAATAGTGTTTGACTTTGACTTGTGCATAAATCTGGGCTTACGCATGTATCGGGCGCACTTTAATTGGCCAAAATGCAATTGAACTGCACTAATTACCTTCCTTTGAATTTGCCTCTAACACTGATTTTCCCCTTTACACAGTGAAATCAACGCAACCTTTGATTATTATGGAACTCAAAAAGAATTAATTCTGCTTCATAAATCCATCAGATCTGCCCATTCAATACTCCATTGACTTCGTATCACAAATCGCAATCGGCGCCTTCAATTGATATATCAATACAAAACTTAACAATATGCAACATAATGGATGCACTGGAAGAATTAAACATAATATATACCATATCGAGTCTGGCCATCGCATATCACAATCGGAGGGACCATGATATATGCATTCGGCATTTTACGGACCTGCCAGCATTATAAAACACAATATATTATTTTCGGGTCTGGTTGGTATCGCAAATCGCAATTGGTGGAACCCAAAGCATATGCATAAGGCGCTTTGCGATACGGCAGACCCACCAACACTATAAAACATAACATAAAGTTTTTCGGGTCCGGCCCATCACATATCATAATTGGCATAACCATATACACATATATAAAGTGTTATGAGATATCACGGACCCGCCGTGGCTTTAAAACATAATATATATGTATTTCCGTTCAGGCTATCATGAACCACAATCGGCCAAAGCTGAGGTGCTATGTTATAACTGCCCACTGTGATTTGCAATTACAATTTAATCGCATCACTAACACACACACAGATATATATATATGTGTGTGTATATCTATATATATATATATATATATATATATATATATATATATATATATATATATATATATATATATATATATATATATATATATAGGTAGGTTATGGCTACAGATAACCATTTATATTATGATTTGATTTGATCCTTGGCTATACCGGGGCTGATTCTTTTATTCTTACTTGTTCCTTTAGCGATTTTTGATATGCCATTATCACTTCTTCCTCTTGCTTTTATCTATTTTTTGAAATATTTTAAAGTGATTCTTGAATTAAAAATGAATACTACAGGTAACAAAAATGCATGTTACAACACCAACAGATCAAAATCACACCGGAGGATAGAAGCAAGACGACCTTCACAACTAAATGGGGATGTTTTCAGTACACTAAAATGCCTTTTGGATTGAAGAATGCACCTGTGATTTTTTCGCGCATAGTCATTGTTGCATTCAAGGAGTTTATTCATAAGTTTCTGGAAGTGTACTTTGATGACTGGACTATGTTTGGGCTAGTAAAACACCATGTGGCAAGTTTGCACCTGATGTTAGATACCTGTCGAAGGTACCAGATCATGCTTAACTTGAAGAAGTGCTTGTTTTGTGTTCCTTTTGGGACTCTGTTGGGTCATGTGGTTTGTAGATAGGGACTAATGGTGGATCCCACAAAGATTGCAGTGATACTTAATTTGGAGGCACCAAGGAGTGTGAAACATTAGTGCACAACCTTAGGACATACTGGGTATTACAGGAAGTTTATCAAGGGCTATGCCCAGATCACCGCACCTACGGCAAAGTTGTTGAAAAAGGATGTTACATTCTATTGGAACGAGGATTGTAAGAAAATCTTGGATGTATTGAAATAAAAGATGGTCACCGCGCCGATTTTAGTCTTCCCAGATTGGAGGAAGGAGTTTCATGTACATGTCAATGCGTCATGTATAGCACTGGGCACAGTGCTAACACAAGTTTCCAGAGGAGAATTTTATCATCCTATACCATTCACAAGAAGAAGGTTATCCAAGGCTGAAAAGAACTATTCCACTACCGAGCACGAGGGGTTAGCCATGGTATACGCGCTCCAGAAGTTTAGACACTATTTGCTGGGTGGACATTTTAAGATGTAAACAGATCATTCCACGCTGAAATACCTGGTCAATAAGCCTATGTTGTGGGGGAGAATCTGTATATGGTTGTTATTGTTCTAGAAGTATGATTTTGAAGTTATTGTGAAGCCTGGACGACTGAACGCGAGACCAGACCATCTATCGCACATCAAAACAAGGGAAGAGCCCACTAATTTGGAGGAAGGATTGCCTAACGTGCAACTATTTGTAGTGCACATCATAGATGGTCACTTTGAAGATATCATACACTTCCTAACGATAGGAACTGCCTTGGAAGGTTACACCGTCCAGTAGAAAAAGGAGTTAGTGGTGCGCACGACAAACTTTTCTGTCATTGTTGGGCATCTGTACAAAATGGGGTCTGATGAAATATTGTGACGATATGTACCAGAGTTTGAAAGGAGAAGTATCCTCATGGACGCTCATGGGGGTGTCGTGGGAGGTCATTATGCAGGGAGAGCGACCACAGAGAAGATTCTATGCACAGGGTTATGGTGGCCAACCCTCCATCAGGACTCAAAAGCTTACTGCAAGGCATGCGATGTGTGTCAAAGGACTGGCAGGCCATCGCAAAGGGATGAGCTACCTATGAATCCATAGATGACATTACAACCCTTTGAGAAATGGGTGATAGACTTTGTGGGACCCATTCAACCCCAAGGTAAGAAGACGAGAGCACACTACATTATCACCGCAACAGATTATTTGACTCGATGGGTGGAGGCATAGCCTGTGAAGGATTTCATAGGCATGACTGCTGTGAAGTTCCTCTTTGAGTATGTACTGACGCGATTTGGGTGTCCAAATATTTTTATGAGTGATCACAGTATGCACTTTTTAAATGAGACGATCAACACACTGATAGAGGAATTTCAGGTATATCACCAGAAGAGCATGCCTTATCACCCACAGGCTAACAAGATAGTGGAAGCATTCAATAAGGTGTTGGAGAATGCGGTAACCAAGGTTTGCAATGCTCAACAAAGTGATTGGGACCTACGCATACCCGAAGTACTATGGGCCTATCGGACAACATGCAAGAAGTTGACTAGACAGACACCCTTTAGGCTTGTCTATGGTGTTGAAGCAATAATGCCCATGGAATACATTGTGCCTAGTCTGTGCATAGTGGCACTAACGAGTATGACAGATTGCAAAGCCCTGGAAGAGAGGCTCACACAGTTGGCTAAGCTGGAGGAAGAGAGATTTCTAGCTGGATTTCACCAATAGGTCCAAAAGCAGCACGAAAAAGCATGGCATGATCGACACATTAAGTTGTGCACCTTTAAGGTAAATGGCCTGGTTTTGTTATATGACAGTAAGTTTGATAAATTTATAGGGAAGTTCAGAATGCACTGGTTAGGGCCCTATGTCATTAAGGAGATTACCAATGGTTCTACAGTTCAGTTGGTTAAATTGAATGGAGATCCCTTCCCAGGAAAGGTGAATGGTAGCTGATTGAAGCCATACACCAGCGGTCCGACCATGTGACTATATGAGGGTAGCATAGCCTTAACACTCCAGGCAACTGAAAGGAGGTGCAAGACTCTAAACTACACTGCATGGGTTGGGGAGATGCATGATTAGAGGATTGTGCAAAGCAAGGAAGTGTCACAGGATCATGACAACGCGAAGGGAGTTGCACTACTCAGGGAGAAATCACGCAGGTTAGCCGGAAAGTGACCATTAAAGTCACTGCTCATGATTTGATGGTAGAAATGTAGCCAAATGGAGTGGGCGGTCGACATTTAAGATGAAATTTATGGGTCATATCCTTGGAAATCTACCACCAATCCAGCATTAATGAAGCGAATGTGGGGGGAATGGTCAGATTTGAATTAAAAATGCCCTATAAATTACAGGTGGCTACCCAGCGAAAAACACTTGGCATTTTGAGAATTGACTTGTTGAGCTCTCAGGCGCATATGAACTGGGAATTCTTTGAAGCCCTGATAGCGAGTTCGGCATTTGAGCAATTACTAGAGACAACATGAGAACTATTGAATAGCATCATGTTGGCACCCGTAGAAGCTTCAGGGCGACAGTTCAGGAGTAGTGACCAAGCAGATGGTTGAAGAAGAAAAGTAGGCGACCGCACAGTGCACTGTTGAGGTTGTGGTTATACAAATCTAGATGGGAGGTCTTCGTGGTAAGATCTCCGCACCCGCAAAGTGACTCGGGGGAAAATCATGATGTTTTTGTTTTGGGCCTATTGCGAACGGGATCCCCCAAGGACAGTTTTGGGACTAAAATCCCATGTTTTGGGTCAAGTTTTGTAATAAAGTTGTAAAGTCTTTGCATTTTGTAGTCACGGAGCACGAAGGTGTCATGAATCATAAAGGGTTGTCCACCCTTATTTTGTAAA
This sequence comes from Pinus tabuliformis, assembly GCA_031772625.1. Taxonomy (NCBI): domain Eukaryota; kingdom Viridiplantae; phylum Streptophyta; class Pinopsida; order Pinales; family Pinaceae; genus Pinus; species Pinus tabuliformis. Next base: position 1,127,738,634 of record CM062815.1, on the reverse strand, counting down.
GTGTAAAGTCAGTTGTAAAGATCCACCCATGGTCTGTGGACCATGGGATTGTATAAAAAGAGCTAAGTAAGTAAGCTCTAAGTAGTCTTAAGTTTTGGGAGTAGAAGAAAACGCTTGGAGTCTTGGTAGAGAAGTTTAAGTTTCGGGTGTTAGCATAGGTAGAGGCTCTACAGTTGAGTGCATAGAGGCCTAGGGTAGAAGTCCACAACTACATACGCGGACCCTTGCAAACGCGGACCCTTGCAACTGTGTGTGCAGGGTGGATAGAGTCTATAATAATCTGAAGATATCAATAAAGAGAAGTATTCAGTAGATTCTATGTATTTATTTCCTGTTAATGCATCTAGTTATATTGTGTATGGATTTCATTTACAATGCTTATGTGATGCGTGAATGTATGTAACTATTTTGGTTAATTGAACACAAGAGAGAATCTTAGTTTACGTGGCGTTATCTGTGATTGTTTAGTAAAATAAGTAAAACTTTTTAAAGATAACTTGGGAATCTTAATGATACACTGTCATAGCAGTGTGAAAGTACCTAGACCATAGGTTAGGGCTGCGCGAAGGGAAATTACACTACTTCGTGGAGGTACTGAAGGGAGGAATAAAGGGCTAGACTAACAAAGCCCTATTGGCATTATGAGACAAGTGTTGTCCTTGATGGCAAACCACACTGATGACAAATCATAGTGCAGAAGGTCAACAGCAAGGAATTGATGATCAGACTACAAGAAGAAGAGAAAATTCATATACGCAGGTTCATCAAGCCCAAGTCGCGTGTACACGCAGGTTGGCTTCAGTAAAAGCACGTGTATGTGGAAAACTTATTTTTGGTCCGTGGCGGTTATTCCTTGGAAGTTGTGCCTATGGTTTCGGACCATGGTGTCTCGACGGACGTGTCGATCCCTAGTTTTGAGGATGATGGTATTGGATTTCTATGGTTTTGGCTCTTGGTATTGAACAAGGCCTAAGGCTATATAAGGAGAAGGAAATCATTAGGCAATGGCATCCGAAAAGTCTTGAATATCTGTTGATGTATTAGATCCAGTATATAGGTTATTGGTTGATAATGTATTGCTTGATCTGAGCTAAGGAGAGATCTCATCGGTTGATGGAGAACAAGATCTAAGGAGAGATCGGGACCAAATGGTTTGAAATGAACTATCTTTATATGGTTGATTATGCGTATTTCTAGATCTGCATACTGACGCAATGTTATAGTCTGGGTATAACTGATATCTGGTACAGCTGCAAGTTATGAAAAGTTATTTTTAGATCTGTACGCAGGTTGTCTTCGGTAAAACCGCGTGTATACGCGGGTTGCCTTCATTGAAGTAGCGTATATCGTTTTAAGCATGATTTTTGGGTTTGCAGTTGGGTCTGACTGATATTACAGAGTTCTGTAGTCTGCTCTGTGTTCTGGTGACAGGTGTTGACAGCGTTTCAATGGTTCAGTGATTCAAAGATTGATGATGCTAGTATTGGTTGTTTTATGCTTCAATGATTTGTGAATGAATCATAGTCTTTAGATTGTAATGTTGTGCTTCAGGAATATCCAGTCTGAAAATTGATGAAAAGTGGTACCTGAAGGAAAGAAGATTGTAGGCCAGCACCTACGTACTAGTATCTTAGCTAGTACAAGAGCAAATGGGGTTGGAGCTCCCTTCCAAGGAAGTTTGGAGAACGAGAGAAGGTTGAAGCCTTCTGTAGGTTGTAGCCTACGTACTGGTATAAGGCTGCACCAGTACAAAAGATTGTAAATTGAAGTTCTTATTAAAGAAAGATAGAGACGACTTGCAGCAGGTGGCTTTCACCCACATTGGGTTTCCACCTTATATCATGGTGTTCATGTGTGTGGCTTTTGTGTGATGATCTGTTCTGTTATACTGCATCTGTTTACTCTTAATATGGTGAATAATGACCTGATGCACTTAACTGAAGATAAACTAACAGAATTATAAGTTTTCTGGTTATACGCTGTTTTCTTTAGACACAGTAGCGTGTACACGCTGGTTCACTTAACTGAAGTAGCGTATATGTTTCTGAGCATTGAAAAAGTTTTATTGATCTGATAATACTGATTCACCCCCCCCTCTCAGTATTATTTCCAACAATTGGTATCAGAGCAGGTCCTTCAGAGAAGCTTGATCGCTTGAAGGTAGATCGTTCATCATGAGAAACTACGAGAGAGAAGCATCAATCAGGCCACCGGTTTTTGATGGGACAAACTTCAATTATTGGAAGGTAAGAGTTACTGCCTATCTTCAATCTCTTGGTACAGAAGTTTGGGACATCGTAGAAACAGGCTACGCTTTTCCTTCAGCTACTCCTACAGATGCAGCTGAGAAAAAGAAGTATGAAACAAATGCGAAAGCAGTTAGTACCTTATTAGGATGTATATCCCAAATGGAATTCATGAAGGTAATGCACTACAAATCCGCAAAAGAGATATGGGACAAAATTGTCACGAGCTATGAAGGAGATGAACAGGTAAAGCGTGCGAAACTTCAAACTCTCAGGATTCAGTATGAGACTCTCAAGATGTATAATGATGAAAGTGTGGCTAACTATTTTCTTCGGGTAGATGAGATTGTTAACTGTATGAAAAATTTGGGTGAAGAAATAAAAGAGGCTATAGTGGTTGAAAAGGTTCTAAGATCATTGTCCCCCAAGTTTGAATCTAAAGTATCTGCAATAGAAGAAAAGGAAAATCTACGAATTCTTACTATGTCTCAGCTACATGGAATTCTAACTGCTTATGAAATGAGAAAGGGAGGTCCATCAGACAGAAGAGAAGCCGCTTTCAAGGCATCAGGCAAAGAATATTATTATGAAGCTAACCACGTCCCAGAAGAAGAGGAAGAAGAATCAAATTTTGTCAGAAATCTTCAAAGGGGTTCTGGAAGGTTCAGAGGTAAGTTACCTTTTAAATGCTTTGCTTGTGGAAGAGTAGGTAATTATGCTGCAAAATGTCCTTATAAGGATAAAGGAAAGGAACCTGCTAGATGGAACAAGAAACATAGTGCAAATAAGAAAAGCTACTACACTCATGAAGATAGTGATGGTCTATCGAATAGTGATGAAGATGAACAAGGTAATGAATATAAGTTGTTAATGGCATTTGAAGATGATGATTATATGGATGCTATAGATGTGGATAACCTTTATGATGAAATTACTAGACTCAAGAGATGTATAGAAGAAAAGAATATGATCATTGATACTCTACAATTTCAAATTGATGAAAAGGAAAAACATCTTGAAAAACTAGAAGGTGAAATTGTTGGCCTTAGAAAAGAGATTGAGAAAACAAAAGCTATTAATCTTAAATTTGTTAAAGGATCTGAAACCTTGGATGAGATTATCAATGTGCAGTGATCTCCTCTGATCAAGACAGGTCTTGGATATAATGGAGAAACATCTCAAGCCTCTACCTCTAAAAGTTATCTTGATGTAGCAAGGAAAAGTGAGCAAAGGCCAAATAAAAGTAATCAGGTGAATCAGGGACAGTTTACCTCAAGAACAAATAAAGACCATCAAGAAATTTGGGGACAAACTGCCTTAAGGACAAACAGAAGCTACAACCAGCCACAGGTAAAATCTTCCCAATTTGCTCCAAGAATAAATAGAAGCTACAATCGGTTGGATGATAGATCTGATTATAGCAGAAGTTTCTTTAATGGCCAATGCTTTTCTTGCCATAACTTCGGTCACAAAGCAGCTCAATGTGTTGCATACAAGAAAATCATGACTAGAGAAGCTCAAAAGCAAGGGAGAATGACTGAAACCATGAAAAGGACTTATAACAACTTTTCAGTTCTTGAAAATGAAGTTGAATGCTCTATTTGTAATAACTTTGGTCATGAAGACTCTGAATGCAGGAGCAGGTTCCGGAAGACAATTCAGAAGGAGCAAAACTCAAATGTCAGAACATGGAGAATAAAGGAACCACAACCAGAAAGATGTGGGATAGCCTTTTATGCAGAAGGTCAAGAAAGTCTATGGTACATTGACAGCGGATGTTCGAAGCATATGACAGGGGACAAAGAAAAGCTTGAGTCATATACCGCATTAGAAAAGGGGAAGAAAGTTTCTTTTGGAAACGATATCTCTGCAGCTATAAAAGGAAAAGGTGTGGCTCCATTGAAAGAGAAGGTCAAAGCTGGAAATGTTTTGTATGTTGACGGATTGAAGCATAATCTTCTGAGTTTCAGTCAGATGTGCGATCAAGGAACAGAGGTAATATTTAGATCAAATGGATGTTGTGTTCGTGATCTTGATACAGGTAAAACAGTGATCAAAGGAAGAAGGACTCCAAATAATCTATACATATTTGAAGAAGGACCACAACAATGCTATTTGAGCAAGGATGATGAACACTGGCTATGGCATCGAAGATTGGGACATCTAAGCTTTTCACAAATAAGGAAAGCATGCAAATATCAGGCAGTTCGTGGTCTTCCAGATATCAAAATTCCAGACAACACTATATGCAAATCTTGTCAGTTTGGAAAGCAAACCAGAACTAACTTTCCAGAGAAGGAAGGATCAACTAGCATGCCTCTTGAGCTAGTACATACAGATACATGTGGTCCATTCAGAAAAAGAACACCTCGAGGAGAAGAATACTTGATATTATTCATTAACGATTTCTCCAGGTTTGTCTGGTTAGGACTTATGAAGCACAAAGATGAAGCATTCGAAAAATTCAAATCCTTCAAAGCCCTGGTTGAAAATGAATCAGGACACAAAATTAAGTGCCTCAGATCTGATAGAGGTGGGGAATTTACCTCAAACGAATTTTTCGATTTCTGTGAAGAACATGGGATAAGAAGAGAATTCTCTACAGCTAGAACTCCTCAGCAAAATGGGGTGGTGGAAAGAATGAACAGAACAATCCAACAAATGGCTCGTGCTATGCTTGATGAATCAGGTACTCCCGCAACTTTCTGGGGTGAAGCTACACATGCTGCGGTTATCATTCATAACAAAACAAATGTCCGAGTAAACAGCACTCAAACACCTCATGAGCTCTGGAGTGGTGAGACTCCTTCGGTGAAGCACTTCAAAATATTTGGGAGCAAATGTTATATTAAGAATACTGATGAGAAACTTGGAAAACTTGAACCAAGAGCAGATGAAGGCATTCTTCTTGGTTATTCTCCATATAGCAAAGCATACAAGTGCTACAATAAAAGACTTGGCAGAATTGTTGACAGCATTGATGTAGTGGTTGATGAGAAGGGATATATTCCTAGGCAAGTTCATCATGAAGACATTGAAGAAGATGAAGGCTACACTCAAAGGCAGAATGATGAAGAAGAAGAACCTCAAGAAGAACCAAAGGAGCAGGCAAGAATAGAAGAGAAGACTCCATCCAGATATGTTCAAAAGAATCATCCAGAATCTCAGATTGTGGGGCAGAAAGAAGCAGGAATACAAACAAGAAGGAGAATTGCAGAAGCTTCAAGCTATTTGGCATTACTCTCTTCCACTGAACCACAAAATGTGAAAGAGGCATGCAAAGATGAATGTTGGGTCAAAGCAATGGATGAAGAACTTGAGCAGATCGAAAAGAACAACACTTGGGAACTGGTTCCTAGACCAAAAGATAAAAATGTCATAGGGACAAAATGGGTTTTCAAGAATAAATTGAATGAAAATGGAGAAGTAATTAGAAACAAGGCCATACTTGTTTGTAAAGGGTATGCGCAGCAAGAAGGGATAGATTTTGAAGAGACCTTTGCTCCTGTAGCAAGACTTGAGGCCATCCGAATGTTCCTTGCTCTCTCAAGCTTTCAAAACTTCAAGGTATTTCAAATGGACGTGAAATCAGCCTTTCTGAATGGAGACTTAGAAGAAGAAGTATATATTGAGCAGCCAGATGGTTTCATTCTTGGGAATGATCCAAACCTTGTATGCAAATTAAAAAAGGCTCTCTATGGTCTCAAACAAGCTCCAAGGGCTTGGTACTATCGATTGGACAAATATCTTCACCAACAAGGCTTTTCAAAAGGATCAGCAGATACCAATCTCTATATAAAGATTGAAAATAACAAATTGCTAATACTTGTTGTTTATGTAGATGATATTATCTTTGGCAGCAATGAAGAGACTATGAGTCAAAACTTTGCCTTGGTTATGCAGAAAGAATTCGAAATGTCACTACTTGGAGAATTGACATACTTTCTTGGATTGCAAATCCAACAAAATGAAGGAGGCATCTTCTTGTCTCAAACCAAGTACCTCAAGCAGATCCTGAAGAAGTATGGCATGGAAGATTCAAAGCCAGTATGTACACCCATGGTTACAAGTTGCAGCCTCAGTGCAAATGATGAAACAGCAGCAGTTCATCAACCAACTTATAGATCCATGATTGGGAGTTTGCTTTATTTGACAGGTACCCGACCAGACATCATGCATGCAGTCGGAATAGTTGGGAGATTTCAGGCAAATCCAAAGGAGACTCATCTTCAGGCAGTGAAGAGAATCTTCAAATATCTTCAAGGGACACAAAATTATGGATTATGGTATCCTAGAGATACAGATCTCACACTTCATGCTTATACAGATGCAGATTGGGACGGAAGCGTGGATGACAGGAAGAGCACAAGTGGTGGTGCATTCTTTATGGGCTCCAGATTAGTATCTTGGTTCAGCAAGAAACAGAGTTCGATTGCCTTATCTACAACTGAAGCAGAATATGTGGCTGCGGCATCTTGTTGCACACAACTTCTTTGGATGATGCAAACCTTACAGGATTTTCAAATCACTTGCACTTCACCAGTCTCTATCTTATGTGATAATACAAGTGCAATCAGCATTTCAAAGAATCCAGTCATGCACTCAAAGACCAAGCACATACCAATCAAGTACCATTTTCTTCGGGAACAAGTGCTTGAGCAGAAGGTCAAGTTGGAGTATGTTCCTTCTAAGGAACAAGTTGCTGATATTCTCACAAAACCACTGCCCAGGGAAACTTTTGAATATCTCAGACAAAAGCTAGGAGTAGTTGATGCTTCATCCTGCTATTAAAGCTTGTCTATTCTACAGAAAATTTGGTATACGAAAGTTATGTAAGGGATATCCGCGTATATACGCCGATTTATGCTGGGAAAGTCGCGTGTACGGTGTACGCGAGTTGCAGAAAGCATATCCGCGTGCATACGCCGTTTTCTGCAGGAGAAGTCGCGTATATGGAGTTCTGAACAACAAGGGCAGACTCTGGTGGGAGAAGGTTTGAGATGGGTATGCCAGAAGACTTCAGGCACAGGTTCAGGGGGAGCAGCAGGCACAGGTTCAGGGGGAGTAGATTAAAGTCTCATAAAGCATTGTTGGCATTTAGATGCTTTTGGTTCTAGTACACAACTGTTGTTGGTTTCAGGAGAAGGAGCTCAGAAGGAAATCTGATGCTGCTTGTGACTTTCATAAGTCTTGGTCTAGATTTGTTGTCTCTATGTCATGTATCTCTTCTGTAATATCTCTTTTATAGTGTCAAGGTCATGTAACGGCCTATGATTTCCCCACTATGCCTGGGATGGATGAATGATGTAATGTTATTGGTTATTATATTTCTGTTGTATCTCCTCTTGGTTGGGAGTATGGATGCATGCATTGCGTCTTTTGGTGATAGGAAGGTCCTTTATGATGTATAAGTCTTGGTTCGTTTGAAGAACATCTTTTGCAGATCTTGCCTACAGTCAGGGGGAGCATGTTCAGCACAGCAAAGCAGAGAGATCAACATGTACTCAGGGGGAGCACAGCCCTTTGCCCTTGATGACAAAGGGGGAGAATAATTCTAAGGATCTTGGGGTTGCCATCAAGTCCAAAGGGGGAGATTGTTGGCATTATGAGACAAGTGTTGTCCTTGATGGAAAACCACACTGATGACAAATCATAGTGCAGAAGGTCAGCAGCAAGGAATTGATGATCAGACTACAAGAAGAAGAGAAAATTCATATACGCAGGTTCATCAAGCCCAAGTCGCGTGTACACGCAGGTTGGCTTCAGTAAAAGCGCGTGTATGTGGAAAACTTATTTTTGGTCCGTGGCGGTTATTCCTTGGAAGTTGTGCCTATGGTTTCGGACCATGGTGTCTCGACGGACGTGTCGATCCCTAGTTTTGAGGATGATGGTATTGGATTTCTATGGTTTTGGCTCTTGGTATTGAACAAGGCCTAAGGCTATATAAGGAGAAGGAAATCATTAGGCAATGGCATCCGAAAAGTCTTGAATATCTGTTGATGTATTAGATCCAGTATACAGGTTATTGGTTGATAATGTATTGCTTGATCTGAGCTAAGGAGAGATCTCATCGGTTGATGGAGAACAAGATCTAAGGAGAGATTGGGATCAAATGGTTTGAAATGAACTATCTTTATATGGTTGATTATGCGTATTTCTAGATCTGCATATTGACGCAATGTTATAGTCTAGGTATAACTGATATCTGGTACAGTTGCAAGTTATGAAAAGTTATTTTTAGATCTGTACGCAGGTTGTCTTCGGTAAAACCGCGTGTATACGTGGGTTGCCTTCATTGAAGTAGCGTATATCTTTTTAAGCATGATTTTTGGGTTTGCAGTTGGGTCTGACTGATATTACAGAGTTCTGTAGTCTGCTCTGTGTTCTGGTGACAGGTGTTGACAGGGTTTCAGTGGTTCAGTGATTCAAAGATTGATGATGCTAGTATTGGTTGTTTTATGCTTCAATGATTTGTGAATGAATCATAGTCTTCAGATTGTAATGTTGTGCTTCAGGAATATCCAGTCTGAAAATTGATGAAAAGTGGTACCTGAAGGAAAGAAGATTGTAGGCCAGCACCTACGTACTAGTATCTTAGCTAGTACAAGAGCAAAGGGGGTTGGAGCTCCCTTCCAAGGAAGTTTGGAGAACGAGAGAAGGTTGAAGCCTTCTGTAGGTTGTAGCTTGCGTACTGGTATAAGGTTGCACCAGTACAAAAGATTGTAAATTGAAGTTCTTATTAAAGAAAGATAGAGACGACTTGCAGCAGGTGGTTTTCACCCACATTGGGTTTCCACCTTATATCATGGTGTTCATGTGTGTGGATTTTGTGTGATGATCTGTTCTGTTATACTGCATCTGTTTACTCTTAATATGGTGAATAATGACCTGATGCACTTAACTGAAGATAAACTAACAGAATTATAAGTTTTCTGGTTATACGCTGTTTTCTTTAGACACAGTAGTGTGTACACGCTGGTTCACTTAACTGAAGTAGCGTATATGTTTCTGAGCATTGAAAAAGTTTTATTGATCTGATAATACTGATTCACCCCCCCTCTCAGTATTATTTCCAACAAGCCCTAGGACTTAACGACCTGCGCGGAAGTAGAAACATAGGGTATAAACCGACATCACGACCATCTCAATGTGCAGAAAATTGGTTCTAGCATCCCCCCATACTACTTCGGGTGAGACTTCGGTCTGCGCTCCACAGGCTGATGCTGAAAGGGCTAGGAGTGTAGGGATTTGTTTGGCTAAATAACGCTAAACCTGGGTCAGGCCCCATGCAACCAACATGAACCCACTACTATTCTCATGAAATGGTTATGTTATGAATGTTCTTAACTCAAAAGGGGGTATAGGGGGGAGCACGAGGTCCCACCCCATGTCCATTATCTCTGCTCACCAAATATGACCTGTCTATAGCGTGAAGTATCTAATATGTCTTACTTCGTCACAAGGTACCATTGGTGGAGCTCAACCTTTGCTATTTATGTGTGTGTGTGTGTGTGTGTTTCCAAATAAAAAAAATGGCCTCTTCCATCAGTAGAGCTCAACCGTTGTTATACATATGTTTCCAAATCAAAATAGTGGCCTTTATTGTTGGTAAAGTTTGACCTTTTCTATATATATTTTTCCAAATAAAAAAGGTGGCCTCTGCCATTGGTAGAGCTCAACGTATGATATATACATGTTTCCAAACCAAACCAATGGGCTCTACTACTATATATACGTTTCCAAATAAAAAACAATGACCTCCGCAATGTATATGTGTTTCCAAACCAAAACAATGACCTCGGCAATGTATGTGTTGCCAAATGAAAAACAACGAACTATACCTAGCCACTGTATACAAACAACAAAACTTCTTTACAAGATTTAAGCTGAGATTGCTCATAAATAATGAACTCAAACCAACCAAGCTAGAACTCAGAACGCGTTGTGTTATTTCACAAGTATTGTTTTGTATTGGAGCTTGGTCATGATTTATACTCATTCATGTGGACTTGGGTGAATGAGTTCCAACTTCGAAGATCGGTATTCAAGCCAATAATCACAAAGACTCAAACAATGTGACTGCATCATATGACCAACACTTGCGACAAGACTAATAGGGCTTGGCCCTTTTTCCCCTGTGATCATAACATATTACTATGTCCTAGATTATGGCTCTTAGTGCTAGAGATGTTAACCATATGACCATACCTCATGATCTAATCCTTAGGGGTCAATCATCATTAGCATTCTTACATAAGCATGGCATCATCATTCCATGTGGAAGTGCTTGAGTAGTGCCACGTGTCACATTTTTGGGCATTTAACTAATTAGATTTCCAATTGTACTTACCATGTGGTGGTCCCTAGTGGCACCACATCACCCCCTTATGATGTGTCAAGCCATGCCATTTCTACATCATCCATCAATGTCACTTCATCACCACATCATCCTTCACTGCCACATGTCATGTCTTCATTTGTCTGGAGAAGAGGGTTAAACTTTATGCATGTTGAAACACAATCTGTTTTTAATTTCTTTATATCACTACCATATCAATTGGATTTATGCACAGGTTCACAACTTTTAATGGAAGTAAACATCATGGAAGTTAGGTTTTTCACTATCGGTCTACCAAGGAACCTTGATCTTCTCTCAAGGTCTTTTGTCCAATGTTGATCTTCAAATGGCCATAAATTCTCATTCGGAAGGATTTTTTCAGAGTGTGGTATATTTTTGGAAAGGTCTTAGAGAGGAATATTGTTGGTTGTAGTATATGTTAGTTAATAACCCAACATCGTTCTATCCATCCAGTGTATCATGTACTTCGAGACGCAACACAATATGTGCCAGAAGAAGACTCCAAAGACCTGCAAAACTGAACATTATTCTATTATATCCATTAACATTTTCAAGTTCCTACAAACACTCGTTAGACTCTTGTTCTAAACTTGCAATATAATGGCAATTATTAGAAATAAAAACCCTAACTACTGGTCACTTGGGAATATGAACTCTAGCTCCTCACTGGTTTGAGAAACCTCTATGTAAAGCTTATCTTAGTAAACTAGAGGAAAAGGGATTTGTAACCCTTAATAACCTTCACACCATCAAATAGGAATGTAAATGTAAACAAAATCTCTTTTCACACACAATGTAGAAAGAAAAATCGAAAGGAGTGTTACACAATATTTTGTCATGCCTCTTGCACTTCCCTGTGTCATAACCCTGAGTGCTTGAAACTTGGAAATTATGCAGTATACCCATCCTGATATGCAATCCAGACCCTCCCTGAAGACTTAATGAAAAAAATGCCTTGAGTCTTCCCTAAAGAAGCAAGCTAAAAACCCTAACTTTAGGACCAACGCGACTATGACACTAGCAACTCGTGTTGATGGTAGGTTTCACTATATTAGCCTCATGCTGATCCATAAAAGGAAATTTCTTCCAATTAGGACAAGAAGCTTCATGATTTAAAGGCTTCTAGAACGACGACCTGGAGGTGGTTCATTTTGGATGTGGTCGAATTATTCGAATATGTCCCTTTGATCTTATCCCTATGAGCTTCCTCCTTCAGATGAGGGCCTTCCCCTATCTTTCGAGAGATCCTAATTCCCATCCTCTTCCATTCCCAAATGGTTTGTCTCTGATTATTTTCACCCTTATGCTAAGATAATGCATACATGCTACTCATTGGGATTGGAGAAGGAGTGCCTGGAGAGCTTGAGCTTGGACTTGGACATTCACTCAAGGAGGGATTATTAACATCAAGGCTTTGGTTGTATGCTTCCTCTTTCATATCTTAATATATACAACTGTTGGTTCAATTTCCATAAATGATTGTGTCAATGCATCATTTATCTTAATTCTCCTTGATCTGTTAAGTGGATTACATTTGATTATGCTAGTTGTACTTGTATCCTTTGTTGTGTCTTTGGCCTCTTGCGCAGGTATTCAAACACTATGAACAGTAAGGACTGATCCTAAGGAGCAAGCAATCAAGATATACAACAAAGGAGTGCGTTATAGCATGAGAATCAGGTAGGATTCTTCCTCTTCTCTTATTTCGAATCTAATTTAGGAAAGTGTCTTGTAGATTGTCACGTTGGCTTCTAGTCCCACTCATTGGGATAGAGGGATCGTCTTTGTCCGCAGAGAGGATCTACCTAGACAATAAAATGGCGACTCCAATGGGGAGGCTATAACCTTTCCATCCATTCCTTCGATTAGATTCTCTGATGAGTTTGACCAACCATCAATTTCTTGGCCTGTATGCATCACTGTAGATTTATGCAGTCACTGATTTTTTCTTGAGAGTGTTGAGCCTGCTCTGATTTTCAAGATTTTTTTATTTTTTCCTTATTTTCCTCACCTAGCGTGTTTTCTACTCTAACAGAAGTGCTTCCAGGGCTTATTTTCAATTTACAATCGCACCGATCTACCTTTCATCACCCTTTTTCCTTTAACAAGCATGCTTATTCCAGAGGATAGAAGAAAATTAAGGTTTCTTCTTGTTTTCATTGGTTTTCAACCTCTGTGAGTGATTTTCCAGTTTAATTATAGTGTGTTTATCTTGATTTTCATCCTTGTGTGGTTGCAATTTTCTCTTGAATTTTGTTGATGTGTGTTTAAGGCCTGATTGCCTTCTAGGGTTTCTAGGGTTTCTAGGACACCCTTCACTCATCACTTGGCTTGTCTCAGTGAGATTGATTGCTCCAATTTAGGATTTTTGTTGTAGCAAGGACACATTTTTCAAGTTTCTTTCGGTTCGTGTTTGTGAAGTAATTTTCATTAGTATTGAGTCATATTGGTTCTTTGAAAATTGATTTTGCTCCATTAGAAAACATAGATTACAGTTGTTTTCTTTGGTATAAATGAAAGTGAATGCTTGTTTTGATTGCATTGTTTCGAAAAGAAAAGTGAAAGGATTTTCTTCATTTAAGTATTTTTGAAACGATTTGTGTTTGAAACCAAAAATTGAATGAAAATTTCATTTCAGTTGTTTTGGATTGCATTTTTCCCTTTAATTGTGCATTAGTTTGCATTTTTGAATCAAAGTGAAAGGAAAAGAACAAAATTATCACATATTTGTAAAGTAAAATCATTTTTCTTTCGAAAAAGTTGCATTTAGGATAGTGAAATGTGAAAATCATTTTTTACTTTTGGCATTGCACTTGGAATACAAAAGTGAAAGTTAGTGGAAGACATGTTGTTTGATTGATTGATTTTATTCCCGTGGTTAGTCTAGCTTTCATTGAAGTGGAAAATTTCCTTTTCTTATATAGCTACATCTTAGGGATTCAGGTGACATCATTTTGAGCCAAAAACTGAAACATAATTGAAGATAAACATTAAAATTTACTCAATCAACCTAAGGAGCATTTGGAACATAACGAAAAAAAATTAGAGGTCTAGGCTAGAGACATGGTTCGATGTCTATAAACCTTGGACTTGTCATTAACTGCCTGCATTGTATTCTAGGAGTGAAATCCTATTCCAGTACGGAAGTATATCTAAGGTTCTCTAGTACTTTCAAGTATATCAGAGGCATTTCAGTATGCAAAGTATATGGGAATTCTCTCACCAAATGGTTATGCATTAGATAGTGCTAACGTAGACTTGTGCTCCCCGTATCATTGAGTATATATTAGGAGACCCCACTAGGTTTCTATCCTTTAGCCACAGGTAACCGAGCTAGCCTCCTTGTAAATATGATACAATGAAAACATTATTCGGGGAGATTGGCCATTGTACATTAAGTCCTTGGTTTCGACTAAGGTGTATATAGCAATTCATGGATACTTGGTAAAGCCTTTTGCTTAGATTACTCCTTTTCGATTTATTTTTGTTAAATTTCTAAAATCAATTAATTAAACTACGGAAAAACATTCGTCCTGTGGAAATACTCCTTATTAGATCTTAGGTTGATATGAATGGCAGTACTTCTTGAGTTTACTAGTTAAGGAAACCCCTTTGACAAGAATCCTAGTCCTTTTCCTTCTTTTGGAAATACTGGTGCTCCTTATATGGCAACATTGTTCCTTCCTAGATTGACCATTGGTCTTCTAGTTTGGTTATTTTCAGCCTCGGTGATTTTGAGTGTCCAAACTACTTTTGAAATGAGTTCTCCTCCACCTGAACAACATCAACCTCATGTTGATCCTAAAATTGACCCCTCGCCTTCCTTGCCTATTTCTTCACCCCGTTCTTCTTCTTCGTCTGGTGAAAGTCTAGATTTCAGTAATTAGGAAGCTAAGAATAAAAGGAAGAGGACGAAGAAGAAGAAGACAAATAAGAAAGGGGATGTTATACCAGGCAGTTGTTAACACTCAGGTTGTTCCCTTTGACTCCCAAGGGAATACGACCGAGGTAACCACTAACCAATCTTTGGGTCATAGGTTCTAGCCTACCTATGACCAGAGAGGGCTCTCTCTTTATGATTTAACTTTGTTTGTATACTATTTTTAGGCTAGTTATGATGCTCAAGGTTTTGTTTTGAATTTTGTTGGATGATGATTTTAGTCAAGATAGATATATGTTTATCAGGGTGTTCTAGGCCATTGGGCATGGAGTCAGTTATGTTTAATTGCTTGATATGCCTGCGTTGATACAACAGTGATGCTACAGAGCCAGATAAGTGTCTAAGGAACAATTTTTTAAATCTGTAAATGGATGTGATGGAATCAGGGCGTGAAAGGCAACTAAGGATCTTTCAGTAAGCTGATATGGAGAACAGTGGGAATATTACTTAGGAGCATTGAAGAATTCCTGCATAACATTCATATGTATAGAATTGATACAAACATGAGAAATTAAGAATTCATATTCATAATTAATTCTGAAGAAAACATTTCAACAACAGAGATTGAATACAGGGTGTATACAAACATATCTTGTACTATTCTTTTTCTCTATTATTAGATTGGTGAAACATGCATATGATTCAAACAAACATAGGAATATAAAACATAGATTAAGAAGACTTATTGTTCCATTAGACAGCACAGGAATTCTGCAACAGCACGCAGAGCATCATTGAGACATCAAGCATCCAAGAAACACTGAGCTTTTCCAACCTTTTGCATTAGATTATCTGAAAATATACAATACATTTGCCTCAGAGTGAAAATCACCAACCCCTAATACGTTGCCAGGGGAGGTATATATACAAAATTTACATCAGAAAATATCTAGCTAGTGAGTTAATGGCTCATTAATATTGTGCCAACTCCTGGAGCGTTGTAGCTGAGAAAATAAATGCTGTAGTAACTTCTAAGTGTATTAGCTGTCCAAAATGGTCAGAGAATGTTGACTTTGTGACCGATGGAGTCGGCTGAAGCCGTGCTGCCCAAAATTAGCGCATTTCCTATGTTTTGGCTTGCTGTCGTTGTCTTCATGCTGAGTCACCCTTTTCGGCTGCCTCGTGTGCTGTCTAGATTCTGCTTTTTGCCTTTGGACGAGTCGAAGCTGACTAGGACCAAGCAACTGAGATTACTGAGGCAAAATTTGCAGCATTTCCTGCCACCAGTCCTCCTTGGGCAGTTGGTGTCTTCGTATTTTTACCAGTGTTTCATCTGCTTCTGTATATCTATAAAAATTGGGAGGAACCTCAAATAGATGATTAATCTCATGTTCCATAAAAAATAGATTTTCAAGTTTGTCATATAGGCCCTGCCCTGTTGGAGGCCCTGTTTCCTCAGAAGTACTGGCGGATGCAGTGATTTGATTTTCAATAAAATTTGTCATCCTGGTAGCATATTGCTCATGGGGGAGCAGTCTTCCTGTGCTAGTTAATAGGCTGGGCAATCCCTTTCCTTGTAGTGCTCCCATTTTGAGCTTGTATTCATCCACCTCAGCCTGTATTTCATGGCATTTCCTCTCTACAGTTTGTAAAAAATTCCTGAGAGTTAGCAACTTTTTAGCTATAAGGACAGCATCTGTTTTGTTAACAATGTTGAGGGCTGCTAGCTCCTCCTTGGTCTGATTGTTGAGAAAATTTATCATTCTGTTGGCCTGCTCAGGCCTGTTCCCTAGTACTGTTTTGGCTTTCTGGATCTCAATTTGTGCTTGGCCAATCAATTCCATTTGTTCATGCACTGTCTTGATTGACTTCCATTGTCTATTAAGGGAGAGGTCAATCCGGGCCCACAAAATTATCTTTATTTCTGCCAGAGTATTTTCCAGTTTGAGCTCTTTTTATAAGGCCTTTATTTTGTCTTTGAGGGCCTTAATTTCTCTAGACTGCTCTGCTATAGTCATCTTTGATTTGTCATATTTGGCCTCCAGCTCTGCCAGTTTTTCCTTGGCCTATTTGATCTCAGTAGCTTGGAGATCCAGCTCTTTGATAGCCTTTGTTAATTCATCCATGTTTAAGCTGGTCTCAGGAGCTGTTGTTGTTGTTGCTGCTGCTTCTGTTGTTGCTGTAGTTGTTACAGGGGCTACTACTGCCTCTGTAGTGGTGGCAGTGGTTGAGGTAGTTTGAGGAGGTTGGGAGGCTGATTCTCCATGTTTGTCTTGCAATGCCTCTTCTAACTCCTTCTCTAGATCAATAACTTTTTGATTCAGCTGCATTATTAGATCAAGTTTCTCATCAGACTCCTTTTCCTTCTGCAACTCTGTTGTTTGGGGGTGCTCAGTGGGAAGCAGTTTCAACCTTTTCTTCAATGCAGCAATATCATCTTCCTTCTTTTTCATGAGGGCCCTCACACCCTTTGGGTCCTTAGGATCATGTCCTAGGTCCACGATGATGTCCTCCAGTGTTTTAATCCTGTTTTCCTTGGCCGTGGAGGACATTCTCTCAAAGTCTAACTGAATGTTGGTGTCCTTCAGTGACTCTTTCAATTCATGGGCCATTGTGGCCCTGTCTACCAAAGTGGCATAGACCATTTCCCCCATTTGTTTGTGCACCTCTATCTGGTCTATGGGGTGAATGTCCTTTGCCATGACTTCCAGCTTTGTTTTTACAAAATCTGCAGCTGAGTGAGGCTGCGGTACCTTGGGTTTGAAGTGATTGAGGACTATTTTTTCCTCTTGTATGTCATATACTGACATCAGCCTCTCTTGTTTAGCTAGTGTGGCTTTGAGGAATTGCTTATACACCTCTATTCTCAACAACTCATTTTGTGCTTTTATTTCTTTGAAGGAAGCCTTGGTGCTTGAAGGCTTCTTGCTCTGCTGAGTGGAGGAGGACACCTCCATACCATGCTGTAATCCCTGCTCTTGCTGAAAAGAGCTTGTAGCCGTTTGCTGACTGTCTGCTCCTTCTTTCCTTGGACTCTCAAGGACTTCCTCACTTATTTCTTCTATGACTGGGGAGTCAACCTTTTGCCTCTTGGCCTCAGGTTGCTGGGAGGATCCACTAGTAGGAGTGGACTCTTCTCTGTCTCATTTCTTGCCACTTTCCTCATGTGCAGGGGTCTGCAATATAGGTGCTATTGGTGGTTCTATTTGTGGTGGAGGGGTCTGCTCTTGTTGCTGCCCAATTGAGGAGGCATGCTTTTCTTTTACTATCTCTTCTTCAGCACCCATTATTCCCTTGCCCTTATCTGTGCCTGATGCTGCTGTAGATGGCGCTTGGGTGGCTGGTGCAGTTGTTGTAGTTGAGGTTCCTTCTCCAGCTGGATGCGGTTGCTTGAAGATTACCTGCTGCACAGAATCTAAGTCAAGAGTTTTTTCCAAATCCTTGACATTTCTTTGCATTATTTTTTCTTCAGTTAGTTTCTCAATTAATGTGTCTTGCAACCATTCTTGCTGATTGGCATACTGCTCAATATGTGGAAATTTACAGTGCTCATAGCCTAGCAGCCTGTACTTGACCCCTCTAGCACAGATGAAGCCTTCTGGGTCATAAGGGACCCACCGGAAGCTTTTTGATAGCTTGTATTTATCTTTGAGGATTTGCTCAGCCTCTTGCCAGCCCTCTTTTTTGTTCATGATGAAAGGGCCCAGGTGGTGCTTGAACTTGAGGTGGGCTTTCTTCTTGGCACTATGAAAGTGGGTGAGGTCAGAATGAATAAGCTGCCTATAGTACTCCAAGACGAACAGTCTCATTGGTACATATTTTGGGAGCCTATATGGACAGAGCTCGCAGCCATAAATTCTGATGACTGTATGATCTTGGTATAGGTACCAATCACCTATTTTATAATTTTTGGACAGCTGCAGAGTTTTATGGATTTCAAATGACAGTCTGCGAGGAGGGTTCCTCATCAATAGGCAAGAGACCGGGTAGACAAATTGATCAATAAATTCACAATATGAATATGGTGAATCTTGGACTTGGTGGAAAACTGATGACCAGAAGATGACAGACCTTCTTTCTCCCCTAGAATCCAGCTTCTTGATAGGGCACTGAAAGGCCTCGGATTGATAATACATGAACAAGCGGTAGATGTATGATGAATATTTGAATACACCCTCCCTGTCCACTTTGAAAAGTTGATCATGTATCTTGTTGGCTATGAATTTAGCAAAGTTATATTTGTAGGCAGGAGGTTGGCCTGGGCTGTAAGCAGCTAATAACACCAGCACTGTCTCATCAACGAACTCACTGGTTTTATAGCCCAACACATAAGAGATCATGTAAACCAGAAGTTGGCCCACATCAGTAAAATGGACATGCAAGAAAGGAGGTGGCCCTGTGGGCTGGCGGTCAGCTCTCATAAATGTCTTGGTGATCTTCTGAATGTCAGCAGTGGAAAGCTTGGCACCTGTATCCAGCAGATAGTTCATGGAGAAGGGATACAGCAGCTGAGTTTTTTTGAAGTTGAGCATCTGGTTGATGGACTCAGCATTGATGTGGAAGAGTATGCTCCCAGATGGAGACTTGACAGCTCTATGATTTGGATCATAATTCTCAGCACATAAGCGGATAATTTCTGGAAAAATGTTAACAGATGGGAGAAAGTAATAAGGCAGATTAGATTCCCATATCCCATATGTGTCATTGTTTTTCAAATAGTTATCTCTTAATTCCCGAAAGGTCTGCAAATGGTTCCTGTCACCCACAAGGTCTTGGATGAGGTAATCTCTGTCAGCAAGAGGCAGAGACTCAAGCTCTTTGTTGGGTGGATTCACGGGGGCAACACTGAGAGCTGTGGGTGCAGGTGCAGCCATTGTATAGTCCTCAAGTGTTATTTTTGAAAGGCAGTTTCTGAATGTAACAATGTAAATGGAAAAGCTTGTAAATATTTTCAGAAGTCAGGTGGCAGACTGAATGTAGGTGATGCCAGATATATCTTCAAAGAGGAGTAGGTAGATTAAGCAGACTTGCCTCTGTTCTGCTCTGGTGAATTCACAGGGATTATGAATAATGAGGATGAATTGCAGAGGGAGGGTAGGACTATAAGTTGGTAAAATGCAGCTTTTCAATCATGTACCCAGCAAAAGGGAACAATGCCGGGCAATTGGTGGGTCAATTTGCAAATTAAGGCTGAGAATGGTTTTTCAACAGTGCATTTTGAACAAGGGGACAATGTAGGTTGTTTTAGTCGAGCATTTACTAAATAGCAATGTTTAATTTAGGATTTACCAGGTATTTAGTGGACAATATTGCAGAGAAATGGCATGAACACAGGTAAAACAGGTAAATTTCGGCAAATACCTGGACAAATAGTGCCGAGAGCTGCTGGGTTGAACAGTGGATGAAAAATGCAGCTGAATTGGTAAGTGATGGCGTCCCAAACTTTGAATTTGCAGCGTAGAGGCAATTTTTGGAGCGAACGAGAAAAATGGCTCTGTCTCCTTTCTGGTGAAAATGACATAAAACGGCTCAATTGCGTGTTTATAACGACAAATTTGGAAAATATGGGTTTTTGGCGCTTTTCCGCCGATGACGTCATCGGCGGGGCCCGGGTACGGATGATGACGTGGATGCTGAGTCGGAGGCTAGCGTGGCAGGACACGGTGGAGGGATGCGGGAGCTGCAAGATGGCGTGGAGGCGATGTGGCATAGGTGGCGGGGGCCCGGGGCATGACGTCATAGGGACGTGGGATTGACGTGACAGGGGAGGCGGATTGCGGGAGAGCGGGTTTGTGGTTTCCCCGCACCGCCATTGGAGGAAAGTGGTAATGGGGAGAGGGGCTCCGAACAACCCCGATGGCCGCCACGCGTCTAGCGTACGGGAGCAAAACCACCCGCTCCCCGGACGCTAAAGCGTGGCAGGTTGAAATTTGAAAATGACCGCCCACCTTTGGATCGGGGGCAGCAAGAGATGGACAGCTGGCGGGCGCCCCGACCCAGCGTGCAACTTTGGGTGGGGACCCGCCCGATAATAAAATAATATTTAATGTGTCGAGTAGGAAACTTTGGTTATGGGGGTTTTAATGGGTTTCAAAAATACATATGGGTTAATACGTCGGGGTTTGATCCAACATTTAACCTTAGGTTTGAGAACGGGGGGGGGGTTTCATGGGTTTTTTCGGAAAAAGGGTAGATGATGGTTTAGTGTAGGTTATTAGTCTAACCAGAGGTTAGAGTAATCCCAAGAAAGGGTTGACTATAGTCCCTGATGGACTAATGTCTCCCATAGAAGTGCTAGTTAGCTATAACGCTAAACGGGGGGATATTTATAAATTTTTAGGGTTGTTTGCATACAATGCTATAATAATAGGGGAAAGGGTAGCACTTAGGGATTTATATAGTAAAATTAGAAATTAATATGAATTGGGGATGTGAGAGAGGGGTAAAGAGCTAAGTTTAATGAGTAAACTTAGTTTTAGAAGCAGATGGGAGTGAAGAAAGATTTTACACAAGAAATGTGGCTTCTTTTAAAAGAGAGAAGTCATTTCTGACATGAAATTTTTACAAATGAGAAATGTAAGGAGGACTGATCAGGCAGATCCTGCAGTCCTCAAGGGGATGTTAGTAAGAAACTTTTGAAGGGGATGAGGGAAGTTAGTGATGGCTTGGTAGTTTGCCAAATAGGCCATTGCTCTTGCCTTTCTCCTGCTGGTGACATCATAAGTGATTTTTCTCATGTCATATGCTTAGATCTTGTATTCTGCAACCTTCAACTGCCTACCCTGCCTAATATGCCTAACATTTTTTTCTTCCTTTGGATGGGTGCACTTGGCCTTGCAAAACCTGATAATTCTCTTTTCTTTTTTGCTGTCCTCCTATCTAAGTCTGCCCTTATAACTTCCAAGGGACCAGATTAAGCAGTTGGGCACCTTCCTTTCTCTATCCACCTAGTCATCTGTCAAGCTTGAACTGTTTGAGCAGGTACTTCCTTTCTAGTCTACAACATGCAATTTAAAACATGGCATGGCCCAACTTGAGCTGTTGGACCACCCATCAAAGTAGCAGTGGCAATTTGGACTAGCCACTTTCATGGTCTTTATTTGGGGTTCATTTCATTTATTTTTTCTTTGACTAGTTCATTTTCTTGCCTTTTGAATATTCTTTTAAGGCATACCCTCTTTACATTTTTTAACTGTCTGTTCCTTTCACAAAAATGGAACCTTAGTACCACAGAAGATGAACATTTTTTGGCACCTCCACTGTCAATCATGAGAAATGAATTCCTATTGGTATAGGAGGCTAACAGTGGCTCCACTTGGGGATGGCATTTCCAGATGAAAAGCCAAGAACAGCTGGTCAGATTGCCTAATTTCTCCATTCTTGCTGCAGTCTGAATTTTTCTGTTGTTGGAGACTATTGACCTGATTTGCTGTGAAATTGCAGTTCTGTTTTTTACCTGTTTCTCAAATTTTCCCTCATCACCTTGATAGTGCCTCTGTGTTTTTCCTTGCTTTCCAATGCTGGGATGAAAAATTATTCAAAAAAATAGAAAATAGTGCAGCACCCTGGTCTTTCTCAAAATGTGCTCCACTTGGTGCTTTATTTATTTGCTGAAAATGAAAATACTTTGAAAATACAAATATTTATGTACAATATATGCCTGTTCAGTGTTTGATCAAAAGGAGTCAAAATAATGCTTGAGCATTCTCCCATTGACTGGGCCCTCCTTAGTGTTTGAGCCATCCACACTCCTTAGAAAATAGGTGTTGTTACCTTGTATAGCATAAATGACATAAGGTCCCTTCCATAAGAAATCAAACTTACCATGTTTGCCTTTGTCCTCCCTCCTGGAATCCCATCTTAGGACTTTGTTTCCTATAAAGAAATCTTCAGCTTTGGTTCTTTTGTCAAATATTCTTTTGAGCTTTTCTTGTAGAACTTGGGTTCTTTGATAGACTTCCTCTCTCATTTGCTGTAAATGAATTGTCTGATTGATTCTTCTTTGAATGTCATTGGGCTCAGCTTGTATTTCTTGCAGCAACTTGATCACAGGAATTCCTAGAGATGTAGGAAACTTTGCTTCTAGACCATAGACCAGTTCATATGGACTCATGCCAATTGATCTCTTGGTGGTCAGTCTGTCTGCCCACAATGCATTTACCAACTTCTTATGCCAATTCTTTTTGTTTTCTTCCAAAACTTTTTTAATGATGTTGATGAGACTTTTATTGGAAGACTCAGCTAGGCCATTACCTTGAGGATAGTAGGCAGTGGAATGACCTAGGGTCATGTGATACTTGTGACAAAAGTTGATCATTTTTTTGGATTTGAAAGCAGTAGCATTGTCTGCAATAATTTTGTCTTGAAAACCAAACCTGGACAAGATGTTGGTTTCTAGGAATTGTATGATAATGGAGTCATTGGCCTGCCTACAGGGGATGGCTTCTATCCATTTGGTAAAATAGTTTGTGGCAGTGAGAATCCACCTATGTTGGCCGGAAGATGGAGGGTGAATTTCACCAATAAAGTCTAAACCCCATTGCTGGAATGGTTTCTCAGTTGAAACTGGTTTGAGTGGTAAAGGCAGCAGCTTTCTTTTGCCCTCAAAAATTTGGCATTTGTGACAAGACATTACAAATTTCTTCACATCAGCAAACAAGGAGGGCCAATAAAATCCAGCCCTTAGGATTTTATCAGCTGTGGACTTCCAGTATAAGTTTCCTCCACAGTCACCTGCATGAAATTCTTTGAGGACATTGTCAGTTTCTTCTAATGTTAAGCAATTGAGTAAGATCCCTTCATGATTTCTCCAAAACAAAACACTGTCAATAATACAAAACCTTGATGCTTTCATTTTCAAGAATCTTTTCTTGGTTCTGGACAACCCTGGAGGAGCTTGCAGGTTTAATAATACAAAACATATATCAGCATACCATGGAGATTGCATAAAGGCTTTATTGATCTGTGGAGTCGCCATCTCCTGTTCGTCGTCCAGTTCATTAATGTCAAGGGCTTGAAAATTGGTTTCAGTCATTAGTTTGGTTAGCCCTTGTCCTTTTATTAGTTTGGTAGGTTTAATCTCAATGTCATATTCTAAAATATTGGCAATCCACTTGCCCCTCTTGCCTTCAATCCCTTCTTGGGTTAGAATGTCTTTGACCACTGCATTAGGAACATAGGAAATTATATGAGAGTACAGGATATAGACTCTGAAGTCCTTAATGGCTTTTACCAATGCATAGGCTTGCTTTTCCATGATCTGATATTTCAAGGGAGCATCTCTAAGGGCTCTGCTAAAAAATGCAATGGGTTTTTCACAGCCCTGGTCATCTTTTTGTAGTAGAACAGCAGCAATTGTATGCTCAGAAGCAAAAGAAAAAATGATAAAATCTTGATCAAATCTAGGGCTTGTTAGGACTGGTGTGTTTGTCAATGCTCTTTTGATATCCTCAAAGGCTTGTCTAGCTTCCATGGTCCATTTGACCTTGGAATCCTTTTTCAGCATATTGTTTAACAGTCTTATGAGTTCAGCCAAATTAGGAATGAACCTCCTCAAGAAGTTAATTTTTCCTAGAAAGCTTTGTAGTTCTTTGATGTTTCTTGGATGTGGTACTTGTAGGATAGCTTGAATTCTGTCAGGATCAATCCTAATACCATCTTTTGAGATTATATGCCCCAGGAGTTTACCTTCCTCCAACCCAAACAGTGACTTCTTTGGGTTCAAAGATATGCCATACTTTCTACAAATTGTGAAAACCTGCCTCAAGTGTTCTAAGTGTTCTTGATCTGATTTTGAAAAGGCAGTGAGATCATCAAGATAGACAACTAGGAAATCATGAATTTCCTTGGCGAAGGCAATATCCATTGCTCTTTGGAATGTGGCCCCTGCATTTTTAAGCCCAAAAGGCATTTTGACATATTTGAATGTTCCCCAAGGTGTTGTGAAGGCAGTTTTGTCTTGATCATCCGGGTGCACTAGAATCTGATTGAATCCTGAGAAACCATCTAGTAAAGAGATCCTAGCGGCTCCCACTACCCTTTGCAAGATATGATCCATTTTTGGTAAGGGGTAATGGTCCTTGAGAGAGACTTTGTTCAAATTTCTTAGGTCAACACACAATCTGATTTCCCCTGTCTTTTTCCTAGTAGGCACTAGGTTTGAGATCCACTCTGAGAATCTGATTGGGGCAATGATCCCTGCTTCATACATACGTTTAACCTCTTTTTCAATGAGAGGAAGGAGCACAGGGTTCACTCTTCTGAGTTTTTGTTTGAAAGGATTTTGATTTTCTTTTAAGGGTATAGTGTGCTGGATAACTGATGTATCATAAGATTTAAGGTCCTCATAGCTCCAGGCAAAGACATCTTGAAACTCTTTGAATAACTCAATGTATTTCAGTTTTTGCTCAGGTGGTAATGCTTTGGATAACTTAACCATTTTGGGATTTTCAGGAGTCCCAATGTTACAATCTTCCATTTCAGCATTCAATGGTTGCATTTTTGGTTTTCTTGAGATATCATTTGAATCAAACAGATCCTCCAAAGGGGTTAGACCTGTGGGCAGAAAATTATCCTTTAGCTCAATCATCTTAGCTTCTGTTTCAGCCATTTCCTCTCCATCTGGTTGTTTCAACTCCCGTATAGTTTCCTTGTCAAAGGTGGTAAGATGTAAAACTAGATCAGCTATTTCAGCTGATATTTCCTGTGTAATTGTGCATGCCTGTGGTTGATCATCTCTAGTGCTAGTGTCAATGTTCATGCCGGAAAATTCCTCCTTTAAAGTGAGGAAGTTATTTATCTGTGTATTATTCTCGAAAACTTGCCAATTCTTGATGTTATCCGGAACTGAAGGTCTGTGTTTGATTTCAGCAGTAAATGTATGATTGGTTTTGAAAGGTAACTTACAAGTGTTGGCAAAGGTTGCCAAGCTGTGAGCATGTAGATTGAGTTCTCTGGAAATTTTAGGCAACTGTGTTTGTGAGAAGCTCTCAAGTACTTGAATAGCTTCTCATTTATATGCTCTCAACCTTAGATCGTTTGTGGTAAAGTTTCCTTTCATCTGTTGTATGATCAGATCTGAATCTCCTAAAATTGAGACTTTGGTTGCACCTAGATTTTTTATGAGTTTCAGACCTAACAGAAGGGCCTCATATTCAGCCATGTTGTTTGTGCATTGAAAGTTTAGTCTGTATGCATGGCCCTCAGCTTGGTCATTGTGCATGTTATGGATCCAGACTCCTGCCCCAGCTCCCAACCAGTTTACAGAGCCATCAAATTCTAAATACCATAGGGTTTCATGATCAAGATTTGGATTGGGATCACTAGAAAGTTGGATCATGGGTAGGTTGGTTTCTTGCAAGTTATTTGGTGCATCATGTTCCTTTGTCTTATCAGCTGTACCCACAGTCCCTTGGTTTTTGAAAGCGCGTTGCTCATCTAACTCCTCTGCCTCTACTGTCATTAATAGCTCAGAATAAGCTTTGTTGCAGATGTCAGCATTGTAGAGAATAAATGAATCCAAGTCAGAGTGTATTGAATAGATTGGGAAATTTTGGGGCTTCTCTTGACTGCTTACCACATATTTCATCAAGGTTTCACGGTACAATCTCTTTGGCTGCCCAAAGACTGAGATAGTTGCATAGGACATATCTAATTGCAAAGATCCTTGAAGTTTGGCCCCCCAGGATCTGGACAAGAGCATGCCATACTTAGGGGGTATGTCAGATACCACTACATCCATCAAGATATTTTTGGTTGGGTATTGAACCAGGGAGACACATAAATCTTTAATCAATCCTAAGCACCTGACCTGGCTTGAATCAAATGAGAATAGATCTTTATAAGGTCTTGTTATGTCTAGGTCGAGTTTTTCCATTACAGATTTTGGCATTAAGTTGTGTGAAGCCCCAGAATCGAAGATTGCATTATGTAGAACCTTATCATGAATGTTTAGACTGACATAAAAGGGTTGAACCCCCCCATTTTCTGTTTTTCCATTAACCTCAGGTCCGAACAACAACTCTGGTTGGTCATCTAGGACATTCACAGCATCTTTATTGTCTGATACTTGGAGCGACTTGTTGTTCTGCTGTCTGTATATGTCATGTTTGGCTAATTCCGAAAGAGGAACTGATATCTTTAGCTTTCTTATTTCTGTTTCCAAATTAAAAGGTTTTTCCATTTGAATTTTGGCATTTAGTGCAATAGATTTTTCCCTTTCAGCTAGGTTGTCAGTTGTCTTTTGCTCATAGTTGGGTCGATTTTGAGTGAAACTGGTGCATGCTTATTTCCTGGGGGAGTATCTGCCTTTGTCTTTAATGGGTGGGGTGGAGCTGGCTGGTTTTCAGAGGATTGTTGTTCTGAGATGTCCTCCACAGTCATTTCTGTGGTAGGTGGGTTTGAGCTGCCAACTGATTGGGGGAGGGTAGTATTTTCATTGATCTTTTTTGACTGCTTATTGTCCTTTGGTTTGAGGGGTGTAGGTACATCTATCGTTCTACTCCTTAGTTTGTACTATTTGTGTACCTCATACACAGCTGCATCATACCCTTCTTTAAAATCGAATGATTCTCCTGACTTAGTGTGGTATTGATTGTCATTAAAAACCTCTTGATCTTCTTGTGTTAAGAAGACTTGGTGTTCACTGTCCAAACCCATTAGGTTGATGTGAGGGTCCTCATTAGGTTCACTAGATGTGGAAGCTTCAGCATAATTCTCCTGGAAAGGAGGTCTGACATGCTGGTCAGGATCAGTCCTTCCAACATTGGGATTCTGATTCTTTCTAAAGTTTGGGTTTCTAATATTGCTTGTTTGACCTTCCCATGATGATTTTCTTTCTATAGTTTCCACTCTGTCCCCAAGTCTCTCCATACCCTTAATGATTGCATCTAGCTTTTGCTCAAATGATGAGGGTTCTTCTTTAAAAGTAGTTCTTCTTTCGGTTCTTGCCCGGTTTCTCTTAGCAATTAGATTTGCTTCTACGCTTACAGCTATGTTTTGCATGTCTGCCAGGGTTGCAGGGGCTCTTTCCCTTAGTTGATATGCCATATCAGCATCAAACCCATCAGGGAACTTAATCAATGCTAAATCAGGTGGGGGCCTAAGATTTTGAGGAATGGCATTATAGATAGTGTTGAATCTAGTGCAATAGTCCAAGATAGTTTCTTGAGGGCCTCTCCTTATGGTGTCATACTCAGATAAAATATGTAGAGGATCCTTTTTCTTTTCCCATCTGTTCAGGAAGGACTGATAAAGGGCACCCGAATCAACTATGGAATTCACGGCCAGTGCCCTGAACCAAGCTCTTACTTCACCTGTCAGACTTTGCACAAAAATATTCATTCTGACATCATCATCATCTATTTCATAATTTTCAAAGTAATCTTGCATTTTCTTGGTATGCTGTAAGGCAGTGTATGCACTGGTTCCATCAAAATAAGTAATCTTACTTTGGTAGTCCTGAGGCATGGCCCCAAGATTACCAGGTAACTGAAGGGGTGCATACCGATTCGCCATGTTTGGAGGGATAAGTGGGACAACTGGTAGAAAGGGAACAACTGGAACAACAGGGACAACAATAGCAGTTTGTGTATTAGGTGTAGACAATATGCTTTGTGAAGTGGATGATGAAGAGGGGGAAGAATGAGTTGTATGAAGGTGGACTGATGGTTTAGCAGGGGTTGGAATAGAACTTTGTTGAACTGCCTCAGGGCTAGATTCAGGAGATTGTTCTGGTTCCTTCTAGTTCCTAAGAGTTTTATGGATCAAATTTGGATTATCGAAAACAGGTGGGGGATTTGGGTCAGGATTTGACCTGGTGTGCCTAGTTCTCTTTTTAGGAGCCAGCTTCTGAACTTGCTTTTGGTACTTTTGAGGAGATTTTTAGAATTTTGTAAGGAACTGTTCAAGTTTTTGGAAGCACTGTCTAAAAACAGACATCAGCTGAAAAATATGCTATGGTCCCCAGCGGAGTCACCATTTATGTTAACACTCAGGTTGTTCCCTTTGGCTCCCAAGGGAATACGGCCGAGGTAACCACTAACCAATCTTTGGGTCACAGGTTCTAGCCTACCTATGACCAGAGAGGGCTCTCTCTTTATGATTTAACTTTGTTTGTATACTATTTTTAGGCTAGTTATGATGCTCAAGGTTTTGTTTTGAATTTTGCTGGATGATGATTTCAGTCAAGATAGATATATGTTTATCAGGGTGTTCTAGGCCATTGGGCATGGAGTCAGTTATGTTTAATTGCTTGATATGCCTGCGTTGATACAACAGTGATGCTATAGAGCCAGATAAGTGTCTAAGGAACAATTTTTTAAATCTGTAAATGGATGTGATGAAATCAGGGCGTGAAAGGCAACTAAGGATCTTTCAGTAAGCTGATATGGAGAACAGTGGGAATATTACTTAGGAGCATTGAAGAATTCCTGCATAACATTCATATGTATAGAATTGATACAAACATGAGCAATTAAGAATTCATATTCATAATTAATTCTGAAGAAAACATTTCAACAACAGAGATTGAATACAAGGTGTAAACAAACATATCCTGTACTATTCTTTTTCTCTATTATTAGATTGGTGAAACATGCATATGATTCAAACAAACATAGGTATATAAAACATAGATTAAGAAGACTTATTGTTCCATTAGACAGCACAGGAATTCTACAACAACACGCAGAGCATCATTGAGACATCAAGCATCCAAGAAACACTGAGCTTTTCCAGCCTTTTGCATTAGATTATCTGAAAATATACAATACATTTGCCTCAGAGTGAAAATCACCAACCCCTAATACGTTGCCAGGGGAGGTATATATACAAAATTTAAATAAGAAAATATCTAGCTAGTGAGTTAATGGCTCATTAATATTGTGCCAACTCCTGGAGCGTTGTAGCAGAGAAAATAAATGCTGTAGTAACTTCTAAGTGTATTAGCTGTCCAAAATGGTCAGAGAATGTTGACTTTATGACCGATGGAGTTGGCTGAAGCCGTGCTGCCCAAAATTAGCGCATTTCCTATGTTTTGGCTTGCTGTCGCTGTCTTCATGCTGAGTCACCCTTTTCGGCTGCCTCGTGTGCTGTCCAGATTCTGCTTTTTGCCTTTGGATGAGTCGAAGCTGACTAGGACCAAGCAACTGAGATTACTGAGGCAAAATTTGCAGCATTGCCTACCACCAGTACTCCTTGGGCAGTTGGTGTCTTCGTATTTTTACCAGTGTTTCATCTGCCTCTGTATATCTATAAAAATTGGGAGGAACCTCAAATAGATGATTAATCTCATGTTCAATAAAAAATAGATTTTCAAGTTTGTCATATAGGCCCTGCCGTGTTGGAGGCCCTGTTTCCTCAGAGGTACTGGCGGATGCAGTGATTTGATTTTCAATAAAATTTGTCATCCTGGTAGCATATTGCTCACGGGGGAGCAGTCTTCCTGTGCTAGTTAATAGGCTGGGCAATCCCTTTCCTTGCAGTGATCCCATTTTGAGCTTGTATTCATCCACCTCAGCCTGTATTTCATGGCATTTCCTCTCTACAGTTTGTACAAAATTCCTGAGAGTTAGCACCTTTTTAGCTGTAAGGACAACATCTGTTCTGTTAACAATGTTGAGGGCTGCTAGCTCCTCCTTGGTCTGATTGTTGAGAAAATTTATCATTCTGTTGGCCTGCTCAGGCCTGTTCCCTAGTACTGTTCTGGCTTTCTGGATCTCAATTTGTGCTTGGCCAATCAATTCCATTTGTTCATGCACTGTCTTGATTGACTTCCATTGTCTAGTAAGGGAGAGGTCAATCCGGGCCCACAAAATTCTCTTTATTTCTGCCAGAGTATTTTCCAGTTTGAGCTCTTTTTCTAAGGCCTTTATTTTGTCTTTGAGGGCCTTAATTTCTCTAGACTGCTCTACTATAGTCATCTTTGATTTGTCATATTTGGCCTCCAGTTCTGCCAGTTTTTCCTTGGCCTGTTTGATCTCAGTAGCTTGGAGCTCCAGCTCTTTGATAGCCTTTTTTAATTCATCCATGTTTAAGCTGGTCTCAGGAGCTGTTGTTGTTGTTGCTGCTGCTTCTGTTGTTGCTGTAGTTGTTACAGGGGCTACTGCTGCCTCTGTAGCGGTGGCAGTGGTTGAGGTAGTTTGAGGAGGTTGGGAGGTTGATTCTCCCTGTTTGTCTTGCAATGCCTCTTCTAACTCCTTCTCTAGATCAATAAATTTTTGATTCAGCTGCATTATTAGATAAAGTTGCTCATCATACTCCTTTTCCTTCTGCAACTCTGCTGTTTGGGGGTGCTCAGTGGGAAGCAGTTTCAACCTTTTCTTCAATGCAACAATATCATCTTCCTGCTTTTTCATGAGGGCCCTCACACCCTTTAGGTCCTTAGGATCATGTCCTAGGTCCACGATGGTGTCCTCCAGTGTTTTAATCTTGTTGTCCTTGGTCGTGGAGGACATTCTCTCAAAGTCTAACTGAATGTTGGTGTTATTTAGTGACTCTTTCAATTCATGGGCCATTGTGGCCCTGTCTACCAAAGTGGCACAGACCATTTCCCCTGTTTCTTTGTGCAGCTCTATCTGGTCCATGGGGTGAATGTCCTTTGCCATGACTTCCAGCTTTGTTTTTACAAAATCTGCAACTGAGTGAGGCTACGGTACCTTGGGTTTGAAGTGACTGAGGACTATTTTTTCCTCTTGTATGTCATATACTGACATCAGCCTCTCTTGTTTAGCTGGTGTGGCTTTGAGGAATTGCTTATACACCTCTAGTCTCAACAACTCATTTTGTGCTTTTATTTCTTTGAAGGAAGCCTTGGTGCTTGAAGGCTTCTTGCTCTTTTGAGTGGAGGAGGACACCTCCATACCAAGCTGTAATCCCTGCTCTTGCTAAAAAGAGCTTGTAGCCGTTTGCTGACTGTCTCCTCCTTCTTTCCTTGGACTCTCAAGGACTTCCTCACTTATTTCTTCTATGACTGGGGAGTCAACCTTTTTCCTCGTGGCCTCAGGTTGCTGGGAGGATCCACTAGTAGGAGTGGACTCTTCTCTGTCTCGTTTCTTGCCCCTTTCCTCATGTGTAGGGGTCTGCAATATAGGCGCTGTTGGTGGTTCTGTTTGTGGTGGAGGGGTCTGCTCTTGTTGCTGCCCAATTGAGGAGGTAGGCTTTTCTTTTACTATCTCTTCTTCAGCACCCATTATTCCCTTGCCCTTATCTGTGCCTGATGTTGTTGTAGATGGCGCCTGGGTGGTTGGTGCAGTTGTTGTAGTTGACGTTCCTTCTCCAGCTGGATGCAGTTCCTTGAAGATTACCTACTGCACAGAATCTAAGTCAAGAGTTTTTTCCAAATCCTTGACATTTCTTTGCATTATTTCTTCTTCAGTTAGTTTCTCAATTAATGTGTCTTGTAACCATTCTTGCTGATTGGCATACTGCCCAATATGTGGAAATTTACAGTGCTCATAGCCTAGCAGCCTGTACTTGAACATTCTAGCATAGATGAAGCCTTCTGGGTCATAAGGGACCCACCGGAAGCTTTTTGATAGCTTGTATTTATCTTTGAGGATTTGCTCAGCCTCTTGCCATCCCTCTTTTTTGTTCATGATGAAAGGGCCCAGGTGGTGCTTGAACTTGAGGTGGGCTTTCTTCTTGGCACTATGAAAGTGGGTGAGGTCAGAATGAATAAGCTGCCTATAGTACTCCAAGGCGAACAGTCTCATTGGTACATATTTTGGGAGCCTATATGGACAGAGCTCACAGCCATAAATTCTGATGACTGTATGATCTTGGTATAGGTACCAATCACCTATTTTATAATTTTTGGACAGATGCAGAGTTTTCTGGATTTCAAATGACAGTCTAGGAGGAGGGGTCCTCATCAATAGACAAGAGATCGGGTAGACAAATTGATCAATAAATTCACAATATGAATATGGTGAATCTTGGACTTGGTGGAAAACTGATGACCAGAAGATGACAGACCTTCTTTCTCCCCTAGAATCCAGCTTCTTGATAGGGCACTGAAAGGCCTCGGATTGATAATACATGAACAAGTGGTAGATGTATGATGAATATTTGAATATACCCTCCCTGTCCACTTTGAAAAGTTGATCATGTATCTTGTTGGCTATGAATTTAGCAAAGTTATATTTGTAGGCAGGAGGTTGGCCTGGGCTATAAGCAGCTAATAACACCAGCACTGTCTCATCAACGAACTCACTGGTTTTATAGCCCAACACATAAGAGATTATGTCAACCAGAAGTTGGACCACATCAGTAAAATGGACATGCAAGAAAGGAGGTGGCCCTGTGGGCTGGCGGTCAGCTCTCATAAATGTCTTGGTGATCTTCTGAATGTCAGCAGTGGAAAGCTTGGCACCTGTATCAAGCAGATAGTTCATGGAGAAGGGATACAGCAGCTGAGTTTGTTTGAAGGTGAGCATCTGGTTGATGGACTCAGCATTGATGTGGAAGAGTATGCTCCCAGATGGAGACTTGACAGCTCTATGATTTGGATCATAATTCTCAGCACATAAGCGGATAATTTCTGGAAAAATGTTAACAGATGGGAGAAAGTAATAAGGCAGATTAGATTCCCATATCCCATATGTGTCATTGTTGTTCAAATAGTTATCCCTTAATTCCAGAAAGGTCTGCAAATGGTTCCTGTCACCCACAAGGTCTTGGATGAGGTAATCTCTGTCAGTAAGAGGCAGAGACTCAAGCTCTTTGTTGGGTGGATTAACGGGGGCAACACTGAGAGCTGTGGGTGCAGGTGCAGCCATTGTATAGTCCTCAAGTATTATTTTTGAAATGCAGTTTCTGAATGTAACAATGTAAATGGAAAAGCTTGTAAATCTTTTCAGAAGTCAGGTGGCAGACTGAATGTAGGTGATGCCAGATATATCTTCAAAGAGGAGTAGGTAGATTAAGCAGACTTGCCTCTGTTCTGCTCTGGTGAATTCACAGGGATTATGAATAATGAGGATGAATTTAAGAGGGAGGGCAGGACTATAAGTTGGTAAAATGCAGCTTTTCAATCATGTACCCAGCAAAAGGGAACAATGTCGGGCAATTGGTGGGTCAATTTGCAAATTAAGGCCGAGAATGGTTTTTCAACAGTGCATTTTGAACAAGGGGACAATGTAGGTTGTTTTGGTCCAACATTTACTGAATAACAATGTTTAATTTAGGATTTACCAGGTATTTAGTGGACAATATTGCAGAGAAATGGCATGAACACGGGTAAAACAGGTAAATTTCGGCAAATACCTGGACAAATAGCGCCGAGAGCTGCTGAGTTGAACAGTGGATGAAAAATGCAGCTGAATTGGTAAGTGATGGCGTCCCAAACTTTGAATTTGCAGCGTAGAGGAAATTTTTGGAGCGAACGAGAAAAATGGCTCTGTCTCCTTTCCGGTGAAAATGACATAAAACGGCTCAATTTCACATTTATAACCACAAATTTGGAAAATATGGGTTTTTGGCAATTTTCCGCCGATGACGTCAGCATGACGTCATCGGCGGGGCCCGGGTACGGATGATGACGTGGATGCT
This sequence comes from Pinus tabuliformis, assembly GCA_031772625.1. Lineage (NCBI taxonomy): Eukaryota > Viridiplantae > Streptophyta > Pinopsida > Pinales > Pinaceae > Pinus > Pinus tabuliformis. The sequence goes on along the minus strand of CM062815.1, from coordinate 1,127,704,601 downwards.
GAGTCGGAGGCCAACGTGGTAGGACACGGTGGAGGGATGCGGGAGCTGCAAGATGGCGTGGAGGTGACGTGGCGTAGGTGGCGGGGGCCCGGGGCATGACGTCATAGGGACGTGGGATTGACGTGACAGGGGAGGCGGATTGCGGAAGAGCGGGTTTGTGGTTTCCCTGCACCTCCATTGGAGGAAAGTGGTAATGGGGAGGGGGGCTCCGAACAACCCCGATGGCCACCACGCGTCCAGCGTACGGGAGCAAAACCACCCACTCCCCGGACGCTAAAGCGCGACAGGTTGAAATTTGAAAATGACCGCCCACCTTTGGATCGGGGGTAGCAAGAGATAGACGGCTGGCGGGCGCCCCGACCCAGCGTGCAACTTTGGGTGGGGACCCACCCGATAATAAAATAATATTTAATGTGTCAGGTAAGAAACTTTGGTTATGGGGGTTTTAATGGGTTTCAAAAATACATATGGGTTAATACGTTGGGGTTTGATCCAACATTTAACCTTAGGTTTGAGAACGGGGGGGTTTTCATGGATTTTTTCGGAAAAAGGGTAGATGAGGGTTTAGTGTAGGTTATTAATCTAACCAGAGGTTAGAGTAATCCCAAGAAAGGGTTGACTATAGTCCCTAATGGACTAATGTCTCCCATAGAAGTGCTAGTTAGCTATAATGCTAAAGGGGGGGATATTTATACATTTTTTGGGTTGTTTGCATACAATGCTATAATAATAGGGGGAAGGGTAGCACTTAGGGATTTATATAGTAAAATTAGAAATTAATATGAATTGGGGATGTGAGAGAGGGGTAAAGAGCTAATTTTAATGAGTAAACTTAGTTTTAGAAGCAGATGGGAGTGAAGAAAGATTTTACACAAGAAATGTGGCTTCTTTTCAAAGAGAGAAGTCATTTCTGACATGAAATTTTTACAAATGAGAAATGTAAGGAGGACTGATCAGGCAGATCCTGCAGTGCTCAAGGGGATGTTAGTAAGAAACTTTTGAAGGGGATGAGGGAAGTTAGTGATGGTTTGGTAGTTTGCCAAATAGGCCATTGCTCTTGCCTTTCTCCTGCTGGTGACATCATATGTGATTTTTCTCATGTCATATGCTTAGATCTTGTATTCTGCAACCTTCAACTGCCTACCCTGCCTAATATGCCTAACATTTTTTCTTCCTTTGGATGGGTGCACTTAGCCTTGCAAACCCTGATAATTCTCTTTTCTTTTTGCTGTCCTCCTATCTAAGTCTGCCCTTATAACTTCCAAGGGCCCAGATTAAGCAGTTGGGCACCTTCCTTTCTCTATCCACCTAGTCATCTGTCAAGCTTGAACTGTTTGAGCAGGTACTTCCTTTCTAGTCTACAACATGCAATTTAAAACATGGCATGGCCCAGCTTGAGCTGTTGGACCACCCATCAAAGTAGCAGTGGCAATTTGGACTAGCCACTTTCATGGTCTTTATTTGGGGTTCATTTCATTTATTTTTTCTTTGACCAGTTCATTTTCTTGCCTTTTGATTATTCTTTTAAGGCATACCCTCTTTACATTTTTTAACTGTCTGTTCCTTTCACAAAAATGGAACCTTAGTACCACAGAAGATGAACATTTTTTGGCACTTCCACTGTCAATCATGAGAAATGAATGCCTATTGGTATAGGAGGCTAACAGTGGCTCCACTTGGGGATGGCTTTTCCAGATGAAAAGCCAAGAACAGCAGGTCAGATTGCCTAATTTCTCCATTCTTGCTGCAGTCTGAATTTTTCAGTTGTTGGAGACTATTGACCAGGGTCTTAGATACTTGCAGGCAGGACCCATTGAGCTGATTTGCTGTGAAATTGCAGTTCTGTTTTTTACCCATTTCTCAAATTTTCCCTCATCACCTTGATAGTGCCTCTGTGTTTTTCTTGCTTTCCAATGCTGGGATGAAAACTTATTCAAAAAAAATAGAAAATAGTGCAGCACCCTGGTCTTTCTCAAAATGTGCTCCACTTGGTGCTTTATTTATCTGCTGAAAATGAAAATACTTTGAAAATACAAATATTTATGTACAATATATGCCCGTTCAGTGTTTGATCAAAAGGAGTCAAAATAATGCTTGAGCATTCTCCCATTGACTGGGCCCTCCTCAGTGTTTGAGCCATCCACACTCCTTAGAAAATAGGTGTTGTTACCTTGTATAGCATAAATGACATAAGGTCCCTTCCATAAGAAGTCAAACTTACCATGTTTGCCTTTGTCCTCCCTCCTGGAATCCCATCTTAGGACTTTGTTTCCTATAAAGAAATCTTCAACTTTGGTTCTTTTGTCAAATATTCTTTTGAGCTTTTCTTGTAGAACTTGGGTTCTTTGATAGAATTCCTCTCTCGTTTGCTGTAAATGAATTGTCTGATTGATTCTTCTTTGAATGTCATTGGGCTCAGCTTGTATTTCTTGCAGCAACTTGATCACAGGAATTCCTAGAGATGTAGGAAACTTTGCTTCTAGCCCATAGACCAGTTCATATGGACTCATGCCAATTGATCTCTTGGTGGTCAGTCTGTCTGCCCACAATGCATTTACCAACTTCTTATGCCAATTCTTTTTGTTTTCTTCCAAAACTTTTTTAATGATGTTGATGAGACTTTTATTGGAAGACTCAGCTAGGCCATTACCTTGAGGATAGTAGGCAGTGGAATGACCTAGGGTCATGTGATACTTGTGACAAAAGTTGATCATTTTTTTGGATTTGAAAGCAGCAGCATTGTCTGTAATAATTTTGTCTGGACAGCCAAACCTGGACAAGATGTTGGTTTCTAGGAATTGTATGATAATGGAGTCATTGGCCTGCCTACAGGGGATGGCTTCTATCCATTTGGTAAAATAGTCTGTGGCAGTGAGAATCCACCTATGCTGGCCGGAAGATGGAGGGTGAATTTCACCAATAAAGTCTAAACCCCATTGCTGGAATGGTTCTCAGTTGAAACTGGTTTGAGTGGTAAAGGCAGCAGCTTTCTTTTGCCCTCAAAAATTTGGCATTTGTGACAAGACATTACAAATTTCTTCACATCAGCAAACAAGGAGGGCCAATAAAATCCAGCCCTTAGGATTTTATCAGCTGTGGAATTCCAGTATAAGTGTCCTCCACAGTCACCTGCATGAAATTCTTTGAGGACATTGTCAGTTTCTTCTAATGTTAAGCAATTGAGTAAGATCCCTTCATGATTTCTCCAAAACAAAACACTGTCAATAATACAAAACCTTGATGCTTTCATTTTCAAGAATCTTTTCTTGGTTCTGGACAACCCTGGAGGAGCTTGCAGGTTTAATAATACAAAACATATATCAGCATACCATGGAGATTGCATAAAGGCTTGATTGATCTGTGGAGTCGCCATCTCCTGTTCGTCGTCCAGTTCATTAATGTCAAGGGCTTGAAAATTGGTTTCAGTCATTAGTTTGGCTAGCCCTTGTCCTTTTATCAGTTTGGTAGGTTTAATCTCAATGTCATATTCTAAAATATTGGCAATCCACTTGCCCCTCTTGCCTTCAATCCCTTCTTGGGTTAGAATGTCTTTGACCACTGCATTAGGAACATAGGCAATTATATGAGAGTACAGGATATAGATTCTGAAGTCCTTGATGGCTTTTACCAATGCATAGGCTTGTTTTTCCATGATCTGATATTTCAAGGGAGCATCTCTAAGGGCTCTGCTAAAAAATGCAATGGGTTTTTCACAACCCTGGTCATCTTTTTGTAGCAAAACAACAACAATTGTATGCTCAGAAGCAAAAGAAAAAATGATAAAATCTTGATCAAATCTAGGGCTTGTTAGGACTGGTGTGTTTGTCAATGCTCTTTTGATATCCTCAAAGGCTTGTCTAGCTTCCATGGTCCATTTGACCTTGGAATCCTTTTTCAGCATATTATTTAACAGTCTTATGAGTTCAGCCAAATTAGGAATGAACCTCCTCAAGAAGTTAATTTTTCCTAGAAAGCTTTGTAGTTCTTTGATGTTTCGTGGATGTGGTACTTGTAGGATAGCTTGAATTCTGTCAGGATCAATCCTAATACCATCTTTTGAGATATATGCCCCAGGCGTTTACCTTCCTCCAACCCAAACAGTGACTTCTTAGGGTTCAAAGATATGCCATACTTTCTACAAATTGTGAAAACTTGCCTCAAGTGTTCTAAGTGTTCTTGATCTGATTTTGAAAAAGCAGTGAGATCATCAAGATAGACAACTAGGAAATCATGAATTTCCTTGGCGAAGGCAATATCCATTGCTCTTTGGAATGTGGCCCCTGCATTTTTAAGCCCAAAAGGCATTTTGACATATTTGAATGTTCCCCAAGGTGTTGTGAAGGCAGTTTTGTCTTGATCATCCGGGTGCACTAGAATCTGATTGAATCCTGAGAAACCATCTAGTAAAGAGATCCTAGCAGCTCCCACTACCCTTTGCAAGATATGATCCATTTTTGGTAAGGGGTAATGGTCCTTGAGAGAGACTTTTTTCAAATTTCTTAGGTCAACACACAATCTGATTTCCCCTGTCTTTTTCCTAGTAGGCACTAGGTTTGAGATCCACTCTGAGAATCTGATTGGGGCAATGATCCCTGCTTCATACATACGTTTAACCTCTTTTTCAATGAGAGGAAGGAGCACAAGGTTCACTCTTCTGAGTTTTTGTTTGAAAGGCTTTTGATTTTCTTTTAAGGTATAGTGTGCTGGATAACTGATGTATCATAAGATTTAAGGTCCTCATAGCTCCAGGCAAAGACATCTTGAAACTCTTTGAATAACTCAATGTATTTCAGTTTCTGCTCAGGTGGTAATGCTTTGGATAACTTAACCATTTTGGGATTTTCAGGAGTGCCAATGTTACAATCTTCTATTTCAGCATTCAATGGTTGCATTTTTGGTTTTCTTGAGATATCATTTGAATCAAACAGATCCTCCAAAGGGGTTAGACCTGTGGGCAGAAAATTATCCTTTAGCTCAATTACCTCAGCTTCTGTTTCAGCCATTTCCTCTCCATCTGGTTGTTTCAACTCCCGTATAGTTTCCTTGTCAAAGGTGGTAGGATGTAAAACTAGATCAGCTGTTTCAGCTGATATTTCCTGTGTAATTGTGCATGCCTGTGGTTGATCATCTCTAGTGCTAGTGTCAATGTTCATGCCGGAAAATTCTTCCTTTAAAGTGAGGAAGTTATTTATCTGTGTATTACTCTCGAAGACTTGCCAATTCTTGATGTTATCCGGAACTGAAGGTCTGTGTTTGATTTCAGCAGTAAATGTATGATTGGTTTTGAAAGGTAACTTACAAGTGCTGGCAAAGGTTGCCAAGCTGTGAGCATGTAGATTGAGTTCTCTGGAAATTTTAGTTAACTGTGTTTGTGAGAAGCTCTCAAGTACTTGAATAGCTGCTCCCTTATATGCTCTCAACCTTAGATCATTTGTGGTAAAGTTTCCTTTCATCTGTTGTATGATCAGATCTGAATCTCCTAAAATTGAGACTTTGGTTGCACCTAGATTTTTTATGAGTTTCAGACCTAACAGAAAGGCCTCATATTCAGCCATGTTGTTTGTGCATCGAAATTTTAGTCTGTATGCATGGCCCTCAGCTTGGTCATTGTGCATATTATGGATCCAGACTCCTGCCCCAGCTCCCAACCGGTTTACAGAGCCATCAAATTCTAAATACCATAGGGTTTCATGATCAAGATTTGGATTGGGATCACTAGAAAGTTGGATCATGGGTAGGTTGGTTTCTTGCAAGTTATTTGGTGCATCATGTTCCTTTGTCTTAGCAGCTGTACCCACAGTCCCTTGGTTTTTGAAAGCGCGTTGCTCATCTAAATCCTTGCCTCTACTGTCATTAATAGTTCAGAATAAGCTTTGTTGCAGATGTCAGCATTGTAGAGAATAAATGAATCCATGTCAGAGTGTATTGAATAGATTGGGAAATTTTGGGGCTTCTCTTGACTGCTTACCACATATTTCATCAAGGTTTCACGGTACAATCTCTTTGGCTGCCCAAATACTGAGATAGTTGCATAGGACATATCTAATTGCAAAGATCCTTGAAGTTTGGCCCCCAAGGATCTGGACAAGAGCATGCCATACTTAGGGGGTATGTCAGCTACCACTACATCCATCAAGATAGTTTTGGTTGGGTATTGAACCAGGGAGACACATAAATCTTTAATCAAGCCTAAGCACCTGACCTGGCTTGAATCAAATGAGAATAGATCTTTATAAGGTCTTGTGATGTCTAGGTCGAGTTTTTCCATTACAGATTTTGGCATTAAGTTGTGTGAAGCCCCAGAATCGAACATTGCATTATGTAGAACCTTATCATGAATGTTTAGACTGACATAGAAGGGTGGAACCCCCCCATTTTCTGTTTTTCCATTAACCTCAGGTCCGAACAGCAACTCTGGTTGGTCATCTAGGACATTCACAGCATCTTTATTGTCTGATACTTGGAGTGACTTGTTGATCTGCTGTCTGTATATGTCATGTTTGGCTAATTCCGAAAGAGGAACTGATATCTTTAGCTTACTTATTTCTGTTTCCAAGTTAAAAGGTTTTTCCATTTGAATTTTGGCATTTAGTGCAACAGATTTTTCCCTTTCAGCTGGGTTGTCAGTTGTCTTTTGCTCATAGTTGGGTCGATTTTGAGTAAAACTGGTGCCATGTTTGTTTCCTGGGGGAGTATCTGCCTTTGTCTTTAATGGGTGGGGTGGAGCTGGCTGGTTTTCAGAGGATTGTTGTTCTGAGATGGCCTCCACAGTCATTTCTGTGGTAGGTGGGTTTGAGTTGCCAGCTGATTGGGGGAGGGTAGTATTTTCATTGATATTTTTTGACTGCTTATTGTCCTTTGGTTTGAGGGGTGTAGGTACATCTATCGTTCTACTCCTTAGTTTGTACTGTTTGTGTACCTCATACACAGCTGCATCATACCCTTCTTTAAAATCGAATGATTCTCCTGACTTAGTGTGGTATTGATTGTCATTAAAAACCTCTTGATCTTCTTGTGTTCAGAAGACTTGGTGTTCATTGTCCAAACCCATTAGGTTGATGTGAGGGTCCTCATTAGGTTCACTAGATGTGGAAGCTTCAGCATAATTCTCTTGGAAAGGAGGTCTGACATGCTGGTCAGGATCAGTCCTTCCAACATTATGATTCTGATTCTTTCTAAAGTTTGGGTTTCTAATATTTCTTGTTTGACCTTCCCATGATGATTTTCTTTCTATGGTTTCCACTTTGTCCCCAAGTCTATCCATACCATTAATGATTGCATCTAGCTTTTGCTCAAATGATGAGGGTTCTTCTTTAAACGTAGTTCTTCTTTCAGTTCTTGCCCGGTTTCTCTTAGCAATCAGATTTGCTTCTACACTTACAGCTATGTTTTGCATGTCTGCCAGGGTTGCAGGGGCTCTTTCCCTTAGTTGATATGCCATATCAGCATCAAACCCATCAGGGAACTTAATCAATGCTAAATCAGGTGGGGGCCTAAGATTTTGAGGAATGGCATTATAGATAGTGTTGAATCTAGTGCAATAGTCCAAGACAGTTTCTTGAGGGCCTCTCCTTATGGTGTCATATTCAGATAAAATATGTAGAGGGTCCTTTTTCTTTTCCCATCTGTTCAGGAAGGACTGATAAAGGGCACCCGAATCAGCTATGGAATTCACAGCCAGTGCCCTGAACCAAGCTCTTACTTCACCTGTCAGACTTTGCACAAAAATCTTCATTCTGACATCATCATCATCTATTTCATAATTTTCAAAGTAATCTTGCATTTTCTTGGTATGCTGTAAGGCAGTGTATGTACTGGTTCCATCAAAATAAGTAATCTTACTTTGGTAGTCCTGAGGCATGGCCCCAGGATTACCAGGTAACTGAAGGGGTGCATAACGATTAGCCATGTTTGGAGGGATAAGTGGGACAACTGGTAGAAAGGGAACAACTGGAACAACAGGGACAGCAATAGCAGTTTGTGTATTAGGTGTAGACAATATGTTTTGTGAAGTGGATGATGAAGAGGGGGAAGAATGAGTTGTATGAAGGTGGACTGATGGTTTAGCAGGGGTTGGAATAAACTTTGCTGAACTGCCTCAGGGCTAGATTCAGGAGATTGTTCTGGTTCCTTCTGGTTCCTAAGAGTTTTATGGATCAAATTTGGATTATCGAAAACAGGTGGGGGATTTGGGTCAGGATTTGACCTGGTGTGCCTAGTTCTCTTTTTAGGAGCCAGCTTCTGAACTTGCTTTTGGTACTTTTGAGAATATTTTTAGAATTTTGTAAGGAACTGTTCAAGTTTTTGGAACCACTGTCTAAAAACAGACAGCAGCTGAAAAATACGCTCTGGTCCCCAGTGGAGTCGCCATTTATGTTAACACTCAGGTTGTTCCCTTTGACTCCCAAGGGAATACGGCCGAGGTAACCACTAACCAATCTTTGGGTCACAGGTTCTAGCCTACCTATGACCAGAGAGGGCTCTCTCTTTATGATTTAACTTTGTTTGTATACTATTTTAGGCTAGTTATGATGCTCAAGGTTTTGTTTTGAATTTTGCTGGATGATGATTTCAGTCAAGATAGATATATGTTTATCAGGGTGTTCTAGGCCATTGGGCATGGAGTCAGTGATGTTTAATTGCTTGATATGTCTGCGTTGATACAACAGTGATGCTACAGAGCCAGATAAGTGTCTAAGGAACAATTTTTTAAATCTGTAAATGGATGTGATGGAATCAGGGCGTGAAAGGCAACTAAGGATCTTTCAGTAAGCTGATATGGAGAACAGTGGGAATATTACTTAGGAGCACTGAAGAATTCCTGCATAACATTCATATATATAGAATTGATACAAACATGAGCAATTAAGAATTCATGTTCATGATTAATTCTGAAGAAAACATTTCAACAACAGAGATTGAATACAGGGTGTAAACAAACATATCCTGTACTATTCTTTTTCTCTATTATTAGATTGGTGAAACATGCATATGATTCAAACAAACATAGGAATATAAAACATAGATTAAGAAGACTTATTGTTCCATTAGACAGCACAGGAATTCTGCAACAACACGCAGAGCATCATTGAGACATCAAGCATCCAAGAAACACTGAGCTTTTCCAGCCTTTTGCATTAGATTATCTGAAAATATACAATACATTTGCCTCAGAGTGAAAATCACCAACCCCTAATACGTTGCCAGGGGAGGTATATATACAAAATTTACATCAGAAAATATCTAGCTAGTGAGTTAATGGCTCATTAATATTGTGCCAACTCCTGGAGCGTTGTAGCTGAGAAAATAAATGCTGTAGTAACTTCTAAGTGTATTAGCTGTCCAAAATGGTCAGAGAATGTTGACTTTGTGACCGATGGAGTCGGCTGAAGCCGTGCTGCCCAAAATTTGCGCATTTCCTATGTTTTGGCTTGCTGTCGCTGTCTTCATGCTGAGTCACCCTTTTCGGCTGCCTTGTGTGCTGTCCAGATTCTTCTTTTTGCCTTTGGCTGAGTCGAAGCTGACTAGGACCAAGCAACTGAGATTACTGAGGCAAAATTTGCAGCATTGCCTGCCACCAATCCTCTTTGGGTAGTTTGGTGTCTTCGTATTTTTACCAGTGTTTCATCTGCCTCTGTATATCTATAAAAATTGGGAGGAACCTCAAATAGATGATTAATCTCATGTTCAATAAAAAATAGATTTTCAAGTTTGTCATATAGGCCCTGCCCTGTTGGAGGCCCTGTTTCCTCAGAAGTACTGTTGGATGCAGTGATTTGATTTTCAATAAAATTTGTCATCCTGGTAGCATATTGCTCACGGGGGAGCAGTCTTCCTGTGCTAGTTAATAGGCTGGGAAATCCCTTTCCTTGCAGTGCTCCCATTTTGAGCTTGTATTCATCCACCTCAGCCTGTATTTCATGGCATTTCCTCTCTACAGTTTGTACAAAATTCCTGAGAGTCAGCACCTTTTTAGCTGTAAGGACAACATCTGTTCTGTTAACAATGTTGAGGGCTGCTAGCTCCTCCTTGGTCTGATTGTTGAGAAAATTTATCATTCTGTTGGCCTGCTCAGGCCTGTTCCCTAGTACTGTTCTGGCTTTCTGGATCTCAATTTGTGCTTGGCCAATCAATTCCATTTGTTCATGCACTGTCTTGATTGACTTCCATTGTCTAGTAAGGGAGAGGTCAATCCGGGCCCACAAAATTCTCTTTATTTCTGCCAGAGTATTTTCAAGTTTGAGCTCCTTTTCTAAGGCCTTTATTTTGTCTTTGAGGGCCTTAATTTCTCTAGACTGCTCTGCTACAGTCATCTTTGATTTGTCATATTTGGCCTCTAGTTCTGCCAATTTTTCCTTGGCCTGTTTGATCTCAGTAGCTTGGAGCTCCAGCTCTTTGATAGCCTTTGTTAATTCATCCATGTTTAAGCTGGTCTCAGGAGCTGTTGTTGTTGCTGCTGCTGCTTCTGTTGTTGCTGTAGTTGTTATAGGGGCTACTGCTGCCTCTGTAGTGGTGGCAGTGGTTGAGGTAGTTTGAGGAGGTTGGGAGGTTGATTCTCCCTGTTTGTCTTGCAGTGCCTCTTCTAGCTCCTTCTCTAGATCAATAACTTTTTGATTCAGCTGCATTATTAGATCAAGTTGCTCATCAGACTCCTTTTCCTTCTGCAACTCTGCTGTTTGGGGGTGCTTAGTGGGAAGCAGTTTCAGCCTTTTCTTCAATGCAGCAATATCATCTTCCTTCTTTTTCATGAGGGCCCTCACACCCTTTGGGTCCTTAGGATCATGTCCTAGGTCCACGATGATGTCCTCCAGTGTTTTAATCCTGTTGTCCTTGGCCGTGGAGGACATTCTCTCGAAATCTAACTGAATGTTGGTGTTCTTCAGTGACTCTTTCAATTCATGGGCCATTGTGGCCCTGTCTACCAAGGTGGCATAGACCATTTCCCCCGTTTGTTTGTGCAGCTCTATCTGGTCCATGGGGTGAATGTCCTTTGCCATGACTTCCAGCTTTGTTTTTACAAAATCTGCAGCTGAGTGAGGCTGCGGTACCTTGGGTTTGAAGTGACTGAGGACTATTTTTTCCTCTTGTATGTCATATACTGACATCAGCCTCTCTTGCTTAGCTGGTGTTGCTTTGAGGAATTGCTTATACACCTCTATTCTCAACAGCTCATTTTGTGCTTTTATTTCTTTGAAGGAAGCCTTGGTGCTTGAAGGCTTCTTGCTCTGCTGAGTGGAGGAGGACACCTCCATACCAAGCTGTAATCCCTGCTCTTGCTGAAAAGAGCTTGTAGCCGTTTGCTGACTGTCTCCTCCTTCTTTCCTTGGACTCTCAAGAACTTCTTCACTTATTTCTTCTATGACTGGGGAGTCAACCTTTTGCCTCTTGGCCTCAGGTTGCTGGGAGGATCCACTAGCAGGAGTGGACTCTTCTCTGTCTCGTTTCTTGCCCCTTTCCTCATGTGCAGGGGTCTGCAATATAGGCGCTGTTGGTGGTTCTGTTTGTGGTGGAGGGGTTTGCTCTTGTTGCTGCCCAATTGAGGAGGCAGGCTTTTCTTTTACTATCTCTTCTTCAGCACCCATTATTCCCTTGCCCTTATCTATGCCTGATGCTGTTGTAGATGGCGCCTGGGTGGCTGGTGCAGTTGTTGTAGTTGAGGTTCCTTCTCCAACTGGATGCGGTTGCTTGAAGATTACCTGCTGCACAGAATCTAAGTCAAGAGTTTTTTCCAAATCCTTGACATTTCTTTGCATTATTTCTTCTTCAGTTAGTTTCTCAATTAATGTGTCTTGCAACCATTCTTGCTGATTGGCATACTGCTCAATATGTGGAAATTTACAGTGCTCATAGCCTAGCAGCCTGTACTTGACCCTTCTAGCACAGATGAAGCCTTCAGGGTCATAAGGGACCCACCGAAGCTTTTTGATAGCTTGTATTTATCTTTGAGGATTTGCTCAGCCTCTTGCCATCCCTCTTTTTTGTTCATGATGAAAGGGCCCAGGTGGTGCTTGAACTTGAGGTGGGCTTTCTTCTTGGCACTATGAAAGTGGGTGAGGTCAGAATGAATAAGCTTCCTATAGTACTCCAAGGCGAACAGTCTCATTGGTACATATTTTGGGAGCCTATATGGACAGAGCTCGCAGCCATAAATTCTGATGACTGTATGATCTTGGTATAGGTACCAATCACCTATTTTATAATTTTTGGACAGCTGCAGAGTTTTTTGGATTTCAAATGACAGTCTAGGAGGAGGGGTCCTCATCAATAGGCAAGAGACCGGGTAGACAAATTGATCAATAAATTCACAATATGAATATGGTGAATCTTGGACTTGGTGGAAAACTGATGACCAGAAGATGACAGACCTTCTTTCTCCTCTAGAATCCAGCTTCTTGATAGGGCATTGAAAGGCCTCGGATTGATAATACATGAACAAGTGGTAGATGTATGATGAATATTTGAATATACCCTCCCTGTCCACTTTGAAAAGTTGGTCATGTATCTTGTTGGCTATGAATTTAGCAAAGTTATATTTGTAGGCAGGAGGTTGGCCTGGGCTGTAAGCAGCTAATAACACCAGCACTGTCTCATCAACGAACTCACTGGTTTTATAGCCCAACACATAAGAAATCATGTCAACCAGAAGTTGGCCCACATCAGTAAAATGGACATGCAAGAAAGGAGGTGGCCCTGTGGGCTGGCGGTCAGCTCTCATAAATGTCTTGGTGATCTTCTGAATGTCAGCAATGGAAATCTTGGCACCTGTATCCAACAGATAGTTCATGGAGAAGGGATACAGCAGCTGAGTTTGTTCGAAGTTGAGCATCTGGTTGATGGACTCAGCATTGATGTGGAAGAGTATGCTCCCAGATGGAGACTTGACAGCTCTATGATTTGGATCATAATTCTCAGCACATAAGCGGATAATTTCTGGAAAAATGTTAACAGATGGGAGAAAGTAACAAGGCAGATTAGATTCCCATATCCCATATGTGTCATTGTTGTTCAAATAGTTATCCCTCAATTCCCGAAAGGTCTGCAAATGGTTCCTGTCACCCACAAGGTCTTGGATGAGGTAATCTCTGTCAGCAAGAGGCAGAGACTCAAGCTCTTTGTTGGGTGGATTCATGGGGGCAACACTGAGAGCTGTGGGTGCAGTGCAGCCATTGTATAGTCCTCAAGTGTTATTTTGAAATGCAGTTTCTGAATGTAACAATGTAAATGGAATAGCTTGTAAATATTTTCAGAAGTCAGGTGGCAGACTGAATGTAGGTGATGCCAGATATATCTTCAAAGAGGAGTAGGTAGATTAAGCAGACTTGCCTCTGTTCTGCTCTGGTAAATTCACAAGGATTGTGAATAATGAGGATGAATTGCAGAGGGAGGGCAGGACTAAAAGTTGGTAAAATGCAGTTTTCAATTATGTACCCAGCAAAAGGGAACAATGCCGGGCAATTGGTGGGTCAATTGCAAATTAAGGCGAGAATGGTTTTTCAACAGTGCAATTTGAACAAGGGGACAATGTAGGTTGTTTTGGTCCAGCATTTACTGAATGACAAATTTAATTTAGGATTTACCAGGTATTTAGTGGACAATTTTGCAGAGAAATGGCATGAACACGGGCAGAACAGGTAAATTTCGGCAAATACCTGGACAATAGCGCCGAGAGCTGCCGGGTTGACAGGTATGAAAAATGCAGCTGAATTGGAAAGTGATGGCGTCCAAACTTTGAATTTGCAGCGTAGAGGCAATTTTTTGGAGCGAACGAAAAACAGCTCTGTCCTTTTTTCCGTGAAAATGACATAAAACGGCTCAATTGCGCGTTTATAACGACAAATTTGGAAATATGGGTTTGGCGCTTTTCCGCGATGACGTCAGCATGACGTCATCGGCAGGCCCGGGTACGGATGATGACATGGATGCTGAGTCGGAGGCCAGCGTGGCAGGACACGGTGGAGGGATGCGGGGCTGCAAGATGGCGTGGAGGGACGAGGCATAGGTGGCGGGGGCTCGAGGCATGACGTCATAGATGGGATTGACGTGACAGGGGAGGCGGATTGCGGAGAGCGGGTTTGTGGTTTCCCCGCACCACCATTGGAGGAAAGTGGTAATGGGGAGGGGGGCTCCGAACAACCCCGATGGCTGCCACGCGTCTAGCATACGGGAGCAAAACCACCCGCTCCCCGGACGCTAAAGCACGTAGGTTAATTTGAAAATGACCGCCCACCATTGGATCGGGGCAGTAGGAGATGACGGCTGGCGGGCGCCCCGACCCAGCGTGCAACTTTGGGTGGGGACCCGCCCGATAAAAAATAATATTTAATGTGTCGGGTAGGAAACTTTGGTTATGGGGGTTTTAATGGGTTTCAAAAATACATATGGGTTAATACGTCGGGGTTTGATCCAACATTTAACCTTAGGTTTGAGAACGGGGGGGTTTCATGGGTTTTTTTCGGAAAAAGGGTAGATGAGGGTTTAGTGTAGGTTATTAAGCTAACCAGAGGTTAGAGTAATCCCAAGAAAGGGTTGACTATAGTCCCTGATGGACTAATGTCTCCCATAAAGTGCTAGTTAGCTATAATGCTAAAGGGGGGATATTTATGCATTTTTTGGGTTGTTTGCATACAATGCTATAATAGTAGGGGGAAGGGTAGCACTTAGGGATTTAATATAGTAAAATTAGAAATTAATATGAATTGGGGATGTGAGAGAGGGTAAGAGCTAAGTTTAATGAGTAAACTTAGTTTTAGAAGCAGATGGGAGTGAAGAAAGATTTTACACAAAATGTGGCTTCTTTTCAAAGAGAGAAGTCATTTCTGACATGAAATTTTTACAAATGAGAAATGTAAGGAGGACTGATCAGGCAGATCCTGCAGTCCTCAAGGGATGTTAGTAAGAAACTTTTGAAGGGGATGAGGGAAGTTAGTGATGGCTTGGTAGTTTGCCAAATAGGCATTGCTCTTGCCTTTCCCTTGCTGGTGACATCATATGTGATTTTTCTCATGTCATATGCTTAGATCTTGTATTCTGCAACCTTCAACTGCCTACCCTGCCTAATATGCCTAACATTCTTTCTTCCTTTGGATGGGTGCACTTAGCCTTGCAAACCCTGATAATTCTCTTTTCTTTTTGCTGTCCTCCTATCTAAGTCTGCCCTTATAACTTCCAAGGGCCCAGATTAAGCAGTTGGGCTCCTTCCTTTCTCTATCCACCTAGTCATCTGTCAAGCTTGAACTGTTTGAGCAGGTACTTCCTTTCTAGTCTACAACATGCAATTTAAAACATGGTGAGGCCCAGCTTGAGCTGTTGGACCACCCATCAAAGTAGCAGTGGCATTTTGGATTAGCCACTTTCATGGTCTTTATTTGGGGTTCATTTCATTTATTTTTTCTTTGACCAGTTCATTTTCTTGCCTTTTGATTATTCTTTTAAGGCATACCCTCTTTACATTTTTTAACTGTCTGTTTCTTTCACAAAAATGGAACCTTAGTACCACAGAAGATGAACATTTTTGGCACCTCCACTGTCAATCATGAGAAATGAAAACCTATTGGTATAGGAGGCTAACAGTGGCTCCACTTGGGATGGCTTTTCCAGATGAAAAGCCAAGAACATCAGGAGATTGCCTAATTCTCCATTCTTGCTGCAGTCTGAAATTTTCAGTTGTTGGAGACTATTGACCAGGGTCTTAGATACTTGCAGGCAGGACCCACTGAGCTGATTTGCTGTGAAATTGCAGTTCTG